>CM052799.1:180488283-180582786 GCA_028533885.1 Nasua narica | reverse complement strand
GAAATGCTGGCTTCATAGAAAGAGTCTGGAAGTTTTCCTTCTGTTTCTATTTTTTGAAACAGTTGCAGGAGAATAGGTATTATTTCTTCCTTGTTCATCTTTAGCCATCAAGGAGATTCAAATCAAAACCACACTGAGATACCACCTTACACCAGTTAGAATGGCCAAAATCAACATGACAGGAAACAACAAATGTTGGAGAGGATGTGGAGAAAGGGGAACCCTCTTACACTGTTGGTGGGAATGCAAGTTGGTGCAGTCACTTTGGAAAACAGTGTGGACATTCCTCAAGAAATTAAAAATAGAGCTACCCTATGACCCTGCAATTACACTACTGGGTATTTACCCCAAAGAAGCAGATGCAGTACAAAGAAGGGCCACATGTACCCCAATGTTCATAGCAGCAATGACCACAATCGCCAAACTGTGGAAAGAACCAAAATGTCCTTCAACAGATGAATGGATAAAGAAGATGTGGTACATCTATACAACAGAATATTATGCCTCCATCAGAAAGGATGAATATCCAACTTTTGTATCAACACGGATGAGACTAGAAGAGATTATGCGGAGTGAAATAAGTCAAGCAGAGACAGTCAATTATCTTATGGTCTCACTTACGTGTGGAGCATAAGGAAAATCATGGAGGGCATTGTGAGAAGGAAGGGAAGGGTGAATGGGGGGAAATCGGAGGGGGCGATGAACCATGAGAGACTATGGACTCTGAGCAACAAACTGAGGGTTTTGGAGGGGAGAGGGTAGGGGGTTGGACAAGCCTGGTGGTGGGTATTGAGAAGGGCAAGTATTGCATGGAACACTGGGTGTGGTGCATGAACAATTAATCTTGTAACACTGAAAAGATAAAATAAGCATATTTGGGAAAAAATAAATAAAAGTATATATATCATTAGTACCTTCAGGGATTAAGAAGAGAAACCATAACAGTAAAAACAAAACAGGACTCTATAAAATAGGGAGGTGGGTACCCTGGAGGATAAGACAGAGTACCCAGAAATTAACCATATAATAGCTGGAAGTGAGAAGTTCAACAAAACTTTGGAAGGTAAAGTCAATGAAATTCCCCAGAAAGTAGTTCAAGAAAACAGAAATCAGAAAAATTAGAGAAGTTATCCCAGAAATGCTTTCAGAATAGGCTTCCAGAAAGATAAACAGATAAAATGGTGGGAAGGAAATTATCCATTTATGGCACAGTTTCAAGAACTGAAGAATGAGTGTCCAGACATGAAAAATCCTAAGGGCCTGGAAAAATGATTTTTAAAAAATCCAAGTGTGTTATGCAATTTCATAATACCAGTAGTAAAAAGAGAATGCTAAGAACTTCTGATAATTGTTTGAAAATTTTCTAAGACTTTGGGAGGGAGGTTAACAACAGACATATGGAAAGATGGAACTCATGGAAATTCCTTAGACAAAGTAAGTGTAAGAGAAATGAAAGGTAACCGTGGTGCCTTGCTTGGCTCACCAGTAAGCAATGACATGGTAACATAAATCCTGATGAAATGTAATATCAATCCTGAAAGGATAAAGTTTGTCTGTGGGATCTAAATTCCCAAATACTATGAGTGGAACCAATAGATAACACAAATTCAAAAAATAAAAGAATGTAATTGTATTACTGAGAAATAGGAAGAAAGTTACTAAAACAGGGGTGCCTGGGTGGCTTAGTTGAGTGACTTCATCTCAGGTCAGGATCTCAGGGTCCTGGGATTGAGCCCCCTCATTAGGATCCAAGCTCAGCAGGGAGTCTGTTGGTTCCTCTGCCCTCTCCCTCTGTCCTTCCCCTCCCCCTGCTCATGCTCCTGCTCTCTCTCTCAAATAAATAAAATCCTAAAAAAAAAAGTACTAAAACTAAAATGTTTGAAAGAGTTCCAATGGTTACTTCTGGGGAGGAGGTACCCCAATTAGAAAGTGAAAATCTTCTTCATTGTCCCATATCTGTCAGATAATCACTATACATACATTCAAAAATTTGAAATGTAAAAATACAAATTTCTCCTCACAATCATTCTATTAATACTGGTATTCTGTTAATAACTGAATTTTCATTTGTGATATTAAGTTAACCAGGTATCATGAACATTTCACCTCAATCCATGTGGACCACTTCACCCATTTTAATCACAGTATAGGATTCATTCTCTGGTGTATCATTATTATTTTTTTTTTTTTGTCATTTGGATATTAGGGTGTTTCTGATATCTTGCTATTAGCAACAATATATTGGCAAACATCCTTCTTACATTATTTGTGCCCACATGTGCTATATTTTCTCAGAAAGCATTGCTAGAAATGATACCACTGGTTGAAAATCTACATCTTTTCACAAAGATTTCTCCATGACTTTGCAAAATGTGGACAAATGTAGACTCCTACAAATCACATTATCTACACATAATGATAATGTTGACTCTTTCATGCAATATTTTTTCTTACCATGATTTTCTTGTGAGAGAGAACACCTTCTGGAGAAAAACATAACATTAATAGAATAAAGGTTTTGCTTTCATTGTAACTGAATTTAATGAGAATGCCATTTGTCGTAACTGTTTTCTGAATAATTTTTTTTAAAACATTTGGTTTGTTTCTCTCTGTTCTGTTAAGAAAAAAATATTCCAGTTCTACTTTGTGAAGACTTTTAATAAAGATAAATGTTAGATTTTATTTAATATTTTGACATTTATCAAGTTGTTTACAGTAAATGTGTACTCACAGACAACAAATTCTATGCTGTTTAAGTAAGCAGCAGAATGGTTTTTCAATTATTATTTTAGAGAGCGTATCTAAATAATTATGTTTTGTATAAATACATGGATTTCTAAAACCAGAATCTGAATGACTGGTTTACTGTACTGGAAGAGGATTCCTTGAAAGCTTATAACTTTTTTGTATCTATTCAAATACACAAGACTACTTACTTGACTGATTCAGGGAATTATCTTTTTTTTTTTAATTATCTTTAAGAAGATTTGCCAAAGAGCATTTGTCATTTAGTCATGGAGCTGTATTTGAAAGGCTTATGAACTTTTTCAATAAATGTACTTTTGTTTTCTTTTTTAGGGGCACAGCAATTGCTGGCATAGTGTTTGGAATTGTATTCATCATGGGGGTCATCGCTGGAATCGCCATATGTATCTGCATGTGTATGAAAAACAACCGTGGGACCCGGGTGGGCGTCATCAGGACCACCCACATCAATGCCATCTCCTCATATCCTGGTAAGCACAATTGCTCACTCCTTCTGAAGGAAAAGTCAGATTCATTAGTTATGCTCTACTGCTTCGATAGAGGAAACACTGAAGGTTTTCAATGCAGTGATCTCCAAGAATGTAGAGCATTTCTAAATTAACACAGATTGAAGCTCTAGATCTCAATGGAGATTACTTAGATCCAAATAATAAAATCTAGCTCAAATTTGAAGCTAATGCTTGTCTTCTTGCCTATAATTCCCAACCAGCCAGAGTTAAGAGAACTAGACAGTTCAGAACCACTGTGTCTACCTGCTAGAGTTCTGAGAAGTAATTATAGAGAAAGTATAAGTGACATTTCTTAACAAACTAGCATCTAATTTAGTAAGTATGTATGTCTTAAGAAAAAGGATGAAATAAAGTTTTTACATATTCTCTGTATGTTAAGAAAACAGTTTTAACATAATATGAAAATTCTCAACAAAGAGCAAAGGTAATACATTAATATTTTGACAGGTATTTGTTGAGAATCTGCTAGAAGTTCTACATATAAATATATTGAATACATATGACTCCATAAACAAAATACTGCAATTTGCCTTAGGTAATTGCTCAGTAGTGCTTTCTAAGTTAGTCTGTATGTATATGTACCATTTGACATATAAAAAGGAGTCAAGTTTTGAATCTAATACATTCTTAGAAAGATAATTTCCTATCAACAGTCATGTCCTTCCTTAGCCCCTACAGAGAAGAGGATTCCTTCTACATGCAATCTGCCCTGTGTATCAATTCCCTAATAACCCTTCCTCTCTTAACATTTTCCCTATCATCTTCAACTTGAGGCAGCAAATTTCAGATGAATGTGAGAATGATCATTTCCCCTGTTCCTCTTTTGCCAGTTCTTCCTCTTCTCCAATGTCTTCATGTTGAAGTGTCTCAAGGGTCAGACTTGTGTCTTTTTCTAGACTGGATCTACACTTACATCTTTGGTTATATCATTTGGCCTCACGGTATTAACTACTATTTATATGCTAATGCCTCCCAAAGTTATAGACCTCCATTCCCAACCTCCTTTCTGAATTTCAGATGCATTTGATCCCACTGACTACTGGACATCTCAGCTTGGATGTCTCATAGCTAGCTCAAGTTGAACATGTTCGATGCTATATTTCTGATCATCTCCTGAAACCTCCTCCACTCACAGCCTTTATCCTCTCAACTGATGACATCTCCGGACTTCCAGTGGCTTGGGCCAAAAATCTTTGAGTCACCCTTGACTCCTTGCCTCCATCAAACTACAGTGTCTGACTGCTCACAGTCCTGACTGCTCTTTACTGGTCAGAGACACCCTCAGCTCTCACCTGCACTGCTGTGATAATATCTTAACTGCTCTTCCAGCAGCCACCTTTGGCCCCCAGGGGTCTATTCTAAACCCAGTAGCCAGATTGAACCTTTTAAAATAGATGCCAAATAATATCATTCTTCCATTCAAAATCTTCCAGTGGCTTTCCATTTTCTCCAGAGAAGAGTCAAGCCAGTGGTTCCTCATTTTATCCAGAGTTAAAAGCAAATTCCTAACCAGGGCCTGCAAGGCAACGCATCAATTGGCTCGTCTTTTTATTTCTCTGACTTCATTTCCTTCTCTACTCCCTCTTGCCACTCTGCCTTCAGTCATACTCTTCTGTGAACACAAAAACACACTCCATGTGAACACAACATGGCACACTCCCATCTTGGGTCTTTGCCTAGAATATGGACTCCCTCACTTAATTCAAATTTTTGATCAAAGAACCTCCTGAATGAGGCCTACTCTGGTCAATTTAAAATTGTCTATGTCGCTTCCCATTGTGTCCTCCTTATACTACTCTATTTTTTTCCAGAGTGCTTTTAATCTAAGATACCATGTAGTTTGTCCAATTGTTATATTTGTTGTTCAATGTCCATCCCCTCCTCCTAGATCCACAAGGTAGGGATCGTGATCTATTCTGTTCACAATCCAGTCCCAAGTATAATACCAGGACTGACACATAATGGGTACTCAGCAGATACAGCTGAACAAGTGAGGATCACAACCCATGACAAGATCTGATTTAGTTACATATCAAAACCCAGGGAATTTACCTTAAAATCCACCCTGGAATATGAGCTTTTACTCACTAGAAAAACAACTCACGATTTTGAATCTTTCCAGCTTACTAAAAATATTGTTGGGATTAGTGTAATGATATTAGAACTAGGGTAGAAGGAAAAAATAGGGGGAATTATTTTTTATTCTTCACATCTCCTCACTTTTACCTGGCCAACCCATAACTCAAGAGAACAGAGGAGGGTCAGACATAGACATTAATTGGAGAGAAGGCAAGCAAAAGCTCTCTGTAGATAACATTCCAGATACACTTTTGCTCGATCAAAAATAGTTAAAATTAAACATAAACATTTTAAAACATTAAAAAAATTTTTTTAATAAAATTAGAATAGAAGATACAAAATATTTTAACGTGAAAGTTTATGTTTTCCTGGGTTTGAGGTTTCTATTTCATGCATGGAAACATGTTTTTAAATCTTTAGAGTGGCATCCTTTATATTGGCAGATCACAGCAGTATGTTACATTTTCAGTAAATGCATTGTTCTGGGAACTGAATAATGTGAGAAACATAATAAACCTTATGGTGGAAGCATTTTTACTACAAAAAAAGATAGATCTTCAAAAAGCAAAATGTGCTTGATTACTTCTCATTTCCTTCTCAAAGTTACTAATTAAGCTTTTACTTAAAAGATAGTAAAAAACACAGAGTAGAATTGAATGTTTTTCAAAATCTTCCATACTTGAAAATATAAAATATTTTTACCCACATTAATTAATTAACTTTGTGATAAATAAGTAACAATCTAATTTATTATATACTCCTTCAGCCTGGGGGCCACATACATGAGTAGAAAATAATCTAGCCAAGGTCATATTCTTTGGTGAAAGCCTTGGTGAAAACCTTGGTGAATGTGCTCAAAGGGGATACCTACAATGAATATTATTACTGTGCACTGGGGAGGAGATTACTGAAAAAAGGTGATCTGCTATACCTGATTATTTGTTGGACAGTGATCTTCCAAAATAGTTTTTTATTCCTGTCATGTTGGGTAGAATGAACAATGTCTTGTTTCATTACAAATATTTTAAAAACCATTAATGTGAAAATAAAAATTATTTGTCAAGTCTTATATGTCCACTACTTTCCAGAACTTCACTGTAAACAAAGGAAAGTGATTATGGTAACCCCTTAAAAAAACAGGTTCAGATGATACACAATGAAAGAAAAAAATACAGAAGGACTATAAGAGAAGGCTTGGCAAAAATTTAAAAATCAAATGACAACCAAAGGAAAGCAAGACATTTCAATACTATCAAGATATTTGTGATCTGAAGTCTATTATTGAGTTCCCTGGTGATTGACTGATGATAGACAGATAGATAGACAATAGATAGATTTAGGTTAATAATGGAAAAGGAGGGGAGGTGCTTGGGAACAAATTACAAAGGATACATGTACAAAGGAGTTGTGGAATTGGAAAAATCAACATTTTAAAACCATCATAAGAAAAGTTGGGAACAAGAGTCATTAATGGGTGTTAAATCTGGGGGGAGAAGTTGCAGTGGGGCAGGACATCTGCATGGTCATAAAGTGTCTACCCCCAGATTTGTTCCTAGTTATAAGGAGAAAAATAGTAACTACACAGTGGAGAAACCAGACAACATCTTCACCAGGTGGTAAAGGTTAATATCACCAAAGAAAGGGTAGATGGACATCTTACACCTTTGGGTGTTAATTACTCTGAGGATGTCACAACTTCATGTATGTAGGATTCTGGCTGAAAGTTCACAGCCTGACTCTAAGCATGAGAAAAGATCTGGCAAACCCAGGTTACAGAACATTCTATAAAATAACTGAGTTGTAGTCTTTAAAATCTCTTGGAAATATTTCATTAAAAAATCAAAGCTCTAGGGGCACCTGGGTGGCTCATCAATTGAACATCCAACTCTTGGTTTTGGCTCCGGTTATGATCTCATGGATCATGGGGCTGAGTCCCAATTAGTGCTCCATGCTTAGCAGTGAGTCTGCTTGAAGATTCTCTCTACCCCTGCTCCAACTCATGCATGTGTGCACACTCTCTTTCTCTCTAAAATAAATAAATAAATCTTTAAAAAAAAAACTCTATTTGCATCATTAAATTCACAGATGAGGGCTGCCTTATTAGTATATGTACTGAACACGTGAAGACTTTCGTGTCCTCATCAAAGAATTTGGTGATATGAGGATATTCTCTTCTGATTGTGCCTATATTCTTACTGAAATTAGAAGCAAGTCTTCTCCTGAAAGTGGGTTAAGGGAATGCCTATCGGTAAGGAATCTCAGAGAATGGGGAGGTGGTGAAATACCTACAGGATTGCATAATTTCCAAGCAATGCCAAGAGTCTCCACACTTAAGAATATAGTCATTCACTGAAAATGATATCAGTCAGTATGATTGTGCATTTTTCTCTAGCCACATGAAGCTCCTAGATACAAGTCTAGGAGAGCCAAAATGTTGAATTTAATCAAGATTGGAGTTTTGTCAGGCAACAGGGAGAAAGAGATAAGGAAGTTGATGATAAATGCACAGAAATAATTTTAGTGATGGACCATAAACCCAAGCTGAATAAAGAAAGACATGAAGATAGGAAAGTGGTGACATCAGTTTAAATTAACTTTTTAAAATGTTATCAGTAAAACTGGAAATCTAGGTGAGATTCAAGATACGTTAGAATGTGTATTTTAGAAAGATAAAGAGTAGTGGTCAGATTTACATAGGTACAACAAGGGTGAGAAAAAGATTTTGAACACAAAAAAGTCCAGATGTTAAAAAAATGATTAAAGAAAACAAATTAGGTGATACAAACAAACTGTTTAACACTTCATGAAGTGGACAGTGTTTGTACGGAGAACTGCAAAATAAGTGGAAGGCAGAGAGCTTTTAGAGGATAAAGAATAAAAAAAAAAAACAAGAGAAAAATAGAAAATATCTGATTGGCTAGGGCTACATAGTTAAACTTGTTGGGTTGAAAAGGAACAGGAAGTATAGAGCTTAGAGTTGGCTTGTTGTTTGGGGATTAGCTGACTGGATATACTAAGCTTCCTGTCAAGTGGAGCTTCACAAGGACATGAAAGTTATCTAAGTTTGGGTTTGCTGCTGTGGCACCTGGGGTAGGATCAAGCTCCACCTTGGGGCGAGAAATCTACTTCAACATATGCATGATGAAATCATCAAGAATGCTAATAGAAGTCATGTTGCAGAGAAAGATAACAGGGCTGATGCTAAACCATCAATGAATGAGAGTCGAGGGCAGAGCAGACCAGGTATTAACAAGGAGTAGAAAGTAGTATAATCTCATGGTGTATGCTAAAAAAGAGCTTAGGTTTTTAAGGAAAGAATGGGCAATGGTTTGAAAAATAATGGCTATGAGAATCCCAGAAAACACCCAGTGCACCTTCTGGCCCCATAGGATATAGGATGCTGGTGGGGGGAGAATACTTCTGATTTAATACTACTGCAGAGGAAGCTGCCCTCTCAGGGGAAAATCTGACTTTAATGAAAATGTAAAGTTCAGTGAATGTCCACTTCTGCTCCCTGACACAACTATCTCACGCATTCTTTCTTCTCAAAGTTCAAAAAAAAAAAAAAACCGTTATTTTTCTCACTCTCAGTAGATCCCATTTCTCTGGAAAATAGACACAGTTAGAAGAAGACTTCCTCATATTCCTCATATTCTGAACTCGAGTCACATGCAAAGAGATGGAAAGGAGAGGATACAAATGACAGACTTTGTGGTCTCCTGAGCACAGTGAAAGGTGGTGGGGAAAGTTTAGAAAATTAATGAGATTTGACATGTAAAGGCTTCCAGAGTTAGAGGTCTACAATGAAAGATGTTCTAAAAGCTTATCTTCTTGGTTACAGAGGAAAGTAAAACATGACTGGACTTGTCTTGATGTAATCCGAGGGGGAGGGGAATGATAGCTTCTAATAATATCATCCTTTTGGGAATTGCATCTTAGGTTGAAGAGAAATGGGCATGATTGGGTCTTTGTTGTGGGGGTGGAGGCAGTGGAGGTCTTGCTGGGAGCTCGTTGGGCGTCTGGTCTGAGAAGGTTCAGGAAAATTGTGTGTAGTGTGGTTTGGGGGATGGTGGAGAAGGTTTGCTCCTAGCAATAGTATTAGAAATTGTCTTTAAAAATGTCATAAGCTCTGGACACCTGGGTGGCTCAGTAGGTTAAGCATCTGCCTTCAGCTCAGGTCATGATCCCAGGATCCTGGTTCAAGTCCCATATCAGGTTCCTTGCTCAACAGGGAGCCTTTTTCTCCCTCTGCCTCTGTCTGCCACTCCCCCTGATCATGATCTCTCTCTTTCTGGATAGTCCTCAAAATATTGCTCTTCTGCATTATATTATCAGTTTATCAAAATTCAAAGGCTACATGAGTAGAAGGCTATATGAATCTAATCATATCTTAAATTTTCATGTTCAACATGCAGCTGTATAAACCATAGGGAATCTCACTGAAATGTCCTCTAGCAGTTTTAATGCAGACAGCAAAATATAAATGCTTTGTTACCAAAGCATAAATAGACACCATTGCTTCATGACAGAGAATGATGTAAAATCAATCTGTAGAGTCATTCAGTCTGTGCTCCACAAGTGGGAGGCAGGGAAAAGCTTCAACATAAAAACAGCCTAGAACCACATGCTTATAAGAAACAGTTCAATAGGTATCCAGCTGTAACTGCCTATTTTACATGGAGCCTGTATTTCTTGGCTAGGATGAAGTATATTCTAAACCTCTTTGTCTTAGTCCTCCTGGATATAATGAAGCAAAGGAGTGGGTGTAATGCAGAGGGAATGTGTGTTTACACTCCATAGGAGTCATTCCATTTGGTTATAGAAAACAAAGCTTTTGATAACCCAGCCTCAAGAGTTTAAAGCAGCCTTAGAAAAGCTGGATACAGTTGTGTCCTCTGCCATGAGCCCTTTACCTGTACAGCCCACTGAAGACTTGAAAAGCACAGTCCCCAGAGGACATCCCACCCAGTTCTCTGTCTCCATTTTCCTTTTCTCTCAGGTGACCCAATTCTGTGTCCTCACATACCTGAGTACAGGCAGATCAGTAAGTGGTTCAAATCATCAAGCTCCTGGTAAATAAAGCAAGCCAAGTTAAAGGGATCCAGGAGAAACATTGTTAGTGTTTGCACATAGGGTGAAGCCCTATGTTTGTGTGTGCATATTGATCAGAACACTATCATAATCTTGTTGGTAAGAGCACAATTTAGATGATATTTTTTTTGAGATTTTATTTTTAAGTAATGTCTACACCCAATGTGGGGCTCAAACCCAGAGCCCTGAGATTAAGAGTCGCATGCCCCACCAGCTGAGCCAGCCAGGCATCCCTGAAAGATATTTTAAAAATAAGTTTATTGAAATGTTGTTTGTTCTTTTCTGCCATTCTAATGTTAAAAAACTTGGCCATTTATTTGCATTATTATGACACTAGTCTTATGATTTAGGCTACATCCATAGTAAGCAATTAAGACATGCCAATTTCCAACTTGAATCATGATCTTGATGATAATTCAAATCATCAGAGGGGTTGCTACGATGTTGCAGAATGATTAGTTCTTGAAGACTTGGAATACTCAAGAGATGCCTCTCTTCTAACCCTTCACATGGGATTGAGATCACTACAAAATAGACATCCTTACATAGTCATAATGAAGTGCATTGAATGTGATTTAAAACACACTGACATATATTACAGTGAAAAAATAAGAAAAATTTTCAAATAATATTTAGAAAAATAAGTTCTTCATTCCCATTTACAAATGTGCTTGCCCACCCTCGCTTTTTTTTTTCTTATTCCTATAATGGCTCCATGACCTTCTAAGTTACCCAGTAAAGAGTGCCCAATACCTGGACACCTACTTTCACTCTCCACTTCTTTCTTCCACCTACCTAGTCATCACTGAAGCACTCAGCTGCTCTTCTGGTCTCTCATGATTTTTTTCCTCCCGATGCCACGAGTCCCTTATAATCCTTCACATATGCTATTACATCATCTCTCCTTTTCTTCGGCCCACTTCCATCCACACTGCTGAGAAAATCACCTTCTCAAAGCATATTCACTAGCATGTTCGAAAAATCTCTGGTAAGTGCACATCACCCACTGCTTCTGTGATAGTCAAAACCCACCAGGATGATGATACCATCAGATTTCTCAACACTTTTTCCCATTTCTCCCTTCCATGTACTTTTTGCTTTCAACAAAGGTGCTCTCTTGCTTCTGTGCTTTTTAATCTGCTCCTTTAGCATCATATTTCCAAGAAACTTTCCCTAAGCAACCAATTCTAAACATTTTGGCCAATGGTGCCACTTTTTGTAGCACTTTCCCTTATACACATGTCTTGGCCCAACCCAATAAAACTAAGATTTTTGCAGGCAAAAATTATGTCCTGTCCCAATGTACTCAGCCCAGTGGTTTAAACATAGTAGACACTCAAATAGTTGCTAAATGCCTGATGGCCTTTACTTTTTCTTTTTCAGTGGCACCACCCCCCTATAGTTATGACCATGAGATGGAATACTGTGCCGACTTGCCACCTCCCTACTCCCCGACCCCACAGCCTTCAGCACAGCGTTCTCCACCCCCTCCTTACCCTGGAAATTCAAGGAAACAGTCCTCCCAGAACAGAATATGTGCCCATCAGAGATCTTGCCTGGAATAAAATGCCTCTACTCAGAAATAGGAAAAGACTGCTCTAAGGAATACTTTTTTGGGTCAAACAATCTATCAAGTGGAATATCCAGGCTAAGAAATACTGAGTTTTTACCCCTCTCTGAGCTGACCCCATCTGGCGTATTGTCTGGTTCGATGGTATGACATGTGAAGAGATGTACTGATCAATGCAAGCACATTCAGAGAAGAGTAATGAGATAGACAAAGCATCTGAAAATAATATTGCTTAAGGAAACTGCAGTACTGATCCTGGAAAAGAGAAGAATGATGTAAGAGAGAACAGCCTGGACTACATGAGGAAACTACAATATTCTGTGTAGCCTTAAAAGTCAGAATCAGAATTATTCATCCTTTTGTTCATCAATAAATACTGTTCAAGTGCATGAGAGCCTACTCTGTGCCTTTCATTGTTTAAAGCACTGGATGGAAGCCTAAGGAAATTTGGTTTCTGGATAAGAACAAGAACTTTGGTTTCAGGATAAGAAAGAGGAGCTAGAGCTTCCTTATTGACTAGATTGTCTTGTGAAATTCCCCATTACCAAGACTTTAAACAGAAGCTATCTGGTAGAGTCTTGTTCTAGAAAGGACAGGTAAATGAAATGTAGATGGGTCCCCTGGGCCCCAAACATTCTGCTCATGGTTTAGGTTAAGTGTGAAGTAAATTTCTATGCCTCCAAGAATGAAAACAACGAGAAATAGTTTAATCTTATCTATTTAATTTGACAGTTAAAACAGGATTAAAGGGACTCAACAGCTGCTTGAAGCCAATAACTCTTCAGTGCTAGCTACTGCCACCTAAAAAAATCATCTAACTTTAATCAGTGGTTTATTATAACAAAGGTTATTCCAACTGTAGGGGGAAAAAAACTGTATCAAGTTCCACAAGCAACAGATACAGACATTTCAGACTGAAAGATTAGAAGCCAAATATTCCCATGGGATTTTACATTAGGGAGTAAAAGTGTAGAACTTGACTATGAAGATATTAGTTTATGAAAAGAAGGGAAAATGAAATTTGCATCTGGTTCTGTAGAATTCCATTCATATGCAGCTTAGACAGATCTGTTTCTCTTCTGTAACATTTTGAAAATATATTCCCCTGAAAAATTATACAGTTAATTTAGAAAGATTAAGATATTGATCAAACTGATGCTTTTTGCCAAAATCCAAATGTTATGAAGTGCCTACCTTCAAGTATAAAATTTTTGGCTAAGTAATTCTAATGTGCTGTGCTAATTTTGCTGCAAGTGATCTTAATTTAACATATACTTTTATGTTGGTCTTTTGATGTATTTAAAATTTACATTGACAAACTATTGGGGGAGAGTGATATCACCAAAATGGCAACATACATCATTCCTGAATTTGTTCCCCCTCACAAGAAGAACAACTAACAACTATCCAAAAACAAGACACCACTGAGAGAATCCTAAAATGCAGGATTGAGGCTGAAGAACCCCCAACCCCATGTACTTCAGAGATCAAGATAGACTGGATTAGAGGGGTAAGAGAAATTACTGCATCTTGACTATACTGCCTGTTCCCCAGGACATGCAGCACCATGGTGAGCCTCTCCTGCACCTCCAGTTCCTCCAGTGGAAAAGAGAACCCAAGAGGGAACAACTAGCCCTGCTCCTCCCAGCATTGTGGGTCATTCTGTGGGCACCCATACTCTCATTGCATACCACTGCAATTGCAGGGCTCAGCCACTGAAAATATAACTATGACAGAGTATGAGGGAGGGGTTTGAAACAACCAGCAGACAGATCTTGGCAGACCAAGTTCACATTGGCAGTGCCCATATAGTAATCTCAACCAGTGGCTTTGCTCATCTGCAGAAACAAGTTGGGGGTACACTCTGACCAGGGAACTAGGAGGAGGTATAGGTCTGCCTGATTCAGATCCTCGAACAAGATGTTTGTCAGCCCTACAGCCCAGTTTGCTCATACCGAAGCAGGGTACTGAGTCACAGCCCCACCCACTGTGAAGAGTGCCTTCAGCCTCATCAGACCAGAAGTCTAGAAACAACTCCTGGAAGTGATGTGGTCCAGTAGCACTTGAGACGAGAGAAGAGCAGACAGAGCCAGTAGTTTGCAGAGCCATTGGCCTCATTTGGCCAGGGAATTTAAGGCATGGGTCTTCCTGAGTTAAGACAACAAAGAACTTTACCAGTTTTACAGCTACTTCTCCAGTTGCACACAGGAAGGGAATCTAATGCATGGCCCCGCTCATGGCTAAATATAGCCTTCAGCTATCTGACCAGGAAACCTAATCAGAGATCCAGGAAACCACATAGTCCATCTAAAAGCCCTCTATACAGTGGTGCTTGAACAATGAGCACAGCCCATGGCTTCCTCCATCTGAAGAGCATCACCTGACCAGGGAATTCAGTGGACACTCAGACCTGATTTGAAGGCCCCAAACAATGATCTCAGTGGGCCCTGAACCTTGGCTGCTGCCCTGCCTGAGCAGGCAAACAGGAACACTACTCCATCTACTACTGAATATAGACCCAGTCGCAACAATCCAGTAAGTCTGAGCAGAGAATAAGACAACTGAGGACACCATCCTACATCCTCACTTGGATAAAGAACCGAGCCAGCAGTCATATCCAACTATTTTCAGCCAGTGGCACAATACTACATCCCTGTCCTCAGAACCTGAATAGTTGACTCACCCAAAGTAGTCCATAATAGCAGGCCCCACCTACCCAAAGACATTACCAAGAGACACACACAGAAAAACAAAATAAGCTGACTAGTGAAGAGCTATCTCTGCCAAAGCAAACCTATAAAGTCTGGAAGAAGAGATTAATTACTCAAATACTCAGATACCAATGCAAGAAATCAAGGATCCTGAAAAATCAGGTAAATATGACTCCACCAAAGGAAACTAATAAAGCTCCAACAACTGACCATAAAAAAGGAAACATATAAAGTATCGGACAAAGAATTCAGAACAAATCTCTTAAAGAAGTTTAATGAACTTTGAGAGAACAGAGACAGACAACTAAAAGGAAAACAGTGCATGAACAGAAGGAGAAGTTTGACAAGGAAATAACAACCATCAAAAAAACAAAAACAGGGCGCCTGGGTGGCTCAGTTGGTTAGGCGACTGCCTTCGGCTCAGGTCATGATCCCGGAGTCCCGGGATCGAGTCCCATATCAGACTCCCCGCTCTGTGGGAAGTCTGCTTCTTCCTCTGACCTTCTCACCTCTCATTCTCAGTCTCTCTCTCTAATAAATAAATTAAAAAACAAAAAAACAAAAACAGAAATCTCATAGTTGAAAAATATAATAAATGAACTGAAGAATTCAATAGAGAGCTTCAAAAGTAGATTCAAACATGCAGAAAACAAAATCATCAACCCGAAGGGTAGGACATTACAAATTACTCAAAGGAGCAAGAAAAATTAAAAATAGCAAAGAAAGCCTATGGAAATTATATGAGAATGAAAAGAAACAATATTTTCATCATAGAAATTCCAGAAGGAAAAAAGGAGAAAGGGACAGAAAGCAATAATGGTTAAAAACTTCCTGAACCTGGGGAGAAAAGTGGATATATAGATCCATGTGGTCCAAAAAATCCCAAAGAGATTGAACCTAAGGATAGAGGGCTACACTAAGACACATTATAATTATATTGTCAAAAATCAAAGACAAAATATTTTTTAATAGCACTAAGAAGAAAGAGAGAACTTACATACAAGGAACCACCCATAAGATTATTGGATTTCTCAATAGAAACGCTTCAGGCCAGGAGAAAATGGGATGCTGTAGTCAAAATATTGAAAGAAAATAACTGTCAACCAAAATTCTATACCTGGCAAAGCTGTCCTTCAGAAATGAAGGAGAGATAAAGATTGTCTTAAACAAACAAAAGCTGAGGGAGTTAATTACAACCAGACCTAACTTACGAGAAATAAAAGCACAAAAAGGTAACATGAACCTCAGTGGCAATGGCAAATATATAGTCATAACTGGATTCTTCAATACGGTAATAGTGATACATCTCTCACTCACAGCTGTAGCTTAAAATTTTTTTAAAGGAATGTAGCAAAAATGACCATAAATACAATAATTCTGTTATTAGTTATACCGTATTAAGGAAATAAATTGTAACAGCAATAATCTAAAATGTGAAGGGCAGAAGTAAAAGTACAAGGTATAAAAATTGTATTTATTAATAGGCTTAATATAGGTTTAAAATAGGGTGTTATGAGTTTAAGATATATTATGCAGGACTCATGGTAACCACAAGGAAAGATCTCATGGTAATTACACAAAAGAACACAATAAATAAGTCAAAACATATTGATACCAAAAAAATCAGAATACAAAAAAAAAAAAATAGGATAAGAAACAAGGAACAATGGGTCTACCGAAAAAAATAAAATGAGATGGCAACAGTAAACCCTTACCTATAAACAATTACATTAAATGTAAATGCATTACATTCTTCAATCAAAAGACGTAGAATGGCTAAGTGGATTTAAAAAACAAGATCCAACAATATCAACCTAAAAGAGACTCACTTTAGCCTTAAAGACACACATGGACTGACAGTAAATGTGAACAGACAGAAAAAAGACATTTAAAGCAAATTGTGACCAAACAAACAAATAAATGAACAAAAAGGCAGGGATAGCTATATTTATATCAGACAAAATAGACTTTGAAAATAGTAATAAAAACAAAAAAAAGGAGAGTCAGAAAAGGTCATTATGTGATGATAAAAGTGCCAACACATCATGCTCGCTTCGGCAGCACATATACTAAAAAGTGCCAACACATCAAGAAGATATAACAACTATAAATATTTAAGTGCCCAAGATAGGTTCACCTAAATATATAAAACAAAAACTAACAGACCTAAAAGGAGAAATAAACAGTATTACAATAAGAGTTGAGGACTTTAAGATCCTCTCTCAACAATGGATTGATCATCCAGACAGAGAATCAATAAGGAAACAGTGGAGCAGTGGATTTGAACACTATAGGAGCAAATGGATCTAACAGAAGTATACAAAACATTCTAACCAACAACAGCAGAATACACATTCTTCCTAAGAGCACATGAAACATTTTCTTGGACAAACCATGTATTAGACCACAAAATAAGTTTTGCCAAATTCAGAAAGACTGAACTCTTACGAAGTATCTTCTCTGATCACAATAGTGTGAAACTAGAAATCAGTAACAAGAAAACCAGAAAATTCACAAAGACATAGAAATTAGCACTGTCCTCAACAACCAGTGGATCAAAGAAGAAATTAAAGGGGAAATAAAAAAGCTTATTGAGACAAGCAAAAATGGAAACACAACACACCAGAACTTATGGGATGTAGCAAAAGTAGTTCTAAGAGAGAAGCTCATAGTAATAAATGCCTACATTAAGAGGCAAGAAGGATCCCAATTAAACGATCTAACTCTATGCCTTTAGGAACTACAAAAAGAAGAACAAATGAAACCCAAAGTTAGCAAAAGAAAGAAAATAATGAAAATTAGAACAGAAATAGAGAACAGAAAAACAATAGGAAAAAAAAACCAACTAAGAGTTGGCTCTTTGAAAAGATAAAATTGACAAAACCCTAGCCAGGCTGACTAAGGAAAAAAAGAGAAAAGACCCAAATCAACACATTATAGATAGAAAAGGAGACATTACAGCTAATAGCACAAAAATTCAAAGGATCATAAGAGATTCTGTTGTGAGAATGTAAATGATGCAGCTACTATGGAAATAGTATGGAGGAACCATTAAAAAATTAAAAATAGAATTACCAAATGAACTAGCAATTCCACTTCTGAGGATATATCCAAAGAAAATGAAAATACTACCTCAAAAAGATATCTTGTATCCCCATGTTCATAGCATCATTATTTACAATAGCCAAGACATGGAAACAAACTAAGTGTCCATCAATAGATGAATGGATAAGGAAGTTGCCATGTATGTGTGTGTGTGTGTGTGTGTGTGCGTGGTGTGTTTACACAAAGGAATGTAATTCAGCCATTAAAAAATGAGGAAATCCTATTATTTGGGACAATAAGGATGGACCTTAAAAGTAATCTATTAAGTGAAATTAGTTAAACCAAAAAAAATAAATAAATAAAGGACAAATCCCATATGATCTCACTTATATATAAAATCTTAAAGAAAATAACAATAACTTCTAGATAAGGAGATCAGACTTGCAGTTACCATAGGTGGCGGGTAGGAGGAGTGGGAATTAGAAGAAGGTGGTCAAAAGTTACAAACTTCCAGTTATAAGATAAATAAGCACTAGGGATATAATGTTCAACATAAGGACTAAAGCTAACACTGCTGTCTGATATATTAGAAAAGTGTTAAGAGAGTAACTCTGAAGAGTTCTCATCATAAGGACATTTTTTTCTTTTATTCTTCTTTATTTGCATTTTATTGTATCTATACAAAAAGATGGATGTTAGCTAAACCTATAATGATAATCATTTTACAACATATGTAAATTAAACCATCATGCTGTGTCCCTTAAACTTATACAGCGGTGCATGTCAGCTATTTCTCAATAAAACTGAACAACGATAAAACTGTGTATCACTTCTATTCACTGAAACAACACTGCAATGAACACAACTTGCTAGTAGTTGCTTAGAAAGTTATTTTTTTCTAAGATTTTATTTATTTATTCATAAGAGACAGAAAGTGAGACAGCGGGAGAAGCAAGTTCCCCGCTGAGCAGGGAGCCCAATGTGGGACTCTATCCCAGGACTCTGGGATCATGACCTCGGCTGAACGCAGATGCTTTAACTGACAGAGGCACCCAGGCACCCTGGGAAGATCTTTATTACAAGTCTGCTTAAACACTGCACTGCATGCATAAAAAAAAATACTGGCAAGAGATGTTCAAATTTTTATGTTACTTTGCAATTAAATCTAAAATGTTTAACATCATCATCATAATTCAGTGAAGTCCCAAAATGATGCTAAGATTTTTGCTGAATAAAATAATCAAAAGAAATGTCTAAAGGTATAAAATTATAGTTCCTGTCCTTGTAGTTATGCAACTTAGTAGTTCACATAAGTAGTATATTTTCTTTCGAATACATTGATCTGACTGAAATGAGGTCTAACTTTCAGTGAGATCTAAACGCTAGATTTGTTTTCAATGACTTGCTTGATTTGTAGGCACTGATAATTTTCTGACTTATAAGGACACAAAGAATTCAGGAGTTCCAGCCTATTCTAGGGACTGGAATTTTAGCACAATTTTAACAGTACATATGCTTCCTCTCTCTTCTGCAAGTGTGATCAGATCCAATTACACGGCAGCTCTGCAACTCAAAGTGTGGGGGGGGTCTCTGTGACATTCACAATGCTGGTTGCCAATAAGCCATAAATCCCTTAAGAAAAATGGAGAGGAAAAGACCAGCGCAAATTGAATTCTCATCATCTTTGCTGTCAATAAACATTTATTGCATACCTCCTATGTTCTGCAAACATTACCCACATAGGGAGCCATCTGAGTCCATACCATTCCTCCTTCGAGTTGTTTTATGGCTTCCCTTAAGGCACGGCACAAACCCAAAGACCTTCAAGCGATGACTATTTTTACTATTTGTATTTAGTATCACAAGAGCATAAATGGGCACATTATCCATATAAGCTTTTGGAGTTCACTGATATTTTTGTAAATGTTACACATTGAAGGAAAATGGTATGTAATGTGAAAGCTCTGAATTATGGTTATTTAAAGACTAATGTGTGTTCTGTGGCCACAGTGTTTACAATAAGCAATAAAATGAAAGAACTCATTATAACAAGGGTTATATTTTAATTGTCTTGCCCAATTGTCCATTTTGTTTCACCCTTCATTTCTGCTGATTTAGCCCCATTCTTTTGTATAGAAACACAGGACTGAAGCTAGATAGACTTTCTTTTGAATCCTGTCTCCTGCCTGTGTGATGGGAGACAGGCCACTTCATCACTATGAAATTTAACTTTCTGCTCTTGAAAATGTAAATAATATAATGAAGTTAATCAGGTTTTGTGAAAATTGGGTGAATACATGCAAAATTCTAAGTACAGTGCCTGGCACATAGGAAATGTTCTATAAATATTAGCAAAATTAAGAAAAGAATACCATAAGGATGACAGCTTCTGGAATTGTGCTATCGAACACATTAGCCACCAACTACATATGGTTATCTGAATTTAAATAAACCCAAATTAAATTAGATGAAAACTCCACTTCTTTAGTCTCACTAACCACAATCCAAATGCTGCATCAGTAGCTTCATGTAACTAGCGGCTAGCTCACTGGGCAGTGCTGCTCAAGAAAAATCTGTGCAAAATGCAATGAGGTAGCAGGAAGGAGGTAAAGCAGCAGCACTACAGGCATCTGGCCCAGGAGAAACTGTGCACTTTGTCATTAACTGTGATGTCCTCCACAAATAGGTGGAATTAAGACTGTGATCTGCAATGGGTCTCTTCTCAGGGCCAGAAGCAGGGAAGATTTTGCAAGAGCTGAAGGGCGGAATCTAGAAGGGGGGCCCTGGCCCCGGCCCGGGAGCTGGTGAGATAGCTCACAGTCTACTCCATTCTGTTGAGCTGCACTGCTCTGCTCTAGAAGCCACTCTAGAAGCATCCAGGACCAAACCTATCTTCCTAGAGCTGCAGCCCTGAGGTGTGCTCTTCCGTTATTTCCTAATCTTGTTCCTGCCACCAAATGAAAGCAGCTCTTACCATTCGTCCATTCTACTCTCAACCTGTCCTTGTTTAGCCAAACCCATTCGCCAGCTTGAGTGAGGTAGAGTCCAGGACGCATCAGACAATGTGGAGCCCATCCATCAGAAGTGGAGTTCCGGGTGCCATTGCATTATTTGTAACTTAATTAAAACGACCTGCCATCAGGCTGCCTGGGTCCCATGATCCTATTACCAGACGTCATGGAAGCTGCTCAGGACTTCCAGATCCTGGGTCAGAATATAGTTGAAATGTGGAGTTTTAATTTTCTAATTATAGGCCCAAGCTGCCAGGGGGGATAGCTGAACTTGTAAGTTCAATGCTCTTCTGCTACAACCCCACTGTGTGGTATGATTCATTTCAAACTGTGTCAGGACCTCCAAACAGGAAAGCACCATAATGAACTTTGAAAAGATCTCCAGGTGATTCTGATTTCCACCCTAAGCCCCACCCCACCCTTGCTACCTATGATGGTGAAGGAAGAGGAAGGATCAAAGGCTTCAGAGTAAGACAGACTTTGTTTCTCTCTCATCTCTGTCACCTTCTAGCTATGTGTTCTGAGCCAAGGAACTCGGTTGCCATAACCTCAGTTTTATCTGAAATATATGAACACCACCACCCTTGCCAGGTTGTCGCAATGATTATGAACAGTATCCTGAAAACATCTGTCATAAAGATTGTATCTGGGTTGGTGACTCAGACAGACACAAATATATCTACCTGTTCTCTTTCCAATTTCTGTACTCCCACTTGTGAGCCTTACCACTTCTATAAGCAGATAAATGCCATTGCAGTGCAACAGATTAGCTTAGAACTTAGCCACTTGCAACAACACCATTAATGATCTCAGTTTCTCTAGGCGTGGAACCTGGGTTTGGCCTCGCTGGGTGCTCCGGATCAGCGACTCCCTCAGGGCCACGGTCACCCCAATGTGCAACTGAAGGTCTGCCTCCAAGCTCATTCACATGCATGGAGGATTCTGTTGACAGGATTCTATTCCTTAGAGGTTCTTGGACTAAGGGCCTCATTTACTCACTTGGTATTGGCCAGAGACAACCTGCAATTTAAAATATGTCAGCTTGCTTGCCCAGTGCAAGCACTACAATAGCCATAAACAGAAAACATGCTAGTAAAATCTAGTGCCAGCAACAGGGGAGTCACAGACTTAAAACCCAATCTTGGCAGTGACATCCCATCACTTTTTCCATGTTCAGTTCTTTAGAATGAGGTCATGAGGTCACTAGGTCAAGTCTACACAAAAGAGGAAGAGATTATATGAGGGCACAAATACTAGGAGGCAAGAGCATTAGCTATCTTAATAGTCAGTCTATCATGACCGGGATATTTCATCTCATTCTCTGTAAGTCCATTATTTGGAGTTCAGGCAATCTTCCCTCTAACAGGAATACACCAGCTCAACAGCTGAAAGAATTGCAGGGCCAAGCTTGGCTTTGATCAAGTTGCTTTTAGGGAGCTGATGGATAGGACACAGCCAGCAACAATCGTGGGGCTATGCTAACGGGGGGTGTGCTGCTCAGGAATACTGAACAGAGACACACCACGTTTATGTTTCTCATGAGCTTCATTTACAAGCTGCACTAAAGCACATCGCATTTTGGCACGGGATGAAGTAAACCACACAACACATACCTTATGGACAAGTCTTAACGTGGCGCCAGTTCTAACCTTTGTTTCAGCTTCATTCCAAGATACTTAATCTCCATCAAGAAAAGAATTCCGAGACAAGTTTCCAGATGAGTGTTCATCGGATCACGTTGCCACCTACCCTAATCTTGAATACCTTCACTAAAAATGGAAAACAACTCTAAGGGAATGTTTGGAACTGCAGAAACATGTGCTGGGAATTTTGCCTTCTCTGGATGCCTTAAGGAATAAATGGTTTTAAAAAATTGTATGGTGAGACTCTTTGATTCCCGTTTCGGCTCTGCTTCCCCTCTTCCAACCCAGCTCTGAGCAGCTTTTGAGTGTGCGCTGCCTGACACATGTTAGTGTGAGAGGAGGCAGGGGGATCATTTTCTGAATCACTTTTGGTTGTAGGCAATAAGTAAATAAGAGATCTCACCTTGTTTCCAGGACCTGAAGGATGGATAGAACCAAACGATCCAACTTTCTCATGTTTGTATCTTATTGTAAGTTACTGTCTTCATTGTCACACATCTTGTGTACTATTTTCTCTGTCAACTGGGAAGAACTTGAAGGCAGTTCAGAAGAATTAAATAGTTAAAAGTCCAGTTCCTTCTGCTTTATCTGTGAAATGCATTTGGATTCCCATTCCCTGGGTTTCTCACCACCACCTAAACACACAAGACCAAATTCTTTCTTCTAAAACCTCTGACTTCTTCTGTGAAATACCTGCTTATTTTTCCAAATGTGGCTAAAGGGTTTATGCTCTGAGAGCTGTGATGATTTCTCCAGGCAGAATTCATGGATTCTTTCTCACCTCTGCCCCTTTTGGTACCTATTTTTTACCCTTCTTATATACCTTGTCACATATTGGCTAAATGTCTGTTTTTAAGAATAAGAGGAAGAGAGCTTAGAGTGAGCAGCATATTCTCTGTGGGCTCCATAATCCAAGATAGGGGTCAGAGAACTGGATAAAAGGCTATAGTTTCATAGTTTTTAGCTGATGATATATGTCAATCCAAATATAGCTGAACTATATTATTAAGCACAGTATTAATACATGTCCACTCAAGTCAATGAACATGCTCATCTTGACTGACTCAGTGAAATAAGACAACATGCCAGTTTGGGAGTGGTGCTATTATAATTCTTTAGATTAAAATTGAGCTCATTTTTTTTTCACAATAGCCAATGATTTAGCATTTATTATGTGCTGAACTCTGTTCCTTTTTTTTAATTTAAATTCAATTAGCCAACTTATAGCACATCATTAGTTTCAGATGTAGTATTCAATAATTTATCAGTTTCATATAACACCCAGTACTCATCACATCATGTGCCCTCCTTAATGTCCATCGCCCAGTCACCCATCTCCCCCATCTACCTCCCCTCCAGCAACCTTCAGGTTTGTCTCCTACAATTAAGAGTCTCTCCTGGTTTTTCTCCCTCTCTGGTGACCTCCCATTCTGTTTTCCCTCCTTTCCCCTACTGTCCTCTGCCCTGTTTCTTATATTCCATATGAGTGAAATCCATATGATTATTTTCCTTTCTCTGACTGACTTATTCCACTCAGCATAATATCCTCCAGTTCCATCCCCATTGATGTAAATGGTAAGTATTCATCCTTTCTGATGGCTGAGTAACATTCCATTGTGTAAATGAACCACATCTTCTTTATCCATTCATCTGTCAATGGACATCTCAGCTCTTTCCACAGTTTAGTTATTGTGGACATTGCTGCTATGAACATTGGGGTGTAGGTGCTGCTTCGGATCACTACATTTATATCTTTGGGTTAAATACCTAGTGGTGCAGTTGCTGGGTTGCAGGGTAGCTCTATTTTTAACTTACTGAGGAACCTCCATACTGTTTTCCAGAGTGGCTGTACCAGCTTGCATTCCCACCAACAGTGTAAAAGGGTTCCCCTTTCTCCACATCTCCACCAACATGTGTTGTTTCCTGTCTTGTTAATTTTAGGCATTCTGACTGGTGTGAGTTGGTATCTCACTGTGGTTTTGGTTTGGATTTCCCTGATGCCAAGGGATATGGAGCATTGTTTCATGTCTGTTGGCCATTTGTATGTCTTTTTTGGAGAAATGTTTGTTCATGTCTTTACCACTTCTTGACTGGTTTATTTTTTTGGGTGTTGAATTTGATAAGTTCTTTATAGATTTTGGATACCAGCCCTTTATCTGATGTGACTCGAAAATATCTTCTCCCATTCCTGAGGTTGTCTTTTAGTTTTGTTGACTGTTTCCTTTGCTATGCAGAAGCTTTTTATCTTAATGAAGTCCCAATAGGTCATTTTTGCCTTTGTTTTTTTCCTGCTTTGGAGACATGTCTAGCAAGAAGTTGTGGCGGCCAAGTTCGAAGAGGTTGCTGTCTGTGTTCTCCTCTGGGATTTTGATGGATTCCTGTCTCATATTTAGGTCTTTCATCCATTTTGAGTTTATTTTTATGTATGGTGTAAAAAGAAATGGTTCACATGACTGTCTAATTTTCCTAGCACCATTTATTGGAGAGACTGTTCTTTTTCCATTGGGAGACTGTCTTTCTTTCCTGCATTGTCAAAGATTAGTTGACCATAAAGTTGAGAGTCCATTTCTGGGGTCTCTATTCTGTTCCATTGATCTATGTGTCTATTTTTGTGCCAGTAACATACTGTCTTGATAATTACAGCTTTATAATAGAGCTTGAAGTCTGGCATTGTGATGCTTTGGTTTTCTTTTTCAACATTCCTCTGGCTATTCAGGGTCTTTTCTATTTCCATACAAATTTTAGGATTATTTGTTCCAGCTCTGTGAAAAATGTTGATGGTATTTTGATAGGGATTACACTGAATGTGTAGATGCTCTGGGTAGCATAGACATTTTAACAATATTTATTCTTCCAATCCATGAACATGGAATGTTTTCTTCCTCAATTTCTTTCATAAGTGTTCTGCAGTTTTTGGAGTACAGAGCCTTTACTTCTTTGGTTAGGTTTTTTCCTAGGTATTGTATAGTTTTTGGTGCAATTGTAAATGGGATCAATTCCTTAATATCTCTTTCTTCTCTCTCATTGTTAGTGTATTGAAATGCAACTGGTTTCTGTGCACTGACTTTGTGTCCTGCCACATTGCTGAATTCCTGTATGAGTTCTAGCAGTTTTGGGGTGGAGGCTTTCCACATAAAGTAAAAACCTTTGGGTTTTCCACATAAAGTATCAGGTCATCTGCGAAGAGTGAAAGTTTGACTTCTTCTTTGCCAATTTGAATGCCTTTTTTGTTGTTGTCTGACTGCTGAGGCTAAGACTTCTAGTACTATGTTGAATAACAGTGATGAGAGTGGGCATCCCTATCATGTTTCTGACCTTAGGGGAAAAGCTCTTGGCTTTTCCCCATTGAGAATGACATTCGCTGTGTGCTTTTTGTAAATTGCTTTTATGATATTGAGGTATGTTCTCTCTATTGCTACACTGTGGAAAGTTTTAATCAAGAAAGGATGCTAATACCAACCAAATATCAGAAAGGAATTGCCTAATAAATCACATTTCCCATAGAAAAAATTACAGTCTAATTTAGACTTCAGAAGCGGTATCCAAAGGATTCACTAAAGGCATTTTTACTAAGATAAGATGTTATAGTTTTCACATTGCCATTTCTTTGGGGTATGTTAAAAAAAAACACTGAATATTCAGAAATGAAACAAAAAAAGAACTGCTGAAAATAGGATTTAAAATGGCTACCAACTTTTGTGCTGTTATTATTTGATATGTATAGAGAACAACAGTGCATTTATCCAAGTTCTGAAAACCAGTAATACCACTATAAAAAGATTCTCAATGAAATGATCCTTAGAAATTTATTACCTTACATCATCTTTTTTTTTTTTTTTGGTCCCAGGCACTGTCCTAAGCACTTTACATTTAATTACATTGAATCTTCCAATCCTGGGGTGTACGTATTATTATTCCCATTTTGCAGATCTGGAAACTGTAAATGTATCACTTTATAGTCCTTCAAAAAAAGTTTTCCGGTGAGAATGAATTTCTAATGATGCAAAGAAATATCTCTATATTTATTCTTTGCTTGTAGGAGCTACCCATGATGATCCTGTGGCTGGTCACAGAAGCTACCTTTCCATGGCTGGAGTTCCAAGTGGATGATTATACATGTTAGAACAATTTAATGACTCATATCCTTCCCTTTGGGCTTCTCTTGCAATTCATCATTTAGTCTTCTGCAGTTTTGGTTTATATGTACACTGTGGATGAGATGGAGAGTGAAAGCACTCTTTTATCTCTGATACAGCATCTGGTCCCAGCAGACTCCTTCACCCAATTATCTCCCAGGGCATGACTTTCACCAATACAGAAACCACTTTGAGTTTTCTGTGAATGCTCTACATTTCCTTTTGACCAGGACAAAGGAACGAGTCAATATTTATAAAAAGAGAGAGAGACAGAGAGAGAGAGAGATAAAGGAAGGGGACATCTGCAAAATGATGTGAACTTTTAACTAATTTTGCAGGGACAGTCACGAATGTCGGTAACACGAATGAAAACTGTAAAAATTGGTATCTACTTTGTTCATATCTCAATATTCCTATGGAACTGGTTGTTAGCTTTCTGTTACACATTTAAAAAAACTCAGTATCTCTGCAGAATTTAAAAACAATACATACGAACAATAAAATATTAAACTAGACAATAGCAATGTGTTAGGATAGTTAGGGAAAATGTTTAAATAAAAAAGGCAATAATAATCTTCTAAATAATTCTGCATAAACAGCAAAGTTCTACAGTAATCCAGGAATAAAGTAGTTTTGCCCATCATGAAGCTAGATACGAATGAGTGTCAATATTAAAATATTTAATTTTAAGGTCTCTCTTGCTCCAGGACACAGCAATCTAATAAATGGTACTCTCCATCCTGGGCTTCATGGGCTACTGTAGGAGTTCCAGAATCCTGCAAAGAGAGAGGATTCCCCAGAGAATATTTCTAGGTACTCTTACCAAGTTGCATTTTTCAGTTTCTTTCTCTCCAGCTCCCCTTGACTGGTGTTATTGACTAGACATATGCCAACCACTAGATTGCATGAAGGTCATTTGTCACTGTCATGCTGCTAAGGACCACCATTAAGATGGTTTGGTGTGCCCAGCCACCAGTACTGCTGTTATGGTAGGAAATTCTGTGTTGCAATGTCACTGTCCTACTGTCACTGTACTACTGTTACAGTAGCAGTGCTATCCTGGAGAATGACTGGGGTGCCGTGTCTGCCTCTGGCTGTTGCTAAAACCTATTGGCCACAAATGCCAATAGAGTTAGGGACACACACCTTGAGGCCAGGGCCACTGAAAGGGTAGAGCCTCCAATGTGCCAGAGTTTCATATGTTCTCTCTGCCCCTTAACAAATAGAAGAAAATGTTTAACTTTGAGCTAACTGGGAAAACAGCTCTTTCTCTCAAGATGTTAAGCTCAAAGCAGCAATACTGCATGTTCCCAAGAACTCAGGGGCTATCTTGTGAAAATATTTCTTTCATTTTTGACCTAACATCCTCTCCTCTCTCTTAAACTTAAACATAGATCTATAAGGAAAGAGCTTTAGGACAAATTCTAGTGATAGACATTGTGCTCTTACTATTTAAAAAAAAATCCATTTTGAGTTTATCTTTGTATATGGTGTAAGAGAATAGTTGAGTTTTACTCTTCTATACACAGCTGTCCAATTTTCCCAGCACCATTTATTGAAGAGATTGCCTTTTTTCCACTGGATATTTTTTTCTGTTTTGTTGAAGATTATTTGACCATATATGGAATATTACTCGGCCATCAGAAAAGATGAATACCAACTTTTGTATCAACATGGATAGGACTGGAGGAGATTATGCTGAGTGAAATAAATCAAGCAGAGAAAGTCAATTATCATATGGTTTCACTTACTTGTGGAGCATAAGGAATAACATGGAGGACATTAGGAGAAGGAAAGGAAAAGTGAATTTGGGGAAATAGGAGGGGGAGATGAACCATGAGAGACTGTGGACTCTGAGAAACAAACAGGATTTTGGAAGGGCCCCCTCCCTTCCAAATTGGGGGGATGGGTGAGCCTCATGGTGGGTATTAAGGAGGGTACATATTGCATGGAGCCCTGGGTGTGGTGCATAAACAATGAATTTGGAACACTGAAAAAGAAAACAAAATTGAAAAAAGAAATCCACTCTTCTCTGTAAACTAGGACATTTTATGGGAACATAAATCTGCCCCTTTCCTCCCGGAGGATGAACCCTGTCCAGGAGACTTCATCATCTCTCATACAAATAAAATCTTAATGGATCTGCTCCTGATGTCCAGTTAGGCTTTTGGGCATGCTGGGAGTGAACAGTTGACATTCAATGTGAGCAACTGCCTTGAGCATTACAAACAAAATACAATGGTTTCAATGACTCACCCATGTCTCCCAGTAAAGAATAAATAGCCCTAAAGTAGAACTTAACTGAAACTAGTATTTGGTCAGATTCAAATGAAGAGAGAAAATAATTTCATCTAACTTTTTAGATGAACTCATTATTTATTTCATTTTTTTATATGATTTGACTGTCATTTTGTCAATCTGTAGACAAGTTCTTAAAGATAGGTCAGTAGAAACCAAAAGAAAGGCCAAATGTTCATTCATTATATAATAATTTTTGAGCAAATATGACATGATATAAGATACCTAAAGTATTAGATGAACAAAATGCTGACTAGAAATAAAAGTTAAATCTCTCTGCATTAAGTCTTTCTGTACCATATACCTCACATCTTGTCCTTCCAGATCAAATCTCCATCCCTCTTCCCAGTATCTCGTCCTAGGGAGTCTATATTGCATGAACTACATCAATGAGTTCCCTTGTCTACTGGGTTTCTGGTTGAGTTTGGTCAACAGGGAAATCCCTCAGGAGATCAGAGGGAAAACAAAGAATAGGATAGGGTATTTACTTGAGGTATTTATTTGGGCTGTGACTCTCAAACAAAATTCTTAATTCCTACAGGATGTTTTTTCCAAGCAGCTGTTCTGCTTGCCCCATCCTCTTCCCCATTCAGGCCCAGGGCTGGGAACATTCTCCACTGATACTAGCCTGGGGATACTGTCCTATGCCTTGTAGTTTCCCTAATCTCTACCTACACATTTCATTAAACTCTTTCCCAATTACCCAGTTTGAGTGTGATAGTTGTTCCTTGCCCTGAGTGAAATACTTATCCTTTTTTCTTTTAAAGATTTACTTATTTATTTGAGAGAGAGTGTACATGAGTGCAAGCAGGGGAAGGGCATAGGGAGAGGGAGAGAGAGAGAGAAAAGTAGACTCCCCACCGAGCACAGAGCCCAACTCAGGGCTCTATCTCATGATCCTGAGATCATGACCCCAGCTGAAATCAAGAGTTGGACACCCAACCACCTGAGCCACCCAGGTACCCTGGTGAAACACTCATTCTTAAGAAAATATATCTGAATATGAATCATTTAATATATTAAATAGACCAGAGTCTCTTCTTGACTGCTGTGGATTTCATTACCTATTTATTTGAGAAAGCAGGCAGGAGACTTGTATTCTAGTCCCAGTTATATCACTATAACTAGCTTCAAGACAGTGAAGAATTCCTCAGGGCCACTGTTTTCTTTCTTTCTTTCTTTCTTTCTTTCTTTTTTTACTTCAAAAATAAAATTTATTTTTTCCATTAAAGATTTAATGGATGTTCACTATATAAACTTGTAAAGCACATAAAAGATAAATATTACTAGTAGTTTCATTGCTAACAATTTCCCAGATTATTTCTTCTGTATTTTCAATATAATGTTTAAGAAAAAAAACAGCTGAATAATATAATATAATATAATATAATATAATATAATATAATATAATATAACATAATAATATAACATAACATAACATAATATAATATAATATAATATAAATCTACATTAATTGTACCTGGGAATGTGAAATTTTTTTCAAATTAAAAATTGTCATTATTGCTTCCTAAAATCTCAAGTATGCATGTCTAAAGCCATTCTATTTATCTTTAAGAGAAAAGCAAGAAACAGACTCTTAACTACAGAGAACAAACTGATGGCTACCAGAGGGGAGATGGGTGATGGGGATTAAGGAGTGCACTTGTTACGATGAGTACAAGCACCAGGTGTTGGGGTATTGTATGGAAGTGTTGAATCATTATATTGTACACCTGAAACTACTGGTTTCTTAAAAACAAATTTAAGGTGTTAGACCGGGGCGTGTGAGTGGCTCAGTCGTTGAGCGTCTGCCTTCAGCTCAGGTCATGACCCCAAGGTCCTGGGATCAAGCCCCGCACTGGGCTCCCTTCTCCCTCTGCTTCTGCACCTCCCCCCTGCTTGTGCTCTCTCTTTCTCTCTCAAATGAATAAATAAAATATTTTAAAAAATAAAAAAAATAAAAGTGTTAGACTAAATGATCTCTGAGATCATTTCTAGCTCTGTGATCGTATGAAGGTACTAATAAATTGCCTTGTGGCAGCTTTCAAGAATGAACAAGCCAATAGAAACTATTCAATAGACTCAGAGCTCTAAGACACCATAGGAATATTTTTATGTAACATCCTTATTTCTTAGGTGAGGAAACAGACACAGAAGAGAGAGGAAACTTTTTCAAAGTCACTGGTGATAAGTATACTTCTTAGAGGCAACCAGCAGGACCTCTAAGTTCCTGCTTTTATTCACTGCACTGTTTCTTCTCTCCACACTTGGTTTGGGTTGTTATTGCCACACTCTTTCCTGCTCTTCGCACATACTGATACCCCATCTTTCTCATTTTCGGGTCTCAGCTGAAATATCAAATGATACAACAAGGCTTCCCTAACAATGTGATTTGAGTAAGTCTCCAATGACCTTTTAGCATTGCTCCGCATCACAATTTCCTGTGTGTTGCCTTCATGGCATTTATCCCAAGATGTAATTATTGTTTTTTACTTGTTTATTTTCTGTCCCCCTTCTCCACTAGATTGTATGCTCCCTGAAACCAGCAGTACGTCCATTTAATGTATGACTCTATACCCAACACCCAGTAAAATGTCTGGGGCAATACAGGCACTCAGTAAAAGTATATGTTGAATTCATTAGTGAATGTTTTACAGAAATGCAAACTAGGGTATAGGATGTAGTTGCCCAAATGCTGTAATAAAAGTCAGATTTAAGCTCAAAGTTCTTAAATCCAAAGTGATCATCTCAAGAAACTATCTCTCTTCCTCTCTACTCCTTTTCTATACAGCCCTCCCTAATAGGCATGATTCACCATGAGAGGTTGTACCACCACCACCACTAAAAACCAGGGAGTCTTTGAAACAATGTGGTAACATTCTGGGTGACACTACGTCTAAAGAGATGCTACTGGCACTTAGTACAGCACAAATGGCAATCGTGTAAAACAAAGAATTGCCCTGCCCCAAAGGCCACAGGAGCCAATGTTTTCTCCAAGATTTTCCTTCCTCAGGTACCTCAGGGTCACCCAAACGATACAAATCCAGGATGCCATGAAGTCATCATTAATTTTGAATGTTTCAGATGGTTAGTGACCCTAACACATGGCATTGGCAATGAATTGCTCAGCTGACCGGCTGGTCTGAGGAACAAAGGAGTACTAATAAATGTTCTGCCTCTATCCTCTTCTTCCAACTCTAGAGACTGGCGGTTACACATCAAGGACATACCAAGTAGTGTTTTAGCTTCCCTCGCTGCAGTTTTGCTTTGACAGCTATGTTTCACCCAAGTAATGGCCACATGTGACTTCCCCCAAGGGTATGGATGCAAATATCCATTGTGCAAGTCAGGATATATTTTTACCTGACAGCAACCTGCATCCTACTCAAAGCAGAGCTTCATTTTATTGTTGGTGAAGAGGTAAGTGATAACTTGTGAACGTACAAGTTGTTGGGAGTGTGAATAATTGATATTGAACATAAGTCCCTTTTATGATCTCCATTCATTAGGGGAAAATCCAATCAGGCAGCACTGTTTTCATGTCACCAGGCTTGAAGTATGTCTTTGGAAATAAAAACATTAGCTTTTACATGTCCAGAGCATGGATTTAAGTAAATCAAGCCCTAAAACTATGAGATAGCATTAAAGTCAAAATAGTAGAGGCAATATTTCTACTTAATACTAAGGAGAACAAAACAGAAAAGTCCATCAGGTTACTAAAAAATAAGCCTGGTAAAGTTTTGGATGCCCACTTTAGAATCACTTTCATTCACTTACTCATGCATTCAGGCATTTATTCAATCAACAGATTTTTATTGAGGACCTATTTTGGGTCAGCCACTAAATACTGAGTTGATTGCAATGAAGCAAATGGGCCTGATACCTTGACTTACAGAGATTACAGTAATCTCTATGTTCTGTACCAGAAAAAAACACCAGTCACTACAAAGCTAATTTACTAAATTCAATTGTAGGAATTTATCAAATGCAACTGTCAAGTCACATCAATCCAAGGAGCAAACCTTAGAGGTCATTAAGCTTGAATGTGTTATCTCAAAGGTAGGTATGCTGAAATTATAGGATATGAAGTGGCTCTGTTGAGCTGAGGGTACACAGAGGAAGCTGCAGGCCTGGGGCTTATATCAGTTAACACGGGGGAAGTTACACAGGATCTTCGTTGACACATAAGGCTGACAGGACCACTAGAAGACAAAATACAACTGTGTGCGCTTTAGTTAAAGTTAGGCTCATAGTTCATGTCATCCCAAGATTCTTCCTCAAGAACAACTATCTTCTAAACCCAAGAGGTTTCCTTCTATATTGTTTTAATATGACTTAATGTTGGCTGTTTTCATTCAGTTTTATGAGGCCTATTGGTTCTATATCTATGGTTCGTTTGCTTGTTGGTTGGTTTTAGCAAGGCTCAAGTACTTCATGGTTGGAAAAGCCCTTTCTAGAAGCCAATCTGAAAAGGCTACATGATGTATGATCCCAACCATATGACATTATGGGAAAGGCAAAACTATGGAAATAATATGACAATCAGTAGTTATCAGAGGCCAGGAAGGAGGGAGAGATGAATAGGTAAAGCATGGAGGCTTGTTAAGGCAGTGAAACTACTCTGTCTGTTACTATGATGGTGGATCCATATCAGTACACAGTTGTCCAAACCTATAGCCTGTACAGTACCAGGAGTGAATCCTAACGCGAACTATGAACTCTGGGCGATGATGAGATGTCAATGTAGGTTCATTCAGTGCAACCACTGTCCCACTGCGGTGCAGGATTTTGATAGTGGGAGAGGCAAAGGTCAGGGCAGAGGATATTTGAAAAAATCTCTCTACCTCTCCCTTCATTTTGCTCTAAACCTAAAACTGCTCCAAAAAATAAAGTAAAAATCATTAGTTCAACAAACAAAGAGGGATGAATAGTGCTCCCTGGGCTTACCTTTACTAATTAATCTTCATTCATTCAACAGACATTGCACACCGCCCTATGTGTCAGTCATGATTGTAGGTGCTGGGGCTTTACCAGGGACAAAAACTCTCTGGAGCTTCATTCTAATAGGAGGATAAGGACACAAAATAAAAATAAACAGAGCACTAGCTGTAGAAATGCTCTGAAGAAGATAAGCAGCAAGGTAAAAGGAGTCAGGGAACGAAAGTCTGTGATTTTGATAGGAAGATCTGGGACTCTTGATTCAGTGCCATTTAAGCAGAAAATGTAAAGAGATGAGGGAGTGAGGCTGGTGAGTATCTTGGGCAAGTATATGGGGAAAGGAAGGAGCAGAAGTTAAGAGCCTGAGACGGAACAACACCGACCTAATTGAGAAGGAGTAAAGAGACCATTGTGGTTGGAGCAGAGTGAGCAAAGGGGGATTAGGTCACGTGAGTAAGGGAGCAGTTTGGCTCTACAGAGCAAAGGCTCTACGCCATGATGAGAATTCTGGATTTCATTCTGAGTGAAACAGGAAGTCACTGAGAGGCACACATATATATGTCTGTGTGTGTGTGTGTGTGTGTGTGTGTGTGAGAGAGAGACTATACTAAACATATACATGGTGTTACCATAATGTGTTTAATTCAAATATTTAAATTGTGTAATATATATATATGTATATATATATATATCCTTTTTCTGTAATATTTAACACTTGTATATTGCTCTTCAAATTTCAAAGTGCTTTCATCTATATAACTGCATTTTTATCTTCACAGGGGAGCTTAGTGGTGGAGTGTGAGGGAAAGCTGTGAAAAAGAGATATATGGGATAAGGCAAATATGCAAATATTTGAGACTATATCAAATTAGGCCTGGTTATCTGTCCCATCATAACATGCATTAATTTATCAGCACAGATTTTCAGCTAGCACATCCTAATGGATATGTTCAAACTAGAGATGAAAAAGAAAATTCTAGAAATTGGGTCACCGCCATGGGTCTTGAGGGGCCCGGGGCATAGTTGGGGTGTTGGGTAGCAGTGAGGAGTGGTTTTCAGAGAAGTGGTACTAGAATAAAATTAGGAGGACTTCCAAGTGAGGCTTTATGGTTCCCTGAAGTTTTTTTTTATTTTGTTTTATACTTCTAAATGTCCTCTGACGGTATCCTTAGAGAATACTGGTTAAGTTCTTCCCTGCCTTTCTCAGCCAGCTTCCCAAGAAATAAAACTTCACAGCATAAAATTAGGTATCCAACATTCATTTTTATTTTTAAAAGTCTTTAGATCTTCTCTCTGAAATGTTCTACCATCCTATTTATTATTTCCTGGACCAGAGAATCAGGTTCAGTGTGTGATTCTGTCTATGGTTCTGAATGTTTATAATCTCTATTACACTACACAAAAATATACAGTTGATTTCATCCATTTTATGGCTGGTGACTAGAGACAAGAAGGGTTGTGACAACTAAAAGTATATGAGGACTGGTATGGTCCTTGGTTCTTGTGAATGTTCTTATGGAATGTTTTACAAGTTTTCTGTCAGAACCGACATGCAGCATGGGACCTTTCACTTCCTAAAGGTATTGTAATTTGTGATATATATTTCATATTCCTTGTGCATGCCTTTGGGCAGATAAAAAGTAAAAATGGGAAATATTATCTTACTATCCTTCCCCTTTAAAATGAATTTAAGGCGTGCATGCATGTCCAAAGTAGAAATTTCTAGTTTATTGCTATAACTTTTCAATAGTCTCTACATTTCCAAAGATGAGTAATTTGGGGTATGTGTCTGATGCTCATTTAAGCACTCATAGCAGATGGATGTGGAGGGAATGTCAAAATCTAGAGAATTCATCTTATATTTATGAATATAAATCACTATTTGCCCCAAAATTGTCAATTACTAAATAAAATTTATAAACCAACCAAATGTCTCCTATGTGAATTACCAGATTTTAATTGCTCACCTTCCTAAACCATTCAAAAGAGAATCTCCAATTTGAAAATAGCTATGCTGTTTTTCATTATAAGATTAGCATTTGCCTTGAGTCAAATAGTTCATAGCATTTTCTGGCTTTCTCTCAAAGCTATCCTTATAAAATGAGTCAAAGGAAAAAAGAAAAATGTGGACATTTAAAAAAAACTGCAATTTATGCAATCAAACTTCTTTTTTCTGAAATAACAATGCCACTTCCTTTTTTTTTATTATTGTGTTACATTAGTCACCATATAATACATCATTAGTTTTTGATGTAGTGCTCCATGATTCATTGTTTGTGTAAAACACACAGTGCTCCATGCAATCCATGTTCTCCTAAATATCCATCATCAGGTTAACCCTTCCCCACCCCCCCAAAAAAACCTCAGTTTGTTTCTCAGAGTCCACAGTCTCTCATGGTTCGTCTCCCCTTCTGATTTCTCCCCTTCATTTTTCCCTTCCTTCTCCTAATGTCCTCCATGCTATTCCTTATGTTCCACAAATAAGTGAAACCATATGATTATTGACATTCTTTGCTTGACTTATTTCACTCAGCATAATCTCCTCCTGTCCCATCCATGTTGATGTAAAAGTTTGAGTATTCATCCTTTCTGATGGCTGAGTAATATTCCATTGTATATATGAACCACATCTTCTTATCCATTCATCTGTCGAAGGGCATCTCAGCTCTTTCCACAGTTCGGCTATTGTGGACATTGCTGCTATGAATATTAGGGTACAGCTGGCCCTTCTTTTTACTACATCTGTATCTTTGGGGTAAATACCAAGTAGTGCAATGCTGGGTCATAGGGTAGCTCTATTTTTAATTTTTTGAGAAACTTCCACACTGTTTTCCAAAGTGGCTATACCAACTTGCATTCCCACCAATAATTGTAAGAGGGTTCCCCTTTCTCTACAACTTCTCCAACATTTGTTGTTTCTTGCCTTGTCAATTTTGGCCATTCTAACTGGCATAGGGTGATATCTCAATGTGTTTCTGATTTGAATTTTCCTGATAGCTAATGATGGTGAACATTTTTTCATGTGTCTGTTAGTCATTTGTATATCTTCTTTGGAGAAGTATCTGTTCATGTTTTCTGCCCATTTTTTGACTTATTTTTTGTGTGTTGAGTTCAAGAAGTTCTTTATAGATCTTGGATATCAGTCCTTTACCTGTAGTGTCATTTGAAAATATCCTCTCCCATTCTGTGGGTTGCCTCTTGGTTTTGTTGACTGTTTCCTTTGCTGTGCAGAAGCTTTTTCTCTTGGTCAAGTCCCAAAAGTTCATTTTCACTTTTGTTTTCCTTGCCGTTGGAGACGTGATTTGAAAGAAGTTGCTGTGGCTGATATCAGAGGTTACTGCCTATGTTCTTTTCTAGGATTTTGATGGATTCTTGTCTCACATTGAGTACTTTCATCCATTTAGAGTTTATCTTTGTGTATGGTGCAAGAAAATGGTTGGGTTTCATTCTTCTGTATATAGCTGTCCAATTTTCCCAGCACCATTTATTGTCTTTTTTCCATTGGATACATTTTCCCCGCTTTGTCAAAGATTATTTGACCACAGAGTTGAGAGTCCATATCTGGGCTCTCTATTCTGTTCCATTGGTCTGTGTGTCTGTTTTTGTAACAGTGTCATGCTGTCTTGGTGATCACAGCTTTGTAATACAGCTTGAAATCAGGCAACGTGATGCCCCCAGCTTTGTTTTTCTTTTTCGACATTTCCTTGGAGATTCGGGGTCTTTTCTTTTCAATTTTAGGATTGTTTGTTCCAGCAATTTGAAAAATGCCATTGGTATTTTGATCAGGATGGCACTGAAAATATAGATTGCTGTGGGCAGCACAGACATTTTTACAATGATTATTCTTCTGATCCATGAACATGGAATGCTTTTCCATCTTTTTGTGTCTTCCTCAAATTCTTTCATGAGTGTTCTGTAGTTCCTAGAGTACAGCTCCTTTACTTCTTTGGTTAGGCTTATTAAAGATATCTTATGGTTTTTGGTGCTACTGGAAATGGAATCGATTCTCTAACTTCTCTTCCTACAGTTACATTGTTAGTGTGTAAGAAAGCAACTGATTTCTGTGAACAATGCTACCTCCTAACTTAGAGCAAAAACATGATTTAGGGGTTGAATGATTATATTCTAATGAAGTAATGCCACTTGATTTCTAACTTTTTAAATTTCACATTTCATATTTCTAAGTGGCATAAAGGAACACACAACTCTTCAATACATACGGAATGAAAATTAACTGAATCCAATAATTGAAATTATCAAACCACTCAGTACCCTCAGATGTAGCTGATTAAAAAAAAATAGAATATTCTAATTGTCCTGAAAAGAGGGAAGGGGTGAGAAAGGAGTCTAAAAAATTCTAAAATGCTCCAGAAATATGTAGACCACTGCTTCCAAATATATATTTTAGAATATTTCAAACAATTGACAGGGTGGTTAACTTTCCTCTTAAGCTCTGTGCATAGAAGATTCAGCTTCAACTACAGATCCCTGAACAATTTTCAGTTGTCTAACAATAGTAGGATATTTCCTAAAATATAGCTTGAAAAAAAAAACATAAGGGTTTGGTTTGTTAGTGTGACAGTTGCCTTCCTTTCTGATTCAATTTATCCCTACCCTATCGTGCAGCCTCCCCCTTTAGATACCAATGATTATGAAAGCTGATCTGGGTTAGTTTCCCTTTATCTATGACGTGGATTTTCTGGGGTTCAGGCTAAAAAAGTAAGAGAGGTTCATGTGTGGGGGCACAGGGCATGTGTGCGTGTGACTGAGTGTGTTGCATATGTATGAATATGTGAGTGTGTGCATCAATGTGAATGCATGTGAGTGTGGGGGGGGGGGCGTGCACCTACAGTGGACGCACTGGACGTGGGAGTTAATCAGAGTGAGATTGAAGGTCCAGTTCCACTGCTTACAAGCTGCAGGACCCTGCTGAAGTTAGCTAATTTCTGTGAGCCTTGGTCTTCTCATCTGTAATTGGTAAGTCATTTAATAAGGACTATGGCTTTGTGCAAACCTCTAAGAACTATCTGTGATGGTTAGTCTGTACATCAACTTGCCTCAGGCATGGTGCCCCATTGTTTGGACAAACACTAGGCTAGATGTTGCTGTGAAGGCATTTGTGGATATGATTAATGACTGCAATTGGCTGACTTAAGTAAAATAGATTACCCTCAAATTATGGATGGTTGTAAGAACGAAAACTAAGGTTTCTCAAGGAGGAAGCACTTGTGCCTCAAGATTGCAACACAGAAACCTTGCCTGAGTTTTCAGCCCACTGGTCTGAATTACACATGTGGGGCTTGCCAGGCCCCACAATTACATGAATTAATTCCTTAAAATAAAATCTCTTCATATCTATAAACACACACACACACACAAACACACCCACACGCATATCATGGTTCTGTTTTCTGAAGAACCCTAACATACTATCTCATGTTGCTGTCATAGAAATGAAAAAAGTCCCCTATGGGGCTAGAACTTTGTACGTATTCAATACATTTTGGTCCCTTACCCCACTACCCCACTCCTCCAAAAGTTATAAGGAGTCCACTCATAAGGCAAGTTCTGAAAGCAAATTGGCTTTGTCCTTTGGATTTGCAGGAGAGCTGGGGAAGGGAGCAGAAGGAGAGACAGTTGCATGGGACGGATGCTCTCACAGGAGCTGCTTGGGACAAAAAAAAAAAATAGAGTTTAAAGTCCAGTGTGTCATTTGCTGTCTTTCAGCTCAGCCTAGGGCTGGGTTTCATTCTGCCAGAGGAGAGGGCTCTAAGCCTGGCTGGAGTCATTATCTTTTAAATGAGAGCTACTGACCTGATTTCAGGAAACCATCTCACATCAAACCCAGACTCAAACTGTGTTTCACTTGGGCTCTGGCCTCTCAGTACAATTGGAGAAAAGGGACTCAAAAATAACTCCATCAGAAGAAGCACTAGAAAGTGAGGCTAAGGCTTTTCTTTGTCACTGAATGTGATAAAAATAATGCAAGTCCTTAAGTACAGTCACCACTCCTGATAAGAATTTCTAAGGGAGAAACTTAAACCAAAATCAGCTCAGCTACAGGGCTGACACTACTCTCATAAGGTATATTGATATGGTCTTATTTCTCAATAACCAGACATATAATTCACTCTCATCTCTCTCTGGACTCCCTGAAGCCTCCTAATGCAGGTAAACCCGATTTCACTTGGGAAGATGTTCAATTTTACGATCATTACTTAAGAAAACAATATTGCAAACTTCCATAGTCAACCTAAACCAATGCACAATTTCAAAATTTGGGTGGCTTTCTTAATGTATTGAAAATCTATTTTCAAAGATATGTGTCTAGAAAAGGTGTGGGTTATGGGGACACTCATGCCCTACTATTAGAATGGAAACTGGGCAGATCTTCCTGAAGAGCAGTTTGACAACATACACCAAAATGCAAAATGGGCATATCTTTTGACTCTATGTTTTCACTTTGAGGAAATGATCTAAAAGAAAGAAAACAAATATTCAAAGATGTATGCATGAAAATCATAACAATAATGTTGAATACAACATAAAATAAAACCAGTATGATTATCCATAAGGCTGAATGCATAATGATCATCCAAAAAAATGAGATCATCTACAGCCACCACAGGTGAATCTTGCAAAACTATTTCATGTCCACATTATATTAAGCAGAAAAAGGAGGACTTAGAGCATGCTCCCATTTTGCTTTAACAAAAACATTATCTATCTATAAAATCCAGAAGAATACACACAAGAAATTGTTATCTCTGGGATGTCAGATGAAAGAGTACTATTACTTTTTTTTATTACCATTTTGGGATAAATGGTCCATTTTTTCTAATCAGGAAAAAATATTTAAAATTCTAGCTAGAGAGAAACTAACATAAAATATTTGTTTTCACATATTTTAAGGAAATTTTTAATTTTCAGAGTTTCAGAAAATTGGTTAATGATTCTTAATGTAAGGCAAAAGCAAAAGGGGATTTTTTTTCAGATTCAAACAGTTTTCTGAATTCTCTGAGATCTAAGGAGTCCACAAGAAACTACTGAAATGCTCAATAATCCTGCAGATAAGAATGTAGGCTGAAAGCCCTGGTAACTACAGAATAAATACGTTTGTCAGTGTCTCTAACTCTGCAGAAATGTACGACCAACTTGTCAATGAGTGACTTACATACATACCCAATGGTAGCTCTGTCTATCATTAACTTACTACCTTTAACTAACTAGGCTAACTACCATTAACTCTACCCCGTGCAAGCTGACGGAGCTTTTTTATCATCTCAGCTGGAACTATTTCTACACTGTGAGTTTGCGTAGCAATTTCTCTCCGGATATTTTCCCATTAATTCTCCAAACAAGCCCATCTTTAAACTAAACTCCAGACAGAATATGGTTTAACATGAGATCAGGGGTAAGGAGAGCTCAGTCATTTTTGAAAAGAGCTGGTGTGTACAACAGGGAAATGTGTAGGATTTATTTATCAAGACAACAAACTAAAGGCAGCAATCTGGCTTTCTGTTCTAGGATTCAACTGTGAATGGAGAGGTATGGTGAGCCCAGCTGCTTCTTAGTTGTATAAAGGAGTGACAACAAAATAAATATAAAAAATAAAATTGGTAAATAATAATAGATAGACAAGAAATTTTAACAATTGATAAGGCAGACCCTGGAGTCCCCTTGTTATGCTAGTTTTAATCCTTGAGTTTCTGCCTAGTGGAGAGGTGGGATATGAGTTATGTGGAGGAGACAGGGCAGAGTAGAAGCAGAATTTGGAGGACTCAGAAAAGAACCATTTAGCAACGGGTATAAAATTATTTCCATATTTTAACAAGGTTACAGCCCTATGCTTCTTTGATTTATGCACCTGGCATTAGGACTAGTTCTAACACCTGGGTAGCTCAGGCAGTTAAGTGTCTGTTGATTTTGGATCAGGTCATGATCTTAGAGTTGTGAGATCGAGCCCTGGATGGGGATCCTTGCTAAACAGGGAGTCTGCTTGAGATTCTCTCTCTCCATCTCCCTCTGCCCCTTCCCGTTTGTTCTTTCTCGCACTCTCTCTCTCACTTGTTCTTTCTCTCTCCAAAAGAAATAAATAAATCTTTAAAAGAGAGCGAGAGAGACTATCTCTAGAAACCATGCCCTAAATTGGGATTCCTTTAAGCCAGTGATTCTAAAATGTGAGCATCCCCCTCACGACTTCCAATTACAGGGACACTTGGCAACACTTGGAGACATTTTTGGAGCTACCAGCATCTAGAAGTTAGAGAGCAGGAATGCTGCTAAACATTCTACAGCCTCCACAATAAAGAGTAATCTGATTAACTATACTTCAACTGAAAAAAAAAAAATGGAAGAATTATCGGGCCCAAAATAGCAATAGTGTCCAAGTTGAGAAATACTGCCTTGAGTATTGTATGAAAGTTAAAATAAAGTCTTCTAATAATATTCTTTTACAGAATTAATTGATATTTCAATGGCCACAATAATCCAACAGGATATAACACGGACATAACTTCAAAGCTGCTAATATCTGTGGTCCTCATAATGTGAAGCATGTTTCTCTTGCTCTTTGATAAAACAAGAAACCTCAAATACAGCAACATTCTCAGATTAGTTCAGCATACCAAAAGCATTGAACAATTTAACTTACATTCCATTTGCAAAGTCAAAAATACCAACCACAGATTCTTTAAGAAAGGTCGTGTGTTCAGAAGAAAAGGACAGCAAGTTATTTCCCCAAAGAGCTCCCATTAAACTATTAACATGAGCAGGAGATGATTAAAATTTTGTCATATGTACATTTCCCAAGATAAAATACTTTAGGAACTACCATAGACTGAATATTTGTGTGCCCTCCAAAACTCCTCTGTTAAAACCTAATCCCCAATGTGATGATATTTGGAGGTGGGGCTTTCAGGAGGTAATCCGGTCATGAGATCTCATGAATGGGATTGTAAAGGAGCTAGAGAACTTGCCCCTTCCAACAAGTGAGGACACAGCAAAAAAACAGCTGTCTATGAAGCAGGAAGCAAGTTCTTATCAGGCACCAACTCTGCCAGCACCTTGATCTCAGACTCCCCAGCAACCATAATTGTGAGACATACGTTTCTGTTGTTTAGAAGCCACTCAACCTAGGGTGTTTGTTACAGCAGCCTAAGCAGAACAAGACTGAAACTAGCAGTACTGACCCAATTCTTACAAATTCTTGTGTATCTAAAATCGAGGGTAACTCTGATTTGCCTTATTTTAAATAGAAAAGATATTGACAAATGTTTTCCGTCAAGATCCTTGACCAGTGTTTTGTGTGAATGTGTGTTTGTGCGCATGCTTGTGTGCCTATGTCTACCAACTATCACAGACCGGATGTGGCTGAAGTAGGAGTTTACAGATGTGCAGGGTGGCACCATTAGAGAGAAGCTTCATCTGTCCTAGAGAAAGGAAGGCTCAAATGCTTCTTGAGAGGAATATGCTTCATGTTCTTGGAATTTAGTATTCTAGCATTTAGTATTTGTGTCATTAGAAATAACCGATTATTAAAAACTATCTAGGTATTTTTCCAAGACATTTTTTTATTTTAGTTTTTCAGTGTTTCAAGATTCATTGTTTATGCACCACACCCAGTGCTCCATGCAATACGTGCCCTCCTCAATACCCACCACCAGGCTCACCCAACCCCCCACCCCCTCCCCTCCAAACCCCTCAGTTTGTTTCTCAGAGTCCACAGTCTCTCATGCTTCATCTCCCCCTCCAATCCAATTTCCCCCAATTCACTTTTCCTTTCTTTCCCCTAATGTCTTCCATGTTATTCCTTATGCTCTGCAAGGAAGTGAAACCATACGATAATTGACTTTCTCTGCCAAGACTTTTTTTTTAAGATTTTCTTAATTTATTAGAAAGAGAGAGTGTGTGTGTGAGAGAGAGTAGGGGGAGGGGCAGAGAGAGAGAGAGAGTCTCAAGCATACTCCCTGCTGAGTGCACAGCCAGACAAAGGGCTCCACCTCAGGACTCTGAGGTCACGACCTGTGACAAAATCAAGTCAGACATTCAACCTTCCCCATACTCTCCCCCCACTCTCTCACACACACTCATACACACACACATTTTTTTATTTATTTATTAGAGAGAAAGAGTGACAAAGTCATATGTTTTTTTAATATATCAAGGGTCTAAGTGAAAAAAAAGGCATAAAACAGCAACTTACAAGATGAGCAAAAATTTGAAAATTTCTACTATGTACCACTTATAAAAAGCCTACTAGGTTGCACAACACTGTAAACGTACTTAATGCTAATCAATTGTACACTTAAGCATAGTTAAAATGGGAAATGTTACGTTGAGCATATTTTACAAAAGAAAAGAAAAGCCTACTAGGAAAGCTGAGTAGGAAAAGCCAGTTCCCTGGAGTGAAAATTCTCAAAATGAGTCTCTTTCTAGAATTATAGTTTACTAAAGCTGAGTCTGTGCTAGAATCTCAGTATCAACAACTGCTTCTTTCCCTCTCTTTTAACTTTGATGGGCTGGCTAAGCATACTCACACCAGACTGTCCTGTGTATTGGGCATCTTTTGTGCCTTTTCTCAAGTCCTCTTGGCTCTACTTTATTGTGTTTTAAGATTTTATCTACTTATTTGTTTACAGAGAGAGGAGGGAGCACATGTGGGGTTTGGGACAGAGGGAGAGGGAGAGGGGATCTCAAGCAGACTCTGTGCCAAGTGTGGAGCCCAACACAGGGCTCGATCTCATGACCCTGAGATCATGACCTGAGCCTAAATCAAGAGTCAGGCACTCAACCGACTGAGCCACCCTGGTGTCCCTTGCCTCAACTTTTTACTACAAGCTGTCAATCAGGATCCACTTCAACACAAGTGTATCTTCACAGGATCTCTTCTCATCTGTACCACCAACCCACCATGTCCTGCCCCAGGGTTTATCTGTTGCTACTGCCTGGTACCCCTGCGGAAACAAGTCAGACATTCTGATGCATGCACCAGGAAGTTTACACGCAGTTTGCAAGTATGAGGGCATTAATACCACATAGGAAATCAGGCAACTCTGAGGCACATTCTGCATAGCTCATTAAAGGCTCCCCAGCAGCTAATACATTTATATCTATAACTGTATATGTTTATGTATGCAGCCCAGAATCTTTCTGGAAGGATACCCAAGGAATTGGTGACATTGTTATCTCCAAGAAATGAAACCGGGGGGCTGACAGGGGTGAAAAGAGAATTTTCAATGAATATTCCTTTATGCTTTTTGAATTTTGAACCATGTGAATAGATTGCCTATTTAAAAATTAAATAAAACTAAAATTGAGATACATAAAAATTATCCTTCATTAATGTTAGGACATCTTATTTGATGTGAAAACACCTAAAGAGTCAGGCTGGTTCCTATCATATAGGCTGGGGAGAGAAATTAAATTAGATATGACAAAGCTGTCACTTTGAGAAATTACCTTCAAAAGTCAAGCTTGTCACAGATTACCTCCCCATAAAGATGCTTTTTATAGAGGAAACAGCATTAGAGGTTCAGAAACCAATCCTCACATTATCTTGGTCACATTTTCAACAGTATATGTCGGAAATGTTGGAATGAGACTGTTGGTTAGAAGCTATTTCTGGTGAGCTCGAATTGATTATGTATCAAAAGTAGTAGAAAGGTGTGCATCATACATCAGACTACTAAACTAACTGACAAAGGCATTTTGGTTTCATGTGATATTTTATGCAGAAGCCTTGGTCTAGAAGCACACTCAGGTGAATCCAGACAAATTTTGTGAGATCATTTCAGAGGAATTTTTTGATTTGGGTAGACTTCTCAAAATGGCCCCAAGTGCTCCGAATGTTGTATCAAACTTTGGCTGCAAAACAGATTTCCATTCATATCATAAAATATGGAAACTTGGTATACCTTCATTAAGTTTATTGAAAACACAGGGACTAATTTTTTTTAAGACTTATTTGTTTATTTATTTGACAGAGAGAAAGAGATTAGAAGTAGGCAGAAAGACAGGCAGAGAGAGGAGGAAGCAGGCTCCCTGCTGAGTAGAGAGCCCGATGTGGGGGTCGATCCCAGGACCCTGAGTCAAAGGCAGAGGCTTTAACCCACTGAGCCACCTAGGCGCCCCCACAGGGACTAATTTTATCGATAGTCCCTGCCATGTTAAGCAAGCATGAGAAATGAAAATCTGTTTTACGAAGATTAATCAATGATGTTTCAAATAACCGGTCCAACCTTAGTGAATTTAATTTTCTACTCATATAATCTAGCTATACAGTGAAAACTTTCAGGAATCTTTTTGTACATAAAACATGGGCAAAGTGTTTATCCATGTGGGAAAATGGACTAGGAGATGGTTTGGCTTCCCTTTCTCACAAAGTGTTCAGTACAGGAAAATACATACAGGTTTTCAACCTCCACTGTGTGCACAAAAAAAGGGTACTGCTCATTTGCCTGTGGCTAAACCATGGGATGTGTTCTCCCTATTTGCCTTCTGTGTTTAACTAATTAGATAGGAAATTATTCTTGACAAAATTATAAAATCAAATATAAGTTAAATCAAATTAAAGAAAATAATGAAACTAGACATTCTGAAGCACAATAGAAAAGCAAAAGAGCCACTGCACATCTCAGCTACTCTAAAAATTACACTATTGGTGGCTGTCCCAAGTGCTTGTCCACAATAATTCATAGGAAATACTATCACATGCTGGAAGAAAGCATAATTAAGATTGCCTGTTGGCATTGCCCTACATAATATAATCTGTTTATTCAGAAGCTCCACTTTGTCTTCCGAAGGTTGATTCAAGAGCTTCTTAATCCGACAAGATATGTTTTATTATGTTTTTCTTTGTAATGAATATTGGAATAGTTAATGTAGGCACTGATTCTTTATTGAAAACAATATATTACAGGGAAAAACCCTTACTCTGTCTGAGAAAGCAATCTCCCAGTTCCAGTGTGGGTTTATTAACCATCTAAATTTGATCTTTTCATGAAACTAATTTTTAATTGTCCAACATGTACATGCAAGGTCTTTTATAACAGAAAAAAAGTGACTATTTTAAGCTAAACCCTTATTAAGTATCCAAAGCAATGAACCTCACTTAGTTTGTACTTAATAGGCCTTATATTTACTGAAGCCTGAAACTCTTGGTTATTATCACTTATATAACATTAAACTTGGTGCTTATGTAAGAACATGATAGAGGTGACATTAGCCAAATTTAAAAACTCTTCATTAGAAATTGCCTACTGGTCAGTGAGGGACATTTTAGAACTACCTAGAGATTTGCAAGACTAAAATAAGTTTCTGGGGTGGTTTAGAAAATACTCCCTGGAATTCTAGGGGTGAAACATTTAATTCAGAAACATCAATTTCCCTTCCCCTAATTCAATGCTACTATGGAAAAACTCATTTTTTGTCCCAGATATGTTGTTTCTGGGCTTCTAGTAGCATCCATTTTCTTTCTTCACCATTCTAAAATCCATAATTTCCCTGGAAACAATGAGAAGTTTTTGTTTGTTTGTTTGTTTTTGGTTTTTGTTTTTACAAAAATAGTATCTATTGAACTCCAAAATAGTCAAGGCACTGTCTGGACAAATCAATCAGCTTATTCAACCAAATTAAATCCATGATGTCATGTTAACAACAACATTATTGGTAGGGATATTTAATTATTTAACCTGCACTTACCCCTAACCCAGATCAAATTTATTCCTAAAAAAGGGGGGCCTGGTGAAACACCAAAGAATAATTTTAAAGGTCGCCTTCTAGGGTAAATTTTAAGGGGTGAAGAATCTAGACTATTTTTTTTTTCTCCAGAACTCACCTGGCTGGAGCACCTTTAAAGTATGAACACATCTTATCCATGGACCTGTTCAAAACATTCTTCTATTTGTGAGTCTCAGTAGCAGACGATCCCCTAGGAGCTACTCTGGGCATGTTGGACATGATGGACCCGACAATATATGGAATGAAAAATGACACGCTGACCCTCCAGTTGAAATCGATCTGTTCCTTTAAACTTTGAAACACAAAGAGTTATTTGTCATTTTCCCTCACTCTGCAGGTATGGAATTTTCTTGTAACAGTTTACAGGGTCAAAGCTTTGGTCACGGTGCAGTACTCTATTTCTTTTCCTACTGCAGGGATGCAAGGCCCGAATATGACTTATAGCCCATGCAGTAACCAAAATGACAACATGTAGGAAAGAATAAATTGACTGGCCCCAGAGATAAGCATCCATCTCAGAGATTTACAGTAGAGACCATGAAGAGATATCTAGTAGCCAAGAAGTATTCCTAGAGTCCTTGAATTTATGGTGTTCTTCATTTCAACCCACCTAAGAAACTGAGGTTGAAACAAACCTTGTCTTATATTCTCCATACTACAGTAATTGCGGTAATGGTGGTCATGCTATTAGTAATAATAGTAATAACTGTTATAGAAACATTACAACCTGATATTCTTAGAGTTCTGCAGTAGATTTTACTGTAACTTTCTGAAGAAGGCTGACTGAACCTAACTGAAAAAAGACCTATCAGTCTATGTGTGGTAAAGACTCTCTCCCAGCCCAGTTTTACTGAGACATTACTGACATACAGCCCTGTATAAGTTTAATCTATACAGCATAATAACTTTCATATATTGTGAAGTGATTACAATAAGTTAACATCCATTATCTCACACATATACAAAAAAATGTTTTATCCCCCCTGTGATGAGAAATTCTTAGACTCTATTCCCTTAAGCTCTCTTGCCAAAAGGAAAAAGGAAAAATCTTTAGGTGCTGCAGAGAAAATATAATGAGGCCAAGTAAAGAATTTGGATGCAAAAAAGTATGCCTTTAATTAGCTATCCAAACTTGACTTATTTATTGAATCTCCTTAGCTCTCAATTTTATCATTCTCACAGTGAGAGGTTAAATGACATCTAATTTCCATCTTGATTCAGAAATTCTAAGATTCTATGATTAAGTATGTCAGCAAAAATAAGTGAATATTAGTTTCTCACCAAAATTACCATCAAGCCCACACTTCACATTTTATATAAACATAAAGAGCTATTTTTTTTTCATGTTTAACCCTGAGCAATACCTAGGCACTTGACCAAGATTATTGAATACATTTATTTCCTCATAAGGTGACCAGCAGTTAAAACAGGATTGTCTCAGTCTTACATCGCAAAGGCCCATGTCCCAGAAATCTCCTGGTCCTGAGCAAACCAGGAAGGCTAGTCACCTCATAGCTCCTCTCTCCCATAGGAATTAATTTCCTTGGTCAGAAGATTCAGTTCCACCCGGTTACTGATTTGATCTCAACCAAGAAAGACTTTGTATAAGGAACTGCAATCCATATTTGTGGTTCTGTTTCTCAGCTTCTATCTAATGGGCTCAAAGAAACCCTTGGTCAGATCCTTGTCCACTGAGAATGTACTGAATCTGAAATCTTGCTACCCCCAGACCCCTTATCTATGGCCCGACAATCTGCCACACTCTTCCCCCATTCTCATGAAAGCGTTGTGCCTGCCATTTGTATTCCCTGATGAAGGCCAGAGTCTTCTTTTGAACCAGTTCAACTTTTCACCTGATAGTGAGTTCTACTACTTCTTTCATTTCTGTACAATGACCCCAAAACTGGGCTCTCCTCTCACTATTCCAAACCCCCCATTCGGTCTTGAAAGAGAATCTAGGCCAGCCCAGGTGAGACTGAGATGAACCTATCCCTTTGAGCATCATAATGTAGGCTAACATCCACCTCTGAAACCAGCCTTGGATCCTCTCAGTGATGACTTCTCCATTCTCCCACTGGCTTGCATTGCTGGAGATGCCAGCCCAACATATAGCCAAGTTCACCTACATTGGGATATGGCCCTGTCATCCTAAATATGACATTTCTCATATTTGACTCCTTCAGCTTTAATTTACTGCTGAAATCTGTTGTGATGTATAGGGTACTGATGTTCAAGGCTTTGCTTCTCCCCCACATTGGTATCAGCTGTGCCTCAACATTGTTGGAACATGGCTACAGAAAGGATTAAGTCAGTAAGAGAACAAGATTGCTAACCCCCATGAGAATCTCATCAGAGACATGATGGACAACTAGAATTTCATGCAATTTTAATATACATGTATTCTTTTATTTTGGCATGGAAAAAGTATTCTAGATGAGGAGTCATGATCTCCAGCTTCAAATGATGTCTTCAGAGGATACTGGTTAAGGAATCAGATCTGCTGTCTATTGTCAGTCACTAGTTGCAACCAGGAGTATTGTTTGAATCTAATTCACACTTCCTGGTGGAGTTCTTCAATCCTTAAGGAAGCCCCAGAAATAATGAGCACAAGCCCCAGGATGAGCTAACCGACCCCCTCCACGCCCCAGCCCAGAAGGTTAAGACGGTGGCCAGGCTGCAGCCTTTCTGAAAGTAGATCCTCACTCTAAGCTAAGACATATACCTCAGTCAGGGCACATCAGATGTGGGAGGAGATGAAAAAGCACAATAGGAAGTATTGTCCACTAACCCTTTTCCCAAAAGCAATTTCAGAAGACAGGATTCAAGTGACTAAAAAAAAAAGAGGCAAAACTTGGAGCCAAAACACCTGTGCTTGCTCCCTGCTGGACAGGGAATGTCATATGGCCTCGGAAATCTAGGGTAGAACAGGAGACAGAGGCAAATTAAGTAGCAATGGAGAGGTGAGTGGTCAGGAGGCAGGAAGCCAAGAGCTGCTGGAGCTAGAAACTGCTGAAAAGGCAGATTGGCAGCAGCTCTAAGAGAGACGACAGGAACCATCCAAGTCAGAGCAGCAGCCAGCTGAGTCAGAGCAAAGCTCAGCTCTGCACAAGACAAAGTGAGACGGGACCCAAAGAGGTGTCGAAGAGGTGACTCACTAACACAACAGGTAGGGAACCTCGGAGACGAGGAGTTAGTGGGTCTGCTTTCCTATTATGACTTCATTCTTTAAGCTCCAGACAAAAGGGACGCATTGTTATGTTCTTGCTCGAGCTGTTCTTCATTTTTCATGTGTCAGAAGAATCAGGTGTGTGAAACCACTTCAGTGACCATCCAGAGATGTAAGTAGTAAACTACCACATATCCAACACCATACAGCCAGAGACAGTGGAGCAAAGCAGTAGTTACAGTGACGAGCACCTACTGAAAATTATGCAGGGTCTGAGGGTAATGGAACTTGGCCAAACTCACTTTGCAGAGAACTGTCACCACTGATACTGAATTTTACGTGTGTGAGATGGAGTACAGGAGAGACAAATGGCTTAGAAAAGGACAGTGTCTTTCTCTACTAATCCATCCTCCAGTTATTTCTGCTACATCCCCCACCCTCATCAAAAACACCCAAAACAAACAAACAAAAAACACACTGGAACAAGAAAACTGAATAAAGAGCTAAAGAACCAAAAGTCAAGATAAGGATGTGCCACTCATAAATTATAAAATATTAGACATTACCTAAATGTTTAGGGACTTAGTTCCTTTATCTGTAAAATAAGAAGGAGGTGTTATTGCTTTCTCAATCTTATCACAAATATAAAATAAGAAAGTGACATGTTAAGAATGTTAAGTGCTACAAATGCACACTACAATTATGACTGTATGAGGATAATGCAAGATATTTTTTATTTCCATTTTATTTCTCTTTTACTTCATTTCTTCCTTGTTTCTCTTTTCACTTCTCTACCTTAGCCATATAGGGAATATGCTACTTTCAGATTGAACAGCTTTCCAATCATAGCAAAAAATGATGAAGTACAGAGAAGCCAAAAGGAATGTGGAATGTCAGGCTTATCAGAAATACTATTTATTAAGAGCAATTGTTAGATAATGTCTGCGTACTAATCACTTTTAGAAGATAACATTAGCTCAAAAGCATTAAGACATTACCAACGGCCCTTCTTCTACGTTTTCCTTCCTACCCTTCCCACATTGTATGTTTTACTTTGTTCTTCCTTCAAAATGGTGTCATTTTCCTGATCTTCAGCCAAGTAAGTCTTCTGTCCTTATATACAGAATTTAAAGTCACTTGTTTTACATAAAAACATTACTAAAATAGACTTCACTTTAAAATGCCTACATAATACTGTGACTAGGACTATTATTTGTCAGAGACTCCATCTAATGGAGACAAATTCTGAAGCCACTGTTCTGGCCTTATGGCTTCTTTTACACTCTAAGAAAGAGGACAGGGGAAAGTAAAATGGAGAGGAACTGGGGGTGCGTGGCTGGCTCCGTCAGAGGAGCATGCAACTTTTGATATCGGGTTGTGGGTTTGAGCTGTACACTGAGTGTAGAGATAACTTAAAATCTATAAATAAATAAATAAAATGGAGAGGAATTGGAGCACTGAAAATATTAGCAACATTTTAATTTAAAAACCAAGATGTCCTGTGCCATGCACTGAATATTTGTGTCCCCACAAAATTCAAATGTTCAAATCTCATCCTCAGTGTGACTGCATTTGGAAATGGGTCCTATGGGGGTGATTGGGTCATGAGGGTGGAGCCCTCATGAACAGGATTTGTGCCCTTATAAAGAGGCCATTGAGAGATCTCTTGCCTTTCCACCATGTAAGGACACAGTAAGAAGACACTATGAACCAGGAATCAGGCACTCATCAGACACCAATGTGTTTTCATTTGGAATGTTCTTCCATTCCAAATGAAAACAGCATGCTAATGATTAGGCAGCATGCTAATCTTGGACTTTTCAGCATCCATAACTGTGAGAAATAAATTCCTGTTGTTTATAAACCACCCAGCCTAGGGTATTTTGTTGTAGGAACCTGAACAGATTAAGCCATTCTGGAATCCCTCCCTCACTCCTCATCCCGCTGCCCTATATCCAACTAGTCAATAAGCCTATCTTTTAAATATATGTCCATTCTAGTCTCTCCCTCTGTTCCTGCCTCTTCCAAATCATCAGCTCTGCTGGTGTAGTGGTGTGATGCATGATCCCCAAACCCCCCATAATCCTGAATCTTATAATGCTCTTGTAAATGCTTCCTTCTCTTAGTCCTTCATTCTTTCAGTCTACAACCATCCTCGGCTTCTCTGTTTAAAAACCTCCAATGGTTCTCTGCCACTTTTAGATTGATACCAAATACCTAGAGCTCACCCCAGATCACACATCCAGGAGACCATGTCTTAACGCTTTGTCACCAAGTATTTTTCTCTTCAATCAAAGTAGGCTCTTTGTCAAATGATCACAGAGCATGATTTTTAAAAATGAGATCTCATAAAAAATCATTTTAGAATGGTTATACCGTTTGAACCCTGAGGATTAGCTTTTCCTGTAAAAAATCCTTATGTTCAGGAAATTACCATTATCCTCATAGAACTTAAGAGTTGGGGAGGAAAATATTACCAAGTTGAAATTATATCATACTGATGTGCTTGCTGATTTCTTTCATTCTTTCGATAGATATTTACAGTGTCCATTATGTGTTCTTCATAGTGCTTGTTACAGTAGACCAAGTGGATGGTCACTGCCAAATAGGACTGTTAAGGAATGTTTTGTAAAAGAAAAAGAAATCCATTTAAGGCCCTATGGATAGCAGGGGAAAAGAACATTCCAAATGAAAAGTCACAAGTGGTCACATGTGTGGTGGCAGGTTGAGACTGACATGATTATAATGGGCATAGTGTGTTGGAAAATGTAAAATCAACATATAATGCCAAGGTCTAGTACTACATAAATATTAAGGAGTTTTTATAGCAACTTTTGGAGATAACAGTCATTATTATCTGAATGGAGATGGATAAAAGTTACGTATAAGCTTCATGATATATCATGAATATTTAATGGATCATCCATTCGTCCATTAATGGATGGACAGGGTCCATCATATAGAGGATTTTCAGTAAAGCATATGTACGGAGAAAGAGGAAGCAAAAGGAAGGAATATTCCCAAATTAGGGTGTAAGTCAGTAGTTTCAAGTATTTGGATCCCACACAATAGGCAAAATGGTACCACTGAATGACCTCTTTGAAGGCACTGTTTGCTATCTCTACAATAAGATGTGTTGATAATATTAATCTTTTGTGACTGCCTGACTTGCTGAGTCATATCATTTCTTTGAGGATTGGAGTTGAGTTTCAGTAATAATTTATTTTGAGAGCATACTAATTATTTACTTTCATATTACTTGGAGTACCAGAACATATAAAATAGTGTTTCACAACAGTTGAGGAACAGAGCAGAGAATACAGAAACAGCCTCACATTTACGATCTGTTGAGTTGCAACAACTCACAGAGAGTAGAAAACACCTAACAATGAAAAGGAATGAACTACTGACATGCTCAAAAATGGGGATAGATCTCAAAAATAATATGCTGAGTGAAAGAAACCAGGCACAGGAAAGAACATACTGCACGATCTTACATGAAGTGGAAAACAGTCAAAACTATAGTGATAGAAATCAGATCAGTGTTTTGCCTGGAGTAAGGAGTAAAGATTGACTACATGGAGATGCCAGAGAAATTTCTGGGGTTATGGGAATATTTTATATCTTATGTGGAGTAGTGGTTACATGGTATGTCCTAGTTTCCTAGGACACCATCACAAAGTGTCACAAATGGAGTTGCTTAAACAGAGAAATTTATTGTCTCACAACACTGGCAGCTGGAAATCCGAGATCAAGGTGTCAGCAGAGCCATGATTCCTCTGAAGGCACCAGTGGTTCTGACCAGGGCCTTTCTCCAAGATTGTGATAGTTACTTGGCTTCTGGAAGTATAACTCTAGTCCTCCTATGACATGCTCCCTGTGTGCATGTCTCTGTGGCCAAATTAATCTTTTGATAAGGATAACAGTAGTATCAAATTAGGGCCTGCCTTAATGACCATGTTTTAACTGGACCACTTCTTTAAAGACTCCTTCTCCAAATATGGTCACATTCTGAAGTACTAGGGTTTAAGATTCCAATCTATCTCTTTTGTGGGAAGGAGAACAAAATTCAACTGATAGCCCATGGTTTAGACATTTGACACAACTCACAGAAGTGTATATTTAAAATGTGTACCTTATAACCATCTAAATTATACTTCAATAAAGAGAGGTGTACTTCAGTGGAAAGAAATCTCTCACCCTGGAATGAATTCTGGGGAGCTCCATAAATCCAAAGACTTGCAGAATGAAAACCCTCTCAGAGGCCAACAAGAATGTCTTCTTTTTAGAGAGGTTAGGTGCTTTGCCCAAGGTCACATGGTTAATGAGGTAAAACAGGGACTGGAAACCACATTTCCTGACAACTTAACTGACTCATATTCCAAACCCCTTCTCTGTCCACACTTATCATTATGCTCTGTGTGAAATGCAAAGGAGAGAAGGAAGCATTGAACATGAACAGCACAGAAAGAAGGCGCCAGAATTTCATGTCCAAGAATGTCAAACACTAATTTCTTTGTATTATCAAAATGCAAGAGGGGTGACTGGGTAGCTCAGTTGGTTGAGCATCTGACTCTGGGTTTTGGCTCAGGTCATGATTTAGGGTCCTCAGATGGAGCCCCACATCAGGCTCCAAACTCAGCAGGGAGTCTGCTTAGGATTTTCTCTCCCTCTGCCCTTCCGACTTGCACTTGATCTCTTTCCCTCTCTCAAATAAATAAATAAATAAATCTTTAAAAAATACAAGAATGGAAGAAAACAATACTCCAAAATTAAATATATTCCTTATATTTAGATATGTCTTTCCTGTAGATAACATAGTTTTTTTGCAAGAAATATCTGTCATGTGGAGTTATTTGATGTGTGGAAGCTTGAAAACACAAATAATTTTTGTCTTAAATGGTTCTCAAACTACAACTTAAGTATATTTCTAAGAGTTCACATTTTTCAATTTTTTTCTGGTTAAAATGAGGTTATTTCATTAAGCTATGTTTAAAATGTGAATAAAGTAAACTAAAAGGGCCATACTCTGTAGTAACAAATCAAATACTGCCTGAAGTTGAAGTTGAGGTTACAGAATCCTAGATATTAATTTTCTAGAATTCAGAAAAACACTTTCTGGTAAGAGTTTATACTTCTAGTCAATTAAGATACATTCATATTTTTCTTTCACTTATAGAATGTTCTTTGCCTTGAAACCTAACTAAGCCATAGAGAAAGAATGTCACAATCATTCTGATAGTCACATAAAGCTAAGTGAAATGTATTCTTTTACGTCTTTAAATGACATCTTTAACACTAGAAGCATAGTTGATGCAAAATAAGAAATGATCTAAAGATCTCATAAATTGTAACATGATCTCTTTGTGTCATATATATATATATACACACACACATATACATACGTACTTCGTTCTTTAATTTACTAAACAAAAATTCGTTAAGCCCTTATTATGGGTGTGGTTCATCACTATAAAAATATAAAACACCAGCACTAAAACATAAAAATAAAAGATGTTTTAAATGTTCTTTCTATTTCCTGATCAGAAATAGTCACTTAGACCATAACAACTATTAGGAGACATAACTCCAAGCCATCTGTCAAATGCTCACCATTCTCAAAACTCTCCCTGGAGGGAGATTCAACTCTGTCTCACCTAACCAGCAGTAATTCCATTTTTCCTAGGCTCAAAGTGTTCTAGGTGCCTCAGGCACAGAAGAGAAATAAATAAAGTCCGGACTCTAGGAAGCTTACGTTCCATTGGAAGAAACAAAAATAAACAAATAAATACATAATTGAATGTCAGGCAGTAAAAAGTTCAGAAAGGTAGCTGGTAATAGGTAGGGAGTTAGTATTCAAATACAACAGTCTAGTAGATAACATTTGCACAGAGACCTGAATAAAGTAATAAAGTAAGTCTGTACAGATCTTGGAGAAGGTATTGTAGCCAAAGACACAGCAAGGGCAAAGATCAAGGCTGAAACGTATCTATTGTGTTCAAAGAACTCTAAGGGTGGGACAGAGGGACAGGACAGAAATGTAGGGCCTTGTCTTGGTATTTTGTAGTCAATGTCATGCAAAGTCTTTTAGAAAGTTCGGAGATAATAAGGGACATAATCTGACCAGCTTTTCTAAAAGACCACTTTGTTTTCTATATGCAAATTAGATTAGAGAACAACAAGAGCAGAAGATGAGTTCCAAGGCTTTCTTTGGGGCTCTAGGTGAAGGCTTTGACTGGGGCAATAATGACAAGGAGCTTAGAAGTAGTTGGATTTTAGCCATAGTTCAGCGATAGAGTGAGAGGATTTACAATGTATTTGGGTATAAGAGAAAGATCATTGGGCCTGAGTGACAAGGTGAATGGGTGGTGTCATTTACTGAAACAGGGACTCCTGGAGAGAGAAGGAAATCAGGGTTCATTTAGGGGGCTTGAGAAATTTGATATGTTCACTAGGCATCTACACAGAGATGTCCCACAGTTGAATACTTGAGTCTGGAGTTTAGGGAGAGCTCACAGCTAGAAAGAAGGATTGGAGAAACACCATTCTACCATTCTATTGATCATTGTTAAAACCACAGGATTGATGAGAGCAACCTGCGACATGAGTGTCTATTCAGAAAGAAGAGAGCCAAAGACAGTGCTGAGTTTTTAACAGCATCTTATACAGACTTGCAAGGCCAAGAAGAGCCAGGAGTCTGATAAGGAATTTCTAGGGAAGAAGCAGGAAAATTAGAGAATGTGAGAGGCATTCCATGAAGGCAACAGCAGTATTTCAAGATGGAAAAAATTATCAACAGAGTCAAACGTGGTGAGAGAACAAGATGAGGGCTAAACATCCATTGCACAGAAATCAGGCTGGAGGCTAAAAATGGACAACCCAGAGAGCATTAATAATCTCCATGAACAATATAGGGGCAATGTCCGAATGGAAGAGATACCAGAGAGCACAGAAGATAATAGTAATGTAGCTAACAAGGATAAAAACATTTTCCAGGGGCCTCCCTGGGTGGCTCAGTTAGTTGAGCATCCAGCTCTTAGTTCTGGCTCAGGTCCTGATCTCAGCGTCCTGGGAATGAACCCCGCGTTGGGCTCCACACTCAGGATGGAGTCTGCTTGTCCCTCTCCCTCTGCTCCTCCCCCAACTCATATGATCTGTGTCTCTCAAAAATAAATAAATAAAAATCTTTAAAAAAAAAAAACCAACATTTTCCAGGAATTTTGCTATAAAGAACAGAGATATGTGGCAGTAGCTGAAGGAGAAGCCTGTTTAAGTACCCTAGATTTTCCGGTTAGAGCTATAAAATAGCTTCTGCCTTATAATCAATTCAATGTTCATAGGTGGCTATTTCTAAATGTGCAGGCCTTGTCTTAAATTATAAATTCTAATTTTAATAATAGCCATAATAAAACAAATTGAAGTTCAGGGTGCACTTTCAATATTATCTGGAAATGTTCAGCAGGAAAAAATGCTGAGAAATGCAAAGCCACATTCAGTTTCATTTAAGCTACCCAGCATTTTAAAGTTCTTCTGCAGCTCCCAGAGGACATAACCAATTACTGTGCATACCAAAACTCAATAAATTCCAGATGGAATGAATTTTATGCCACCAAATCCCGAGAAATTAAGGTTGAAAGGAACGCCGAAACAAAATATCTGAGATTGCCTACGGATCGGGGTTCTGCCAAGAAACTGCAATGGCCTTATTCCTAAAGTGTAGTACGCAGTCAGAGCAATGACTTGGGCAATTTGGATAAGAAATATCTAAGACAAAAATCGGTAAAAGCTAGAAAAATGAAGCCACATTAACCAACAAAGAGATGGATCGGTGGTGGGAATTCTCCTGTATTTTTATGTCACTGCTTATGCATTTCTTTACCAGAAATATGGGGTGAGCCATTTCCAAAATATTGCATCAGTTCTCCATGTAGTCATTTGAGTTCCTTTTCTCTGAGTCTGGCAAAACTTACAAGATCATTTCTTTTAATTAAAATAATTTTGGCTAGGTACTCTGAGTAAACGTCCCCTCTCCATACACTCAAAACTCCATCTTCAGGAGACAAGAGAAAACCTCACGTACTCAAAACACCACCACCCCTCCCTGGCCTCCACACATCACTCAGAAGCTGTGAAGGGGGTGTCCCAGGTCCCCACCCCCCACTACCTCTCTACATTTGAAAACTCAACACCACCCTCTGCGTTGAGGTCGCCAGGATTCATCACATGTATAGCCCTTTGCACTATTTATATGCATCACCCCAAGAGGCTGAGACTACTAGGCAACACTTCACCTCCTCTAACCCTCCACATCTTTCCATATCCCCGAGTCTGCCCCTTGACTCTTGTCTCTCGACTCTTCCCCAACTCCTGAAACTCTTCCTTGTGCCCTCTGGTTCTCAGACCAAATATCCCCAAACACCCAACCACCTAATCTTTATTGCCCTTCTTAGTTTAACAAGTATCTGGATTTCCATGAGAGCATGCTGCCCCAAAAGCCCTCTCAAGGGATGGCTGTTTTCTCCCACAACCCTATGCCCTAAGTGGGGAACTTGAAGAATGTCCTCCCTGTTTCTCATTGTCACTTCCACACAATTGTATGCTTCCTCAAAACCCCAGCTTTGAATTCCTCTTGTTTTGCAAAACCCTCAGCATCCAGTTTACTGTTAGCCTTTTTCCAAAACTATTTCTACCTTTCATCCTACTCATTTCAATATTCATATGATTTTTTTAACACCATGGGCTCTCAGCTCATTAAACTCCTATCCTCCATAATCACAATCTCAACAATGCCTCAACCACACATTCCCATGGTCATAAACCAGGCCTTTTCATAATAAATAATTCCAACTCCCCCTTAATCTCAATTTCAAAAACTCTACTATTTGACTGCAACAATCTTCTGCTCCAATTAATCTTCATTCCTTTAACCTCACCCCCTATCTACTAATTCTCCTAATGTCTTTCTCTTCCTCCTTACTCAAATTTCAATTCCATTTCAATCATTATAGATCCTCCCCTGTGAACACTCTTGATCCTGCGGTTCCCTCTTGCTTTATTGTACTCTTTTTTTTAAATTTTTTTATTAACATATAATGTATTATTTGCCCCAGGGTACATGTCTGTGAATCATCAGGCTTACACATTTCACAGCATTTGCCATAGCACGTACCCTCCCCCATGTCCATATGCCTACCCTCCCCCACACCTCCCAGCAACCCTTAGTTGGTTTCGCGAGTTTAGGAGTCTCTTATGGTTTGTCTCCTTCCCCATCCCATCTTGTTTCATTTCTCTCTCTTTTTTTTAAGAATCTATTTATTTATTTGACAGAGAGAGATATCCGCAAGCAGGCAGAGAGGCAGGCAGAGAGAAAGGGAAGCAGGCTCCCTGCTGAGCAGAGAGCCCAATGCGGGGTTCGATCCCGGGACCCTGAGATCGATCCCAGGACCCTAAGATCATGACCTGAGCTGAAGGCAGAGGCTTTAACCCACTGAGCCACCCAGGGGCCCCTACTTTATTGTACTCCTTTAGTAAAACTTGAACCCTGGTCAAATGCATCTCTCTACCTTATCTACACTTCCATCTATGCAACTAAGTGTGGCTAGAGTAAAAAGCACAAACAGGCTGGTTGGTCTCATTTTAAATTTATGACTTCCAACTTCAAGTGAGCCCTTATTGATGCCCCAAAATTGCTCCCAAATTGTGTTACATTTCCTCAGACTTCTCACAGTCCCATTTACTAAATGATTATAAGATACCTTCTCCTCTCTCCTTGAATCTTCCACACCCACATCCTCCTAACATTTCACACTTCCAAAGGATGACCTTTCTTTTCACTTCACTGAGAATATTTAAACAAAAAGAACATCCTCAAGTCTCCACCACTACCTTGACCCACCCACCAGCTTTGGCCCGCATACACTATAACTTTGCTCCTATTACTATACATCAGTGATCCTTAAAGAGCTGTCCCCCGCGCAGCACCATCAGTGTGATCAGGGATAGTAGAAGTGCAAATTCTCAGGTGGACTCAGACCTACTGAATCAGACACGCTGGGAGTAGGGCCAGCAATCAAGTTCCCCAAGTGATTTCATACATGCTAAAACTTGAAAGCCATCTGGGAAACATTTTTTTTTTAATTATGCTGGGTCCTCTCCCAGATACTCTGTTTTAATTTTTAGGGGATGAGACACAGATCTGAGGAGTTTTAAAAGCTCCCCAGGTGATTCTAATACAAAAGTTTGGAAACCACTGTTATGAATGAAATGTCTGCACCCATATCTAAGACAATCTATTTCATCAGGAGCTTCCGCCCTCTCTTGCCTCCTCAAGGACATTGTTTCAGCAATTCTCTTCTCCATTCTTTCTTTTGCATCTTCAATTTGTCTTTTTCACTAGCTTATTCCCAATTTCCTAAAACATGCTGTTCCAACTCTTGTTAAAAAAAAAAAACAAAACTCTTTTGACTTTCCAGTTACTGCCTTTTTTCCTTTCCAGTTACTATCCTATTTTTCTGCTCACCTTTACAGCAAAATACTCTTAAGAGAAATCTATACTAATTATTTCCAGCGCATTTCTTTCTATCCCCATTCTCATTAAACCCACTCCCCCCACTACTCTATGAAATCTGGATGTATCAAGGAACTGATGGCCTCCATGCTACTAAACTCAGGGGCTAAGTAGCATCTCCATCTTCACTGTACTTGATTTATCAGCAGCAATTAATCATTGATCATCACCATTGATCACTCCCTCCTCCTAGAAACACTTTCTTCACTTCCTTTTTTAGAAAACTACCTTCTCGTTTTAATTTTTTCTCTCTGCTAAATGGGAATTTCCTTCCGTCCCATCTGTTGGCTTCTCCAAACCCGAGTTCTGCACCCTCCTCTCTTTTCTCTCCATGCTCACTCCTTAGCTGATCTCATCTAATGGGTTTAAATACCTCCTAATGCTAACATCTACAAAATTTCTATCTCCCAGTGCGACCTTCCTTCTAAACTCAAGAATCATATAAAGCCAACTGCCTACTCATTGTGTCCTAACAGACACCTCAACTGCAACATGCCCAATAGACTGCTGAGATTTCCTCAAAACCAGAGGTTCTTCCACAGTCTCTCCCAAATCAATCAATGGCGACTCTGTCCTTCCTACTTGAAGTCATCCTTGATTCCTCTGTTTCCCTCTATTACACACACACACACACACACACACACACACACACACCCTGTTCACTGTGTCCACCTGTGAATTGCCATTTCTCTTGCCTGAATTAGGCCACAACATCCTCACTGGTCTCATATGTTCACCCTTGTCTCACCAGAGTCTATTTTTTTTAAACTAACATATAATATATTATTTGTTTCAGGGGTACCAGTCTGTGACTCATCAGTCTTACACAACACCCAGCACTCACCACAGCACATACCCTCCCCAGTGTCCATCATCCAGACACCTCACCAGAGTCTATTTTTAACTCAACATCCAGGGATACGCTTCTGAGACACACCAGCTCCTGTCACCTTTTCACATAGAACTCTCCATTAGCTCCTTGTTTCACTCATAGTAGGAGCTAAGGACTTTACAATCCCTGATAATGCCCATCAAATTCTAGTCTGCTAGTTCTCTGACCTCATTTCCTCGTATTCTTCTATGCAATCCCTCCTCTGTAATTACAACAGCTTCTTTGCTCTTCCTCTTCACGTCAGCCATAATCTCACCTCAAAGTTTACAAAATAAATTTCCTATTCACTCCCTCAATACCTCGTCTCCATCCTTCTCACCCCTGCTCTGTGCCCTGGAAGGATAAACATTATAACCTACTACAATGATCTCTCTGGCCCTCTGCTTTCAGGTGGATTTGGCTATTAACCTTAAAAATAAATCAGTCTACTAATTTACCAACAACAAGAGGTTTCTTTGGGAATAACAGATAATTGCAATTTGGAACATAAAAGCTATGCCAAAATCATAGACAAGTCCATCAAGCAAAAAAGAGGAATGTTATTTTATGAAGAAGGAGGAAGTTGGAAAGGGTTGTTTTGAATGAAAGCCCATTGGAGAAAAGCAAGAGTTCATGACAGTTTCTCATCTGCAAGTTGCATGGATAGTTTTTCTAGAACATGCAGTATACGTCTTTCCCTATTAGGGCCTGTAATTGATGATTTTTTCCTATTGAGGTTCTACTGGGGTCCAATTTTTCCTCTAATTGACACTGGACAGCACAACTCTCCTTTACAGCCTCCCTTTCTAGCCCCTGGAGTCCACATTAGTGAGGTTCCTCCTTCTCAATTTTCATGTGGTCAATGGTGAGCCCAGCAGAAGATCTGAAGGAGAGATGAAGATTAGTCTTTCATTTTCTCTTCTTCTCTGTGCTTCCTTCTTGCAGTGTTGCAGGTGCAGCATTCCTCAATCTAAGGTCACACAGCTCCTGTTAGGAAGACTTTCCACACAATTGTTTGTTACGCTGAGTTCCAGTAACTACTTATCAGTCACCCACTCAGGGTCAGAGGTGATCATGGGGCTCCACTGTCTTTTGCTCCTGAATATTGTACTGTCCTTTGTCATTTCTCCTACAACCTGTACACATCTCTGTAAATAATCCCTTTTTTCAACTCTCCTCAAAGTACCCCATTTGATTGTGTCATTGGTATCCTGCTTAGACTGATGCAGGGCCTTTGCACATGCTATTTCCCCCAACAGCAGCACTCTTCTTAGACAAGCATATCACTCACTCAGGAGCCTCTCTGAAGTCTTTGCTCAAATGTCACCTTCTCAGTGAGGCTTTTCCTGTTCTATAGATTTAGAACTGCATTTCCCCTCACCTTCTTTTCCCTGTACATTTTTCCTACTTTGTTCCTTTCCACAGCACTTATCATCCTCTACATTTTTCCTCCTTTGTTCTTTTCCACGATACTTATCATCCTCTACTATATCAACTTATTCACTTCTGTGTTTTATTTATGACTTTTCCCCCTCCCCACTAGGTGCTAAACTCCATGAGGTCAAAAATTTTGTTTGGTTTTATTCACTGCTATATCATGAACACTTAGAACAGTGCCTATCACGGAATAGACATTTTTTTTGAGCACAGGCAAATCAGAAACAGAAACAAAATGATCCAAAACCTTCCTAAACTCCCACAGGATTAAGGGAGCTTGAAAATCTTGCCAAATTTTAGTAATTTACTCTGTGATCAGTTTAGCCTTACCCAAACTCAGGAGAGTCATTTAACTGGATATTTTATTGAGTCTCACCACTGGTGACTTAAGATTCCTATCTGAACAGGTAAAATTTAGAAAGACAGATTTGCCCTTCAAATTCCACTTTTAAAGTAAATGTTAAAGTCCATAAATCATTTCAGTTGCTTAATTAGACATAAAACCAGGTCTCAAAGTGTACACCAGGAACAGTTTTAGTTTGATACATGTCATTACTCAGTGTTTTCTATCTCCTGGCAGTATATCGATCCTCTATTTTGTGAGTTTGTAGGAAAAAGTAAATTTTTCCTCAAGTAATTTTGCATGGATGAATTCCCAATACCTCAATGCAGTTATTCCCGACAGATGTAGAAAACCCAACAGCCCTGCATTTCTCTCAGCTTTTGGATCTGTAATTCTCTCTACAATTTTCTTGCTCCCTTAGTTCATCTTCCTTTCATTGAAATTAGGGAATTTTTATTCTTTTGTGAATGAAGCCCTCTTAACACCAGCCTACCCAAGACGCAGGTACATAACCCATAAATAATTTAAAGTTAAGAGAGCTGTCACTCTGATGATTTCACTTCCATCTTCTTCTTAGAAGTTTCCTTTCATGTGAGGATCTGACAATTTTTTAACAGCATTTTTGGGTGACCATACCTGACTGTCCTCCTGCATCTATGTTTGCTTGCTATGGAAGTCTCCACCACTGCTTTAAGCCTGCTGTGATAACTTCATTGTTTTAACAGAAATAAAATGATACTTTTCCAAAGGTTTGTGTATTGTGGTTAATATTTTTGCAATAATCCATCTGAATGCCTTCTGTACTCTGATAGGATAAAATCAAAGTAGGCAATATCTAGAGTGATGCCCATTTCATATGCCAATATCAAACTGACGAATATCAACCAACACGGCAGAACAAACACCTTTCAGCTTCACAGGAGAATTCATAATTCCTTGATTTGTTAGGATAGAATGTGTTTGTTTACATGGTAGGGATTTGCACATAATAATCTGCAATGGATATTTAATAACTAATTGCTTGGCAGTTAAGATTACTGGTTGCCATATATTGTAACAGTTTTCATTTTTCTTTATTAAAAAGTCATTTTTATTCATTGTTAGAAATGTAGGATACACAGAAATGCAAACTGAAGGATGATAAAACTCCCTCTTACTCCCATGTGGCAGACATAGAGATCTGCCACTCAGATCCCTTTTCAAAGAAGGAATTGCAGACCAGCTTCAAGGAAAGTGCCTGCCTGATAGCCTCCTACTGTTAACTCCTTCGGTACCAGCCAGCTTTCAAGCAGAGGTCCTACTCATCCCAGGGTGGCCCCCTACAATAACTGAATAAGTCACGGTGTCCAAACTCATGATAACCAAAGTCAAAAGGTGATGCAAAGGGCTGGTTGTATCCCCCCAATGTGACCCCTTCTAATAGCAACTCCTACAAGAATTCTAGTCTTCTAGAGACTGTCTATGTCACAGTATAATAGTTCCCATGGCTCCTTCCACTCCTTTTCCTTAACGGGTGTTAATCCCCATTAATCTTTTTTAAGTTGTGGTAAAACACACATACCACACAATTTTTACCTTATTAGCCATTTTTAAGTACACAGTTCAGTAGTGTTAAGTATATTCACATTGTTGAACAACCAACCTTCAGAGCTTTCATTCTGCAAAATTAAAACTCTGTACCCATTGAACAACCATTGCCCATCCTTCCTGCCCTAGGCCCTGGGAACCACAGTTCTTTCTGTTTCTATGAATTTGACTACTCCAGATACCTCATGCAAGTAAAATCATACAGTATTTGTCTTTTGGGGGCTAGCTTATTTCACTTAATATAATGTCATAACATGCACCAAAATTTCCTTCTCTTATTAGGCTAAACATTATTACATGGAATGTATATGGACTATTTTGTTTACCCATTCATTGTCCATGAGTTGCTTCCACCTTTTCGCTATCGTGAATAATGCTGCTATGGACACGGAAAAGCAAATGTTGCTTTGAGGCTCTGCTTCTGATTCTCTTGGAAATATACCCAGAAATGGAATGACTGTATCATACAGTAAAAATATTTTTAGGTTTTTGAGGAGCTGCCATTTCGTTTTTCACAGTGGTTCGACTATTTTGCATTCTCACCAACACTGCACAAGGATTTTATTTCTCCACATCCTCATCAACATTTGTTATTGATTGATTGATTGATAGCAGCCATCCTCATGACTGTGAGGCTCAGGTTTGATTTGCATTTCCCTAATGATTAGTGATGTTGAGCATCTTTCAATATGCTTGTTGGGCATTTGTGTATCTTTTTGGAAAACTGTCTATTCAAGTTGTTTGCTCATTTTTAACCGGATTATTTGTTGAGTTGTAGGAGTTATTTATATATTCTAGATGCTTACCTCATATCAAATATATACTTTGCAAATATTTTCTCCTCTTCTATAGTTTGCCTTTTTGCAGTGTTGACTGTGTCCTTTGATGCACAGGTTGTTATTTTGATGGAGTCCAATTTAACCATTTTTATTTTCATTGCCTGTCGTTTTGGCATCATATCTAAGACCCAACAACAAATCCAATGCTGTCAAGCTTTCCCCTGTTTTCTTCTAAGGGTTTTATAGTTTAAGTCTTACATTTAGGTGGCTGATCCATTTTGAATTAATTTTTGTATACAGTTAAGCGTCCAACTTCTTTCCTTTTCATAGGGTGCAGGGCCCACCTTCTTTCCTTTGCATAGGATATTCAGTTTTCCCAGCACCATATGTTGAATCCCCAATAATCCTTTTGCGCTCCTGTGTCACAACGTCTGTTTTCCAGATAACCCAACCAGTACAACCCTGAGCCAGCTAAGCATTTGTATATATCCTTCCAGTCCTGTCCCTATTTTTCCCTCTTTCTCTGGACACACACACACACACACACACACACACACACAAGCACATTCATATTGCTGTATATGCTGCTTTTTTAAAAATAACAATATATTGGGTACGTGTTTCTGTTTCATTAGATATTTTCAACATCATCAAGTTTAAAGACTCTGAAGGGACTCATTATGTGGATGCACCATTCTTTACTCAACCAATACAGTATTTTTAAATATACCATATATTTAAAAATTACTTCATTTAAAAAAAACTATTTCCTTTAGAAGATTGGCTAATGAAAAAACTCTATGCTTGAATTATCGAAAAAAGGTTATTGGTAACTTATCGATTTTGTTCCAATTATTCTTATTTTCACTCTTCCTTTACATGCTTCCGTGGAAAATATGCAAAAATACATATTAAGGCTCATATGCCTTACATCAGTATGGAATGTGCTAAACCCTTCATGAGACCTAAGAACATGCTTCATTCAAGTCTGGTTAGAGGTGATGGGGTTTTAATTTCTCAAGGGCAAAGCTATTCAGTGTTGCTAATATTGCATTTGATCTCAAGGCTGACCAGTGCTAAGAAACTCATTCTCCAGCAACCTCTAAGCTCTATTTGCCCTGGAACACCTAACCCCAGGAACCTACTGATTTTACCGGCTGCTATAACTCTGAAAGATTCCTGACACCAGAGTAGGAGAAACCATGGGCAGAAAAAACCATGGAAGACAGAAAACAAAGTTCCCCCTGGCCTTTTACTGGTTCCGTTACTTTAGCTATAGCACTTACATATGCTGAACCTTGTTTCCCCATCTGTAAATTAGCAATAGTAATTACCTTCTCTTTAATGTTGTTAATGAGCTTCAAATAAGGTACCATGTGGGAAAGTGTAAATAGAAAGCATAATACAAATTTCAGTTGTTATTCTTGATAATTAGTGAGCATGATACAAGTGTGTAAGTAATCAGTGACTTCAGCACCGTGAGCTTCTCGGGAAAACAGGAGGGCAGGCAAACTTCAATTTTTAAACACAATAAACAACTCACCACAGCTGGTCACACTTTTGCCAAGTTATGCTAAGGTTCCCAAACACCACTCATTGATTTGACTAACTTGCAGATTATAGCTCAGTCATTGCCAGCTTTTAAACTACTATTGAATATCCACAGTAGCCAGTGTAAAGATTTTGCTGAGTTTTTAAACATAATTTTTTTAAGAGAAAAACCTTCTTAAAAAATTTTATTTTTTAACAGCTTGGGAAAAATATCCCTTTCCATAAAGGTTGGTTTGTCTAATACATTTTAAAATATGCTTCTTGATTCTGTTACCCATAAAATTATCTAAGGAGGAAAAAAACGTGAAGAGGGCTACTAGGATTGAGGATAAGATGAAGGCTTACAGTAAAGTTAATATTTCATATAATTTCTTGGTCTTTTACCTTGAACCCTAGTAAAGTGTTACATGGCCTCAGTGGTTCTAAATTTCATAAGGTGTGTCCATTTCTCTGCCTATTCCGTTTCCTTAAGTTATATGCATTGCATTTCTCTTACTTAAAAAATTACCTGCCCACTATTGAAGAGGTTGATTAAACCAACCTGAGAATAGGTCTAGCATTGTTCCACACAATATTCAAAGGACCCAAATTTGTAGCAAATTCCATGGCAGTTGTAACGTTGAGCTGCTATAGCAAATAAACTGGGCATTCTTGATACTTGAATATGGAATATGTGCACGGGGAAAGGAAATAAACATTGGACTTTATAAGCACTGTATTGTTAAGTGGAAAATGCAATGTCTTAAATAAAACTGTATTTAAAATTGGCGCCATAAAAATATTACTTATTATTTTTATTTTTAAAAATTATTTTTAAATTTTAATTATTTTTTAAAAAGATTCTATTCTTAAGTAATCTCCACACCCAGTGTTTGACATGGGGCTTGAACTCATGACCTTGAGATCAAGATTCACATGTCCACCAACTGAGACAACTGGGAGCTCCTTTAATTTTTAATTTTTAAAATCATACAACACATGTCAGTTGTAAAAAATTTCTTGCAATCTGTAAGTAAAACAGGTATATTCTTTGACCCCCCCTCAGTTACACTTTCCTTTCTAAAGGTAGCTACTTTACCAATTTAGTTGTGTTCTTTTCCATAAAGTTGTACAACATTTGTCAGCAAAGATCTGTAACGTGATTTATAAATAACAATTTTTTTCAAGAGCCATCCAGTATTTTTTTCTTGCCTTAGCGTAATTGTCAATTGCCCAAAAACATGTCTAAATGGTGCCCAGCTAGAGCAGATTCCAGGTAGGGTTGGCATAAACCCCTGGCAGAACAAGCAAATGTCACTGGTTCCAGGCCATTTGATAGTGCCTATGAGTGAAGCCACCGGCACTCAGATGTGAAGAAAGGGCAGATTGCCACACTTATCCTTGGGAAAAGTTAAAGTCTACATACAAGTACCATAGGACAGAGCCAACCTAGTGTTCTACATCTTCCAGCGTCCTCAGTTTCTGAGGTATAAAAACACAACTCCAGGGACACCTGAGTGGCTCATTCCGTTAAGCATCTGCCTTCAGTTCAGGTTGTGACCCCAGGGTTCTCGGATCGAGTCCCGCGTTAGGCTCTTCAATGAGCCTTCTCAGAGAAGCCTCCCTCTGCCTCTCTCCACTGCTCATTTTCTCTCTCTCTCTCTCAAATAAATAAACAAATAAAATCTTTAAAAATACAACTCCATCTGGAATGCTTACATTCCCTACACTATTTCTTAAATAAAAATCTTCTGTAATAAAGACTGACCCCAGAATAAGATTAAAGTTGATGAGAATTCTCCAAACAGGATATTAATGATAAGTCCTGCAGTTTAACTTTCTACTTTCACAGGATTTCCAAGGAAATAAATTTATTTTACTCTAAAAAAAAAAAAATACAACTCCATCTGAGGAAGTTTCCCCATCCATTTTACCCCTGCTATCTCCATTCCCTCCCCACCATCCTCATTGCAATTGAATGCTTCTGAAATCAATAAACTCCAACTTAAAGTCTTTACTTTTGAACATAAAGATGACAATAAGGTTCACGATGGTCTCTTCATGTGATTATAAGTTCCTGTGCCCCTATTCTAGTTAAGAGAGGGAGAAGCTATTTCCTGAGCCTTGTATGAAAACACCTAAACTAGGACCTTATTTCAGTCTTTCACTCAAGAGAATGAAAGCTGGGATCAAGGACACAGACTGCTTCGGAGGGAGGGATCAAGGGTTATGGAAATAGAAAGTCAGTTTGACATTGTTGATAACTCTGGATACTGCACTGTATCAAAAAGGCATCCTAGTCCAGCTCAGAATTTTCCCCTGGCAGCACTCTGGTAGGAACCACTAATATTAACTTACCGAGAAAAAAAAAAATTTACCAGTGGTGAATTAAAATCACAACTTCTATTCTCCAAGTTCCTATGCGTCAATTGATAGAAAAAAAGAAAGGTAAAGACGGAGGAAAGAAATTAAAAACCCTATTTTGTACTTAAAGAGGTAACCATATTTGTACAGTTTGCATGTCTGAATAATGCTAAAAGGATACACATAAATGGCCCCACTCTCCTACTTCACATGCACATTTGAAACAAGTCAAATGGCTAACAGACACATGAAAAAATGTTCATCATCATTAGCCATCAGGGAGATTCAAATCAAAACCACACTGAGATACCACCTTACACCAGTTAGAATGGCCAAAATCAACAAGACAGTAAACAACAAATGCTGGAGAGGATGTGGAGAAAGGGGAACCCTCTTCCACTGTTGGTGGGAATGCAAGTTGGTGCAGCCACTTTGGAAAACAGTGTGGAGATTCCTGAAGAAATTAAAAATAGAGCTACCCTGTGACCCTGCAATTGCACTACTGGGCCTGGGATCTCTCTCTCCTTACTTTATTCCTATTCTCCTTCTGTTCCCTCTGAGATTCTTTTTGCAGGTTTTCTTCCCTTTGTAATCTACAAAATGTTTAGTTTCCTTAGCTCTATCCCAAGCCTTCTGTCTAACTTTGTTACCAACCATACCTTGGCCAATTACCCATGTTTATGTGCTAACAGTTGTCCTCTAGCTCATAGCCCTCTACGGGGCTTCAATCCTGTATATCCAACTGCCCATGTTCCACAAGCCCCTCAAACTCAACAGATCTGACCCCTTCCAGGCCTAATCTACCTCTAATCTACCTCTGTTTCTAGGAATGGCCCTACCTTCCACCCACTTACCATGACCATAAACCTCACGTTCATTTTTTTACTTGCTCTTCCCCATCTAGTTAGTCACCATCCTATAAATTGTATCTCCTTCATTTGTCTCAAAACCATCTATTCCCACATCTCCACTGTCATTGTTACAGTTCACACTTGTCATTTCCCTCCAGATTCAGTGAAGTAGTGTGCTAACTCATCTCCCTGCACCGACTCTGCCGCCACTCTCCCCCTCTATTCCAGGCACAACTACGGTAGTGGTGATTAAGAATTTCAGAATTTTGAGTGAGAGGTCTGAGAATTCTGAGAATTCCCATATCCCCATGGGAAGTTGTCCAAGTTTCTGTCTCCTTAATATTAGAATAAGTCCAATAATAGTTTTCCGGGGATTTGTTAGAAGAATTAAATGAGTAGCTCTTAAGCATTGCCTGGCACAAAAATTCTCAAGAAAGAAACTCCCCTTTATATAATATTACCTTACTACAACAAAAATCTGAGTAGTTATTTTACTTTCCTGATTAAAATTCTAAAATTACTTCCTAGAGCACCCAGAAAAAGTTCAGATTCCCCATTTAATTTCTGCGAACTTCATAATTTGGTTTCTCCTGCCTTTAGCTTCATTTCCTTAATCAGGCTCACACACCATCTCTTTCCCAGACACGTGGGACCGGTGTAGTTTCCAGAACATGCCCTGTTGTACTCTGAGCATATCCACGTTGCTATCACCTCTATCCAGAAGGCCTTTCTCCTTTCTATCAGCTAGAAGCTTCCTATTCATTCTTTAAAATTCAGAGTAAATCTCAAAATTTTGGGGGAAATGTCTTCTTTCCTACCATCTGACTTAGAGACTCCTCCATGTGTATGGGAATGGCACCTTGGGTGTATCTACATCTTCTTGTAACCACATTAAAGCTTTTATCACCTTATTCTTTTTGTACTTCTCAGCCAGACTGTCTCCTCCTGCCTCCACCCCCCCCAATCTAGTGCCATCCACTCTATAGATAAAAGAATCTTGTCTGTCTCTTCCCCTCATCATATGTCCGACACACATTAAGCACAGTAAGTGCTTAATACAAGTAGATGAATGAAGGAAAGAAAGAAGGAGTGGAGCAAACAGAAAGTTAAGAATGAATGGATAAAAGATGGGAAAACAGCTATTTCTTGCTATGTTAAAGTCTCAGGGTATTTTTTTCTTCAGCTTCTGAAAACTCATAGACCCCATTATCCTGCCACAAGAGGTGTTTTAACCTCCCATGTAGAGCCCGTGACCTCATCTCCCTGCAAATAATCTCCCAGCCAGCTCTGCTCTGGTGCTCCCTATTGAATCAAATCCCTCCCTCCAGCTTTTTTTTATCCACTGTGATCTGCAGATCTTCATCCTAACAAATGATCCTTTATTAATTCTGGAGAGATTGATCCCTTTGACTTTTTATAGTGCCCTTAGAATGAAGGGAACAAAAAGACAACCTGTAAAAGGAGGTAGAGAGGAATTTGTGCTTTACTTGTATTAATCTCCAGTAACTCAGGGATTCATTGAACAAATATATTTGGAGCACCGGCTCTTTGCCTGCAATGCACAAGAAACACAAAAGTTGATAGGCCAAGGTCCTTGTTTGACAAGGAGTTCACAAATTAGCAGATCTTTCAACTAACATTGCTTTGACTGCCTACTACATGCCAGGCACAGTCCTAGGTCCTAGGAAAATAGCAGTGAACAAAACGGAGAAGGTTCCTGTTCTCATGTAGTGACACTCTAGTAAGGAAAGCAGACAATAAATACTTGGGCTGCTCCAAGGATTAAAAAAAATGAGGAGGAGCAAAGTTTGACACTGGGAGGTCAGTTATACACTTGAGGTTGTCCAGTCAAGAGTTAATTGGACATTTCTTGGTATAACCGTGGTGAAAATTACTGAATTCTGTAAAACCAACTGGATCGGCTGACAGTTTAAACATGAGTTATAATAAGAAAAATGGGTCAATCCTGACACCAAGTATTTGGGTCTATGTACCTGGGAGAAAAGAATTGCCTTCACTTGAGTTGGAAAAGTCAGCATGAAGAATAGGTTTTTTCAGTGAAATAAGCAGCAAGATTATAATCGGAGAGTAAAACAAAGAGGAGATTTGGAAGTTGAGGAGAACGGAGAACTAATTGGGAAAGTATTTAATTGTCTATGCCTTCTGTGGTTTGAAGGTGAGAGAAAGATGAACAATAAAATGTTTAATTTTAGATGTGGTATGTTTAAGATGCCTAGAAAAAATAACAGCAAACATTTCTTCAGTAACCACTATAGGATATCAACACTAAAAGGTGTATGGTATGAATTTAAATCAGGATGTGTTGTGTTGGTGGACCCTTAACAGTGATGTCACATCATTAAGAACGTGTTCAGGACATCTTTCTCTGGCATTACAGTTAGAGGGGGGAATATCCTGTATTTTGGAAAAGAACTATTTTATTTTTTAGCCTAACTATTATTAGGCTAAAGCATCACTGGTCCTTTAAGAGTATAATGTTTCTTTATGGAAGTAGGAGTTATAGATTTTGAGTAATGGTTTATGCAATAGAAATAAATGAGCATTCTCAGATAGCAGAGGAAAATTAAATCCTCTATGAAGGGACATTGGCTTATAGCACATCCAGATTTATTAAATATTTAGCTTCAGTTTTAAAAACTGTGGAAGTCACAACTCTAAGTTCATTTATCAGCAGAACCAGAATGTATCTCAAATGCTTATCTTCTATATTTTGATGAAGGAGTAGTTAATGGATTTTAGTAGTGCTTTGTGTAGAATATGTGTTGCGTTCTAGTATTTTAATTAAACAAATTAATTCCCTATTTACATGATTTTTTAAAAAGTGTCTTAAGAAAGAAGCAATGATCAACTCTGACAAAGGCTGCTAATGGTTAAAAATAGAATGAAAACTGAAATTTACCTTTCAGTCATTGGTGACCATGACAGGAATAGTTTTTGAGAAGTAGTGGAGAAGAAAGCCTAAATGTAGGAGGTTTAAGAAGAGTGAAAAGAGAGTAGCTGAGAACATAGAACATCGGTGACTCTTTTAAGAGGGTTTTCCAAGAGGAGCAGAGAGATGGAGTCATAGCTGGAGGACCATGAGTCAAGGGAGGATTTTTTAAAGAGAAGATTTTATGGTTCATTCTTGTATGCTAATGGAAATTATATAGTGAGAGGGAAAATTGATAATGCAGGAGGAGAGAAGTCCCGGGGTAACAGAGAAAAAATGGGAACTAATGATAAAGGAGAGGAAATGGCTTTCAACAGAATGAGGATGAATAGATCAACCATGGTTTTTGGAGTTACAGAAAAGAAAAGAAATACTTGATTTATTACCAGAACATATCAAATCCTCTTTTTAAATTGCTTCCATGTTTCAGTGAAATAAAAAGAGAGCCTGACACTGAGAAATGGAAAGGTGGTATTAGAGGCTTCAGAAGTGAGCAAAAGGTGAGTTGCCTGGGTGGCTCAACCGATCAAGTGTCCGACTTTTGATCTGGCTCAGGTCATGATCTCAGGGTCCTGAGATCCAGCCCAGAGTCAAGCTCCACACTTAGCAGGGAGTCTGCTTGAGATTCTCTCTCCCCCTCCTTCTGCCCTTCCCCCCACTTACGCTCACACTCTCTCCCTCTCTCTCTCAAATAAAATCTTAAAACAACAACAACGAAGAAGAACAGAGCAAAAAGTATGAATAGTTGCCTGGGAGAGTTTTTAATTCTCTGCCCTCTTTGTGGAATGTGTACTGCAGATGCCCTCTATCAAAATCTAAAGTTGGTTAATCCCATCCCATCTTTCCCCAAACCTAAACCTTTTGGATAGGTCAGGAAGTGAGGATTTCACACAAGATGGATGAATACTAATTCCTCCCATGGGAATTTTGGACCTGGAAATGAGAGTGAATCTCTCTTGAAAGGCTTGATTTGTGGAAACATAAATCCTTGTTTCGTGCCATCAGAAAATGAGAAGCATATCTGTGGGGGCCTTGTGAATAGGAAGAACAGACACTAACGGTAGGAAGTGAGGGATCCAGGTCAAGGAAACTTCTTAAGCAAAACATCTTCCCTGATTCACCAGCTGTGGTTTATGAAAGTCCACAGTGACAGTGAAAAGGTATCACCACTTATTTACAGATAGCTTCTAGAAGTCTAACCCCAAGCTAAGTGTCTTAAAAATATTATTTCTTTTAGATAGTCCATCGGCACCGCAAAAAAAGCTTACTCTTATTCTTCCAGAACCCATGGAAGAAATATGTCTTTCTAAAATATAGATGTATATGTCTGAAATAATATTGTATATATCTTTGCTCCAGCATCAGGTACAAGTGACATTAACTGTGAATATCATATTTAGAAATGTTAAAATTATAATTTAATGACTGAAAAGAAATCAGTGAGCAAAAGAGTAAATCCTTGAACTGGAGACCAAGACATTGGAAAGAGGATTGGAGAGAGAGGACAGAGGGCTTGGAGGGAAGCAGAAGTCACAAAGAGTACAACAGATGGAAATGACTCAGGTATGGGGGGAAAAAGGCTTGAAAGCTGTGGACAGCTATGGAAAGAAACTTGTCCAGACAGATAAAAAATGTCTGGGAAAGAGAGAGACTGGTTCATGGAAATGCCTATTAAGGGAATCAATTACTGCTCAATATGTGAGATGGGCATTCTTAACTGGATTATAAGGTTTCGAGAGATTACACAGAAAGGCACAAATGTCCTTAGTTATCAGAAATTCAAAAAGAAAGATCTGCCTTTCTTACTTTTGTAAAAAAAAGCCAGTGTAGAAAAAAAAAATGTGACATGCAAAATAAATGTCTGTGAAAGCCAACTCTTCCATGGAAAGCTTTTCATTTCCAGCTAGCATAAATAATAGGATATTGTACTTACTGTAATTTAGCTACCAAAACAGAGAGATACCTAATGCATATATATTTGTGTAATATATATCCAAGATATATGGGATTTCTCTCTGATTTGGTAAATAAATTATAAATATAAACGTATTTATTATATATACAAATACATGTATGTATGTATATAAAATGTTTGACAAAATATATTGCTGAAGAAGGATAAGGAAAGGATTCAAGATCAAGTTGAAAGTTGTTGTTTAGGGTAGAGAAATCCTTAGCAATGAGTTCACTGCAGTGGAAAGAATCAGTAGTACACTCCTTACTCACACTTAGCCCACTTGTGGAAGCAGAAAAATCTACCCAATACTTAGTTTTAGTCTTTGTTCTACATGTTTTTTCCTTTCCCAGCATTGAGGGCTCACTGGAAGACAGCTGCTTACGATCTGTGAAGTGTTCATTCAATTCTTGAAATTCAGTTCTTCCTTACTCCTCTTCTCCCATCTGAGTCTCATTTGAGAGATCCAACCTCCAGCAATTCTCCAATAAGGGTGTGGAAAAAAATACTTCTGAACAAAAGGAAGTGTAATGCTTTTCAAAATGGCATATTCAGATGTGATTTGGGATATCTAACCCAAAACTTCAAAATATTGATCATTATCATAGACACTTAGAATGCCATTATCATAGACACATTATCATGGAACGCCAGGTCTGGAAAGGAATTTAGAGGTCATCTGGTACAAAATGCTCATTTTATTCATAAATAAACTAAGGCCAGATAGCCAAAGAGAGGCAGAGGTGGCCAAAGCCACAATTGATTGGAAAGCACAGCCGATCAGAAGTGTGCCACTTCCAGCCCCAACTTCTGAAATACACCTTTGGGTTTTTTTAAGAACGTGCCTAAAATCCTGACAGTATTTGGATCAAGACATTAATAGCTAATATAAGAGAGATTACTAAAAAGACAACTAACTGAAAAATCTCAACAACCCAAACCCTCTTTGTGAATAAAACTAAGCCATTCAGTAAAAAAATGAAAGGGGGGGGGCATTATAAATAATAGAAATAATCCTCTATACTTCAAATTTTATAATCTAGTTATTCATGTACCACAGAGATTATTACCATAAATTGACCAAAAAATCCCATTCATTATAAGTTCACCAAAAATGACTCTGAAAAAAAAAAATAGTAGAAATCTGGAGGGAGTGGTTATAGGCTGAGGATTTCCAGTTCAAGGTGTCCTGTCCTTTTCCATCAAAAAGTGTTGGCAACAGAGGACAACAGGTCTTTATCCAAGAGGACAGCTAAGAAAATACTAGGCCAGCTGGACAGGAACACCAGAACTGTGAATGTTTCTATTAAATTCAGGAACTTTTTTAGACAGAAAAGAGGGTTTTTAAAATTTGAGTATGAAGGCATTGATTAAACAGTGAAACAAAGTAGATTTCAGTGAAGTCACTTAAGATTCAGGAGGGCACTCGCACCAGTCCAACCTTGGTCCCTCTTTCCCCTAAGCCACAAGTACTCAGAGATGGGAGATGTCCATTGACTAGACTGAGGTCTTTTCCAGGGAAGTTAAGGAAGGGTGGAAAGACAAGGAACTCGGTGTTTGGAATATGGAGGAAATGGGAATAAAGTTGAGTCAGGCACCATGAGAGATGGGGGCCTAGACTCCGACAAGAACACAAGCTGGGTGAGTAGGCTAATGGGTCATTAGCAGTCCCAGCGGGCAAGAGACCCAGGAGAACTCAGGCAGTCAGCTTGGTTCTGTCTTAAAGGACCCCTGGATGAGGCAACATGGGGTCTTAGATTAAGTCACACCATCAGTGACTAAGAATGATGTGTTTTAACACTGAGCCATTTTAATACGATGCCAAATGAAACTAAAGAAAATAGGCTCCCTGCCCAAAGGAGCAGAAATAATGGGTCTGCTCTCCCCTTAGGGTATTAACCTTCAGGGGAGAAAGTGGCTTTTAGGACATTGGAAGCAGCAGCTTCTCAGGCATTAAGAAGATTAAGGGAAATAGTATTGGACTGGCGCAGAGAGGAAATTATTTGCCTGTCTCAGGCAGAACAGTTCTGTTGTTATTGCCCCTATAAACTATCTTTACCCTCGGCTCCAAATCGGGCAGGGCTGATGGGATTTGTTGAGGCAATATATCAAATTAGTCCTGCTGAGGAAACTCCAGAGGGAGGCCTGGTGCCAAGAGTGCCCCAAAATTCATCTAAGTAACAGGGAACGTACAGTAGTAAATGGAGCCCTGAGCTTGCCACTGTGGACATCACAGCCAAAATGATGCTCATTAGAAGAAGGCCTGTGCCTTTGGTTCTAGGGAAGAAAGGAAGATTAAGAGAGTAAACCAATGACCGCCTAAAGTCTTTATTACCAGGCTTGAACTTCGGTGGAAATGAAAAAAAGGCACAAACTCAATCAGAAGTTCAAGGATTACCAGCAACTTTGGGAAGAAACAGGAGGGACATCACAATGCACATGGGCCCCATTTGCTGGATTAAGAATTATCCAGATCATGCAAATATTATAAAAGCAAATAAACTGTCTACTTAGCTTTAAAGGAAGAGGACCTAGAAGGATATTAAGCATCTGAATGAACGCTGAGTGGCCCCAAGGAGCTCTGAGGAGACCTCTCCAGCCCGTGCCCCTTCCTTTCTATCACTCTCAGGGTGAAGGAGGCATAAATGGTGTGTAGCAACACCACAAGACACATCCAGACCTTCGCCATGGAACACACAGCCAACTGTAACAGACCACAGCCACACACATTCTACCCGTTTATGTTCTTTAGTGTTCATCTTCTTCACATAAACCAACTAAGCCCTCCCTCCTCCCTGCACCTCCACTGCCCACCATCTGTCTCAAGCTGGTTTCGGCAGGAAGCAGACTCTAAGACAGAGTTTAATGTGCTAAATGTTTACTTAGGAGAGCCCTAAGATTCAACACCGGAGGAAGGAAAGAAGAGAAAGCAGGATTTGACCGAAGTTGAGTCCTAATCCTGACTCATGACAATCTCAACAACTTAAGGGACAGCTCTGATGCATGAGGTCCCCTCAAAGTTGTCCTGAGTTGGATCAAGATGGCCAAGACTTGAAACCTTCACTGATCAATCATTGGATGTGGATCATTCCAGGAAAGGGTGCCCCCCTTGGGGGCAGGGCAGCTCACTGTAGCTCAGGCAGTCCCACTAGAGGCTGACAGGTGAAGGCTGGTGACCATAGTGCCCCCCGAACAGTTGGAGCAACAAATCCTTCCTTAATGGAGAGTCTGGACAGCACATCACAGTCTCTACCACATCCTCCTCAGGTGTGTTTTTAATAGGCCCCAAATCCCAAGAAGTGAACATGGAATCGAAGTTTGAACCTCCCAACAGTTTTCAGTGCGGAAACCATAACAAGAAAAGAAATACTGTGAGGCAGGAAAAACTCTTCCCTGCCAAGCCCCCTGAAGAATTAAAGTAACCACAGTCTCTGGTCCTGCAACAGTGACACAAAGACAGAAATGTTTCCCTGCTCTGAAACAATGTCTTCCCTTTGCCAGCCTCTGAGAAATGTTTATGAGTTTCATTCAGCCAGTGACTTCTTACTGAGGGTCTGCTATGTGCTCAGCATCACATTAGATCGAGCTCCAGGGGATGCCAGAGAAATACATAACACGATCTCTAACTTCGAGGATGCTATGGTCTAGAAGGGAAGGAAAACAAAACACACAAGAGCAGAGGAGAGCATTGTTTTCACTCAGTGACAGACAGCCTCCCTGGGAGGCTGAGGGAACACCAGTAGAGCAAAAAGATACACAGGAACCTGGGTTCAGGCCTGGACTTTCTTACTTAATTACTGTATGAAGTTGGTCACACTATGATATTAAGGGTGGTGAAGACACCTCCATCTCTGAGGACCAATTTCCTCATTTTTAAAATGGATCTATCATATCTCGCTAGTAGCTGTGAATGTAAATTGAATGAGGCAAGGGGTGTAAACAGGCTTTTTAAGTCATAGGAAACAATGCAAATGTTCACTGCTCTTTTCACAGCTGACTCTTACAGTGTCCCCAAAGGATAAGAAAAATTGATAAGAACTGAAGACATCAAAGATCTCAGAGTAGAAGTCTTGAACCTTTGAACAAGGGCAGTGAGCTGGCAATATTCTGCTAACAGAACAAGCCCGCAGTTTCTGAGATGCGACAGGCGTGATGTTCCATCTGGTTTATTATTTCGAATGCCTTTAGAAGAGGCACATCATTTGAAACCCACTCTCGTGTTAGAGCCAAGCACATCAATCTTACTGTCCGTAAGGCCCAGTGATGAAGGAGCACTGGGAACAGAGCTGGGTCGGAGTTCCCGTTATTGAACTTCCGTGGGCACAAGAGAAGCACGTTCCTGAGGAACCACAGCCATTTGGGGGCAGTTGGGAGGAGCGGGGAGGAGCTTCTTAGGGGATGTGGACCTGTGTGGGAGCATTCTGAGGAGGATTTAAGGAAGATGTACTAGGCATGGACTGGGGGCTCTCAGGATGTGGCGTTTTTCATGACCGATTAGTTTATCAATTTTTATGTAGGAGGCAGGAGGGTTAAATTGAGGTTTAGAGCTACTATGGGTAAATTGGCAGACTGAAGGGGATGGGGATTAGTCATGTTTGTGTTTGCAGTGTGACCCTGTCTGAACAGTAACCATGTCCCAAATATGGTCACTGTGTAGCCCAGTCTGAACAGTGTATATATTCTGGGAAGATGTGTATGATCCCTTGGGAAGATGCCAGCATGACCACTTTTCGTTTCTCATGTCTTACATCTCACCAAATGCATAGATTTGCAGAACTGTCTGGGCCCCTTTAGGTATCTGAGTTTGCTACTCTTCTGGGCTGAACTGTGTCCCGCTCAATTCTTATGTTGAACTCCTAACCCTTCATTCCTCAGAATGTGACTATATTGGGAGATAGGGCTTTGACAGATGTGATTCAGTTTAAATGAGGCCATTAGGATGGGTTCCAATCCAATCCGCATCCTTATAAGAAGATGAGATTCGGGACACACGGGGAGACATCACAGAGGCAAGACCATGTGAGGACAGCAAGATGGCCATCTGCAAGCCAAGCAGAGAGGCCTCAGAAGAAATCAACCCTGCTGACATCTTGACCTTGGATTTCCAGCCTCCAGAACTGTAAGAAAATACACTTCTGTCGTTTAAACCACCCAGCCTGTGGTATTCTATTACAGCAGCCCTAAGAATCTAGCAGAGCTACCCTGCCTTAATCAAGGTAGGACAAACCCTAAGTGAGAATGCAGGCTGAGAGAAGCCTAACTCTTCCAGGGGAAGCTTTCACAGAGGAGATGATATGGAGAAGAGTTTTGAAAAATGAGTTTGAATGTGGCAGTGGATGGAGAAGGAGAAAAAGGCCATCCCCACAGCAGAGGTTCTCTAAGTGTGGTCTCTGGACCAACAGCATCAGCCTCCCTTGAGAACTTGCTAGAAATGCAAATCCTTGGGCCCTTTCTCACCCCTACAGAATCAGAAACTGTGAGGTGGGGCTTGGATGTTTGTGTTTAACAAACCCCCCTGTTAATGCTGGTGCAGGCTGGGGTCTGGGAACCCTAGCTCTACAGTGCCAAAGAGGCTCACCGATGCAGTCATGAGTTGTTCACTGTGGCTAATAAATACTAGAGGGGCCAGGAAAGGTTTATTTTTTTATTTTATTTTATTTATTTGAGAGAGAGAGAGAGAGAGAGCACAAACTTGGAGGGGGGATGAGAAGAGCAGAGGGTGGGGGAGAGGGAGCCACACACAGGGCTCAATCCCAGGGTCCTGGGATTCCACCTAAGTGGAAAGCAGACTCCGACTTAGCCACCCAGGCACCCTGGGGCCAGGAAAGGTTTAAAAGGAGAAATGGGAGTTGAGTTGGGCCGTGAAAAAGGTGGAAAGGTGGGTGGAAATGAGGAGGAGGAGAGGCAGTCAGAGATATAGAAATAAGACTGAGGGAGGCTTCTACCTCTGGCTTAATCCTTTGCTTGGAATCTGAGGTCCAAACACTTGCAGTGCTCTATGCTCAAAATGACCCTAAAAATACGATGCTTAACATCAAGAGTAAAGACTTAATGAAAAACTTTCTCAACATTAATGTGAAGTGGCGAAAATGCTTTAATGGTCCATCTGGAAAAGTTATCATTCCGAGAATTATAGTCATTGAAAAAGACACTTTAGAGCCAAATTCAAGAGGATGTGAAAGTTGTATTGATTGTCCAACGGGCATCCTCTGTGTTGAATATGAAAAGGCAACCTCTTCTGTAGGCTTTTAGTGAAATTAAATCTCTTCACACCTGCCAAACTGTGACTTTGCTGTATGAAAGACTGAACGCCCCTCCCAGAAAAGGATGGCTAAGGAGCTCATCTGCCAATGTCTTACAACAAGGGGATGCGAGGCAGGGAGCAAGAAAGAACAGAACCACGATCCCTGTGAAGAAAAGACAATCTCCATCATGGCACTTCGGACTTAGTGAAATTCTGCGTTAACAAATTGACACATTCAAATCTCAGATTGGAAAGTTTTCATTAGTCTTTCATTCATGCTGGGTTGGTTTTGTTTTTTGGTTTTGTACAGCATCAGTTGCTTGTGCTTTTCCATGCCACGTGAATGCACCTGACCAATTATTCATCTTTTCTACGCCCTTGACAGGGATGAGTTTGTGTTCTGGAAATCACTGTCCCATTCAGCTTATTTGCCTGAAACTTGGACTTCTGTGTTGACATTGTGTGACTAATGTGCATGTTCTACCTCCTCCCTTTCTTCACACCTTGCACAGATGTTATCGTTTATGCGTTAGCTTTTCCAGATCCCTTTAGAGCATGAACGTGTTTCTTCATGTTCATTTAACTGCACGCGGAGAAATTATCCATCCAAGTACTTAGTGGCAAAAGACAAGAGCAAATGGCTCTAAAACTCAAGTAGGAGTTCTTCTGGAAACCTAAAGGGAAACATTGTGTTTAGGGACTCGATTATGTGAATTTCACATTTTTAGTTTCCCTAAAAAAGTTAACTTCCTCAAATCAGACACAGATTTTATAAAACCATTTATTCAGCAATGGCTGACTTGCCTTTCTTCAACAGAGACATAAAGTGTATGGCTTTAGGAAAAAACAGCATTTTCTTTTCTCACAGATAGGAAAACTATTCAAATGCACTGCCATAATATTTATTTAATTAGGTTGGAGGGCACTTTCTAGGGAGAAATAAATGTAAATCTTTCTTCTTTCCTCTTTAAACCTATTAAATAAAGTTGACTTCTAGGACCACAATACTTTAGTGGGATTTCAGTCTTCCAAACGATGAAATTTGGAAATACAAATTTAAAAGGACCCTCATATAAACTATACTGTTATTTTAATCAGCACTTTTATTCACTTTCCCTTTTTTTATTTACCAGCTTCCCTTTTGATTGTATCATAATAACTGTCTAGACTCTGTTCTCAACTGTGATGGATTTTAGGAGACTTTGTACGAATGATGCTGGGAAAAAAAATAAATTAGCAGGACCATGCATTAAAGTGCCACAGTTTAAAAAGTTATGAATAAAAGAATCATCGGCTGTGGACATACCAGCTAAGATAGCCTGATATCTATTCATTTCCTCAAGGTTATAACTTGTGATTGGAAAGTTCTTTCCCACCTGCCGTCAAAATGTATAATAATGACCTAATAATAACAGTAAGTGCCTACATTCCTATTTAACTTTTTGGTTTATACTAGATTCAAAAGTTTTGTGAGAATCTTGATTTGGGGTTAAGTTAGAGCTATGATTGTAATTGTAATGGGGATGGGTTTCTGAATTCTATTATCTGAGGGACTGCCATAGGTTCAAAGCCATGGCTATTCAGGTTTAACCCAACAACAATCGCAATGACAACAAATAATGTCAGAAATAACTCTCCCTGGTTGACATTTAGTCAGAGATGAGCTGATTTACTGTGTTCTGCAGTGTAATAAAAGACATACTCAGCCCCTGAAGTTAGAATTTGGGAATATTTGTGGGTAAGAAGGGTTCTGCCTACCAGCTTACAGGTATCTAGCAGACGTGACCCACCCAGATCTCCTTTTTTAGGCCAATGCACCCAAGCCCCAACTGCTAGCGCTGGTTTCTAGTGGTTCACAGATGCACCCTCTTCTGGATATTGGCCATCAGCCAAGGAGAGCCCCTTTGTCTAGAGATGCCTGGAAGGAATGCTTCCACCACCACCACCATTAGTCTGCACCTAATGACCCATTCTATGCGCAGCCTACTTGCAGGACAGTCTTGTGGTACCATTCACACTTCAGAGCTCCCTGTGGAATCAGTTGATACTAGGGGACAATAACCACATCTCTGTTTAGCTTCATCCCCGTACTTTCCTGCTTCCTTCATATGCTTGAAGATGTCTCCTGAAAGTACTCCTTTAAAGGCTTCCTGTACAGACTCCATTTTTAGAGAACCCAATGCATTTTTTAAAGACAGAATTGAAGACTTTTTTCTTTCTAATATAAATAGCAAAAACAATTATGTGGACAATTTTTAGCCCTTTTATCAAACAAATTTGAGGGACATTAACATTGCTTCACTTTGATTTTCTACAAATTATACCATTAAGAATCTAAAATAGATTGAAGTTTTGTTTTTCTTTACTGTTGCAATATTTTTTTCTTTTTGTTGGACCCCCATTGTTTACACACGTGTTTTTCTTACTTCCAATTATCCTGCATATATAGATATGGAGGAAAGTGTCAATAGTTCATAGACCACCAATTAGCCACCTCAGCTAATAAAGAAGGCATCTGGATAGTTTGGTTTGCCCCTCCAGAGTCACTCTCTACTCTGAGCCCTAAGACTAACCTCTAGGGATTACACCAACAGGTTTCCTTGTCTTCCTGTTTTCAGTCCAACCAATGGAAGACACGCATCAAGAAATTGCAAGATTAATGGAGAACAAAACACTTTTATTCCAGTAGAAACCTCTCTGCTAAGTCATCATCACTGGCCATCAGGGAGATTCAAATCAAAACCACAATGAGATACTACCTTACACCAGTTAGAATGGCAAAGATTAACAAGGCAGGAAACAACAAATGTTGGAGAGGATGTGGAGAAAGGGGAACCCTCTTCCACTGTTGGTGGAAATGCAGATTGGTGCAGCCACTTTGGAAAACAGTGTGGAGATTCCTCAGAAAATTAAAAATAGAGCTACCCAATGACCCTGCAATTGCACTACTGGGTATTTACCCCAAAGATACAGATGTAGTACAAAGAAGGGCCATATGTACCCCCGTGTTCATAGCAGCAATGTCCACAGTAGCCAAACTGTGGAAAGAGCCAAGATGCCCTTCAACAGACAAATGGATAAAGATGTGGTCCATATATACAATGGAATATTACTCAGCCATCAAAAAGGATGAATACCCAACTTCTGCATTAACATAGATGGGACTGGAGGAGATTATGCGAAGTGAAATAAGTCAAGCAGAGAAAGTCAATTATCATATTGTTTCACTTACTTGTGAAAGAATATAAAGAATATAAAGAATAACAGAGAGGACATTAGGAGAAGGAAAGGAAAAGTGGATTAGGGCAAATGGGAGGGGGAAATGAACCATGAGAGACTGTGGACTCAGAGAAACAAACTAAGGGTTTTAGAGGGGAGGAGGGTGGAGGATGGGTGAGCCTGGTGGTGGGTATTAAGGAGGGCACGTATTGTATGGAGCACTAGGTGTTGTATATAAACAATGAATCTTGGAACACTGCATCAAAAACTAATGATGTATTTTATGGTGACTAATGTAACACAACAAAAAATAAATAAATTTTGCTTGTGGTCAAAAAAAAAAAAACACAAGTCATCTCTGACCCTCTACATAAGGCCACAATTTCTTTTTTTTTTTTTTTTAAAGATTTTACTTATTTTTTGACAGAGAGAGAGATCACGAATAGGCAGAGAGGCAGACAGAGAGAGAGGGAAGCAGGCGCCCTGCTGAGCAGAGAGCCAGATGCGGGGCTTGATCCCAGGACCCTGAGATCATGACCTGAGCCAAAGGCAGAGGCCCTAACCCACTGAGCCACCCAGGTACCCCGAGACCACAATTTCTATTGAAATTTGGAAAATACAAATAAAAGAATATTTGTATTCATATTATATTGTATTATATTTTGTATTATATTACATTTTGTATACAAAAATACAAAAAATACAAATAATTCCACTCAGTTACTCTCTCTACATTCTAGTAACAAACTGCTTTTCATGGAGCCCCCCAGAATTCCTGCTTTCACTAGCTCCAAGGTAATACACTATCCTTTGTTATCTCCGACACGTACTCTTGCCCACATCACTATAAACACTCCCTCCATTAAACTCTTCCAATGGTGCACTTGAGTATGTTGTTTCCCTCCTGGACACCAGCTAAATAATAGGAAATATCAGAACTGAAAATACTTGTTACTTGGGAAAAAAATGCACTCTGGTAAAAATATCTAAGTTATTCTTACGGTATCTTATTACTTAGCAACTCCTATACTCATTTTTATCCATGGATTTTTGGTTATAGTCATTCGATCATTCCTTTATTCATTTACATTACAACCAGCTATTGATTACAACTCTGATTGATATGTGAGCCATAGTAACCACGCAAGGTGTAGGATTAGAGTCTCATACACTGCATCATAAATTTCTCTCTGTGAACAATTTCCAGGTTACCTTTGAACAGTGACTCTAGGTGAACAAAACTATTAAAAAATGGAAAGAAAACATTCTGCCCTCAGACTGGGACTGAAAGGAGAAAACCTATGGAATAAAGGAGAGAAAGTGACTGGTTAGAACCAGTGCTCTTAAATCTGTGCCTTAGAAGGTGTCTGGGTAGCTAAGTGGATGGTCTAGAAGCTGTGCTGATAATTGGGGTTCAAAAAGCTGTGAGTCCCAAATGCTATGGAAACAACTTGGCAGACGTCTTACGTAAGGGCACATCATCTCACAAGTGACTGAATAGTCACTCTAGCAAAAGTCAGTCAAATAAACTGCTTGATATTCTCAAGACTAAAAAAAACAATTGTGTGACCGAATTTTTCATTTTTCAAGGCAGTCATTGAGGAGAGAATCTAAATTTTGCAGATGATTGCTTTTAGAAAAACACTGATGTTTAATCTCTGAGTCATTCTTTCTGCTACAGACAGCTTGAGCCAGAGGAAATAAATGCTGTATAAAGAGGTTTCAGGGGAAAAAAAAAAAAGGTTTTAGGACAAAAGTCTGGTTTGGAGTACCACTTACGAAATATCTCTAAACTTTACTTCACTTTCTACACTGCTGAATCATAACTCAGTACTTCCTTAAAAAAAAAAAAAGTATTTCCTCAAATAAAAGATGCTGAGAAGATGCTGATATAATCAAGAAAATATATGGAGCTTAACCAAAGTAGCAAGGGTGGCCTAACCACTGACTGCTATTCCTTGATCCAATTCCTGGTACTTCTGTTGTGTTATACAGATTGTTGAATGACTAAAAAAGAGCAGAAGGTATTGGTAGATGGTGATGATCCCTTCTAAGACAATGAAGAGATATTTTGTAAAGATACCAGTATAGCAAGTATTTAGGGAGGCCAATCCATATAATGTAAATTTACTTGAAATTACATTATGTGGAGATCTGTAAGCCCATTGAAATATAAGAACTTGCTGCTTTTTGGTGAAATATAGCCTTATTTCTAACATATGCTCATAGTCTTCACTCCTGCCATATGCATCCTAAGTCACGATGGGGAATCAGAAGCTTTATCTGCTCTAGGTACAAATTTATCTTCCAGAGGTGGGACTGATGAACATTCCTTGGCAAAGCATCCACAAGTGGGGCACTGTTGGTTGGCTGATCTCTGTTAAATACAAGGGTTCCCTGAGAGGATACGAAATCTGGGGGTAATGTAGATTGTCAGCACGGGAACTCTGAGTGCCTTGGGAGCTGGACGGTACGGTACGCCATTTATCTTCACATTCCAAAACCTAGGTCAGTGTTCGGTTTCTAGTAGACACAATGTATGATGAACACTACATTTGTGTTGCATTGCAAACATTTGCAGTGAATCAGGGCATTTTGAGTTTCAGCAAAAAGTAACATTCCCTGCACCTCTCTAGAGGAAGAAGGTGTTAAAACAATAAATGACCCCATTTGACAGGGTAGGTAACGTGTATCATGTGCACAACTTGACGGGAAGTCACTGTGGGAGATAAACATAATAAGTACGATGTATTTATCTTCCTGGAAAACAGATACATTCCATTTATATTTAAGCTCAAAAGTTTGGTTTTTTATGTAAAATGCTCAAATGTCCTCTGGGGTAGAGTTGAATTTAGTCTACATGAAGTAGGAGAACTATCCCATTTTTAATTCCTTAAATCAACTTCTTTCAACTGTGGTCCATACTACTGGAATTCCCACATACGCTTAGCCCCATCCTCCAACCTCTCCACCCCTATGTGTGCAGGCAAGCCCACAGTCAACACACGCACACACACACACACACACACACACACAGAGCGAGAGAGAGAGAGAGAGAGAGAGAGAGAGAGAGAGAGAGAGAAGGCATTGGTTAGGATAAAACAAAGTTACAGTTTTTGGAAAGATCATTTTAAAACCCTTCTATTTTCACTATAGTTCTGAGAACACGTATGTTCTCCTTGTGTCCTGTAACCTGTCCCCTGGGTCACATTTGGGTGAGTCTAGGGAAAACAGAGCCATTCCTTCTGAGGACTCCTCATTTGCTGCCAGATGGCTCAAGTCCACAACCCAAGCAGCCTGTGGTCCTCTCTCCCCTGACTATTCTGACTTAGCTTTTTCCCTACTTTCAAAAGCTCTCCTCCATCCTCACAACCTCCTTTAAAGAGCTGAGGCTTGTATATGAAACAAAAAAGAAGCCTTGGATTTGAGGTTGCTTATATTTTCTGCCAGGCTAACATCCATGCAGCAAGGAATTTCAGAGCCTGGATTCTGCCTTGAGAAAAGCAAGGAAAAAGCTGAGGTAGAACAAAAATAATGTCTTATGCTGGCTGCTGCAAGACAAAGTCTAAGAGCTTTTTATAAATTCAAGGGGGGGGGAGGTTGTAAGTGGATATACATAATACCCAAGTAGGCTAAAAATAGAGGTCATAAGGAAAAACATGGAGGACATTGGGAGAAGGAAGGGAAGGGTGAATTGGGAGAAATCGGAGGGGGAGAAAAAACATGAGAGACTGTGGACTCTGATAAACAGAGGGTTTTGGAGAGGAGGGGTTGAGCGGTTGGGCAGGCCTGCTGGTGGGTACTGAGGAGGGCATGTATTGCATGGGGCACTGGGTGTGGTGCATGAACAATGAATCTTAGAACACTGAAAAAATAAAATAGAAATAAAATTTTTAAATAAATAAATAAATAAATATAAAAATAGAGGTCATGAAAGATGAATTTTTAAAACCCTATTTTAGGACTTGTTTGTTGATTAATCATTATGATTTTGAAAGAATCACCTTAATTCCATATTTCCATTCATCTCATCTGGAACCCTAGTAGACTATCAAGTCATGGATGTGGGATGGAATTGCATTCACTATCATTTGTGAGGGGTATCTCTGTGTGTTGCCTTATAAACTATTACCATGCAGTATAATTTCTCTCCTGGAAGCTTAACTGCTTTGAAAAATAAATTTAGAACTCAGGTGGAATATAAATAAAATATATAAAACCACAGAAAGCCTGGAAAACAACTTTTTCTAATATTGGAGTCTACTTCTAATTGGTACGATTTAACATCTACAATGTTATTTTGAGCTTGACCCAGCCTCTCTATACATATTTTTCCATATATGACATATTTCATCATTTTATTTTAAATACAAAGAAAATGTCTTTGTGAAAAGATGTATGAAATCTTTTTTCTGACATGATATAAAGCAATTTTTTAAACTAACATAAAAGTTATTCTTTGTATAAGATCACTGAGATTACTCCTTGCCTAAAAATGAAAAAAGGAGTATTTGTAGTAAGTAGTAAGAAAATGGATGGATAAATGCATTTTCTATTAGGGAAGAGTAATAAATATTCAAGACCCTTGGCGTATCACTTGAGTTATGTTCCATGTGTTTGCATCAAATACAGTTTCCTAAAATGTGGACCACCTCCAGTTTCTTGAGAAAAAAGGCCCAAGTTATATAGTCACTAAACAGATAATTAGATATCTGTTGTCAAGGACAATTATGCATATAGTGTGTTTGCACATGTTTATCAAATGTTTCCAAAAGGCTTTGGAACCCAGACAAACTCTGGAAATTAGCTCTACTCTCAAATATGTCAAGGGTTCTATAGTCCTAGTAATAACCTAGATCTCAGGCCAGTATTGCATCCCCGATGGGCTCAACATCTGATTTACTGGTGAACGCTGAAAGACTTTAGAAGCTAATCTAGAAGGACCAGATCAACTTAACTTGTATTTTAATGATCCTTGTGTTTACTGTAATCTGTACTTAAAGATTTTTTTTTTGTTGTTTATGCATTTATTTGAGAGAGAGAGAGGATCTGAAGCAGACTCCACACGGAGTATGGAGCCTGATGTGAAGCTCAATCTCATGACCACAAGATCATGACCTGAGCTGAAACCAAGAGTCAGATGTTTAACCAAGTCAGTCACCCAGGTGCCCCATAATGTGATCTGAATTTAAACATTTTGCTGAATCTTCATACTTTTCCCTTGAAGTTTCTGTCTACTATCAAAGAGAAAAGGCATGGGAGAACCCTTTCTTCTTATTTTATTTGGTTAACAGTTATAGTTTGATGAAGAGTTAGGACACTTCACAGGTGAGAAGGGTCTCAGATGTGAGCTCTTGGCTCTATAAACTTTATTACTGCTTCTGAAATGGAGTCTTGAGCTGTTATAGACAAATGTATTTCACTACATGATTTACAGAAGTTTTGATTGTCTTCAGGACTTATATTTGGCTGGTATGTCTGATTATTAAAGTACTAAAATCCTTGGGTGCCCTTAGAATTATTCTAAACTCCCTCCTCCACCACCTCTGGCTCCCCTGGACCCCCATGATCTGGCAAATACTCCAGTTCTAGGACTGTGTTTATTCTGATTGCTTGTTAGGCATTCCATTTAGTTGTTAAATACTTTTCATATTATCTAAATTCTCTTTACTGATTGCTCTACTGTGCTTGGCAAGCTAGATTTGATGGTAGGGTTCCCATCAAAGAATATTCCCTGCTGAGTGAGCTGTTTTCCATTGTGGAGTAAACCTTTTAATTCAATCAGTGCATTACTCTGTAGACCCTATTAACATTATCAGCAGGGCAGGCAGGATTGAAAATTAAATCATACACCTACTGCCCCACTATCCCTAGGTTCTCATAATGACCCATGGAGCTGGTCCGGTTGCTCCACTGTGCAATGTGTATGTCTTCTTCTCACCCCACTCCTCTCCACCCCCTACATAACCCCTCATACTCAGATTGATTTTCCTTATTCAACTTGCCCTACCTGGGACGTCTGATGTTCACCTACACAATGCCTCCCATCCTTTATTCTTACTCCCTCCATCCATGGTTCTATGTTCTTATCCTTAGAATGCTGCTTTTGGCATTTGGAGGAATCAATTAGCTAAAATGCACTGTTATTATGATCACTACTATGACTTCAGAAGGAAAGACTTGTGCCTGGTAAACTGTGTCTTAACTGTGACCTTTAGGAGGCTGGGTCCTCACCCATCCTTTGTTAACCAACCCAAACCATACCCTCAGTTAGTGAGTCCTACAGACTTGGAGAAGTATGCTGACTCACAAGAGGCTGGCTGAACTTTGTGGGGCCACCATTACTCATGTCTCCTTCCCATCTGTGCAGTCCTTTCCGGGAGAATGAGCATTTTCCAAAATTGTATTTATACAGCTCACGAGAAGCAGAGGTTTTTATACCATTATTTAGTGAGTTAAGAGACTGTTCAGACCGCCTGCCTGCATGGGACAAACAAGAAAGAATAAATCAGTCTGCTTTAATTTTTCAGAATGGCTGGATTGGGTCCCAGATCATCAAGTTGTTACGGCACCTTCGTTTTGCTTTGGCTCTGGAATCACTGCTGGGGAATATTCTCTAACCCAATTACACTCGCCTTTCTCTCTAGTCCTCTTATGTTCAATAAGGAGAAACATTACTCAATGGTATACTCCTCTTAAAAGAGGTTTCAAACACCATGAATATTAGACTCCATTTCTTCTAGGACAACCCATTAGCCACATCTCACTGCTTGATACTTCATACCTAAAATATTACTCACTATTTGCTCAGTCTAATTCATCTAAGAATCCCTCATGCCAAACAAAATTTATCTTAGCTTAACGGTTTATTTTATGTGTGTGGAAGAGCCCTAAAATTCTTCCTTTCTATGTATTCTGCAAGAGTATTTATGTCTTACACAGCTCTTAATCTGATATTTAAGAAAAATCATCAGAATATACAGGTTTGCTAAAAATGATCCAAACCACTTGAAGGAGAAACAGTAGCCAAGAGCATGGAGGTGGAAATGGCAAACATGTTGCTGGTTTTCAGAAATATCAAGACCATCTGCTATGTCAACAACATTTCTGCCACGGTCAAAACCAGTTGAAACCAGCTGGTTGAGCATAGAAGCTCTGCAGGATAGCAGCTGCTGAGATGAGAGAAGATGGCCCTCCTAACACAGCAAACTTGTTTTGGAAGAGGTTTCACAATTAGGGGAGAGAGCTGGTGGGGAGCTGCAGGCCACAATAAGGTCTATGTTTGCAAACAAAGCATAAGTCATAGCCCTGATGAGAGCTGCTTTGTCCTGGACATGTCTCAAGAACGCATTAGTCACACATATGGCATTTATAAAAGTGAGCCACTAAATTACTCACCGGAATGCCATGTCCACACCTTGGCTAGAAATGTTATGGGGCATGGATAAATTTTATTCTCTACTCTTCTTGATAGTTGTCCTAAGAGAGCATGAGGAAGCAATAAAAGGAAGCTGGGCATGGTGGTGTGGGGGGTATATCTTAAGAGTTTTCTGGCCAGTGGTACGTTAGCCTACATGAAGAAGTAGGGGGTCAGAATGACTAACGAGAGGACGTGGAGAGTGCTTTCCCAGCAAAACACTCCCCTAAGCTATGTTTACTGAGAAAACAAGTCATTCTCGCCGCCATTTATTTCTTCCTAGCCTCAAATATCCATCTACTTGCACCAAAAGCTCATGATATGGGTTAATCTAATGGTCTCATAAAGAATGTCATCATCGTTTCAAGGCAGACAGAATATAATTTGATAAAAAGTATAATAAAGGCCTGCAGTAGATCAAATGTATCCTTAAGGTCTGATAATTAGAGTGGAGAGATGTGATTCAGTTATACTTAGGTTTCAACCCTGCAGAATGCTAGAATTGGTATGACCTTGCCACTTAGAGTCCAGTCCTTTACATTATAATAATAGTTACCTTTAGCCTCTTTCAAACTTCGCTAAGTATAATCATTAAGAATACATTGTAAAACCTGTGTGTGTGTGCGCGCACGCGCGTGTGCACGTGTGCTGCGCACACGTGTCTCTAGCTTTAAATCCAATTATTGACTAGTACTGTTCCGTTGCACGGTACCATGGCAACAATTTTTCGAAGAAATAAGCAAGTGATAAACTATTTTAGTGCATATCGGATACTCTCCTAAAAAGTAAAATGACTTCTCTTCTCTAAGGACAGAATAGTCCACCCTCCCAATTTGACTTTATTTATTTACGTAATTCTCAGAATCACTGCAGGAGCGAGTTCCCAAGACAGTTCCCTTGAATAATCCAAAAGATCACCCCGTACCACACTGTGATCTAAATGTGAGTCTTGCAGAGGTTTTTTTTTATGGCAGTTCATAAATATACCATTTTCTTTCTGGCCAGACGTTTCACTAACAAAGCATTCGGTCAACATTTATGAGGTGGCTATCAAGGCTAAATTCCGTTTCTCCATACTAAAGATATTTGTAAAGATACTTAGAAAAACAACTACTCAGATTCATTAAGTACAGCTATAAATCTTTCTTCTGAAATGGTGATTTTGCCAGTCTCTTCAAGTCTCTGAGGTAAGCACAGTGCTAACTACACTATAGGATGAGTTTAGCCTGCACGTAGGCTGCTACTAAGAGACATCACACTCTGGTGGAGAGAGCAAACATAATCCACTCCCCCCCATCCTGCTCTGAGGTCCCAGGTGACCTTGACCAAGTCACCTGGGCTTTTCCTTGCATTTCAGAGTTTCTTTCTATACGACAGTAAAACATGGGCGTCTTTTATCTTTGTAGCAATCATTCTAATATAATCTTAATTTCTTCCTATTTTTGCACATTCCCTTTATTATTGTTTTTCTATTTCCTATCCCTTATGATGTGACCATCTAACATTTCTGGGGAACTGTGTAATTATAGCAGAGAGTCAGAGGAAATATTTCTTTGGGCAGGAAAGTAACTTAGAATGATAACTGTAAAGGCCTACAATTCTCATTCTTCACTGAAAATTTATCCACCATGAACTGTATTTTCTTATTTTTTAAGATACATTTATTTGAGAGAGAGAGAGAGAGAGA
>CM052799.1:180422483-180487783 GCA_028533885.1 Nasua narica | reverse complement strand
AGTATCACCCCTCCACAAGCCTGTAGCTAGGGCAGCAGCTACCATTCTTATATGGCAATTCTGTATTTGTATATGTGCCATTTGGGAACACGTTTCATGTGCTCAACAAATGCCTGAGAAATTAATGAATGAATGAATTTGGTCTAATGCAGACAGCCCTTTTTATTCTTTCTCACAATCTGTGAAACTAATTTCCTCTTCTAGACCACATCTAGTGTCTTTAGAAGTATACTGTGAAGAGTTTCACAATGGCATTTTTTTTTTAGTATTAAGTATACTGTGCACTTAGCGTGGTATTAGATATTACAAAGAACAGAAGAAAATATAAACTGAGATTTCTGAGATTTCCATGCTATGGACACCTGTGGTTCCAGGTTAGACCCTAGGGCCATTTCATCTCGCGTTGCTACCAGGCCCTATAGAATCAGCACCCAGAGGAAGCAAGCATCTCCCGTGACAGCACCGCACATCCCATGGCTGGCTACTGGGGAAGGTCATTTTGGCACATGAAGACTTTTCCATTACCATAGTCCTCATAAATAACCTCCTAGTCATACGCACAAGAGATCAAATTTCCTGATCTATAACAAACTATATGTTCCTTGGTGTATATTATTGTAAGGGAGGCCTCTTGGCCCAATTACTTAAAATTACAGTGGAATCTAAGGTCAAACATATAACTGCCCTGGGGTGCCTGGGTGGCTCAGTCAGTTAAGCATCTGCTTTCGGCTCAGGTCATGATCTCAGAGTCCTGGGATGGAGCCCCACATTGGCCCTCCACTCAGTGGGGAGTCTGCTTCTCTCTCACTCGCTCGCTCTGTCTCCAAATAAATAAAATCTTTTTTATAAAAGTAACTGCCCTAAATCCAGTATGTCACTGATTCACATTATTTTTCCTGTCTTCCTCTTGAAGAAAATTAAGCCACGAACCACCAGTAGGCAACAAAGCAGACAATATAACTGTATTCGATTCCCTAGAGAGAGCCCATAGTGGAAAACTGAGCAAAAATTTTAGCATTTTGAAAGTCTTAAAGTGGTTTATTGATTCCAAAAATGTCCCAATTTTAAGGAATCTAAACAAATAAATTTCTTTATATTTTTAAATATATGTGTATAGATTTGATTCGGTTTAAATATTTTATATTTAAAATATTTATATATTTATATATATTTTAGATCCCCATAATAATTCATTATGATACATGCATTTAAATAATGATACTTATTATCATGAAATATCCACGCAAAGGTGTTCTCATGGGCATACAGTGTCAGAAACAAGTGCGTCCCTTGACTAAAACTCTAAAGACTACCTTCTTGGTCTTTCTCTAAGTGGTTGTTCCATAAATAAAGTGGCTATCTTAACTTTTGGTATAATACACCACCTGAGTCCTGCTACTTTAATCCCAATTTGGCTATAGGTTTTTCTCCTCTCTTTCTCTTAGAATGTTTCTTTGCTACAGTGGCATTAATAATTTTCACAGTTAATATTTAATATAGATCTATGAAGATAAGTACTGGTATATCCTATTAGGGATCAAAATAAACTATTCCATTTTCTGCTGTGCAGGAAAAACCCATTTTCATGTTGGTGTCAAAAAACAGATTGAATGGCCATAATTTAATCATGTCACTACAGAGTATTATAGTATGCAGCTCTTATTATCCAGGGACTTAATTTGGTGGCTGGTATTCTTTACATTAAATGTCTGCACAATATTGGGTTTTACTCTAGTTATTTGAATGGAAGCTGAACATTCTATTAAGGTCCACCTTCTGAAAATAAGCTGTGAGTTTAAATCCTTTTAACGTATTCCCTATTTGGTATCTCTGTGCTTTTGATTTTTACAGACACGTGTTTCTATAGAGATGGCTGGATGAATTTTCAGCTGGAATAATGCATAAGCAGGAAAATATGCTGGGAACTCTTATGAAGAGATGAAGCTTTGAAGGAAAAGGTTCAGTTAGCACCAAATTAGGTGAAGTTGAGAAACACTAACTCACAGAAGGAAAAGGAGAATTGGCTCGACACAGAAGGAGAAAAACATTTATGTAAAAAGGATGGGAGTAAAGGCAAGGCGAGTCCTGGCCAGCCCCACTGCTGAAGGGGTCTGAAATGAGGAACTGGGGTGGAATGAGGCGCTGGGAGTTGTCTGCAATGCCAGCTTTCAACTTGTCATGTGAAACGAAGGGATTTGCAATTGGAGGCAAGCACGCAGAGCAAATACTTAGCAACCTGGAGCCTGGATTAGAAGGAAATGGCAGTAGTAATCTTCCCAGTCCACCCGCCGAGACATCAGTGTTAGCACTGCAGTCCACACGTACTCGAACCCATAACTGGATCTTCACTGATGGGGTTGCAATGAGATGTTCTTGTCTAGCACATAAGGTTCCATTTGCCTCTGGGCAGTGGAACATTAGGAATGGCCTGAAGAGTAGTATTTCCAGACCTCTTGGCTACTGGCTGGTGACTGAGGGAACAGTCAAAAGATATGTGTGAGAAATAAGTTAGAAAGCAGAAAGGGAAAGGTGTTAACAGGAGTAAAGCAAGGTCTAGGACTTACTGATTTGGGGTACCATTAGTAAATTAGATCAGTGCTAGAGCATGTCCACACTCCATCAAGACCAAGTTTTCAATTGCAAATTAGCCTTCAATAAAATTAAACTAGATTCAAAATGAATCAGATTTAAGAAGACAAAGTTTTTAATTAAAAAAATTGAATGATAAAACCAGATGCAACAGCATTGCACCTCGCTGCTCACAGATACATTAACTCATTAATTTATTGAGCAAAGATTTGTTGCAAAAATAACATATGGTAGGCATTGTCCTAAGTACCAATGGACAAAACATACAGAATTACTCTAATGGGGGTGGGGCCACAGAATTAGCAAGGAAAATACAAAATGATTCCAATTATTGATTGTCAGGCGGGACAATAAAGCAGAGCCATATAATAGAGATTGACTGTGGAAGGGAAGTGAGGTGACTTCTTTAAACAGAGTGATCAGGAAAGGCCTTTCCCAGAAGGGGTAGTTTCTGACTGAGATCTGAATGGTAGCAAGGGGCTAGCAGGGAAACCGAGTTCCAAGCAGAGAGCTAAGTAGCATATGCTGCTAGGGCTCAAGCATGTCTGAGCATGTTTAATGAACAGGGATTTCAGGTCCAAGAGATCTTAGTTTCTATGATTTAAATTGCCCATTGCCCTTGTTGTTTAGCTGAAAGAGAAGGGAGTAATGACCAACAAAAAAAGAAGCATTGAGGAAGGCCAATCAAGTGCCTTATCCAGCCTGTGTCCTGAGACCGCCATCTGAAATGAATGAAAAGAGCTACTGCAGGCCAAAGATGGAAGAATGCATTGTTTCCACAAGGGTCTCATGAGACACAAGAGAACAACGGTGTCAGTGTTAGGAGTTAGTTGGACAGCTAGGTAGTCAGGGCCAAGGTCCTCAGCAAGAAAATATGGAGTCAGGAGAGCTGAAATAAAACAGCACTAACATTCTGCTTGGCAGCCTTTGCAGAAATGACTTCTGCAAAATATCCTAAAATAAGGCAATTAACCATAAAACATTTATCAATATCACGGGCAAAGGGCACTTAAGACCTAAGTCCCCAGATGTCAGAAAAAAAAAAAAAAGACCATTAGCACAGAGACATTAACCTAATAGGTAGATAAATAGGTGACCAAAGCCCTGATTGCCACAACTTAGCACACCCTGAGGGCTTAAAATAGTTCTGCAAAAGAACTCATAAAAACTCCTAAACTTAGAAATTCTGAGGGCAATCCTCTTGGGACCCCTCCCCCTTCCAGAGCTTTATACTTTTGCTCAATAATTTGCATTGTCGTATCTGGTCTACCTCTTCCTTCTTCGAAGTGGCGTGACCAAGAACCACAGGCAGTGAAGGCAGAGAAATCCTGCAACATAGGGGACAGAGCATGTTCCAGAGCACAGAAGGGGGATACCCTCTCTTTCCTTAGGAAGCCCCGTGTGTTTCAGGCTCATTGCGGAAAAAGAGGAAAAGGACTATTTTGACACTTTGAGGGTTGCAGAAAGTGCAGGTAGCAACATGTTCATTGTGGGCACCACCATTGAGATGGTGGAAATTACAAGTCTCCAGGAATGCTTGGAAAGGGGAGGCTTCTCCAATGAGTTAGGGTGGAAGAACATGAGAAGAATGCTCATAAACATATATTTGATAACCCACTCCTAGAAGGATGTGGGGTCTACAAGATAAAATAGGGATTTAAGCTAGCAATGAATGAGCTATGTTACCATATTTCTAGCCACAAAACCTCCCAGAACTTCACCCTCTTCTCTGAATTTTCCTTTCACATTTTTGTACCCCTGTATGTACAGTTCTCCCTGCTCCTCTCTCTTGGAGTGGCTTTGATAAGTCTGGAGGGTCTGGGTCTGGAGGTACAATAGGTGACCTCACTTTGCTGCCCTTTCAGACAATTCTTACTCCCCTTTCCTTAACCTCCCTCTCTGCTCATAACAATAATTATCATATTATGGATGCAATCTTCTCCCCACAAATTCACGTGTTGAAGTTCTAACCCCCAGTAGTTCAGAATGTAACTGTATTTGGAGATAGGGTCTATACAGAGTTAATGAAGGTTAAATGAGGTCATTAAAGTGGGTCCTAATCCAAATGATTGGTGTCCTTATAAGATGAGCAAATTGGACACAGACATGCTCAGAGGAATGATTATATGAAGACAAAGGGAAAAGGTAGCCATTCACAAGCTAAGCAGAGAGGCTTCAGAAGAAACCAATTCTGCTAACACTTTGATTTCAGATGTCTAGATAAATGTAGTTTAAGCCATTCAGGCTGTGGTGTTTGTTATGGCAGCCATGCATGACTAATACAATGAGATAACCATCTTCCTTGCTGCTATTATCTGCAGTTCTCTTTGAAGATTTTAGTATTTGGTTTAGTCCTGTTTTCTCCTATACAACCTCTGTCATAATCCTTGGGGATTTCTATAACTATGTGCGTGACCCTTCCAACAGTTGGCCTCTCAGTTCTTTGTTCCTCACCCTGGCCCAGGCACCCACTCCCATGGTCATATCACAGATCAAAACTCCTGTGTTGTGAGCTACTCTGCCCTTACAGAGGCTGAGAAGAGGGTGAGCCTCCGAAGTCCCCAGTCCATCACTCCTGGCCTCAGGCAATGTCCTGCGATTACTGTACAGATATGTTATAAACTACATGGACCACCACAGGAAAAAATGCTAGAAGGCACTAGCCTTCTAGCCTTAGATATTATCATTGCCAGTGCACTGCTCATAACCTCACTTCAACAGTGACTTTTTCCCCATCCGCATCCCCCATTGTTGCAGCCGCCTTTCTCTAGTTATCTAAATTCAGAAAATTTTTATCCCATTGGAAACTGTGTATCATGGAACCTTCCAAAATAAGCATTTGTTCAATAAATTAATGGATTAATGAATTTTCTTTAGTACTTTCCTACTTCCCCTTAAACCTTCCTTTCTCCCAAAACTAGTAATATTAGGATGGGGCTCTTTGTATGTCACTATGGAAAATGGAACTTTTCCTGATATATAAAAGACAAAGAAACTAATCTCTAATTTAAATCAGGGTCTACGGCCTGAGAGCTAGAAAACCCTTCACAGCACCCACACACCCACACACACACACACACAAACACATCTCTCCTCACTCTCCACATCATGCTTATCCTGAAGGCATGTCAACTTTGTTTTTAGCGTTCTGTATTTTTTTTTAGATATTGTTCATCATAGCTGTTGATGAAAACATGAATGCACTTATCTTCAAAGACAGTATGAAGCAACTGGTGATATTCTGCAAAGGGTTGTCCATGTGCTTTTCAAGGATTAGATGTGACAGTATAACTTAAAAATAATAATAATAATCCATTCAATGTGGATAGGGAAAAGTTAAATAGCCTACAGAAAACGTCACAGTCTGCTCAGATGTCCTACTGTTACTTACCTACTACCTTCAAAAATGTTAACTTCCTCTACTCTACAGATTTATATATGTATCTTCAAACTCTTCTGCTCAACTAATTCCACTGAGCCATGAAATTGCAACTCTGGGCAAGACCATCAGAGTTCATAATGATTGCAGCTTCCCTTCCAAAACCAACACTCTCATTTTTCCACCTACTGTTGACCAGAAGATTTCACCCACGTGTCCACTTAAAACTCTGTCTCTTTAGCTCTCTTCATTTACCCCCCACCTCTTCCCAATTATAGACTTGTCTCATTCTCATTGCTCCATTCTGTTATCGATTTTACTTTTAATTATTTAACGTCTAAATAATATATGCCTTGTGAAAAGAGTATGTTCCAAAAATATCAAAAAACATCACTGTGTATCATTGTTGAACCTGCTAGGATTTTTTTTTTTTTTTTTTTTTTTGCTAGGATTTTTTTTTAAGAATTTAATGTGTGTTCTTGTCTCAGAGCTATATCCATGTATCGCTAAATCTACACATGGATTTATGGCTGTTATTAGCTGTTTGTTCATACTTTACAACACTTATTATTGTATTTTATAGGCAACCACTTAGGTGTCTGTTTCCCCAACTGTTTAGTTTAGAACTTATTGTTTAATATGTTCTTCAAGGGCAAATACCAGGTCTTATTCATATTTCTATCCTCAGAATCTTGCCAAGGGACAAGCGCCTAGAATAAGTTGAATAACGATTTGTTGAGTGGAAAAAAGATGACAGGAAGTCATTTAATTTTGTGTGTATGTTTATGCAAAAAATAAACTGGCTGTTGAGTTCTACCGCCGAGAAAATAAATAAATAAATAAGATAAAATTCTATTTCAGAAATTTTTGAAAGAGACCTACCACCAAAAATATGTCATTGCAGAAGTAGAGATGCAATCACGTTGCAAAACTGCAATGCCCCAAGAATAGAACAAGAAATCTCAACTTGCCAAAAGAACCCAATGTGTAATTCACATTTCAATCACTATTCTCGAGGTCAAACATTTCTCTTCTAGTTTATTCTCTCTCTTTCTCTCTCTGTAAAGATAGATAGATAGATAGATAGATAGATAGATAGATAGATAAAATATATGCTTCACACATACACACATGTGCATGTGTATACATGCTCCTAATTTCAAGCCCACCTCTCATGTCTGTCATAAAATTATACCCAACTATCTCAAGTCACTTTGGGAAGAAAAATAATTGATTACATTAGTCAAGCAACTGACTTGTTTCATTTGTTTAAAGATTTATTTATTTTAGGGAGAGAGCGTGTGTGAGCATGGGGAGGGGCAGAGATATTGGGAGAGAAGCAGACTCCCTGCTGAGTGAGGAGCCCAGTAATGGCTCCATTCCAGGACACTGAGATCATGACATGAACCAAAATCAAGGTAGACACTTAACCAACTGAACCACGCAAGTGCCCCACAACTGATTATTTTAATAGCCAACTGAATATAGTCAACTAAAGAACCAGTTACCAATTATGAAGAATTGTTTAGATAAATTTGGTCATTTGGTCATTATCCTTATGTAATTTATCTGGGTTTTTTACTCATTCCTCTCCCCCAATTATAACTGACTCTTCTCTGTGGATTACTGCTCATTTACCAGCCACCATATGAGAGAATTGAAAACTGACAATAATGCAAATCTTATAGTGACTTAGGTAGGAAAAAGATTTGTTGAATAAAGACAATCTCCCACATGCAAAAAAATAGTAATAATTGAAGTAAATTTGGTTCTCTCCAATTTTGATGGTCTAGGCATGCACGTAAGTCCACAAGGAGCTTCCATTAGTACTGGTCATAGATTGAGACGTCTTGGTAAGAAATGCAAAAATCTACTGTGAAGTTGCCCCAAATGTAACATTATGGGTAAAGAATGTTTAGATTCTTTATTATGAATAAGAACATAGATACTCTGGTATAAGGCCTGCATGGAAAAGTAAACCTTTAAATTGTTCCAAACCAGTAAAGAAATCAGGTACAATGAATGGAATTTGGGAAAAGAAATTCAGTAAAATATTTTTATATTTTATAATGTATTGTTCAGACAGTCCTTATCATTGTTTCCAAAATGCAATTTAAATTTTTATATATTAGAGTTTAAAATGGATGGAGGTTACCTTATCTAAAAATGGCATAACTTGCTCAATTTATATATAGTGATTTAGAGTAAAGAAATCTTTATGAGTATTACTATTTTAAGAGACAAATTATGCTTTAAAAATGTAACCCAAGAAGTAAGATATGATTTGACATTTTACTACTAAATGGGACAGATTGTTTATGGAAAATATCTGTGGGGATGACCTAGTTAAATATATTGTCCTATAAAGCCTAGCTAGATATCCTAGTATGATACACTCTACGAAGTCCATATATATTTAACACAAAAATACACATGACCAACGCCAAAAAAATTTACTTTATCCAGAAGCAACCCAGTATAAAATTATTCATATCTTAGGAAAAGGTCATCTCAGGCCAGTCAGAACTTATGTAAAAGCAGATTTTTTAGGCAGAAGTCCAGAGGGTTTGGAATACACATTCTAAAAAGAAAATTCTATTCTCCAAGCTTAAGAAGGTTGTGAGTCAGGTCACACACTGGCTTTCCCTATTCCCAAAGAAGCACTGGCATCCATTTTGGGTCAGCAAGTAAGATGTCCATCTTGAGTGTATTTGTTTTTATAGTCTACTCAGTGAAACTGAATCTGGGGGAAGTGTCACCTCCAAGCTTGTTCTTTTCCCTGACATCTCTTGTGAGAATAAGTCATTGAGACAGTGGGAAATTAGCAAGAATGTTTTTCTCTTGGTGTTTCAGCTTCTTCACATGATTATGGCTGGTTCCATTGCTTTTGACTGATATTCTTGCTTCTCTATTTCCTAAGAGGTGAATACATTCAATGCATTCATTTTGTGAGAAACCTTTCCTCCCCGAGAACATTTTTCTCTGCTGGCAACCTTCCTGGAAGCTAGAGAATTCACAAGAAGTGGGTTTTCTTAGTAGCCTAATCACAGCCTGGAAAGAAGTATGCTAATGTTTTCACCATGCTTCATCTACCTCACACAACATTATACAGATTGATTTTAATAGGAAAATCACTCCAAAACTGTGGAGTTGGAAATGGAATTAAGAAAACAAATGGGCTTTTTCTTCTTAATATCTTCATTGATATAGGGGCGCCTGGGTGGCTCAGTGGTTAAAGCCTCTGCCTTCAGGTCATGATCTCCGGGTCCTGGGATCGAGCCCCACGTCGGGCTCTCTGCTCGGCGGGGAGCCTGCTTCCCTCTCTCTCTCTCTGCCTGTCTCTCTGCCTACTTGTGATCTCTCTCTCTGTCAAATAAATAAATAAATAAATAAATCTTAAAAAAAAAAAATCTTCATTGATATAACCCCCAAAAAGGAAGGTATGGGAGAAACACTAAATTCTACCTTCATATATACCAGACACCTTTGATTTGAAACTTGCATTCTTTGGAATTTTTATTAATAGTTAGTAGTATTATAGTTTGCATTTATGTAATACATTGTATTATTCCAATCAATTATTTTAATTTATTCTCACAACAACCTACTGAAGAGACTAAGTCAAATATTTCTATTTCTATTTTAAATCAGAAGATGAAATCTTACAAGTTCACTCAAGCTTCCACTAAAATAGAACTCGAACCTGGAGCTATGGTTCCTGAAATGTCTATTCTGTATTACCAAGATTCACTGTTATTCGGACAAATATTAACCTGTCATCTCTAGAGAAAACAACAGACAATGCAGTTGTCATGCACACGAAGTATTTTGAAAATATACATGTTCATATATTTATTCATATTTCTTCTGTGAGACTTTTAACTAAGGTCTTGGACATTCATTTTTTTCAATATGATATAAAATCAACCATCAACCCATATAGATAATAAGCATACTTTTTTGAGGATTACATAAGGCTTTATGGAAATATTATCATACACACTTATAGACATCTTTTAAAATGTGTAACACATATTTAAGGGAAGAAATTCAGGTAAATTTATTACATTAAGTCCTAATCTTAGTACTAATAGTAAAATTTGAAGTATGAAGGAAGAGAGAGAGGAAAGGGGGGAAAGAGGGGGAAGAAGAAAGAGAGGGAGGGAGGGAGGGATAGCTTACCTAAGCCTACAGAACCCACTAGGCTTTTTCCAACATCCTAAATTTAGAGAAATGTGAACCCTTAATTCAACACAATCTGGAAAGGCTGGGTTGAAGAGCTTATCCACTAAATGTATTAGACTGTGAATAACAAAAAATATAGTATGTAGTTGTACAAATAATTTATTTTTATCTCAGAAAAAATCCAGAAGGAGATGGTCCAGGGCTAGTGTACTTATGTAAGTATTATCAAGTAACAAGTCTCCTTCTATATGTCAGCTCTGCTATCTTTACTCTGTGCCTACTGTTCTCAGGGTCACAAAGTGGCTTCCTAGCCTACTAGTATCATTTGCTCATTCCAGGTAGGAAGAAAGAGGGGGAAGAAAAGGCAAACAGGTTCTCCTAGTGGGACTTCCGTATCTCATCAGTCCTCATTCTCACTGGCCATTTCTAACTGCAAGAGAAACTAGCTATCCAAATACTACCCCCTGAGACTTTGTAGTATTGAAAAGCAATGGAAGCAGGTAGTCAACCTGTAGCATCTCCCACAGAATGTTAGACTGCAAGACTTTCCTAGAAGAGGAAAGATTGAAACAAATCTTCAAAAATAAGTCTAGAATACAGTGAGAGAAGGGAAAAGAAGACAGAAGCACACAATTAAATTTCTCCAAGGTGAGTACTATTTTTCTCTTTGACATTGTAAAACCTTATGAATTAAAATAGACCCAAGTAATACTCAAAGTCAGGAAACCTCCAGCAAGCCCACATTAGTGCATATTACATTATTGATAAATAGTTATTGAGCAACTGAATGGATGGTCATAGTCTTGTTTCTTCCTTTGCAAATATCAAGTGCTTATTTAAGTTAAAGTTTTTGTTATGTTGTTCATGTTTGGAAGTGAATTCCTTGAGTTCAGCTCTTTACAGTGAAAGGTCAAACCCTGATAGCATGCTTTCAATACTGATCACTAGAACTAAATCTGAAACCTACTTTTACATAAGCCATTAGTGTTAGCATTTGAAGTCTAGAGAGAAACACAATATTCCTTTGTTTTACTCCTTGATGAAACATTTCTAGAAAACAGATGGTCACAAAATCCCCATTGCTTGCATCACTCACTTTATTTTTAAATTTGCTTTAAAATAAATGAAGTAGTAACTTTATAACATATCAAGTCAAAAAGTAATGTTGAGGTTTTGCAATGCACTGGACAGAACAGCTTTCTTTTTTCTTTTCTTTTTTTTTTTTTTTTTTTTTTTGTGGGAAGGACCTCACCCATCTGATCTCACTCTTGAACTCTTGAAAATGAAGGTAGACAATATAAAGTACCAGACAGAGATTCACTCTTTTTCACAGGAAAAGAAAATTACAGGCTTGGGCTCAAGTAATAATCTAAACAAGATGGAAAATTTTCTTGCTAAAAAATAAGAAAGAGAAATTGTGAGTACATAGTATGATTTAGTTCTCAAGAAAACAACACCAACTACATAATGTTCTCCATTTCAGGAAACTATTGTCTTAGAAGATAGGTTTTGAATGCTGAACAGGGCTATGTAATGATTCAATTCCATGCAATCTGCATCTATTGCATTCCCACTTTATGGGGATAAATTGTCACAAGCCCAGAGGAATCAGACATGAAACTGCACGACCTCTGCCTTTACATTATTTATAATCTTGTGAGGAAGGAAGGCAGGTACAAAAAACAAACTGTACAATGCTATAAGGACTTTCATGGAGGAATCAAAAAGATAAATATAAATTAATATGCCCACCCATGCCCTAGCTCACCCCCCAGTGACCCAAGGACCCCCGTCCAACCCCGCCCCAGGGAGAAGGCTTCCCTAACCTCCTGCTCCCCTCTCCAGCTGTTCTGGCATATCTCCCCAGGAAGCAACCCTGTTATTACACCCTGCACTTGTAGAACAAATGTTCTCACATTCATGACCTGATCTTGGCCACCAGCAGCCCTGAGAGGGGGCATGTGGGGCTCCCTACTCTTGTTGCACAGGTGCGGAAACTGAGGCTCTGGAAGGGGAAGTGACTTGCCCCAGGAGGTGCGTCAGGGGGAGGCAAAGTCAGGACAGAGGCACAGAACAGATCTGTGTTCATTAGGAGGGGTTGCTGGGACTGTTTGTCCTAAAAGGGGGTGCTCAATCCACTGCCTGGAAAAGGGAAGTCATGGGCGAGGGATGGGCCTTGGAAATTGGGGTGGTGCATGGGGGAGGTCACAAAAAAAATCGATGGCCCCAACAATCTAGATCCCTGGCAACAATCTAGTTCCCTCCCACACTGATGGCTGGCCTTGGTGACCAACAGTGACACTGTGTGAGGTCCAAGACTATGTCATAAAAGGCATTTCCACTTCTGCCTTTCTTTCTTGAATCACTTTGGAGAAAGTCAACTTCTGTGTTGTAAGAATACTTAAGCAGCCCTAAGGAGGAGTCTACAAGCTCAGTAAACAAGGCATCCCACCAAAAACCAATACCAATCAACAAAACCAAACAAGGCATCCCAACCAAAAAGCAATTTGTTAACCATGTGAGCAAGGAGTCCTCAAAGCAGAACTTTCAGCTCCAAGCCTTCCAATTGAGTACATCTTGGCTATAATTGCATGTGAGACCCCAAAGTTAGAATCACTTAGCTAAGCCAATCCCAAATTCTTGAACTATGTGTGAGATAGATGTTTATTATCATTTTATGTCATTAGTTTAGTGGTTAATCTGTTATGCAGCAATAGGTCTTAGTGGATCAACTGGAAAGAGCTAGATAAAGGATGGTAAAATTTATTCCAAGAATAAGAAACAGAGCAGTACCTGCCTGGTTCAGTTGGTTAAGCATCTGCCTTTAGCTCAGGTCATGATCCCAGGGTCCTGGGATTGAGCCTCTCATCATGCTCCTGCTCAGCAGTGAGCCTGCTTCTTCTGCCCCTCTCCTTACTTGTGTACTCTCTAACAAATAAATAAAATCTTAAAAAAAAAAAGAATAAGAAACAGAATATGCAAAGGCACAAAGATGCAAAACAACACGATATATTTAGGAAATAATGACAGACTCAAAATACAAGAGTAGGGGTATGTGGAGTGGCAAGTTAGAAGATGAGGCTAGGAAAGAAAGAGGCATGTGTTGAAGTTATGAATATCAAGATTAAGAGCTAGAGTTTTATCACTGTAGGCAGGGATATACTGACATACAGGGATGACTATATGCAAGGCACTCTTTAAAGAATTTTCCATAAATTCGTTTAATCTCCATCACAATCCCATAAAATAGGCACTTCTATTATTCCCATCTTACAGAAAAGGGAACCAAAGAACATGAAAAGAGGGATGGAAGTTGAGTACGTTTGCAAAGTAGTGATTAACAAGATAGATGAGGAAACAAAAACAGCATTAGAGATGAACAGGAGATATTAATGAGAAATGAGAGCACTGGTACCTACCCATTGCAGGTCACAATGAGGCTGGGGTAAAAGTATGAAGCAAGTGAGCCAAAATGGAGGAGGTGATAATTTCATACAGGAATCCAAAGAAAAGAGGGAGATTACCATTGCAAAGAAGAGAGAAAACTATGAAAGAACAAAGTTCGGGGAGAAGATTAAATCTAAGGCACAATGGAAGAGAAAGAATTGTCATAAATGGAGGGAAGAACAGAAGGATATTTAAAGAAGGGAGGAATGAAAGTTTAAAAGAATACAAGGACAGGGTTGCCTGGTGGTTCAGTTAGTTAAGCATCTGACTTTTGATTTCAGCTCAGGTCATGATCTCAGGGTCATGAGATGGAGCCCATCATCAGGCTCCATGCTAGCCATGCAGCCTTCTTAAAATTCTCTCTCTCCCTCTCCCTCTGTGCCTCCCACTCCATTCTCTCTGTCTCTCTCTCTCTCTAAAACAAAAACAAAAAGAAACAAAAAAAGTTTTAAGATGAAACAAAAGCAGTCCTATTATGGAAGTTTATAGTGACAAACTACATTTAAAAAGAAGGAAGATTTCAAAAGCCTAACGTTACATGTTAAGCAACTAGAAAAAGAGGAACAAGCTAAGCCCAAAATTATCCAAAGAAAACAAATAATGAATATTACAGTATAAAGAAATCAAATGAGAATAGAAAAAAACCAACAAAACTAAGAATTGGATTTTTGAAAAGATAAAATTGACAAACCTTTACCTACACTAAGAAAAAGAGAGAAGACTTAAATAAATGAGACCACAAATGAAAGAGGAGACATTATAACAGATGCCTCAGAAATAAAGAGGATCATAAGAGACTACTCTGAATAATTATATGCCAACAAAATGGATAGCCTAACAGAAATGGATACATTCCTAGAAACATACAACCTACCAAGACAGAAGTAAGAAAAAATAGAAAGCACGAACAGACCAATAACAAATAAGGAGACTGAATCAATAATCAAAAACCTATCAACAAAGAAAAACCCAGGATCAGATATCTTTACCAGTGAATTGAACCAAAGAATACCAATCCTTCTTAAAAGCTTCCAAAAAAGATAAGAAAAGGGAACACTTTCAAATTTATTTTATGAAGCCAGCATCACCCTGATACCAAAGCCAAAGAAACCACATGAAAACTACAAGCCAATATCCCTAATGAAAATAAATGCAAAAATCTTTGATAAAATACTATCAAACTAAATTCAACATTGCATTAAAAGGATAATACACCATGACTAAGAGGGATATATCCCTAGGGTGCAAGAATGGTTCCACATATGCAAACCAATCAGTGTGATACACCACATTAACAAAGTGAAAAATAAAAACCACATGATCATCCCAGTAGATGTAAATCATGTGACCACATTTAACATCCATTCATGATGAAAAATCTCTCAATAAAATAGGTATAGACGGAACTTCACTCAACACAATAAAAGCCATGTATCAAAAGCCCACAGCTAATATCATAATCAAGGAGGAAAAACTGAAAGCTTTTTCTCTAATATTTTGTACAAGATAAGGATGTCTACTCTCATCATTTCTATTCAACATAATTCTGGAAGTCCTGGTCAGAGCAATTAGGCAAGAAAAAGAAATAAAAGTTATCCACGTCAAGAAAAGAAGTAAAATTACCTGTTTGCAATTGACATGATCTTAAATATAGAAAACTCTAAAGTTTAACAACAACCAAAAAAACCTGTTAGAACTAATGAATGAATTCAGCAATCTTGCAGGAAGTAAACACACAAAAATTGGTGGCATTTCCATACATTAATGATGAACAATCCAAAAAGGAAATTAAGAAAATAAGTTCATTTTTGTGATAGCAACAAAAATAATGAAAAATACTTAGGTATAAACTTAACCAAAGATGTGAAAGATTTGTCCACTTAAAATTATAAAATGTTGGGGCGCCTGGGTGGCTCAGTAGGTTAAAGCCCCTGCCTTCGGCTCAGGTCATGATTCCAGGGTTCTGAGATCGAGCCCCGCATCGGGCTCTCTGCTCAGCAGGGAGCCTGCTTCCTCCTCTCCCTCTGCCTGCCTCTCTGCCTACTTGTGATCTCTCTCTCTCTGCAAATAAATAAATAAAATTAAAAAAAAATTTAAAAATGTTGATGAAGGACATTTAAAAAGACATACATAAACGGGCAAATGTATTGGAAGAATTAATTGGTTAAAACACCCATACTGTACAAAATTATCTACATATTCAATGCAACTGTTGTCAAAATCCATCCTGATGGCATTCTTTATCAAACAAATAGTCAAAGTAATCTTGAGTAGGAACAAAGCTGGAAGCGTCACATTCCCTGAATCCAAAATATATTACAGGAATCAAAACAGTATGGTACTGGCATAAAAGCAAATATATAGATTAATAGAACACAACAGAAAGTCCAGAAATAAATCCACACATTCATAGTCAATAAGGGTTCCAAGAACACACAATAGGGAAAGGACGGTCTCTTTAATAAATGGTGTTTGGAAAACTGGATATCTACATGCAGAATAATTAAACTGAACCTCTACTGCACATTATATACAAAAATCAACTCGAAATGAATTTAAAAATTAAATGTAAGATGTTAAATTATATAATTACTAGAAGAAAACATAGGAGAAAAGCTTCTTGAGATTGATCTTGGCAACCATATTATGGGAATGACACCAAAAACACAGATAGCAAAAGCGAAAAATAAACAAGTGGAATCACACTAAATTAAAAAGCTGCTTCAAAAAAAAATAATAATAAAAATAAAAATAAAAAAAATAAAAAGCTGCTTCACAGCAAAGAAAACAACCAACAAAATGAAAAGGTGGCATACGGAATGGGAGAAAATATTTGCAGCCATATAACTAATAAGGGGTTAATATACAAAATATATAAGTCAGACGACTTGATAAGAAAATGCAAATACACTAATTAAAAAGTGGACAAGTAACCTGAACAGACATTTCTGAAAAGAGTACAAATGGCCAAAAATACATGGAAAGATACTCAATACCAGTAATTGTCAGGGAAATGCAAGTCAAAACCACAATATCACCTCACACCTATTAGAATGACTATTATCAGAAAGACAAAAGATAATAAGTACTGGTGAGGATATGAAGAAAAGGAACACTTGTACCCTGCTGGTAGGAATTTGAATTGGTGTGGCCACTATGAGGAACAGTATGGAAGCTCCTCAGAAAATTAAAAATAGAACTACCTACCATCTGATCCAGAAACTCCAGTTCTGGGTACATAGCCAAAGGAAATAAAATCTGGGTTTCAAAAAGATATGTGTACTCCCATGTGCATTGCAGCATTAATCACAATAGCCAAGATATAGAAACAACCTAAATGTCCACAGACAGATAAATGTTTAAAGAAAATGTGACAGTACAATGGAACATTATTCAGTGATTAAGAAGGAAATCCTGCCATTTACAACATGGATGAACCTGAAGAACACGACGTTAAATGAAAGAAGCCAGATCCTGAAAGACAAAATCTACATGATCTCACTTACATGCAGGATCTAAAAGAGTTGAACTCATAAAAGCAGAGAGTGAAATGATGATTGTCAGGGGCAGGGAATAGGGAGAAATAGCAGATGTTTATCAAAGGGCATAAAGTTTCAATGATGCAAAATAAACACATTCTGGACATCTACTGTACAACACGGCGACCATAATTAACAATACTATTATATACCTGAAATTTGCTAAGAGGGTAAATCTGAAGTGTTTACCCTCGATGGAACACCAAATGAAAGAGAACAAAAGAAAATGCTAACTATACGAGGTGATAGATATGTTAACTAGCTTGATTGTGGTGATATTTCATAATGGACACATATACCAAAATATCAAATTGTACACCTTAAATATATATATACAATTCCTGTGGGTCATTATACCTCAATAAAGCTGAAAAAAAGTACCACATTCTTAAGAGCAAGCTGAGTATTAGGATAGGGCTCCCTGCCCATGTCAATCTTACAGTCAGTTTGGTAAGGTAAAATCAACTGATAGAAGAATAGAATCAGGGGCGCCTGGGTGGCTCAGTAGTAAAAGGTCTGCCTTAGGCTCAGGTCATGATCCCAGGGTCCTGGGATGGGGCCCTGATCAGGCTTCCTGCTCGACGGGAAGCCTGCTTCTCCCTCTTCTTCTCCCACTCCCCCTACTTGTGCTCCCTCTCTCGCTGTGTTTCTCTCTGTCAAATAATTAAAGTCTTCAAAAAAAAAAAATAGAATCAAATATGAAATATAGGGGCAGCTGAGTGGCACAATCGAGTCAGTTAAGCATCTGATTCGGTTTTGGCTCAGATTGTGATTTCAGGGTCGTGAGACTGAGCCTAGCACTGGGAGTCTGCTTGAGACTCTCCCTCTCCCTCTGTCCCTTCCCCCCATACTTCACTCTCTCCCTCTCTCTCTCTCTCTGTGTCAAATAAATAAATCTTTATATTAAATACAGAATTACTCCTAGTAAGATGGGTAAACCTCTGGGTATGTACAATTAATATCCAATCTGGAGTTTTATCAATTAAGTAAATGCTGAGTGATACCCATAATAGCAAGTATCTATTAAAGGTTTGCAATTGTTATAATAAGTAATGGATGTGTCCATAACCAACAGTCACTGTGTATATTTGATTTATCCCAAGAAGGCTCTTCCCTCAAGGATATTTTTAGGGAAGCTATAAAGTGATCATATCACCTCATTTTTCTTTTCCACAGGGATTCTCAGGGAAAACTCCCTCTCTGAATGAAGGCTATGATTTTTGTCACCATCCCCTGGGAATTCTCAGTAACTTTGTTTGTATTTTACAAGATGCTTTAAACTCCCAGAGGGAAAAGGTGTTGTGAAATTACTATTATTATCCAGCTCATGTTTTCATCTGTGTTTATTTCTCTGAGTCCTATTGATGGTTTCCATAAAAGCCAACCACAGAATGTTACCTTGAGGTGTTAACAAACCATTAAAAATCAACCGGGATTGCTGCTGAAGTGAAAGAAAAGTTCAGCAAAAAGACTGTCTAGAAAGAAAATCAGAATGAATACATTTATTATTAAAGACAAGCATGCTCAAAGTGTTGTTAATAAGCCACTAACCTAATATATCACCTTCATAGTGAGGTTCATCAAAAGCCATGCCCTCTTATTTGCACCATCTTGTAGAGTCAGTATGGATGGAACCAGGACCAGCTCCCTGAGGTACCCTGAATCTCAACAACGAGGTTTATCATCAAGGTTTTAAGTTCTTCACCTCCTCCTCTATTCACTCACACACTGTTTGAATCCCTTAAGAGCACTTATAATTTTGCACTGTGATTGATCACATTCTTTTCTGTTTTACCTACTTTTCCTTAAATTTATCCAAGGAACCAACTATATCTTATTCATTTGGAATCACTATCGTACCTAGCAGAGTTCACAATTAAAGAGAAATAAATACTCTAATACTAAATTACTCAGTTGATCACTTTTACCCAAAGATGGATAGAATTGCCTAACATCTGTCAGCTCTTTCATTTAAAACTACCTTTCTAAATGTGAAAGACAAAAGTCAAAATTTAGGTGGAAAGTAGTGTTACACAGAAAACAAACTGAATGAATAGGCCCTGAAGAATCCTAAAGGGAGCCTGAAACCCACTGATGGATCAAGATCACCTTCTATCATTACCTCTAGGTTAACACGTTCCATATTATATCAAATATGTTAATTTGTGCAGCACTGGATTTAGTTTCTTGTGGTTTACTTATCTTTGTATCCCCAGTGCTTGCCATTAGGTAAGCGTCCAATAAAATAGTTACTGAAATTTCCAGTCCTGGGAATTAACTTTCTAAGAATGGTAAAGGTCTTAAGAAAATGGATGAATCTTGCATAAAATGATTCATCTTTAAAGAAATAGCTTCCTTCTCTGCTTCTCTTCTCTTAAGCATAATAAACTCATCCAAGTTTCTGTTCAATTCTCACCTCCTCCAAGGGTGCTTCCCCGACCACTTTTTCTAGAGTAGCTACCCCTCAGTAATTCTTGACCCTTTTCTTCTATTTTTGTCCTTTCTGGTGACCTTTGCACTCTATGAATTAATCTTCTCCATCTGCTTATGGTTGTTCTCCTTTTTCACCAGAGTGTAAGTTTCCTATGAACAAGGCCACCATCTGCATGGTCTGGCACTGTATACGACGTCTAGAACTAACCTGCTCACATCTGGCTCTGTACTGGAAAGACAGATAGATGTCCAGGCCCAAATCCAGAACAATTACACCAGACTCTTTGGTGCACGACACTCAAGTATCACAGCTTCATCTTGTTGTAAGTTTAACAAGGAGTTGTAATTTGCAGCCACATTTGAGAACCACTGACTAAGGACACAACAGAATATTAAAAAGTATAAGAACAATTGGCTAGAATTCACTGCTCCTTGCTCGGTATCTGATTTTTATATAGGAAACACCCTTAGTTTCAAAGCCACAGCTGTAACCCTAAGTAGTTGTCTTGGAAATAATGGCATCATCCTTTTACTGCTTGCTCATGGAAAAGCTACTCTTAGTAGGTCAGCCGCAGATTCTCTGTTTATTAAGGGCAGTGCATTGTGGAACCAGAATGAGTAAAGGCAATCCTTGGGCAAATCTGAATATAAAGAGTCCTGTACACAACAAATGGATGGGTGTGATAAGGGAACTGGTGAGTGCAAACCAAGCCATATACATATTTTGAAAAATGGGAGATGTCAGCTATCCAGACAAAGCAAATACACAATATCCAAAATCACCATAATGTGAAATCTTTTGAAAATATTCTTGAAAATATTTGTTTTCCTCTGCCTTCTCTCAATCAATAAACTCCTCATGTAGTTCTCAGAGGAGAAAATGTTCAGAATGATAATATTTTACCTTTTAGTGAGCTTCTTGGGCTAGATGGATTTATTCCTGTATTTTGTATGTTACTTCATCACCCATTCATCCTCTCAGACAGTAGTAGAAGAAACGTTAAAAATCTGACACTCTAAGAGACAGTCATGATTCTACGTTTGGGTAATACACGTTTTTCTTTAGTTCTTCTTATCAGCCATTGAATAGCCAAAACAATAAGCTGGTTGAAAAGATTTATTCAACTTATTGGAAAGGAATCTTTTCTTGACAAAATTCTGATCCCTCCATCCTTGCTAGGAGTGCCTGATGCCAGGCCATATGGATTTTGACAAGTATCATTTTATTTGATTTCTAAATCATTAAAATGCCACAAGTAACAGCTAGGAATAATAGTTACTTAATAGGACCAACAATTCTTCAGGGCCAATACATACATAGAATTAACTTTGGGTTAAATATTATTGGCTGAACTATTTTTTTTTCTAAGATGAGGATGATTTGCTTGACTCTACGTAATACTCAAGGAAATAAAAGAGACAGAAAAGAATCCTATAGTTTAAGAGTGATACCCACCAATTGTAACATATGGATCTTGTTTAGAACCTAATTAAAATAAACTGAAAAATAATTTTCAAATACTATAGGACAACAGGGAAAATGTGAACTCTGGCAAGACATTTGATGATGTTAATGAAATGTTTTTGTGATAATGATATCACATTTTGTGATAATGGTTGCATCATAGTTAACAGCCCTTTTCTTATAGAAATATATATTGAAATATTTACAATGAGAAGATATGTCTGGGAATTGCTTCTAAACAATCTAGAGGTGATAATGGATGAGGGACTGATAAAACAAGAATGACCATATATTAGTAAGTGCAGAAAATCAATAATTAGCATAGAGAGTTTAATTTACTCTCTGTGTGTGGGTATGTAGATATGTAGATAAGTAATATAACTAGACTTCACTTTTTTATTATGAGACTTTTAAACATTTGTATGGATTTTCAATGCATATGTATATATCAAAGTCCCCATAATATACATGAATACAATGTACATTGTATATAACATATACTGTACACATATACATTTTCAAATAAATGTGTCTGTTTGTTTGTTTGTTTGTTTGAAATCCCCCATAATAAAAGTTATTTTCAGGAGAATTTTTTTATTATGGGAATTTTTATGAACATTTTCAAATGTATATCTGTGTATATAAAGTTCCCATAAAAAAAAAGTAAACAACAAAAAAAGCAATAAGGCCAAAGATTAGAACTAGTAGATATTTCTTGGTGTAGTAATGCCAGAAGAAAAGGGTAAATACATGATGTGTATAATAAACAGATATATTTATACCCCATTTTTATATCATTGAATGAAAACTAGACTTCAGGCCAGAACAATTCTATCTAGTACTTTATCAAAGGACATTTAATTCTGAAAAATAAAAAAGAGTCTTAGTGGACTCTCAACTCTGTTCCATTGGTCCAGTTTTTGTGCCAGTGTCATGCTATCTTGGTGATCCCAGTTTGTATTACGCTTGAAATCAGGCAACGTGATGTCCCCAGCTTTGTTTTTCTTTTTCAACATTTCCTTAGTGATTCGAGGTCTCTTCTGGTTCCATACAAATTTTAGGATTGTTTGTTTCAGCACTTTGAATGTGATATTGCTCAAGGCAGTATACACATTTTAACAATGTTTATTCTTCCAATCCATGAGCATGGAATGCTTTTCCATCTTTCTGTGTCATCTTCAATTTCTTTCATGAGCGTTCTGTAGTTCCTCGAGTACAGATCCTTTACCTCTTTGGTTAGGTCTATTCCAAGGTATCCTACGGTTCTGGGTTCTATAGTAAATGGAATCAATTCTCCAATTTCCCTTCCTATATTTTCATTGCTGGTGTATAAGAAAGCAACTGATTTCTGTGCATTGATTTTGTATCCTGCCACATTACTGAATTGCTGTATGAGTTCTAGTAGTTTGCAGTGGAGTCTTTTGGGTTTTCCATATAAAATATCATGTCATCTATGAAGAGAGAGGTTTAATTTCTTCTTTGCCAATTTGAATACCTTTTATTTCTTTTTGTTGTCTGATTGCTGCTGCTAGGACTTCAAGTACTGTGGTCAAATGATCTTCAACAAAGCAGGTAAAAATATCCAATGGAAAAAAGACAGTCTCTTCAATACATGGTGCTGGGAAAATTGGACAGCTATGTATAGAAGAATGAAACTAGACCATTCTCTCATACCATACACAAAGATAAACTCAAAGTGAAAAGACCTCAACGTGAAGCAGGAATCTATCAAAATCCTAGAGCAGAACATAGGCAGTAACCTCTTCAACATCGGCCACAACAACTTCTTTTAAGACACATCTCCAAAGGCAAAGGAAACAAAAGTGAAAATTAACTTTTGGGACTTCATCAAGATAAAAAGCTTCTGCACAGCAAAGGAAACAAAACAAAGAGGCAACCCATGGAATGGGAGAAGATATTCACTGACACTACAAACCAAGGGCTGATATCCAAGATCTATAAAGAACTCCTCAAACTCAACACCCAAAAAACAAATAATCACGTCAAATAATGGGCAGAAGACATGAACAGACACATCTCCAAAGAAGACATACAAATAGCTAACAGACACATGAAAAAATGTTCATCATCACTAACCATCAGGGAAATTCAAATCAAAACCACATTGAGATACCACCTTACGCCAGTTAGAATGGCCAAAATCAACAAGACAGGAAACAAGTGTTGGAGAGGATGTGGAGAAAGGGGAATCCTCTTACACTGTTAGTGGGAATGCAAGTTGGTGCACCCACTTTGGAAAACTGTGTAATCCTCAAAAAATTAAAAATAGAGCTACCCTAGGACCCTGCAATTGCACTACTGGATATTTACCCCAAAGATACAAATGTAATGAAAAGAAGGGCCATATGTAGCCCAATGTTCATAGCAGCAATGTCTACTATTGCCAAACTGTGGAAAGAGCCAAGATGCCCTTCAACAGATGAATGGATAAAGATGTGGTCCATATATATATAATGGAATATTACTCAGCCATCAGAAAGGATGAATACCCAACTCTTGTATCAACATGGACAGGACTGGAGGAGATTATGCGGAGTGAAATAAGTCAAGCAGAGAAACTCAATTATCATATGGATTCACTTACTTGTGGGACAAAAGGAATAACATGGAGGATATTAGGAGAAGGAAAGGAAAAGTGAATTGGGGGAAATCAGAGGGGGAGATGAGGCATGAGAGACTGTGGATTTTCAGAAACAAACTGAGGGTTTTGAATGGGGCAGAGGGATGGATGAGCCTGGTGGTGGATATTAAGGAGGGCACCTATTGCATGGAGCACTGGGTGTGGTACATAAACAATGAATCTTGGAACACTGAAAAAAATAAAATAAAATTAAGATGTTAACAAAAAAGGTCTTACTATAAGATACTCCACCACATGGAATAAGACTCTAAGGCACTCTATTTAAAAGTTATGCTGTTCTCTTTTTTTTAAGATTTTTTTTATTTGTTTACTTGAGAGAGAGAGAACTAGTAAGAGAGAGAGAGAGCACAAGCAGGGGAAAGGGCAGAGGGAGAGGGAGAAACAGACTGCCCGCTGAGCAGGGAGCCCAATGTGGGGCTCAATCCCAGGACCCTGGGATCACAACCTGAGCTGAAGGCAGATGCTAAACCAACTGAGCCCCACAGCTATTTTTTTTAAATAAATTTCCCTTTACCATTCATTCCTTCAATAAATATCCTTCAGACTCTACTTTATCCCAGAAACTGGTCTAGATACTGGGGAAGCACCAATGAATTATATGGTCTCTGTTCTGAGGTTGCTTACAGACTATGGGATAAAATCTATTGAACAGATAATCAAACAAATATATAATTAATTTGTGATAAGTGCTATAAAGTAAAAATATCAAGGTATTTATTATGTAGGGTTATCTGTTGTATGGGAACGTATAATAAGGCCATCTTATCTCTTCTGGGTGATGGTGATGGGTGGCAGACAGTTCATAGAGGAAGACTTCCCTGAGTTTTGCTCTTAATAGGAATGGGAAGCCAGTGTAGGCTTTCAAGTAGATGAGACACGATCAGTCTTTATTTTTATAAACATGTGCCAGTAACATACAGCGTAAGTACATGATAAATCCCAGTTTGCTTCTTAGTAGTTACGTCCTCTTCAGTGTCCACATCTTTAAAGCAGTAAAGGATGGGAGTAATTCCTCCTCTGAGAATTATATCATGGATTCAACCAGAAATCCAGAGCAAGTACTCAAAACTATTACCAATTTTTAACATATGAAAAAGAAGATGGGAACTGAGACCAGTTTATCAAATTCCAAGGGTCTGATTTGATGATGAGAGAAAGCCATATTTCCTTTCCATTAAGTATGCCTTTTTAAAATCAATAATTGACTTTTGAAAGTTTGTAAAACTATAACCCATTTTTCAAAATAAAAATAGTCAATTTTCAAATTGATGTTGAATATAGAGTATTCCCATGTTAAAAGATTAATAACACTTCTAAAGAATCTATTTTATGTTCATATGCTATGCTCATTGCTCACTTACAAGAATATCAATTCATCTAAAGTGCATTAATAACATCAAAGTATTCAACCATAGCAATATTTTTCTAATTTCATCATTAGGTTCTGTCATGTCCATAGTCATGAAAATTACAGCTTGGCTAAGTTAGGAATTAGCCTGATTTTGATTCCTACTTAAATATTTCATCCTGTATCATTAAAACAATTTCAGATTTTTATAAATCCCCAGATTTTTCATTTATTCTATCTCCATTACCAATGTTAGAAAAAAAAAAAAAAGACCTACAAGGCTACTTTATTCACCGATTTTAGTTGCTGTGAACTTCAGGTCAGGATAGAGAACTATGTTATTCCTTTGTTTCTTAAAAAAAACGTTTGGCCAATGTTAAAATTGCTCTTCTGATAACTTAGCTATGTTTAGAATTTGGTTTCCTTATTTTTGTTTTTCTTATGTAATAAGTTCCAGAGTTGGTCTAGTCACATATACCTAAAAACGGAGAACAAAGATGAAATGTTTTGGTCACTACTACCTACTGCTTTCACCTGTCCAACATGGTGCCCATGGCAGAGGCTGCTTTGAGAGGGAGAGAACACTACCCCAGAGTGTCTTTGAAATTGACAGTTGTGCGGTAGAGCATATTATCTGCAAAATAAAGGATGACTGACCAGACTAAGGGTTGTAGATTGGGTGTCTATGCACCAGGTTTCACTGCAAGCCAAATTCATTTTTTCTAGCCTACAAAATGCAATATAGGCAAGACCTTCACTTCCTAGTATGTCATAGCCCCATTCCCTCTCTTTAACCTTTTAAAAATTAATAGACTTCATTTTTTAAGGATTTTGTTTATTTGAGAGAGAGAGAGAGTGAGAAAGAGAGCAGGAGTAGAGATGGGGCAGAGGGAGACAGAGGAACAGACTCCCCACTGAGTAGGGAGCTCAATGTGGGGCTCCATCCCAGGATCCTGGGATCATGACCCGAGCCAAAAGCAGACACTTATTTGACTGAGCCACCCAGGCGCCCCAACAGACTTCAATTTTTGAACGGTTTCAGATTTACAGAAAAATTGACCAGATAGTACAGTGTTTTCATATGTCCCCTGCATCCAGCTTCCCCTGTTATTACCATTTTATATTAATCGTGGTAATTTGTTACAAGTAATGAACCAATATTGACAGTCCATTATGAACTAAAATCCTTAGTTTATTTGAATTTCCTAACTTGTTACTTAATGTCCTTTTTCTGTTCCAGGATCCACCCATGTATTACATTACATTTAGTCATCATATCTCCTTAGGCTTTTGTGGGCTATGACAGTTTCTTAGATTTTTCTTTGTTCTTGATGACTTTGACAGTTTTGAGCAGTACTGGTTGGGTATTTTGTAGGCTGCTTATCTATTGGAATCTGTCTGATATTTTTCTCATAAATAGACTGGGGTTATGGACTTTAGGGAGGAAGATCACAGAATAAAGTGCCATTTCCATCAAATCATATCAAGGGTACATACTATCGACCTGATTTATGACTGTTGATATTGAACTGATCACCTGACTGAAGTAGTGTTTGTTAAGCTTTTCCACTCTAGTTACTTTTTCTTCCTTTCTATGCTGAATACACTATAGGGAAGCAGCTGTGTGCAGCCCCCACTTAAGGAGTGGGTAGTTACGTTCCTGGTCCTCAAAGTGGAATATCTACATGAATTATTTGGAATTCTTTTGCATAGGAGATTTGTCTCTTCTCCCCCTTTCAAATTTATCCAGTCACTTATTTATATCAATATGGACTCATGCATATTTATTTTATAATTTGGATTATAATCCAACACCACTTTATTTTATTCCTCAAATTGTTCTTGTGCTTGTTACTTGAAACTTTTTCAATTAAATCCTTTCTCCTTTGACATACCACCCTCAATATAGCTTTAGGAATTTTTTTAGCACTTTCTTACTTTCTGATACTATAAGATGCTCATGACTCATGTTTTATAATTCCTGCCCCAGTCCTAGAAATCTCCAAGTACCCTAGTTCCTTTTATGAGAGAATGGAATTAGAAACGAAGATCTGAGTGGTAGGTATGCTCCTTGCTACTAGGGTATGGTTTCTTTTAGGTCTTGTCAGCTGATGGGGCCCCTCTCGGACTTTACTCCCGACCCGAGTCATGTAGTCTGGCCACTGAAGACATCATAGTTTCCCTGACCTGGGATCTAGATTACCTCTAAGTTTCTTTCCAACTCTAGTAGATCTGTTAGGAGTCTGTCATGAAAGCATGGCCAATTATGGCCCCAAACTGAAATGCAAGAAATGAAGATGAGGAGATCCAAGACAAGCTTTTTGTGGGTCTACCCAATCAGGCACATACTCCCATGGGTTCATTCTTTACAATGACGCTGACATACATTTCTTCTATTTACATTTTACCCTAGTCCAGATCTGTCTCATCTCTGCAGAACTTACTAATACAAGGTTTTCCAAACTTAATGCTGCTAATATTTTGGGCTGGATCATTCTTTGCTGTGAAGGGCATGGTCAGATGTGTATCTGCAGTGTCTACACACTAGATACCAGTAGCATCACCATCCATTTTGGTGTAACAACAAAAATTATCTCCAGACATCATCAAATGTTCTCTGGGTTAAGAACCAATGCCCTGATATGGGAAGTTGACTTTCCAGAACCTGCTGCCAAATCCTTCTGACACCACAGTCCGTCTGCCTGCCTAGACAGTCATGTTCCCCGGGAATGGAGCCTGTACCACAATGATTACTATACTAAACTAGCCCCAACTGCCCACTTTGCCCCTGTGACCTCAGGGTTCTCATTTTCCTATGCTATCTTGGCCAAGGACTGAAACAGCCTGGCTCTGAAAGGTTCATTGTCTCTATCCTTTTGGCTTTTGTCAGAGAGAACTTTGTGCTATTATCTCAACATGTGAATGCTTCCCTTTCCACATCTAACTTGCTAACACTTCAAAGTCAATGACTATAATCTGAGCTCCTCCTTATCTCTGACATGTCTAGAAATGGCTATAATATACAACTTGGTTCAATGACCTTTTTTCAGCTCTTTACATTAAGGCATCTCAGGACATCAAAAGAGTTTCTGAAAAAATCAATAATTGAGAACAAGAGTAAAGCAAGTTTATCTTCTTTGTCAGTTAATAATATTATTTTAACGGAGTAATAAGGTTTTATTGTTTCTGGATCCCTACTTGAAACTTTATAAGGGGGATTTGAGAAATTATCCCCCAACTGATATTTGAGCTCTTCTGCAACCCTTACCCCCTGATTAGGGTAAAACTTTTGTGTAACTATGAGACGAAGGGAGCAAAAACTTGAATAAAGATGGAAAATTCATTTTTTCATATTGCCTCTTTCTACTCTGGCCTACTTGTCAGTGACATCATCTCTATACACAGTGAACATATTTTCTGGTCTTTCCAGCACCTTTACCTGCTTCTGGCAACAGCAACCCCTGCCCTCCTTTAGGAAAACACTCTTCACTCAAGAAATGATTATAGACGGTTGAAATCTCAGTGTCAATGGGCACTGGGCATAGACAATGGGCATAGATAATCAGTCATCTTACAATAAAGCAAGAACTCCTTCTCACAAATTGGCCCATCAGGGTTGTGTAAAACTAAGCCCTGAAGAGAAGTCCTTCTGCTTTTTGTTGCTAATTAGGGGAATGTATGTCTAGGACCACTGCTGACTTCCTCTTGCTTTCCATAGTTGGAAAGAATGCAGCTAGAACATAAAGAAGCAAAGATAGTCACCGTTGTGCCCCCAGTTCTGTCTGTCCCCATCTTCAGTGAGCCAGTGGTAGAGTCTACTATTGTTCACAATAATCTCTTGCCCTCTCTCTAAAAAGACTTTGTGTCCCCCCTGTGGTCATGTCACATGAAATATCTCCTTGTGGGAAGACTGACCATGTGGCTTGCTTTAACTGATAGAATATAAGCAGAAGTGATTTATGATACATGCACATAGAAACTTAAAGAGTCACCACCAGGCTGAATGATTATTTTTTTCTTCTTACACAAGACTGAGATAGGGGCTGCTCCATCAGCCCAGGTCCCAGAACGAGAAGGTATGTGGGGCACAGCCACATCAGAATGCAAAATGAACAAACAAAACTTTGCTATTGTAAAACAAAACCTCCTTCTAATAAATCTCTCTCTCTCTTTTCTGGGTCTCTCTCTCTCTCTCTCTCTCTCTCTCTCTCTCTCTCAGAAGATGGTTCCATCAGGTTTCTATCCCTGTGACCGGAAGCATTCTAATTACCCTATGACTAATATTCTTTATTCCATGACTAATACATATAATTTAGTAAAACACATTTATACAGCAAATTACCAAATCAACATGTGTGAACTAGTCTATCCCAGGAATGATTATTTCAATGTCTAATAAAAAATTATTTTCAACATTAAACATCTGCTCATAGATGCTACACGAGTTTTCATAGCCACATTAATTTGTTCTCATGCTCATATTTACATTATAGCCTATGTTTATTTTAAGTCTCTCATCATTAAATACAATACTTATAATTTCTACTTTCTTTAATAATTCTTTCAATGTATTTTCACTATAAATGCTTCTTTTCCCAGTTTAGTAAACTTAATTAGCTCTTAAGAATTGTTAAATTTACTTTGGACAAGTAATATTGCTTGTTTTTGTACGTTAAAATTAAAACACATCAACGTTTTCATATATGTCTTGGTATATAGTAAAAGGATGAAATTTCTCTATTTTCATTAGCAAACATATTACAGACTACCAGTGCTTATCCATATCGGGTTCTCCCCCTTCCTCTAAATACAAGAAGACTTTCCCTCCCCACCCCCCAATAGTCTTGCAGTTACAGCTAAATAACTAGTTCCAGTTCAGTGGTTTTCAACCAAGAGCAATTTTCTCTCCACCTCCTCCAACCACCAGAAAACACCTAGTCACGTCCAGAGACATCTTTGGCTATCACGGCTGCAAGCGATGCTGTGGGCATCTAGCGTGTAGAGCCCAGGGATGCTGCCACACATCCTACCGAACTCAGGACAGTCCACCCCCAACAGAGAGCTGTTCAGCCCCAAATGCCATCAGTCAAAGTTCAGAAACCCTGTTCGAAGCAGTGAAATTTAAGTGGAGGGAATGCAGGTCACTTCCAAGCTGTGGCCTTCAAGGTCCTATCTTCCTTTTAAGAAGAAACCACGAGGGACACCTGGATGGCTCAATAAGTTAAGCATCTGCCTCGAGCTCAGATGATGATCCGAGGGTCCTGGAATCAAATCCCATATGGGGCTCCTTGCTTGGCGGGAAGCCTCCTTCTCTCTCTGCCTCTCCCCCTGATTGTGCTTGCTCTCGCTCTCTCTTCTTTTCTCTCTCTCCCTGACAAATAAATAAATTTTAAAAAAACTTTTTAAAAAAACGTTGAAATGTAAGTCCTACAAGAAGCAAATGACCTGGCTTTCTGGGTCATCACATAGAAAGGAGCTACCCTGGAGAACAGCCTGAGCCTTAACAGTCTTTCTGTAATTATTACACAAATCTCTTTCCATTTTTAACATATGTTGCACTGGATTTCAAGGCTAAGTTGTTACTTCAGCACAATCTATCCTAGCCTTACGAACAGATCTAGTTTCACAAATTTTCACTTAGGTGAATATAAATGTACTACATTTTTTATACACCAACTCCTCTCATATGCACAGCATCAAGCATCTTTCAAATATAACTTATCTTTAAGGCAAATATCTTTTATTATTCCAGTCATTGATATATGCTGAAGATAGAGATGACATTATTCAAGCAAAACTGGGATTTGAAGAATGTATATTAAAGACCAGTTGGCAGTACACTCAATAATCTTCAGAACATAGAACTTAATTGTGTGTTTAGGAAGGAGATCACCCAAGTCTGAAACTGAAACTGAGAAACTATAACTTCCAGCGAGTGTAGAATGTTTTTGTCCAAAAGTCGTAAGAACGTAAAATAAGAGGTTTGAAAATGTTTTTCTTTTTTTCCTTAGCAGAGTAGATACTATGCTGCATTTCACAGCTGCCTAGCTACAGCAAGTTGATGTATGTTCATAACACAGTGGATGGTGGCTTAGGAAGAGAATCCAATAAAATCAGTGCTGGAGCCAAGAATAAAATCCAAGGAAAATGCCTCCAGTTAATCACTCCCCTCACTCCCCCTATGTGCCAGAGAAGGGCTTCCTTTCTAACTCTTATTGCTCATGCTTCAAAATCTTTAACGACCATCTTCTTACGAGACCTAAAGTTGTTTGAAAAGGAACAAAGAAGAAATAAGAAATACGAGTCCTACTATAATGACACACTCCAGAATGGAGATGCCTGTAGCAACTGCTCACTGACTTCAGATTTTCCTGATGGAAACATTTTATTGCCGAGGGGGCAATTAAAACCAGAACTCATAGATGTCGTTTTAAAAAAATCTGAAATTAATTCTATAGGAGCATATCCCATGGCTAGAGACTATTTTGATATAAGCAAAGGGAAAAAATGCCTTGCCACATAATTTTGACCTTGTAAGACTGCTCGTTTCTCTAACACAGTCCTGCAGAGGAATTGTATGATGTTCTGGAGGGGACACCTACGTGACTAGTAGTTCTGGGATCCAAATTCTGATACTAAAGAACTTTAAAAACTCCAGACTGGTTACACAACTCAGCAATATTGCTGAATCTCAGGCTCCACCACAAATCACTAGGACCTCACCATTACCTGGACAGGAGTAGAGGAGAAGTCCACATTTGAGACTACTGGATACTCAACTCTGTTGTAGAAGTAACAAACCAATTAATGTATTTTGTCCAGGGTCATGTGGAGAAGTCAGCCTGGTTCATAGGGGCTCAAGAAGGTCCAATCCAAAGCATGGGATGGACTCACAGGAGCATCAGTGACAACTGATCCCAATGGTCAGAGAGGTATGAAAATCGCATAGCTGGTGGTACAGGAAGGTTGATATGGCATCAAGAATGAAACATCAGAGCTTTGGCCTCATAGCTTAGAATTCAGGTTGGGTTCCAGGCACTACAGGAAACAGAAGTGCTAAAGACAGAGAGATGCAAACCCAACCCCACGACCTGGACTACCTCAAAAGAGGGATGCCCAGGATATTCAAGCACAAAATTTACCAGGATAGTATCTGTATTAACTGCAGTACATTGTATCACCCAGGTAGAACCAAAACTGCCAATTTACTCCTTATCCTAGCTAGAACTGGTGTCAAGACCAGAAGTAAGAGATGTTTGTTGCGACTCGCTTCAGAGTCAAGCAAAGGCAATGACTAAAAAAATACATGATGAATGAGTAAATTTAGCCCCTGAAATTTTTTTTTATCCCACCCTAAAAAAAGTGCTTCTAATACTTTCCATGAAAGTCCTAATGCAATCTCCTTCTAATCTAAATGCTTTTCAATAAGTAAACACTCCAGTATTGCAAATAAATAGAGTTAGTATTATAATTTTACATTGACAGTATATAGGAAATTATAAATTCAAGGGTTAAAATTAATAGAAAACATTCCAGTTGTTTCAAATTGTTACATAGTTAGAAGCCAAGAGAAATACTGAAATCAGTTTGTTTAAAAGTGTAAGATAATGTATCATTGTATGAAACATGTTATATTACATAACCTTTATTTTCTGACTGCATTTAAATTGTATCCACAGCCTCTGCTAGACTGTGAAGATGTATAGTGCATATCATCCTTCTTTTTAACCCTTTCAGTTATGGGACTCACTGCAGGTACTCCTTCTATTAGTGTTTTCCAAAGGAATACATTCAAACCGAGGCTGTGACACTGATGGAAAACATTAGCTTTATGATCTCAAGTTTGACAGTAGATTTACTGCACTGAAAACTGTGGCTTATTTTACCCATATGAGTGATTGATAAAGCAATAACATTTTTAACAAGAACAAATCCCCCCCTTGGGGCTTCATGAATGCATTCCTGATTTTGTCTATAGGGAAAGTCATGGTGATTACAGTTCTAAAATACAATGATCAAACTGCGACAACAGGCCTTCCTGCAATTGACTGGAGTTGGGATTCAACTGCCCCTTTAACCAAGCCTGCGCTCTCTGGTTTTCCATAGTCATAAGTACTTCTTAAGTCTGAGGTCTGTCCCCACCATTTGTGTTGTTAAACAGCCTGCCCAGTCCCTCTGGGCATAGCTCTTAGTACGACTAGTATCTCCTGCAAAGCTCTGGGAAGGACCCATGGAGCTGTGAGGAAGGGAGAGCACAGCCGGCCAGACCAACTCTGCTCAGCCCGTAATATCAGTGGCAACAACTACTGCACGTAAGATCATCCTGTTTTCATGTTTCGTGTGCAAAGAGGCACGAGAGCAATATGTTATTTTTGAATGCCCAGAGAGATTTCAACTATGTATTCTTAAAATGCCAAACATATCGAGAACCAGTTATTCTGCTGTTTTACACGCCAACATTCTTAAAGGCAAAAATTAGAGCAATTTTCTTGGTATCATGATGTTATCATTATTTATCATAACTTCACAGCCTACGTAGATAGTTGTCCAACAAAGCTCAAAGATGAGGTCTTTATACAATAGAGATAACAGGCCATTGAGGAGATAGTGTTTTGCTGAAGGATGGTCCTTAGTCCTCCACCAGGTTCATTTTTCTGAATGCCCACTTTTCTCCTTCAGTGGCTTTGATTAAAATTCTGGAAATAGATTCATCTTGCTGATAATATAGCAGCTAAAATGTAAAACAGACCATATTAACTTGACACTAAGCTTTAAACATTCCTTCTCCTGCCTCACACAAAAGGAGCCTCATCCACCATGTATTTTCACTCCTCCAGCTCCTTTCAGGTTATTGATCTTTGTGTTATTTCTTCAAGCACATGGAAAGGTTTTATGTCTATGAATTAAATCTATGATGCATAGAGGCTGCTTTATTCAGCTGAATATGTCTTTAATACCCTTCAAAGTGAATCTCTAAAAAAATCCTCATTAAGAGTTGTCTCCCATTATAACTTCTAAAGTTACTTGATAGCCTGATGTAGCTTTACAACCCACACTAAATATAAATGAAGAGCAAATAAAAATAAATATTACACCTCAGGAGTGCTCATAAAACCACTGTGTAATTGTTTTGTCCTCTAACCAAGCCCAAGAAAGTAGAACCTAAAATCCTATTTTTAATGTTCTATACTTTCTATTAAAACCTTATGACTGTTCCTAAGATAAGGCCATATGCTTAAGCCAACATTAGGCAGTTTCACTTTTTCTCCCCATTAAAACAACAAAACAACACAAAAAATCCAGAAGCTAAACAAATCTTAGCCCTCTGTTTTTAGAATCAATCTTTTTAATTAGAAAGATAAAGTGTTTTAATATTAAAAGCAAATTATTTATTCCCCAGGGATTTATTTTTCATAATATAAAACACTAAGTGTTCTGAACATATTATTTTACGTAGTAGGTAGGTCTCCTAGTCCAGGGTATAAATACACACCATGATATTCTAATAACCAAAGAACAGTTTATTCTCTTCTTGCTTACAATGGTTTTATTCTGTAATAGCATTTATGATGTGTTAAGAAAATAAATGAAGAACTTGAAAGAAAAATATGGAATAGTCTCTATAAAGATCACAAAATACAGTTGAATGAAAAATGTGAATTTGAGCAACTGGGGAGCTCAAACACTAGCTATGGTGTCCAACTTCATATAAATCATTTATTCTCTCATTGGTCACTATTATGAATATGATCACTACATATCAATTAATATTATATATGAGTATATTACTATTGATACTACTATAATAGTAATGACATATCAATTACATTAATGTGAATTGATATTTAATAAATAATCAATCTACAGGGATATCTAATTTACATATGTATACCAAAAGATTGTACACTCTGATAGTAGATAATGCAACAAGAGCTTTATATTCAAAAATTATTTGGGGGACTACAATTAAGATAGAAAAAATGAGAACCACAGTCAAAATCTACAATGTATATAAAGAAAATGACCACAAAATGCATCAAGGTTTAAAGCTCTCTGAGAATAAATCAATACACAGAAAAATTAAATTTTGACCACAAAGGAGTGACTATTCCTGTTCCTGATTCACCCAAGTAAAAATAGAAAGGTATTTTCAGTCAAAAAGGAAAAATAAATTAAGGAGAAAAGACATTTTATGAAAGAGGCTATCAAAAACCCATAAGCACATGAAAAAATGTTCAACATCATTACTCAATAGGGAAGTGTAGATGAAAACCCATAATAAGATACCACTTACGACCTACCTAAATAGTTAAAACTAAAAAGGCTAACAATTCTAAGCACTGGCAAGGATGTACAGCAAATGAAACTCTCATACACTGTTGGTGGGAGTGCAAATTTATATAATAACTTTGGAGTAGTACTTGATAGTAACTCTTAAAACTAAATATATGCCTACTATGACCAGTGATTCCACCCTTGCATTTACACCCAAGAAAAATGAATGAATATGTCCGCTAAAAAACAGGACAAAAATTCTTAACAATTTTCTTCGCAATCACCAAAAACTAACAACCTGAAGGTCCATTAATGGTAGAAAATATCAATATTTTGTGGACTATTATTCACTTGCCTACTGAAGAAAAGGGACCACTGCTTAATACAACTAACATGAATGATTTTTAAGGACATAATCAAGAGCAAAATAATACCAAAAAAAAGGACAGTCTTTTTATAATAAAACCTTTCTAGAAAATGTAGTAACCCATAAAAGTAATCTCTCAGAATACTTTTTTAGGAGGGAATTGTAGATAGGTGGGTTTTGATAGGATAGAGGCAAAAAGGAGCCTTCTGGTATGCTGGAAATATTCTGTATCCTCATCTGGATAGCAGTTATAGTTACACAATGTGTGTGTGTGTGTGCAGAAACTCAAAACACATTAACACATAAATATACATGTAAAAATTGATCACTTGAGATTTGCATACTTTAAAAGGTGTATGCTATACATCAATTTAAAAAAAATTGAATAACTAAAGGGCTACCTGGGTGGTTCAGTCAGTTAAGCATCTGACTCTTGACTTCAGCTCAGGTCATGATCTCAGGGTCCTGAGTTCGAGCACCCCATCAGGCTCCACGCTGGGTATGGAGCCTGCTTAAGATTCTCTCTCTCTCCCTTTCTCTCTACCCTGCCCCCTCACACAGGGCACACATTCTCTCTTTAAAAAAAAATTAATAGGTAAAGATTTCACATCTTGTTAGTAGAAGTAAGTGAAAGGCCGATTTATCAGAGCTCCTCTTTTAGCGGAGAGCAGAAGATGAACATTCCTGATGGCTTGTTTTCTTCCTTCTTGCCCAGCATGAAGAACCAACAACAAATGGGTCATTTGTTTTCATTAGCATATTGTTCCCTGCCTGTATGATGTATGTATTGGTTTCTGGGGACTGTCATAATAATTACCACAAATTTGATGGCTTAAAACAACAAAAATTTATTCTCTCACAGTTCTGGGGACCAGGAATCCAAAATCAAGATGTCAATAGGGCTGTACTCTCTCAGAACTCTCCAGGGGAGAATTCTTTCTCATCTCTCCCAGCTTCAGTCGTAGCAAACGGTACTTGACTTGTGGCCTGCATCACTCCCATCTCTGCCTCTGTCTTCATATGTCCTTCTCTATGTCTGTCTTTTCTTCTGCTACAAGGACACTTGTCATTGCATTTAGGCTCACTCAGATAATTCAGAATGACCTTATCTAAAGACCTTTAACTTAATTATATCTGCAAAGACTCTATTTCCAAATAAGGTCATATTCACAGGTTCTGGATATTAGGATATGGACATATCTTTTGGAGGACCACCATTTCATTATAATATTTATGGATTAAAATGAATGTGCTTCCCCATTACAGTAAAATTAATATAATGTGTAGCCTCTAGCCAGTTAACAATAAAAGTGTATGTTTGCTTTGTGTTTTCCAGATATAGAATTTTAATTTTTTATTTAATTTTTTAGTCTGACTTATAATCAGACTCCATATAATGATTTAAAAAGAGAGATATAGATATATTATGGTAACCAGAATATGTTTACTCATCACCTCTTCATTTATTTAGCCAATGGGAACTCTACTAATAGGATATAGTATGCAAATTTTTAGTTTTAGTTCATAAGAGAAAATTGGTTTGAGTCCATTTTAAAGGGAAGTATGACACCTAACTTTTAGCTCACTAAGGAAAGGGTTTGAAATTACTTCAACAGTAATACCTATGAAATATAGGACAGCATATGACCAAGGACAAAATTCTTTAGGTAAAACTTCCTAAGAAACAATTTGAACAATGGGGCACCTAGGTGGCTCAGTCAGTTAAGCCCCCAACTTCAGCTCAGGTCACCATCGTAGGGTCCCGGGATCATTCCCTGTGTCAGACTCTGCATTCAGCAGGGACTCTACCTGAGGATTCTCTCTCTTTCTCCCCTTCCCCTACTTGTGCATTCTTTCTCCCTCTCTCAAATAAGTAAAATTTTTAAACAAACAAAAAACACTATTTAAACATAGAAATGCTACACTAAAAGTATAAACTGGTCCTTAACTAAAACTAAAAAGCTCTGTTTCTGCTTTCTTCTTTTATGGCTACTAACTTTTGCTTACCTTATACCAGAATGATATATTATTTCCAATAATTTAATATTTATTTTTCAAGTATCAAACATTACACTTACAATTTTAGAAAAATCATTTTTACAAACATGCATTCTTTCTTTTCTTCCTGAAACTGTTATAAATATGTGTACTTTATATGTATACCATATGTGCTCTTTTTTAAAACAAATTTGCTATCATAATTAAGTAACTGAATTCATATTAATGAATACTAGCAATTATTTATACAAAACAAACACTCTAGTATAAAAAATCCTATAAGTAATTCATGGAAATTATATATTTAAAATGTAATTCCATTTAAAAATTTTTGATTTTCATACAACTATTTATCTATGCATAGAATGAGACTCATCTGTGTTACTTAATATTTAAAATGCAGTGGTTATTGCATTATAAGGAAAAACTCTGGCTTTCACCCACAGTATAAGTGATTATTTCAAACCAAATATCCTTAACTACTTTTTTGTCCTCTCAAACCTGAGAAGAGAATTTTAATTTGCTAAATAGCTGCACAGAAATGGAGAATTGCCTTTTATTGTTGTGCAGAAGACAAGATTCTGTGAAAACCGCTTAGAAGCATTTTCCTGCAATAGCACATTATGAGATGCAAACTTAAAAAGCCTTTTCTACTACCAATATGAAACTGAGCAGGGTCTGCGTCTTATATCACATCTGCATTCACAGGCAGATTTTCCTAACAGTTGGCTACTGGAAGCATTTTAGATTATGGCACAAAATACTCATTGATTATTTTTCAAGTGAAAATGTTAGTCCCCTTGACAATTTTGTAGATGTTTTGGAAGATGGCTTTTAACATGGAAAGCACGGGCAGCAGGACAAAATGTAGCAAAGCAGATTCCAGAACATAAAGGAGAACAGAAAAAGCTGAAGACATTTTATAGGAGCTGGAAGCTGTATCGTATCACGGAGGCATTTTCCTCAGGACATCAAGAGGTCTGGCAAGTTCAGGGAAGATGCCAGAAACCAGCCTGCCTGAGTTAGGAGAGACCACTTGGTAGTAGATGCCAGCTAGGAGAGAATAGCTAACAGTATATAGCAAAGTGTGCTTAAATTCCAGGCATACCCAAATTCAAATACTGTGTCAACCATTTACTATCTACTGTGACAGCGTAAGACTTATTTTTCTTATCCGAAAAACAGGGATAGAAGTAGTGTCTACCTTACAGAGTTATGATTGACATTTAGTGAATACTAAATAAATGGTATTACCATTATTATTATTTTATTATTGCACAGAGAGTTGATGAAGTAAGACCCCATTAGTTGTTAGTGTTTAATTAGCATGTGAGGAGGAACATTGTCATACAAACAGCAGTTTTTAGAAGGTGGTGCTGGTTGTTAGCACATCAGTGGTAGGGCTGGTCACTCTAGGTGTGAGATCTGATAGTAGAGACATTGGTATTTAGTGAGAGATGTGTATTAAAATTTAATAAAAATATATCTTTTTCATTTTTCTGAAGTAGTTCTATGATTCTGGCACTTAACCCAAGGTACTTACTATGATTTTGGTACTTAACCTAAGGTACTTAACCGAAGGTAAGAGCCTCCATCACAAGGAGAGAAGTTTGTGAAGACCTAAGCAAAATATCCAGTCACCGCCATGCAGAATAAGGCATAGGGAAGCTGGAACATACATTCAAAAGTCAATGGAAAAGACCAAATAGGCAGATCTGGGAAACTCAACAAGAATTTGAGAAGATCTCATTCTATGGATGTATGAGTCTAACAGTCTCAGCCCAGACCCCTCATAGAGATGAGAAACCCTTCATACTGATGGGTAATGGTCCTTATTCTATTACAAGTCTTGTTTAGGGTTTGGTTACACAATATCAAGAGGAGGAGACAGGTTGCTATGGGTTGAATTGCACATACACCCCACCGCGCCAAATTCATATAATTAAGTCCTAACTCCACTACCTCATAATAAGACTGTATTTGTAGACAGAGCCTTCAAAGAAGTAATTAAGTTAAAACGAGGTCATTAAGGTGGTCCAATCCAATCTGACTGGTGTCCTTCTAAAAAGAGGAATTTGGATACAGACATGTACAGAGGGAAGGAGTCTGGGAAGGGACGGTCATCTACAAGTCAAGAGAGGCAGGGAACAGAACCTTCCCTCACAGCCCTCAGAAGAAGCCAAACCTGCAGACACCGTGATCACACATTTAGTCTCTACTGTGAGAAAGTAATTTTTCTGTTTAAGCCACCCAGCTTGTGGTGCTCTTTTTTTTTTTTTTTTGGGCAGCCCTAGCAAACTAAAGCAGGCCTTTATGGGCTCAGGAGGTTCTGATAGGCAGAGAAAATGGAAGAGTTTCTGCATGGAATTCAGTGTATTCCGTTCATGAGTTTAGGACAGAAATAAAAATTAGGACCAAAAGAGATAAATGTGTTCAAAAAGTGGAAATTCAAAGGAAAAAATGGGTCGAACAACAGTTTCAGAATGCCAAGGCTGTTGGGCAGGTTTCTTCCCAACCGTCCGGTGGTGGGTGTCTTTGAGTCCTCACCAAACAACTAGTATTATTTGGGCACTGGTATTACTTAACCAAAAAATTTCAGCAATTCCCATAAAATTAAGACTAAGAAAAAACTGCTCCTTGACACTTATTTGCCTTCTTCAGTAAGAGACACTAGAACCTAAATAGATTAGCTTTGAACAATGGCAAGGTATTTTTAATGGTTTTTCTTTTCCTTTGAGATAAAAAGGATGACAGGATTTTTTCTTATTGTGACCTTTCCATCTGTCTTCACCTAATCTTGACGATGCAAATACACCCACATAAACACCTCCTCACAAGTTAGCCCATACAAGGAAGGAATATTTTATTGAGTGGATTTCAAGTTACAGATTTTCCTCAGAACCAGGAAAGTTTACTATGCCTGAACATCAATGACCATGAGTCCCTGACAGTCGTTCTACTGTGAATATTTTAGACTCATCTGCATTTGGGACTCTGACCCCATAACTCCCATCACTACCAAAAAGTTGATGTTTATTCTAATTAACCAAATGTACACCAAAGGCACTTTTGCACAGGGCCTCTCGCAGAAATGCAACAAACTGTCTACTTTGAGCAGGAAAGAAAAAATGGTGTTGCTTGTTTCTTTTATCTTACAACCAAAAGATTAAAATAAAATTAAAATAAAATAAAATGAGCTGGGTAATTAGCACATATGATTTTCAAATATGAATTATAAATCATGATGGTTCTTCCTTCATCGAATACACATGTCATTCCAGGCACTGTGCGGGGCATGAGGACCACTGCCAGGAACAAGACAGGTGTGATGCCTGCTGGTAAGGAGTTTACCTTCGGGTGAAGTAGAGAGGAAAATAAATAAGCACACAGTCAATTAATTAAAATAACTAGGAACAATGGTAGCCGTGTGAAAGAAACTAACGAGAGAGCGAGCTAGGGAATAGCAATGGAGAGTAGCTATTTCATAGGACAGTCTGGAAAGACCTCTCTCATGCGGTGGCATTTCTTTCAAACTTGACAATTGGACCATAATCATGGTAAATTCTGATGCATGGTCTGAATTTGAACATTTTAGTTGCAAGGTACAGTGCAAAAATGACAAACTTCTTCGACCGCACCAGTTTCATGCTTTATATCCCTCTAAAAGTACAAAGATCCCTTGGTCACCAAAAAGTTCAAGTAAAAAGAAGATAAATGAGTAGACTCTGGTGTATTGTCTCCTAGGTTTATGAAATCCCAAACCCACTGTAAATAGCTTACAGAAATACACAGTTCATTGGGTTCAGGGCTTGGCAAGGCAGCACACAGCACTTAATCCCAGCCAGAGCACTACTTGTACATTCCAGTCTACAAGAGAAATAAATTTCAGCATTCAATTATCAGCTCCAGTCACAGTGAATAGAAAAAGGGAAAGATGTCCTTACCTAGTATCAGAACAACCTGAGAGTCTCATGCAGGTTAACTGCTTTAGTAAGTTTTTATAAAGTACTATATTCTTTAGCCAATGGTATAGCCAAATGTATTTATTATATACAGCAATTTCTAAGTTTCTAATTATTTTTAATCTGCTCTAGTTTGGAATTTTTTCTTTATTAAATAAGCTATAGGTATTTATTGTACAAAGATCATAAAATGCAGAAAAGTACAAAAAAAGTAAGAAAAAAAATTACCCCAGTGGTAGATCAAAGGTAATAATGGCCCCAGCTTGTCACTCCTCCCTCTGCCTATAAACTTTGTCTGTATCACTACGTTGCTCTCCCATTCTGTCCAACGCATTTGACTGTCTTAAGGCCAATGAGACTATGACAATTGTGACACAAGCAAAGGCATGAGAGGCACTTACATGATTGAATTTACTTTTTTTTCCTAAGATAGATTGAGAGAGAGAGAACAGGTACATGAGCAGGGGGGATGGGCAGAGGGAGAGAGAGAGAGAGAATCTCAAGCAAACTCTGTGCTGAGCACAGTGGCCAATGGTGGGCTCAATCTCATGACCCAATGGTGGGCTCAATCTCATGACCAATCTCAATGACCTGAGCCAAAACTATGATTGAATTTACTTGCTCAGGCTCTCTGCCACTGCCATAAGAAGGACATTCCCAGGCTAGCTATCTTGTCCCAGAAGGAAGAGAGACACAAGGACCCGAGCTGAGTTACCCCAGTTATCCTAGTCAAGGGCATCCTAGAAGCGCCCACATTCATAAGAGAGTCTACCCAAGATCAGCAGAGCCATCTACCCAACCTACAGCTGTAAGTAAACTCATGATATAAATCCAAGCCAGGATTGATCAGCTGAACCCACTGACTCAAAAGCTAACTAAGCACTTGCTGTTGTATCCCATTGACATGGTAACAGTATTAGGGAGCACGATTATGACAATCAATTTGTTATATTCACCACCTTGAAACAGAATAATTTAATGTTAATTTTGCTTTAGATTTTTGTCCAATGTATGGACTTTTAAAGGTTAAAGATAGTTATCTACATCAGCATAGAGCACTTTGAGTTCTGGTGAGTTACAAAATTTAACCATTACCTTGAGCTAGAAGAGATATTAGCAGAGAAAAATCCAACTATAGTTATGACAGTAAAGTTTACTAGGGTAAAACAGAGCAACCTCTGATTTGCTGTTCAGGCAATCAGCAAAGAAAAACTAGAAGAGTAAGTCAGAAGAGTAAAGTAAGCTAGATGTAGGGAGTGAACCTGAAAGTAGGGTGGGGTTGAGGGAACGTATTTCAAATGTAAGTGACACTTAGGGCTCTTGCAGGCAAGCAACTAGGGCCAACTGAAGCAAAAACAAAAAAATCATATTGGAAAGACTCTGGGTAAGTCATAGAATAAAAAAAGATAACACAGCAAGCTTAAATAATTATAGGACAAGGGCACCCTTCAAAAACTTAGTAACACTAATATGTCTCTTCTGGATGCTTCCTCTAAACAAGTCAGTTTTAACCACCTTTAACTTAAGTTGTTACCCTGCTTAGAGTAAAAAACCTGGCAAAGATTATCCAAATGGGCTCAAGTTATATACGATCCCTCCCCTACTTAGTGAGCGGGAGAAGGGGAGCTGGACAATGTGATTGACAATGCTACAAAGAGGGGAAAAATGGAGTCATTTGCTCCCCATGACTGCAAACCAAGACTTACTTACAGGTTCAGTCTATCCCAGGAATGTAACCTTTTCACAATCAATCTGAATTTGTTTGAATTTTATTGTTTAACAACAGCTACACCAGATCCATGGAATGAGTAGGAGGAATATTCATAACCTAAGGGGGAAGTGTTTCGGGACAGGCAAGACCAATAAATGTCTACTAGAAACAAAAAGAGCAAGTGCAAATCTAGTTTGTATGAGACCATAAAGGGGAATAATCTACTTACTTTGGATTGGCCCCCAGCTGAGAAGGGAATGGTCTGTTTGCATCAAGAGACAAATGTCTCCAGAAAGGTCTCTCCATCTAAGTGAGAGCTAGTCCTCTATTACCCTAAAGGAGTTTAGCAGCTGGGAAGTGTCCTAGCCATGAAATTGTGATTCCTTCCCAGCATGGCTCCCACTGGCCCACAGAGTACTGGAAAACAATACAGTAAAAATAACTATTCCAATGCTTGTAGATCTGAGAACAAAGGCAATGGGGGCTGTATGACTGACTTGGATGGGTAGAAATGAATCTGACCATAATTCCCAAGGAGAAATTCTGTACACCCCATTTTATTTTTAAACAAGGTAGACTGAAGTATAATATGAAAAAATTAAATTCCAGGACTTCAGTTGGAAAAGATTATACTTCATGCGGTGTGCTAAATTGACCCTTCTGTCATGCAAATTTCTACTGTAGAATTTATCTCCAAGTGTTCCAATAGGGGTATGTGATCAGCTAAACCCCCTACCATATTTGCAGGGCTTAGGGCAAGACTATAAATAGAGGCTTATATTCCATCTGTCTAAAGATACAAAAAGATTCAAACTAAGCTATTAAATAAAATAGGTTCTCCTCCTCTATCTCAAGAACTACTCCTGCATAACAACCTCAGAAATCAGGTTCAAATTTAGAATTCTCTGGCCATTTGGGGTCCTGGGACAGAATACAGAGTGTAGGGAGAGCCAGCCCCCAGCCTCTGGACTCAGACCTGCTCCAATTTTCTTCCGAAGTTCCATCCACACCTCAAAGGCCTTCGTGAACACACCTGTATAAATCACAAATATAGGCTCACCCTCCATACCCCACACCCTACAAACAGCCTTCCACTGGACACACTTAGGAGGAGGAGTATATGCGCCTGTGTCGCTGTCACCTCTTAAGATGACCGTCCCTAAGAAGGGGTCTGCCAAAATGAGGCCTGTGTTGTGACACCAAGATTTCCTCCCAGTGAAAGATTTGTTGCCCCATTTGGGGGGAGTACAGTAGGCAGAGAGACAGTTTTTAGTTTATTGTCCCTTTAGGGTTGCTTCACCTGCAGTAAGCTTCGTCACCCAGTCATGCTCATGCTAGGGGCAACCCACATTCAGTGACTGATGGATGTGAGACTATAAGGCCTGCCCTCCCTGGGCTAGCTTGGGCCAACTGAGAAAGGCCATTCTAGCTCCAGAGCTCCCATGCAGTCAGTAGAGCCATTCGCTGGACCTGTGACACAGCTCAACTTCTACCTCTGCCCAATCTTGCTTCCTTCCATGAGCTTCCCTAGATGTCCATCTCAAAGCCATTCCTTTCTACACATGTTAGTTAAATGCTAAACTCCTCATAGTCAACTTCCTTCAGAACCTAATCTGAGCATCCATAGCGATACTGGAAACAAGTTCAGTGCTGTTTGAGCAGGAATTCTTGTATGCTGTGGTCCAAAAAAGGCAGAGTGTGGACTCAGATGGGTACATTCCCTTCATTCCATGGACCCTTCATCCTATAGCGGGAGGTCTCCCAGAGTGTGCCCTTTAAAGAATGGGACCTAGGTTAGGGATCCTCTTGACAGGATTTAAGGTCAACCCTAATCCTCTATACTGCCTTTTAAAGATCTGCAATGGTTTCCCCCTTAGGCCATCTTGATTAGTTTCCTATAGCTACTGTAAAAAATTGCCCCCCCCCCAAAAAAAAAACACCAAAAACACACCACAAATTTATTATGTCACATTTCTGAAGGTCAGAAGTCTGAAAGTAAGTCTTATGGTGCTAAAATCAAGGTGTCAACAAGGGCTGTGCTCCTTCTGGAAGCTCTAGAGGAGAATCAATTACTTGTCTTTTTCAGCTTCGAAGAGGTGTCAGCTTCGTCGGCTCGTAGTTCCTTCCTCCAACTACCAAACCAGCAATGTAGGATCTTCAAATCTCTCTTGATTCTGTCACTCCTGCCTCTCTCTCATAAGGACACTCGTGATTACATTTAAATATAAATGCCTTAATAATCCAGGATAGTCGCATTTCACGATCCTTAATGTTATCACATCTACAGTCCTTTTTACCATGAAAGGTAACAAAGTCACAGGTTTTGGAGATCAGGACATGGACATTTGAGGGAGGACATTATTCTGCCTACCACATCATCATAGAGTGGGAAGTCTAAATTTTAGGCAATTTTGTGAGGTTGACTCCAAATTCCAATATATCAATGAATCCATCAATATTATGCTCATCTCCATTCATAAGGCTTGAGGTTAAGACCACATCATGATATTGTTTTAAAATCCTTCAAAGAGTTATCTTTATTTCTTCTCTCTGATTTCCTTTTCTTTTTTTTTTTTTAGATTTTATTTATTTATTTGACAGAGAGAGATCACAAGTAGACAGAGAGGCAGGCAGAGAGAGAGGGGGAAGCAGGTTCCCTGCTGAGCAGAGAGCCCAATGCGGGGCTTGATCCCAAGACCCTGAGATCATTACCTGGGCCAAAGGCAGAGGCTTTAACCCACTGAGCCACCCAGGTACCCTGATTTCCTTTTCTTTAATTCTTCTTGAACCCACTCCAGTCAGGTGCCCAACCTCATCACTCTATTACTACTAATCGTACAAAGAGAACCAATGATCTCCACATTTCTAAATTCAATATTCATCCTCAGTCCTAATGGTACTTGACCTATCGACAACTTTTCATACAGCTGATCACTTTCTCCTTTTTCTATCTCCTCTGACTCTCTTTACTTCATATGGTATCTTCCAGTTTTTTCTCTTACCACTCTGTCCTTACCACCTCACTATTGTTTGACTATCCCTTATCTCCCCATCATCCTGACCTCAGAACTCCCCTGACAGCTACCTGTGGGGCTCAATTGTATCCCCCTAAAATGTGTGTGTTGAAAGAAGCCCTAAGCCCCAGTATCTTAGAATGTGTCTGTTTGGGGGAGGTTAGAGGTAATTAAGGTATATGAGGTCATAAGGAAAGAGACCCCAGAGATGCAAACACACCGAGAAAAGGTCACATGAGCACACAAAGAAAATGGGCCATCTATATACCAAAGAGAGGAGCCTCAGGAGAAACCACTACTGTGGGCACCTTGATCTTGGACCTTCAGCCTCCACAGCAATGAAAAATAAAAATCTATTTAAGCCACCCAGTCTGTGGTATTTTGTTATGGCAGCCCTGGCAGACTAATATACCATATTTGGATCTCTTTTCTATCCACACATACTCCCTTGGAAATCTCATCCAAGAAGTTTCAAAATGTCATCTATATACTAGTAACTCCCTAATTTATACCTCCAGCTCTGACTTTTCTTAAATCCATACTCATATATGCAACTACCTACTTTCCTTGACATTCTCCATGGGAAGTAATAAATGGGTTTATTTAAAATGTGGTTTGTTTAATATTAATATTTAATATGTAGAAAGTTCTGGCTCTTGATAGACCTCCTCAAGCCTTCCCTTCTCTCATTCACTTCGCCAACCTAGTAAATGGCAAACACAATTCTTCCAGTCCAGCTTTGGATTATATCCAGAATCAAACACTTCTCATCACCTCCACTGCTAAGACTCAAGTCCAAGCCACAATCATCTTTCTCTTGGATTTCTGCCATAATCTCCTACCTGGTCTCCACTTCTGCCCTCGTCATCCTAAAGACTACATTCAATACAGTAGCCAGAAAAATTTTTTTGACCATGAGATTCTTATGCTCAAAACTCTCCAGGAATTTCCCACCAAATGCAAAGTAAACAGTAAAGACCTTCAAGCTTCTATGTGATCTAACATCCTGTTAGCTCCCTAGTCATTCTCCTCCTTTGTCACCTTGCTGAGCCACAATGGCCTTCCCCAAACTTCTATATGCTCCAGAAATGCTGCCATCTTAGGGCCTATGTATTTGCTTTCTTCTCAGACAGAATATTTTTCCTATAGATAGTGACATGGCTCATGCCTTCACTGTCTTCAGATCTTTATTCATATGCAACCTTCTCAGTAAGGTATCCCCTGTCCATACTGTGTGAAATACAACCCCAGACACTTCCCATCTCCCTTACTTTTTTCTCCTTGGTACTTATGAACTTTAGTATCTTACTTATTAATGTGCTCATTTTCTGCCTGGTGAACTAGAATGTAGCTCTCTGATGGCCAGAATCTGGGTCTGTATCCCTGTCTCTCATAAAACTGCCTAGCACTGGTCAGCACTCAGTATGTAACAGCTGAGTTTGTTAAGTGAATGTTCTACAGGGGAAGAAGAAGAGTTCAGCAGTACTGGAAGAGAAGGGAAAGGATGGTGGCTTAAATTTAGGGTTCCGCTTGAGAAGAATCTAGACTAAGGACTTGGTTACAGTTGCTTTATTTGGAAGCTGATCCTAAGAAACAAGAATCATGGAGGAAAGAGTCAGAACATGGAAGGAGGAAGGCCACTACACAGTGCATTATTAAGGTCTCTGCTATTGGCTGCAAGAGTGGGATTCTGCCAGAAATCTTGAGAAGCATATACGGAATGCCTCCCAGAAATGATCACCCAAAAGATGGGCAACTGAAACATTTTTTTCCACTGACTCCCATCTCCCTTTGTTTCAGGAATCCCCCTGATGTGAATTTTTCCCCCATTCATGCACCTTTGGGATGCCCAATGCCTGTCAGCCAGGAGACTCCTGTGTGGGAGAAAGCCCAGGGGCAGAATGCAGGGAGACAGCTGCAAGTGCTGTAGCAAGGGTCTGGCAAGCAGAGAAGAGTCTGAACTTTCACAGTCTGTCTACCACAGCTGGGCTTGAGATCAGAAGAGAACTGGATAAATGCAACTTGGGCACCAAGGGCCACTGTTTCAGATGAGGACAAGCATCAGGAATGCTAATATTTGCAGCTGGCTGTCACTGAATGAAGAGGTCTCATTCTTGCCATAATGGCTTCACAATAATATTGCTTCCTAATATTCATATAGCACTTTCACGCATATTTGTGTTTCCCAATTTCCCCATGAAACAACTATGATTGTTATTTTTCAAGGCTTTAAAAGAGGGAGGAGAAAAATAATATTTCTTAGAAAACTACCAATGTAGCAATCAGAGATAAAATGATAAAAATTTAAAATAAAACAATCAAACAGTTTTGCCCAGCAAATTAGCAAAGTTGTTGTTAACCTTATATTCCCCGGTGTCGATGAGACTACAATGCCAATGTACCCTTGTATATATACGAAGAAGGGAGAAACTCACACATCACTTCCAGAGCAGAATTTGAAAATATGCAACAAACATCATTTAAAAACAGTCATTCATGACCCTTGACCCAGGGATCCCCCAAAGGTAAGTAGAAAATTTACATATAAAAATATTCGGTGTAGTTTATTATTTTTAATAATAAGTAATTGGAAACAAATGAAATGTCCAACATGGGATAGTAAAATAAAATACGGTGCAGCCATATGCTCTATCCTCTGGACGCTTTAAAAAATTCATGTTTTTGAAGAGTACTCAATGACAAATTATTAGGTAACAAAGCATCATTTAAAACTATTTATCCAGCATCCTATAAATTTGGTTTAGGTATAAACATATACACATATACACCTGTACCAACACAAGTATGGTACTCTGTATATTTATATATGTGCTAATATATCTGAATAGAAAAGACATGAGAAGGAAGTAAAACAAAATATTAAGGAGTAGAGTAGTTATCTGAGTAATAATTCAGAGTACTTTTTATTTTGTTTTATACTGATCAGTTTTTAAATTTTCAGACACAAATTGAGAAATTATTTTTTTAATTACATAGGAAAATCAGTGCCAGAATTCCCAAAATGTATAATATAAATGGAAAATTAGAACTACCATAACTTTAAAAATCCAAAAAGTGAGGGGCCCGCTAAGTGGTGTAGTCAGTTAAGCATCTGACTCTTGATTTAGGTTCAGGTCATGATCTCAGGGTGGTGAGATCGAGTCCCACATTCGGCTCTGGGCTCAGTGGGAGTCTGCTTGAGAGTCTCTCTCTCCCTCCACTTTTGCCTCTCCTTCCACTCACACTCTTTCTAAAAATAAATAAAATATTTTTTAAAAATCCAAAAAGTGGCATCAGAAATTTATACATAAACTATTACACCTTAATCTCAATGATTCATGGGTTCTTTGTCTAAAGAAAGAGGATTCCAGGCACCTGGGTGGCTCAGTCGGCTGGGAATCTGCCTTCGGCTGGGGTCCTAACCCAGGGTATTGGCATGGAGCCCAGAGTTGAGTAGGGCTCTCTGCTCAGTGGAGAGTCCACTCCTCTCTCTGACTTTCCCCCGTTCATGCTTGCACTTAGGCTCTCTCTCTCTCTCTAAAATGAATAAGCAAAATCTTTACTAAAAAATTAAAATAACGAAAAGGGATTGCTAAATGTTCCAATGATAAATAAAATACCAAATAATTCATATTCCTTTAATTTGGATCCCTTACATTTTTAATAAACTGTTTTTGCTGTCTTTGGAAAGACTAAGGACTAGCTTTACTCTGCTAAAACTAGAATTTTAAATAAATCAATATTAAGGAGGTAAAGTGATCTACTGAGTTATTTTGGGGAAAAAACTATAGATTATATTGATTGTGAAAATTCTTAAGAGCAAATGAAATCAAGGCAACAAACTTTATATTTAGAAAAGATTCTTGCCTCTAGCTATCACATAGTTATCCAAGCTACTTCACTTAGGCAAAATCACAAGGGAGTCTGTCTGCAAAATTCTTCTAAGGTCAGGCAGGGTCACTGAATCCGTCTGGGTTATAGGATAGGAGCCAGCCTGAAGCAAAATTGGGAAGTCGATGAATTTTGTCTTCTGCACTGTATGTACCACACACATGTATTTAAACCTACCCTTTTGTTTTTTTTAAGATTCTAATTATTTGACAGAGAGAGAGCACTAACAGGCAGAGTGGCAGGCAGAGGGAGAGAAAGAATCAGACTTCCCACTGAGCAAGGAGCTCGATGCCAGACTTGATCCCAGGACCCCAGGATCATGACCCGAGCAGAAGGCAGCCGCTTAATGAACTGAGCCACCCAGGCGTCCCAAACCTATCCTTCTTTAGGGCTCCTCCTTCCATTCTGTGCCTGCAAACCGCCCCCCCCCACATCCCGTAGCCAGGCACACTGTCACTCTCACCCCAAGTGTCAGGATTGACCCATCAGAGATCATGCTGCCTTCCCAGTAGTCACTCGAGCCGTGTGACTTCTGTCACTCCTGCCCGTATCTATCCTCAATCTCCAACCATTCTGGAGAATCACTTTGCCCTTTAAAAAAATTTTAATGGCTGACTGGGTATGAAAACTGGTGATGGGGGGGGCACCTGTGTGGCTCAGTTCACTTCCTTTGGCTCAGGTCATGATCTCAGGGTCCTGGGACGAAGGACCCTGCATCTGCACTGGGCTCCCTGCTCAGCAGGGAGTCTGCTTCTCCCTGTCACTCTCCCTCCCTCTCTCTCTCAATCTCTCAAATTAATAAACAAAATCTTAAAAAAAAGAAAGAAAGAAAGAAGAAAAGAAAAAACTGGTGATAAGGTTTCCCTCTTCAGGCAGCAGACTCAGATTAAAAGGCTCTTCCAGAGGTCACGAGTAAGTCAGAAGTATGGCTATAGCCACGAGGACTGCAGATACTGCTGTCCGACCAGTGGTGGAAATACTCCGGGGCGGGCAAGCCTTTTGAGTCCAGCATACCATCAGCCGGCCATTCTGACTGTAGTGCAAAGCCCTGATCAGCAGAGTAAACGCTAGTTAACTGTAAGAATAGTTAGGCAGCATTTTGTTGGAGTTTCTGGGAGCAGTAAAAAGGGAAGAAGAGGCAAGAAGTGAGACAGAAGCCTAGAATTTGAGACGATGGAAATGCCCAAAACGTTGTACAGAAACAAAAGGTCAGATACTCGAACCAACAACGTCATCTGCTGTCCCATTCCATTGCACCATGTCTTCAGCAAAGTCGGCAACTCACACAAAGGCTTGTGGGCTTGCTGGTATTCATGGGGAGCAACTAAGTGACAACTAAGTGAGGAAAAGGATCAGAATTCTCAAAATGCCTAAATGAGCCATTTCCTGAAATTCATCAGCAAAATGAGAGTCTCTGAGACCAACAAAGAAAAAGAAAGAAAGAAAGAAAGAAAGAAAGAAAGAAAGAAAGAAAGAGAAAAAGAAAAAGAAAGAAAGAAAAAAAGTGACCACCTCCTGGGAGCCTTATGTATTGCTGCTCAATCTCCCCATCTTCCACTGCCATTGGGAAGGGGTTCTAGTCAGTTTCTGATGATTTCCCCAAGGTAGAAGACACGTGATGAAGCCGAGCTGAAAGAGTGACATCTTTGACATCAGTGACAGTGACATCAGTGACATCTCTGAGCCTCAAAACATTGTCAAGATCACGGGTTCCCATTGGATCAGGTATTTTCTACAAAAGCCACTGAATAAAAGCTCTTGGGTCATGAGTTTCTTGGCTCCCTGTCATTTCACTCGGGTCTTCTGGGACCAGAAGCTCTACCAACATGCATCCAAGCAAAAGTCTCCCAGAAATAGTGAACCCAGGGCAAGCTGATTAGTACTTGTTGCCAAGGATACTTTAGATAATTTGAATGCAAGAGGGGTCATTATAACTAAGATACAGAAAACAATCACTCAACCTGCCTACTTGCTGGCGGCTGGCTCAAACAAACAGCATCACCTGGTAGCACACCAATATCTTTAACTCTTTCCTTATCAGCTGCCTTTCCTCCATCTCGCCTCTCCCGTCAATTCAAATAAAATATATCATTTTCTTGAATCTCCCAATCCCAATGTCACCTCCTTTAACTCACCAGTGACTCCTTTGCACATAAGGAACAGCATTTATGTATGGGTCTCTCTACTTCTCCAAAATGCCTTCTATGTTACATCATGGAAATGATGTTTACATTTGATACCGATCTTGGCGTTGAGGGAATGTTCAGTGTTAGCTGTCGAATGAAGGAAAGGTCCTTTCTCCAGTCAGGGGCTTTGCCCTTCCCCTGGAATTCTTTTCCCACAGCTTTTTGGATGTCTAGCACTATCTTATCCCTAGGTCTTTGACTCAACTGTAACTTCTTATTATTTCTTTTCTCTAAAGAAAGCCTCTGCCCCAGTCAATCTCTTAGGCATCGAGGTCACAATCTGTATTTATCTTCTTTCTGTACTGTTTTCAATTAATGTCTGTCTCCTAAATTATCTGAGAGCAGGAGCCTTGCAAATGTTATATTTACAGCTTCCTCCTTAATATCTAGAACACAGAAGGCACCAAATTTTTGTTGAAAGGATGATTACCAGGTCTTGGGCTGACAGCAGAGTTCTGTGTTGGAATTTTCTGCCCAGCACACAAACTAAGAAATACCAGACACCCAGCCAGGAATTTCTCAGTGTAAATGTTTTTGCTTACGTGCTGGGTTTGCACTTACTTATTAGGCCTGTGGGGTGTGACACTTGATACTAACAGCATAAATCTTATTAGCCTATCTGTGCAAGTGTCTCTACACAGTGAACCATGGCAAACTCATTGGCAAAAGTCCAAATTCATGTTAGACCTGTTTACCAGCCAAGCAGTACACAGCTGCAAAAGAATGCTGAAGATACATAAATAATTCCTTGTGACCTTTGTTTTATTTTGTTCTGATATATCCAACTTTTTTGGTAGGGGGCAGAGAGAGGATTTGGTTGTTCCATCAGAAACGTTTCTAAGTCTTGAAATTTATTTAACCTTGTTCTAAACTTCCACAAAAGTAAAAATGTTTTTAGAAATGAAACTTATATCCACATGTTAGGGTTACTTACCACATGAAGTATTTGAAAAAAAAATTGCCTGTAAAGCTCTGCAGGGGCACAGAGGAGGAGCCTTTGAATCTAGAGAAGTACAGTATTTTTTTTTCTTTTTGGAAACTTGAATTTATCTTGTTCTAAGTGCTTTGATGCTTCCTAATAATGGAAAATCTAGTTTTAATGACACAATTAAACCTCTAGATAACATCATCATGGAAAACTGACATTCTTCAAATTCTCTTTAGGACCAAGTTATGGCTTTGGAACATATGTTCATTTCCCTTAAGAATATAACGTTTCTTGATAAAGAGAACATTTTTTCCCATGAAAATATCTTGCTGCTTCAATTTTGTATATAGTTGTGGAATAGCCCATTTCAATTTTCTGTCAAAAGCTAATGTGGAAAACATATTTTGTTGTGGCCAAACAATACTTTATTTCATTTATTTTATTTTAATTTCTGTATGCAAATGTCACAAGTTGGTCAGTCAGGAGAAGTAAATTTGTGAGTATTTTTATTTTATTATTATTTTTCAAGATTCTACTTATTTATTTGAGACAGGCAGACAGAGAGAATGCAAGTGGGGGGAGAGAGGCAGAGGGAGAGGAAGAGTGAGAAGCAGAATCCCCACTAAGCAGGGAGCCCAATGAGGGCTCGAGTCCAGGACCCTGGGATCATGGCCTGAGCCAAAAGCAGAGGCTTAGCCAATAGAGCCACCCAGATGCCCCTTGTGAGTATTTTTACATAAACCATTATCTGCTTAAAAGTAAAAAGCAAATTGGGGTGCCTGCGTGGCTCAATGGGTTAAAGCCTCTGCCTTCAGCTTGGGTCATGATCTCAGGGTCCTGGGATCCAGCCCCAGGGATCCTGCTTCCCCCTCTCTCTCTGCCTGCCTCTCTGCCTACTTGTGATCTCTCTCTCTCTCTCTCTCTCTATCTCTCTATATATGTATATATATGTCAAATAAATAAATAAAATCTTTAAAAAAAGTAAAAAGCAAATTATTTATTGGGGCAGGGAGATGAAAAGCCGTGTAATCTAATACAAGATTCCACATAAAATTGGTCAATAAGCATTCCAAATCAAGGAGGTATTTTTATCAATATATTTTGTCAGTTGAATTCAGTATTTTTATCAAAACCAGTTTACGTCTATTCACCGATGAGAAAGGGACCATCAGTGATAAAGTTTCTCAATCACCCTTCTGGTTACCTCTCATCCTTTCCAACAAAGCAAAGGCTTGTCAGCCCAGCATCCAGGGTCTTCACGGAACAAACTGGTTCCTCTCCCCTCACTCTTTCCCACAGTGTATTTTCTAGGCACAATGCACTATTCTCCATCCTCGGATCGCTGGCATGAACATTCAAACTTCTGTGCTTTCCTGCATCATGTTTCTTCTTTATAATTCCCAACTATCCAGCCTAGATAAACAATCAATTCCTCTGTGTTCCCATACAACCTGATATATCTAGTTATCACATTAATTGTTCACATGTCTGTCTGCCCATATCCCATCTCCCCAACTCCTCTGGAACATCAATGATCTCATATTCATTTTTGTTTTTCTAGTATAGAGCATCATGCTAGCATATTCTGACCTCTGTGAGCACTCAAAGGTGTCTGAACTTGTTTAGGTGTCTGAACTTAATTGTTTAAATCTGAAGTATATGTTTCTGCTTTGGTCTGACTTTGCTGACTATCGCCAAAAATAAGTTACAATTAATAAAAATACTTTCTGCTAATTCTCGGAAGACTTAAATAATGGTCAAAGAAAATTGTAGAATTTATATTGCTATGTATTTAATTAAAAAAATCCTTGTTGACTGTCATGTCATATTAGCTGGGTGAACTGTGCAATTAAATATCTACATCTTCCGTCTTTAAGACAGAGGAGATTCTCCCTCTGACCTTCTCCCCTCTCATTCTCAGTCTCTCTCTCTAATAAATAAATAAAATCTTTAAAAAAATTTAAAAAAAAAAAGGGCGCCTGGGTGGCTCAGTTGGTTGAGCGACTGCCTTCAGCCCAGGTCATGATCCCGGAGTCCCGGGATCGAGTCCCATATCGGACTCCCAGCTCTGTGGGAAGTCTGCTTCTCCCTCTGACCTTCTCCCCTCTCATTCTCAGTCTCTCTCTCTAATAAATAAATAAAATCTTTAAAAAAAATTAAAAAAAAAAAGACAGAGGAGAAATTATGTTCATTCTTCTTAGAACTAGAGGAAAATGTCAAAATTGCTTACTCCTTAATACTTCTTACTAACTAAAATAATTCATATTATGTGATTAAGTCACTGAACCAGCAGCATACTGGGAAATCAAGAGAAGAAGAGCATGTTTGCCAAAAGATTTTATGAAAACATTAAAAAGGATAAATTTACTTCAAGAAATGATGCGTCTATTATTAGTAATCTATGATTTATATCAAAGTAAACTCATATGTCAGATTAGCTATCTCTGTCAATCTTCTAACGTAAATTACATTTCCACCTTTGTTCAAAATGAAATTTTTGTCTCTCCAGTACAAACAGAAAATTGCATAAAATCCAGCTCTTTTTGCTATAGTCGGATCTATGAATAGAGAAGTGATTCTTTTATGGCCATACCTTCATCTTCAATTTAATTGGATTATAAGGACACTGGTGGGAACACTGGGGCTCAGAGTTTAGCAGTGATACAGTAAGTGAGGCTCTCTGAGGCCAGGCTGACTCTCTTTGCAGCAACTATAGTTATAATGAAAAGTCACACTAAGTAGGACTACCATTGCTCTGTATTTTCCAGAATTATTTTATTTACTGAGCACAGAAAATATTAGAACTTCTATTTTGAGTACATATAAATGTGAACTAAAGATTTCTTTTTATAAATGTCTATTAAAAGAATAAGTGGGGGAACCTGGGCGGCTCATTTGATCAAGTCTGCCTTCAGCTCAGGTCATGAGCTCAGGTTCCTGGGACTGAGCCCCTCAGCAGGGAGCCTGCTTCTCTCTCTGTCTCTCTCTCTGCCCTTCCCTCCTCCCTCCCCCACCTCATGCTTTCTCTCTCTCTCTCTCTCTCTCTCTAATAAATAAAATCTTAAGAAGAAGGAGGAAGAGGAGGAGGAGGAGGAGAGGAAGAGGAAGTAGTTGCATGACTCCACCAAATTTTTTTACACCCTTAAATTAAAGCCATCTTTAAAATTCCAAAAAACACTAGAACGAAATAATTTAAGGTAGAGTTAAAAGAATAGGTGGGAAGTAAAAACTAAAGTTTGGAGATGGAAAAAAATTTTGTCTCAGAAGTCTTACTAAATCATTATTATTCAAGAAGAAAATAAAAGCTTCAAAGCATTGTAAATACTGCCATCAGTTTTTGGAAGGAGTCAATATCTAAAAAGGGACAGAGATTCTATAAAGGATGGAAGAAAGAAAACTAACATCTAGGGTCATGTTTTCTCCAAAAGATTTACCCATTCAAAGTTCTGAATCCTCATTAATACATCCCACATCATGTATTGAAAGAACAAGATTTTCAAATTATTTGAAGAATGAAGCAGTTCATATATTTCAATTTTTGCACTGCAGAATAAGAAAAGTGCATTTTCTCAACTGGAATACCAGCAGGGGTGATTTTGATTTTCAGAACATTGCTCAGCAATAAAAAAGAATGAACTCTTGCCTTTTGCAATGACATGGATAGAGCTAGAGAATATTATACCAAGGAAAATAAGTCAGTCAGAGAAAGACAAATACCACAGGATTTCACTCATGTGGAATTTAAGAAACAAAACAAAGGTGCAAAGAGAAAAGAGAGAGAGGCAAACCAAGAAACAGACTTAACTAGAGAACAAACTGATGGTTACCAGAGAGGATGTGGCAGAGAGATGGGTTAAATAGGTGATGGGAATTAAGGAGGGCACTTGTGATGAGCACCAGGTCTTGAAAGAAGTGTTGAATCACCATATTGTGCACCTGAAACTCTATTTTAACTAACCGGAATTTAAAAATAAATTTTTCAAAATAAAAAATTTAAAATAAATAACCACATGACAATTAAAAAACTAAAACGAGAAAGAATAAACCAAAAAACACTGCAATTTTCAATAATTTGATTAGTCTAACTTTCTTTTAGATTAGTTTTTACAGGAAACAACATTTGAGAAGAGTGGTAAAGAAATAAGGCATGAAAGAATAAAGTAACGATTTTTACTGTATAGAAAGAATAAAGTAACGATTTTTAGTGTATAGTTAGACTCTCAAAAAAATGTTAAATGGCATAAGCAAAGTCTACTTTAGGGAGAGGTCATAATGATATGCAGAATGTTACCAAATTGGATCCTACTCATTAAAGTTTTAAGACTATAATCTTGTGGCCTTTCTCAGAAGCAGAATTCAAAACCTGATGGTTATTTCATGTTATTTGTACATACATCAACGTGTAAAGACATGAAAGTGAAACCTGAAAATAAATAGCAAACCATAAGGATACACTGACGCCTGACAAGATCTTTTTTCCATTATGGAACATACATAATATCTGTAACCAAATTACAGAGTTACTTTGGGCAAAAATTATATAGATATGTGCATATACATACACACACTGACACACATACACACACATAGTAACATACCACTCTTCTTTTTAAAAATTGTTTTATATTCTAGGGGTGCCAGGCTGGCTCAATCAGTAAAGCATGTGATTCTTAATCTCAGGGGTCATGAGTTCAAGCCCCACAATGTGTGTAGAGAGTACTTAAAAATAAAATCTTTTTAAAAAATTGTTTTTAATTTTAAAAAATAAAAATTGTTTTATATTCTAACATTTCTCAAGATGGTAATACTACAATGCTACTGCCCTCTCTTCTAGAGACTAGATAATAAGATAGTTCAGAGTGTTTCTGAAGCCAAAATACTCAATTTAAACCATGCCTCTTCTAATCAATGTATAAGAACTTGGTAAATTTACTTACCTTCTCTATTTCTCAGTTTTCTCACATGTAAAATGAGGATATTCTCTATCCACATAATTGTTAAGAAGTAGCCCTTGAATTATGAAAAAGTAGCCCATAAATATGAATATTGTTGTAGTAAAAGTAACTCTTTTTAGTTCCTACTCTAAAATATTGTTAGAAATTTTAAAGTAGACAAAATTTTCATTAATAATGTAAAAAGGCCACAATTTGGTTTTTTTCTCTTTTTTTAAAGATTTTTTTGAGAGAAAGAATGCACAAGCAGGGGTAGGGACAGAAGGAGAGGGAAAGAGAATCGTCAAGAAGACTCCCCGCTGAGCACGGAGCCCCATGTGGAGCTTGATCCCATGACCTTGAGATCACGACCTGAGCCCAAATCAAGAGTTGGCTGCTTAAATGACTGAGCCATCCAGGCATTCCAGTGTTATTTTCTTTTTCCAGATACTAGTTATAAGTAGTATCATAAATGAAAGGTTTTCTATGAGCAAGCTTTGGTTTATTACTTATTTCTTATGTTCAATGTTGGCAAATTCATTTAGTTAGGTATTAGAGGGGAAAAAATCCCAGCAAATAAAATTTAAATGTATTCAATATTAATAAATTTCTACTATTCACACATCGAATTATTTTAAAACATAATCTATTTCTAAAGTAGCTACATTATAATTGATTAAATTTTAGAAAAAATATGTTATCTTTCCTTTATAATTTATTAGTTACTTGTATGTTGGGTAATATCTTCCTAAGACATAGGAAGGGTTATAAGATGGATCTGGATTACATAGTTAATCAATACTCTAGTTTTTTTTATTTTTAATCAATCATTTTAGGATATGGTGATAAATTGATAAATTATCTAAGTTCCATCTGAAGTAAAAGGCATAAGTTCCAAGTCGACTGTGAAAAGTTAAGTATACATATTACAACCCCTAGACAATGACTACATAAACTATATAAGTAAATATAATTGAAACTAGAAGTCAACAATAGGCAGAAAGCTGAAAAATTTATAAGCACATACCAATTAAACCAACACAATCCTGAACAACCAATGAGTCAAAGAAGAAGTTAAAATGGAAATCAAAAAATATCTCAAAACAAATGAAAATAGAAACATAGCAAACCCAACTAATAATAAATATGCTACAAAAGCCGTTCTAAAAGTTTATAGTGATAAATGCATAATTGGGAAAATGGAAAGATCTCAAATAAACAACATTAGAAAAAAATCTACAAAACTAAGAGCTAGGTTTTTTTTTAAAGATAAACAAAATTGACAAACTTTTAATTAGACTCAGAATAAGAGAGGACTCAAAAGAAAAAAAAATGAAAGAGGAGGCAATAAAACTAACACCACAGAAATAAATAGCATCGGGGTGCCTGGATGGCTCAGTAAGTTAAGTGAAGTGTAAGACTCTTGATTTTGAATCAGGTCATGATCATAGGGTTGTGAGATTGAGCCCGGGGTTGGGCTCCCCACTGGGGGTGGAGCCTGTTTAAGATTCTCTGACCCTCCACTACCCTCTCTCCCTGTCCGAAGGAAGGAAGGAAGGAAGGAAGAGAGAATGAGAGAGAGAGAGGCACCTGGGTGACTCTGTTGGTAAACGTCCGCTTTCAGCTCAGGTCATAATCCCAGGGTCCTGGGACTGAGCCCTCCATCAGGCTTCCTGCTCAGTAGGGAGCCTGCTTCTCCCCCTCCTTCTGCCCCTCCCCCCACTCTTGTTCACTCCTGCTCATACTGCGCTCTCTCTCTCTCTCTCACAAATAATCTTTTAAAAAAAGAAATACATAGCATCATAAGAGAATATTTATTATGAACAATTATAAGTCAACAAATTGGATAATCTATAAGAAATGGATAAATTCCTAGAAACATACAACATACCAAAAGTGAATAATGAAGAAATAAAAATCTGATCAGACCAATAATGATTAAAGAGTTGAATCAGTAATCAAACACCTCCCAAAATAGAAAAGCTCAGGAGCAGATGGCTTCACCAATAAATTCTACCAAACATCTGAAGAAGAATTAATGTAATTTCTTCTCAAACTTTTCGAAAAAATTAAAGAGGAGGAAACATATCCAAACTCTTTTTATGAGGTGGTCATGGCCCTGATGCCAAAGCCAGACAAGTACACTATAAGAAAACTATAGATGAATATATTTGGTAAATATAGACGCAAAAATTCTCAATGAAATATAAGCAAAGTGTATTCAGCAGTACATTAAGAAAATCATACATCATGATCACATGGGATTTATCCCTGGGATGTAAGAATGCTTCAACATATACAAATCAACAAATATGATGCATCACAGTCATAGAATGAAAAGATAAAAATCATATAACTGTCTAAGTAGATGTAAAAAAGCACTTGAAAATATTCAACATCCTTTCATAATGAAAACCTTCAACAAACTGGGTATAGAAGACACCTAAACATAATAAAGATCATATATATGACAAATCCACAACTAACATCACAGTCAGTGATGAAAGATTCAAAGCTTTTCCTTGAAGTCAAAAACAAGACAAGCATGTCTGCTCTCACCACTCTTATTCAACCTAGTACTCGAAGTGCTAGCTACAGCAATTAAATAAGACAAAGAAATAAAAGACATCCAAATTGGAAAGGAAGAAGTAAAATTGTCATTTGCAGATGCTATAATCTTACACATGGAAAATCCTACAAAATTCAACCAAAAAATTATTAGAACTAATCAATGAATTCAGTAAGGTGCAGGATATAAAGTCAACATACAGAAATCAATTATATGTTCATATATTAACAAATAAAGACAAATATCCCATTCACAATGGCATCAGAAACAAACTACTTAGGAGGAAGTGGAAGATAAGTAGAGGGAAAACTCTAAGACTTTGATGAAAGAAATTTAAAAAGGCGCAAATGGAAAGATATCTCATGTTCATGGATTGAAAGAATTAATATTGTTAAAATATCCAAACTACCCAAAGCCATCTATAGATTCAATGCAATCCCTATCAAAATTCCAATGGCATTACTTACAGAAATAGAAAAAAAATCATAAAGTTTGTATGGAATCACAGAAGACCCTAAGTAGTCAAAATAATGTTTAGAAAGAAGAACAAAGCTGGAGAAATAACACTTCCTAATTTCAAACTATATTATAAGGCTATAGTAATTCAAACTGTAGGATACTAGCATAAAAATAGACACATCGACCAATGGAACAGAATAGAAAGCCCAGAAGTGAATCCCAACATATGCAGTCAACTAATATTTGACAAGAGAGCCAAGAACACTCAGTGGGAAAAGGATAGTGTCTTCAACAAAAGTTTATTTTGTTTGCTATTAAGTTTGTTTCCAACAAAGGGTATTGGGAAAACTGCATAATTGCATGCAGAAAAATTAAACTTAATTCTTATCTTACACTTTTCACAAAAATTAGATCAAAACAGATTAAAAGCTTAAACATAAGACATGATACCATAACATTCCTAGAAAAAAATGTAGGGGAAAAACTCTTCGACATTGGTCTTAGCAATGATATTCTGGATATGACACTAAAAGTACAAACAACAAAGGAATAATCAACAAGTGGAACTACATCAAATAAAGTTTCTACACAGGGGCGCCTGGGTGGCTCAGTCGGTAAGCGTCTGCCTTTGGCCCAGGTCATGATCCCAGAGTCCTGGGATCCAGCCCTGCATTGGGCTCCCTGCTTGGCAGGCCTGCTTCTCCCTCTCCCACTCCCTCTGCTTGTGTTCCCTTTCTCACTGTGTCTCTTCCTGTCAAAAAAATAAATGAAATCTTCAAAAAAAAAAAAGAAAAGTTTCTGCACAGCAAAAGAAACAATTGACAAAATGAAAAAGCAACCCGTGGAATGGGAGAAAATATTTGCAAAGCATATACTGAATAAGAGTTTAATATCAAAATATATAAAAATTGGTATAACACAATAACAAACAAAGCTGATTTATAAATGGGCAGAGAAATGGGCAACAAGTACATGAAAAAATGTCCAACATCACAAATGATTAGGGAAATACAAATCGATACCACAGTAAGACATCACCTTACTTCTATTAGAATGGGATCATCAAGAAGACAAGAGATAACAAGTGTTAATGAAGATACAGAGGAAAAAGAACACTTGTGCACTGTTGGTAGGAATGTAAATTAGTACAACCACTATGGAAAACAATATGGAAGTTCCTCAAAAAGTTAAAATACAACTACCATTATGATCCAGCAATCCCACATCTGTGTACATATCCAAAGGAAATGAAAAAAGGATAGCAAAAAAATATCTGAATTCCCATGGTTCATTCCAGCTCACTCCATAATTCACAATAGCCAAAATATGGAAAAACCAAAGTGCCTGTCAACAATAATGGAAAAGTGGTGTGTATATAGTGAATATTATTCATCCATGAGGAAAAAGGAAATCCTGTCATTTGTGACAACACAGATGGAATCTGAGGCAATATGATTAGTGAGATAAACTAAGCAAAGTAAAATATTGTATGATATCACTTATTTGTGGGTTCTAAAAAGAACCACACTCATATAAACAGAGAGTAGAATGATGGTTATCAGGGGCAGGTGGGGGTATGGGGGGGTTGGGGTGATGCTGTGCAAACCTGAAAGTAGAAGATAAATAAGCTTGGGAGATCTAATGCATAGCATGATGATTATAGTCAACAATATTGTACTACATACTTCAAAATTGTTAAGAGACTAGATCTTAAATATTCTTACCACAGAAAATTATAAATATCTGGTGCACTAGAGAGTTAGTTAAAACTATGATAGTAATCACACTGCAATATATAAATGTATGAAATCAACACATTATACACCTTCAACTCACACAATGTTGTATATAAATTGTATCTCAATTTAAAAAGAAACAGTAAAAAAATAGAACAGATAAACTAAAATGAAATATTAAAAATATTCAAATAAAACAAAAGGAGGCAGGAAAGGGAAACAAAGAAATAAAAAAGAGAAGAAACAAAATTTTAATAAATAATAAATAGGAGAGCTAACCCCAAATATATCAGTGATTACATTTGATATAAATGGTCTGAATGCACCAATTAAAAGACAGAAATTATCAGAATTGTTTTTTTTAATAACTCAACTATATGCTACCTATAGGAAACGCATCCATATGTAATAAACTATGCAGTTCAAAAGTAAAAAGGAAAAAGCTATAACAAGTAAATACTAATCAAAATGAAGCTGGTGGGGCACTTGGGTGGCTCAGTGGGTTAAAGCCTCTGCCTTTGGCTCAGGTCATGATCTCAGGGTCCTGGGATCGAGCCCTGCATCGGGTTCTCTGTTCGGCAGGGAGCCTGCTTCCTCCTCTCTCTCTGCCTGCCTCTCTGACTACTTGTGATTTAGTTCTCTCTCTCTGTCAAATGAATAAATAAAATTTTTTTATAAAAAAAAAAATGGGGACGCCTGGGTGGCTCAGTTGGTTAAGCAACTGCCTTTGGCTCAGGTCATGAACCCAGCATCTTGGGATCGAGTCCCGCATCAGGCTCCTTGCTCTGCAGGGAGCCTGCTCCTCTCTCTGCTTCTGCCTGCCTCTCTGCCTGCTTGTGTTCTCTCTCTGTTAAATGAATAAATAAAATCTTTAAAAAAAAAAAAAATGAAGGTGGAATGGTGAACATACCAGACAAAGTAGACAGTAGAGCAAAATAATCATAATCAGAGATAAAGAGGCAGATTCCATAATGATAAAACGGCTAATTTACCAAGGAGACTAAATAATTACAAATGTGTATGCACCTAAGTACAGAGCTTCCAAATACATAAAGCAAAAAATGACAGAACTGAAAGAAAAAAAAAAAAAGACAAATCCACAGCTATAATGGAGATTTTAAAACTTCCCTCTTAAAATAGAATGTTGGTTTCCAGAAGTTGCTAATGGGGTGTAGGAGGGATTAGGGAGGTGTTGGTCAAAAGATACAAACTTATAATATTAAGATGAGTAAGTTCTAGGGCTTTAATAGACAACATACGGGCTATACTTAACAACACTGTATTATATACTTGAAGGTTGTTAAGACAGTATATCTTAAATGTTCTCACAACACACCAGAAAATGTTAATTATGTAAGTGATAGCGATAGTAACTAACGCTGTTTGTGGCAATCATTTCCCAAAATATAAGTGTGTCAAATCATCACATTATATACTTTAAATTCACACCAAGATATCTATCAATTATATCTTAAAGCTGGGGGAAAAAAACGCTCTTCTTAGCAAGCAAAAGAAATAGTTGACAGAAAGTTAGCAAGGTCATAAAAGAATTGCCTGATGACAGCAAATAACTATAATTAAGTGACATTTAGAAAACATTCCACCAAACAACAGCAAAAGAGACAGTCTTTCAAGTGCAATTTGAACAGATAAAAATAGACTATATTCTGGCTTATCAAATAAATGTTAATGATTTTAAAGAATTTAAACCACCCAAAGTATGTTCTCTGAAAGTAATGGAATTAAACTAGAAATAAATAGCAGAAATACAACAGGAGAAACTCCATATATTTAGAAATTAAACAACAAACCTCCAAACAAACCACTGGTCAAAGAAGTAATCTAAAGGAAAATTATAAAATAATTTAAGGTGAACAAAAATGAAAGTTCATATATCAGCATTTGTGGAGCATCTAAAGCTGTGCTCAGAAGGAAATTTATAGAAATAAATACTTATGCAGACAGCCTGAGCTTTAAACAGCCTCAATATACGTGAATTTCAATTACCATAGCTTAATGAAATAATCAGTCCCCCACTAACACCAATTTTTAATTATTAGAATATATTTACTATGAGTAAATGCATGAAGTGAAAACTTCACTTCTAGTTCTTCAGTCCACAAATCACTACATAAATAACAGATGTGCATCATGATCAATGACCAATCGACCACTTCTTTGAAAGCTGTCAGTGATTGGCCACTGTACATATAGCAGAGAGTATAA
>CM052799.1:180135186-180421983 GCA_028533885.1 Nasua narica | reverse complement strand
CACTCATCCTACTTGTTTTTCTTCAAATGTGATCTTCACATCCCTTCCATCGAGCTGTAGTGCCTATGTCACCCTTTCTTTGATAACTATCAGACCCTCTGACTATCCTATCCAGGAGTGTGGCAGAGTGAGGTAATGTGACTTTCAAGGCTAGACCATAAATGCCACGCACTTCAGCCTTGATCTCTTGGGGTTTGGGTTCTTGACACCCAGCTGCCACGCTGTAAGGAAGCCCAAGCAACCTGACCAAAGGCATCCCTTCTTCAGAGAAAACCTTCTTGGAAGATCAAAATCCCATTAGGATCTCCCTTACACATATTCCTAATACTGTGTACCTTCCTTACAGACCTTGAAAACAAAAGTGGTTAATTAATTACTTGAATATGTACTCATCTTCTCCCACAAGAATTTAATTCCAGGAGGACATCAACTGAGTCTGCCCTATTCTTGTCACCCTTAAGCTAGAATGCCTGCCATATAACAAGCAGTCAACAACAGTCAACTGAATTCGAAAAGGAATACAACTGCCAAGCAACTGGTAATACCTCCCTTCAGGTATTTGATCTTAAGGATGAGCTAAAACTCTTTCAGATGATTTGAAAGCCTACAGAAAGACCTTGGCTATTGCACTAAAAATTAAATGCTCACCAAGCTTAAATCTGCAAAAGCTAGGTACCCACGAGATGTTGGTTTGCACCCCAAATTATAGTTATGTGGCACCACACCCCTCTTTGTTGGCAGGAGAATCTTCCCTTTGAAGCCCTCTCAGAAAGTTCCAGAATCCCCATCAGGATGTGTCACATGTGCTGGTGGAATGGATCATCTCATTTGCCCAGAGACACCTCTATGTCCTGCTTTCTTTATCAAAACCACAATAGTGACATATTCTTAGATATGAGTTAGTTATAGATTATTAGCTCTATTGACATTTTGGACCAGATAATACCTTGTTTTGTGTGGGAGGATGGGACTGTTCTGAGCATGGTGGGATGTAGCAACATCGCTGGCTTCCTCTCACCATAAGGCAGTAGTTACATCTCCTATCCCCACCACACATACGCCACTGAACTGTCATCACTGGAATGATGTCTCTGGACAGTGCCGGATACCCTCTGGCAGGAAGAACTGCCAGTAGTTGAGAACTATGGGCCATGGAGAAAACATAGACAGGCTGTCAGACAGTCATCAGAAAAGCTGGCATCAAAGCCACACGCTTCTAGATATGTCTCCGAAGGCAAAGGAAACAAAAGCAAATATAAACTATTTGGACTGCAGCAAAATAAAAAGCTTTTGTACCACAAAGAGAACCGTCAATAAAACAAAAAGGCAAGCTATTAAGTGGGAGAAAATATTTGTATGTGATATATCCAAAATGGGGTTATATCTAAAATATATAAAGAACATATACAACTCAACACCAAAAAAAGGAATGATCTGATTAAAAAATGGGCAGAAGACCCAAATAGACATTTTTCCAGAGAAGACATCCAGAAAACCAACAGACACATGAAAACATGCTCAACATCACTCAGCATCAGGGAAATGCAGATCAAAACTACAGTGAGATATCACCTTATACCTGTCAGAATGGCTAAAAAAAAAATTAAAAAAAAAAACCAGCAAGAATTGGTGAGAATGTGGAGAAAAAGGAGCCCTCATGCCCTCCTGGTAGAAGTATAAATTGGTACAGCCACTGTGGAATACAGGGTGGAGGTTCCTCAAAAAATTAAAAATAAAAATATCATATGATCCAGTGAATTCACTACTGGGTATTTATCCAAAAGAAAAGAAAATACTAATTCAAAAGGATATATGCACCCCTATGTTTATTGTAGCACTATTTACAATAACCAAGTTATGGAAACAATGTAAGTGTCCATCAGTAGAGAAAGGGATAAAGAAGATGTGGTATGTATATAAATGGAATAATATATAATGGAATATTACACAGCCATAAAAAGGAGGAGATCTTGTAATTTGCAACAACATGGATGGATCTAGAGGGTAAAATAAGTCAAACTGAGAAAGTCAAATATCATATCATTTCACTCATACGTGGAATTAAAAATGAAACAAAACAAAACAAAAAGGAGAATGATACCTATAAATACATAAAACAAACTGATTGTTGCCAGAGGGAAGGAGGGTGAGGGAAATGGGCAAAATGCATGGAGAGAAATGGGGGATGCAGGCTTCCAGTCATGCAATGACGAAGTCATGGGAATAAAAGGGGCAGCAGAGGGAACACTGTCAGTGATTCTGGTATAATAGTGTTGTAGGATGCCAGATGGTAGCTATACTTGTAGCGAGTGTAGCATAACAAATACAGAAGTTGAATCACTGTATTGTACCCCTGAGACTAGTGTGGCATTGTGTGTCAGTTACACTGTAAAAAAATTAAGAAAGAACAACAGAAAAAGAGAGAAAGGGGGGGGAAGGGAGAGAGGGTGTGGGGAGTAGGAGGGATGGAAAGAAGGAAAGGAGGAAGGAGAAAAGGAAAAGCAAAGCTTCCGGGCACCCATTAAGCCTCCGTGCTATCTGTGTTGATATCACGGGTATACGTGACCACACAGTATGGCTGGTGGCCTCTCTAGCTTCCCTTCAGAGCCAGTTCCAGAGCGGGTCTGGCCTGATGATCGATTGTCTCATTCTGTCCCATAGAGTGTGCATGTGCCTGCTGACCCTCAACAGGCAAGGACTCTTCACCCTCTTCTATGGCTCTCCTCTGCAATAAAAGACACAGAGCTATCCTTCATGCAATCACGATCTTTCAGAGGTCTTAAACAAAGAACTCTTTTATACCTATTCTATCTGTTATTGTAATCCCTCTTCATAGGGTCTTGAATAATACCTAATGGCCGAGCCAAAGTGCAAATGATAGACCCATGCTACCCTCGGGACCCCTACTACCTTCTCAAAGGGCTTCCTCAGGACTCAGGACATACCCAAATATATAGGAATCCAAAGATAAGCAAGGCCTAGACGTAGCCTGGTACCTTTACTATCATTGTATATGATATAAGTAATGCTCATAGCAGGACGGAGCAATAAGTAATTATAATGACATTGGCTAAGAACTAGTAGCTATCATTTGCTCTGTAACAATGATGTTCACTTACGGGGATACCAGACAAGTAAGTGTCATGAAATAAGCCTCTCTCCACATTCTTTAAGGAGCCCAGGCTTTTCCAATGGTCATATTCCAAATGAGAGTCGCTCCAAGACAGTTCCACATTTCAAAACATTAAAATTGATCTTGTCTCCTGAGTCCTAGGCAGTGGACATGTAAGAACTCACATGGCTTTCTGCTCTCCTGCTGGGCTGTTTACAGAGGAGGCAGCCTGCTTACAAATCATTGAAACAGAAAAGTCAGAAAATGATGTTTTGAGAACAGTCTCCGAAATATTGCTCATCCTCACTCCCTCTTGTGTTTCCCTCTTGTCTATATCATCTGACTGCAAGAGTTCTAGCTTAAAGGGATTGAGGCAGCTGTGGCCCAGTGCCCACATCACTCTCTTTACAAAGCAGGATTTCCTGTACAGAGAATATATACACTCCCAGGAAACACAGGCTGGCCAATGTCTGTGATTTTAAAGCTATGATTTAAAGCAAACATTCTTACCTAGGATTAAAAAACGAGAATGAAGAGAATTTGTCTTCCTACTCAATATTACCCAGTAGATGAATTTAAGGGCATCTTTCCAGACTGATTGAATCACCTACCACTCCTTACTTCATTTGCTAAGTGGAATGTCTGAAAATTATCTTATGTTGTTTAGAAGTTCAGGGAACTCTTTACCTGTGATGGAGGGATCCAACATTGGAAATCATTTTTTTTTTTTTGATAACTAGATTACTGAGAGTGAGATTTGAGGTTATATTCCACCACAACAAAATAGATAATATGTTTTGTTCTTACTGCCTCTGTAAACAGGAAGTTTCTAGAATCTCAAGTAGTCTAGGACATGAATATTCACGGGATTTATGATGAAGCAGAACTCATCATTCACACAGATGTCAATGACTCTCACGTACCTGCCCTGGATCATAGGGGACCCGACAGTGAAGCATCCAGGAGGCAGAGCACATGCAGCTGGGCAGAGCAAAGCCCCAAGCAACAAGAGCACCCTGCACCTTCCCAAAGGAGACAAGGGAGACAAACAGGGACTCACGGGACACCAGCCAGTAATAGGATTTAACAATGGCCTGTATCATAAACAGGATCAGGCTTCTCAGCTTTGAGTGGCAAAAGAATGTTCTTCCATTTTATGCAATTATTTCCATCAGCCATTTAAAATTTCAATCCAATGAGAAAACATTTTCAAGCAATAGTGTTCTTGGATTCATTTTTTAAAAAATTAAAAGGAAAGGTTTATGAGCGACATTGACCTTAGCATAATTTTTTTTAATATTCTATTTATTTACTCATGAGAAAGAGAGAGAGAGAGAGAGAGAGGGAGAGTGAGAGAAAGAGAGAGAGGGAGGGAGGAGCAGGCTCCCCAAGGAGCAGAGAGCCCAATGTGGGACTCGAGCCCAGGACCCTGGGATCACAGCCTGAGCCAAAGGCAGACACCCAACCATCTGAGCTACCCAGGCACCAACCTTAGCATAATTTTGAAGGAAGGAAAAATAATAAAATAATAAACCGTATCACCAACCTGCAGAGCAGAGTCCAAGCCCGCTCAATGACAGCTTTCATTTAGGTCAAAGCTTAACAGCTTCTCTGTCTTATTTATTAGACTTTCTACGTGCTTGCTGGTAGATATTAGTTTTTGCATCAAGACTCTAGGGCAAGAACTGCTGCAATTTTCCACCTACGCTCTTCCCCGAGAACCAAAGCAGGTAAGCCTCATTAGGAATATAAGTGAGAGAAAATGTAATGTAGAAGTCATGGTATTTGAAATCACGAACCCATGTGTGGGGTAACATTTGGGATATATTTCTGAGTCTTCTGCTTCTATTTATATTGTCAGCTAACAGAAGAAAAGCAAATGCGGTGGAACAAATGAAGGAAAAATGGCAGAGAAAGAAAATTAAATAAGCATATTCTGAAATACGATCAGGAACAAGAGCTATGCCAAATAATAAGCATAAATAAAATGTAAAACTAAATGTAGCTAAAACTGTCAAAACTTTCAATATTTACTGAAGTGCCCAATTTTACTATTGCTGTGACCATCATTAGAATGCCTTTTTTTGCTACACTGGAAATACCTCGTCTGTGAACTGAAAATTGACATTCAGAAGAAAATATGTTCAAATTCCAGTGTTCAGATGTGTCTATTCTATTCTAGTTCACCATCTAACTTCTCAATAGGACATTATTATTTACACCGCAATCTGGCTATAGCGCTGGGGTGCTCTGTCCAGATCCTTTTTTGAGGGTGAATGCCCCCATCTCCCACTGGCTGGGGGCTCACAGCTACATCTTACCCTGGGGATTGCCTCTGCCATAGAGAACTGCTTTGCCTCAGGTTACACTTCTAGGGAAGGTGGTCTCACAACTAATGACTGGCTGCTATGGCGATATAAAAGCCAACCCCCTTGCTTCAATTTGGGAGAACCTGGAGGACCATCTCGACTCTAAAACCTCCCTTGGGATCAGCCGAAGCATCACTTGTAACTGTATTGGAGGTCAGCTTCTCGGTGTTCTCAAGACTACCACCCTGACTTCTTAACCAGTGAACCTCCCAAAACCTCTCCCCCAAAACCTTCTTCTTCTGCTTGCAACTCCTTATTATCTCAGAATCTCTTCCCCAGGAACCTAATCTAAGCGGGTTGATGCTGGGAGTGTTCCAAGAAGAAGACACTAAATTGGGATTTGGGAACCATGTCACCTACCAGTTGGCTGGCAACGAGGAAGCCACCACTAATGGAAGGTAGGGTGTGGAGAGTATCCGGAATGCTAGAGCAGTGCACCTGTTCAAACTTTCACTAGTCTTACAACAAATGTCATAGCAGTGGAAGGGGACACGAGCTAATACAATATCCCTTGTGCTTAAGAGATACGAGAAAAAAAGACAAGCATAAGAAAGGGCTTTTGTGGTTGTTAAGAGTCACTGATTCATGAAAAAAGACTAAGGGTAAGTAAGCACCAATTCAAGGCACAAGTGAAAGAGCCTATGGCGCTGCAGAGTCTAGCTGACATATATTGCCAGGAACTTGGAAAGGATGCCTGTGAGTATGGATTCTAAATGAATGTAAGACCCAGGGAGAAAAGAGAGGAATGTGAAGTCGGACTAGGGAGAGTTTATTAACATGGGCACATTCTCAGAATACAAATTCAAAACTCTGCCAAGAACCTTGGAAAATGATGCTTATACATTGCTAGAATGGCTCTTGGAAGCTTATACAAAGCAGTAGCCGAAACCAAGCAGAAATGCCAGAACCATGGGGCGCCTGGGTGGCTCAGTGGGTTAAAGCCTCTGCCTTCGGCTCAGGTCATGATCTCAGGGTCCTGGGATCGAGCCCCACATCTCTGAGCAGAGAGCCTGCTTCCCCCCTTTCTCTGCCTGCCTCCCTGCCTACTTATGATCTCTCTCTCTCTCTCTCTCTGTTAAATAAATAAATAAAATCTTAAGAAAGAAAGAAAGAAAGAAGGAAAGAAAGAAAGAAAGAAGGAAAGAAAGAAAGAAAGAAGGAAAGAAAGAAAGAAAGAAAGAAAGAAAGAAAGAAAGAAAGAAAAAAAGAAATGCCAGAACCAGTACAATAGAGGACAGAATGAGGAATCAAAAGGATTCGAAAGGTAGGCATGGTTGAGCGGATATACTTAATAAAGTCTACTGTTTTCTGCAGCAAGGTACACAGCAAATTCCCTTTGTTGATGCACTAAGAATGCACAGCGAGAAGAGCGCCAGTCCCACTGAGAAGCTCAGCAGTGGCTGTCCTCTAAGGAGCAAGACCAGCACGAGCAGCACGATTTTCAAGGCCCCAGGCAAAATGAAAATGTGGAGTCCCTTGTTGAAAAGAATTTCAGGGCTTCAGCAGCAGAGCACTAAACAAAGCATGTGGCCCTTCTAAGTGTAGGACCCTGTGTAAATGCACAGGATGCATGTCCATGAAGCCAGTCATGAGTAGGGTCAATGGTAAAACCTGTTACAAACCTGGGCTCCCTCGTGAAAGTGGAGATGAGGGGATCTTGAAAAAGTAGACCAAGAGGCAGCACTTGCCCCCAGAAGCAAGTGAGCACAAATATCACAATAAGAAGCAAGGTTGGAATAGCAGTCAGGGAGGCCTGAATTTCATAGAGCTTTGGAGATGGTGAACAGAAGACAGTGTTTCTAGAAGCAAAAGATGGGCAGTAAGTGAAAGTAGTACTTATTTTAAATAATCAAGATGATTCAGGAAGCTGACAGTAGCCATCTCATTAAAAATTGAGTATCCCCTTGCTCTCAACACTCTGGATCAGCAATGGACATTTTACTGTCACATCAATAGCAAGAGCTAGAAAATCATCATTTGGTGTATGTGTTTGTTCTCTGAGCCTGAGTTTCCACAAGGAAATCCAAAGAGGACCAGATGACATCTGTACATGCAATGCATTGTATTTCAGGAAAGGAATCCGAATGTTTTATAATAAGCAGACAGCATGCCTTCCCTTTGCTCCAGAAGAGACATTATATCTAGCTTCAAAGGCTGTTCACTATTATAAACATTCTTGAAAAGAATGGACATAAGAGATTAGAGACAGTGTGTTAAATTCTGACCTCCACCGGTGGCATGTGATGTAGGCATTTAAGTATCACTGAGGACACATTATTAAGGTATATGTGGATATCTACATTCACCAAGAGCCTCTTGCCCCCTGAAGACATCAAACACTTTAATTTAATAATGTCATTGTTAATAAAAAATGTAGCCCAGGGGGAAAAAAATTGAGTATCCCTTGCCCGATTTCCACATAAACCTATTCTCAGACCCAGAACCCGCTAACTAAAGGAGAGAACAGATCCTTTGAGGAAAGATTCTGAAACACCACAGTAGATATATTCAGTAGTAAGTTCCCAAGTCCTTCCTCAAAGGGGCCTAATGCCATTTACTCAAGTAAACATGTGCTGAGGACAAGGGAATGCCCAGACCTTTCAAGAATTCAAAGAATCTAAATTGGCATTGATACCTAGGGACCCAAAACATTACCGTGGTCTCCCATATTGGGGCATATAGAAACCAGCGACAAATGGAGTCCTAGCTTAGGTCCACATCAGTGTTCATCCACCGAACTTAGGAATCCACCCAGTGGTCATTTCTTCCAGACTCCGAACACATCGTTGGAATAGACAAACTTAGGAGCTGAAACAAAAATGCTAATGTTGGTTCCTTAATACGGTCGTATAAGAGCTACATAATGAAGAAAGCCAAGTTCCTCCTTGACCAAAACAGTAAACCAGAACAAAAATCTGTACTTGGAGGGAGGGTAAGGCAGTTCCACCCTCAGAAAGGAAAGCAGGGATAGTGGTCTCCGTGACTTCCCAATTTAACCCCCACTCAGGTCCTTCAGAAACTGAACAGACCATGGTGAAGGACAATGAACTGCCACAAAGTTAATGAAGCATTAGCCCAATTACAGTTCCTGGGCTAGATGTGGTAGCTTTGTTATCACAGGTTTACACAGCTTCTAGCATAAGGTACGATAACATTAACCTGGCAATTCTGCATTGTTTTCTATCCTTATCATAAAGAGAATCAGAAGCATTTTGCATTTACCTAGAACAGAAAATATTGTATGTCTATGCTTTTACCCCAGAGCTATACTAACTCTCTCACCCTTGTCATAATATGGTTTGAAGGGACCTGGACCATCTGTTTACAGAATATCACGTTGATCCACCATGTTGCTGACATTACATTAATCAAAGCAGACGAACAGAAAGTGGTACATGCAATTGAGCCCTTAGTAAGACATGTGTGTACCAGAGCATGGGAGACAAATGCTATGGCATCTCAGGAGGTCACCACATCAATGATGTTTGAAGTCCAGGAATCCAGTAGCCTGGGTCTACCGGAACATCCCCAAATTAAGGGCAAATTATTGCATAGTGAACGTCCTCAGACAGAAGCATGTTGCTTTTACAAGACGTTTTGGGTGCTAGAGGCAATACATTTCCCCACTTATGAATACTACTTTTACTCATTTGGCAGATGACGAGATAGGCTGGTGGCTTTGAAAGAAGCCAGGAGCAGGTCCAGTCTGTGGTTTGCATAGCCTTGTGTCTTAGGCTATACTTGGCAGACCCTATGGTCCTAGTGCTATATGGGTGGGAAGAGATACCATGTGGAGTTTATGGCAAGCCCCAACAGAAGAATGACAGCGTAGGCCCCTATCACAATCTCAGCAAGTCCATGCAGGCTATAGTAACCAATCATGACCCATTCAAAAAGCAGTTTCCAGCATTCTATTGGGCCCTTGCACTGTTCCAACTGTGGGACCCCAGTGATCATGTAGCTGGACCATTAAAAGCTATCAGGTCTACCGTGTTAACAAGTTATGCAGATCCAGCACACTGCTGTCCACTGAAAAATGGAAACAGCAAATCCTGGGTTAATGGTAATATTAGCCAGAAAACACAAGTTAGCCACTTCATCAGGTCCCCTGGACTCCCACATAATCCACCTATCTCTCAACTCATACCTTTGGCCATATGGAAGGGTCCTTGAGGAGCAGGTGAGAGGGGAGAAAAAAGGCTAAGCTTATTTCTTGGATGGGTCAACTCAGTAGGTAGTACCAGGCTTTATGGTGTTGTGTATGATCTCACCCAATCCTCATGGCCAGACTAAAAGCTTCATGAGGCCAGAAAGTTGGTCTGTCTTGTTGACCATTTAATCACCAGGGCCAAGTACAGTGTTTATCTGGTAGGTATCCCATCAATGAATATTTATTGATCCCATAATACATACCAAGTCCTGTGTGGGTACTAGGAATATAGCAGTAAACACAATAGAATTTACTGAACTTTGGTACATTCAATAAATATTTATTGAAGAATGAAAGAATAACAATGCTTTATCATTCAAGGTCCTCCCAGGAATCAGAATCCAATACAACTGGCTAAAAGTTGTTTCTCATCTCTCTGGTCAGAGACCAGAAATAGTGTGAAAACTTTACCACTCACAGGCTGAAAGGCACAACAGGGGATGGCTGGCATTAGAGAATGAGATTAGGAAATACTAAGCTAGGATCATCAACCAAAGCTATAGTTGAGGGACCCAACGGTTGCATGAATTATGGCCCAGAGCAGAAAGAGAGCCTTGAAGAAATACCTGCTCTCTCTCTTCCTTCACCCTCCAATCTCCACCAGTATCTCTCTTTGGCAACAAGGAAGTTAACTAATGGGAAAGGGAGCCCTGGTGATGTAACCTGCAGGGATGTGCCTCCAAAGAATCAATCAGAGTAGAGATGAAACAATGGATGTGGGAGTGGTGGCAAGAGGACAAATTGAGAAAACAGAAGAAACACTTAGAAGTATCTTTTCCTAATTTAACAGCTAAGAAAGCTGAAGCTGAGCCTGCTTACACAAGTAAAACTGCAGAGGCAGAATTCAAACCCAGGGCACCTGATTCCAGAATCATTCCTTTTAATCAACACCTTATTTTGCCACTAGGCATTCTGATTTCTGGAAAAGTTGAATGTGCACAGACTGCATAAATTATATTTTCTATTCGGAGAAGCACATAGGTGCTAGAGGTCCACGGTAGATGATAAGGTAACACTATCCTAATGAGAGAGCCTGGAAATTTGATCATACAAAGTCATGTAATGGGCAACTCACTTCAAAGGAGAGTATGTGTCATGTTTGGAGGTGCTGACCTTTACAAAAGACAGTCCTTATGACACTGGACCTATTGATACGATGACATAAAGTAACAATGGAAAGTGTCATACCCTCTGCCCCTCCTTTGAGCGTCTGGGTAGTAGTAGGGCTGCATGAAGACTTCCCAGCAGATATGCAACATGGTGGTTTTAAGTGAATCCATTTCCAGACCCTCATCTTCCATATGTATCCTTTCAAAAATAAATTTGCCTGATGACAAGCTTGCAGGCTTACTACCACTCACTTCGTAATCACTGTTCTCCCACTTTACAAAGGAGAGGCATTCTTCTCACTCATGCTGAGGCCTACCGTGGTACCTTGCCCCATAGCTGACTAGCCTCTCTGGCACCAAACAAAAGAATGCACTGGAGAACACTTTGTTCTTGAGGGCCAGTCCCGTAAGTACAAATTAAGAAATATTCATGGCAAAGCTCCCTACTGAAAAGCTATCTAGCCCACTCATTTTCTGAGTATCTAATTAGTTAATCATTCTAGAATTAGTATTCCAAAATGAGTTTGTCACCAGGATGCATGATAACAAATTTATATGAATGAAAAAATGAAGCCAGACTCTCTTCTGATGGAAAACAAGTGATCCGACTGAAGGCTTGACAATAAGATCGGGCTTTGTAAATGAGATGTTACTGCGACACGTACCATACACTGAATGAGCTAAATCCACAGCTTCAGTTTTGATAAAAAAATATCTTAAAAACTCTTATGCAATATACAATAGGGTGAAAATTACATCCTTTATAACTAATTAAACTTATGTAGACTTAAAAATGTGGGGGCACGTACCTTTTTAAAATCCTTTTAGGGAGTACATGAACAAAACATTTGGAGGATACTATTCTAGATCCTAGCGTAGGACATATTTTAGATCTGGAAGGGATACCGTTACTTGGTACAACTTTCTTTATAGAGAAGCAAACAAACACAGAGAAATTAAAGGACTTGTAACCAATTTGTGACAGAGCCGGGATTAGAACCTGAGCCTCCTGGTCCCTAAGGCAGGTTTCTACTTGATGTACTTTGCAGCTAGAATTCTGCCCTCTCTCCCACACCCGCCAGGCCATCAAAGAGCACTTAATGCAGAAAGGAGACATTAGTTAAATAAATGAGCAATTCTCTTCAGAACAGAAGTGCCAAAGAAGGCAGAATCTACACAGTTGCTTATCTTTAATGGACCTTGGCTATGACACCAATGGGACCATATGGGGTGAAATCCTTGGAGTCAGAAGGGTTAACACGAGTCACAAAAATATCTTGATGGGCCACAGGTTACTGCACAGTCCCAGGCCAACCATTGAACTGGAAGATCAATTTCACCTCAGCCTCACACAGTGCTCACATCTGCCTTCCAAAATGTGTTCCTTGAACATACCCAACTCCTCTCATTCTACTGCCAGACTCCAGCCTGACCCCTGGTAGTTTCCCAATATGTCTCCCCTTCAGATTTAATTAGCACGGCACTCTAGGGGAGTCCCTCACAGAGGTACAGCGGCCTGTGTCCTGAGCACTTTTTGATCAGGATTTTGCCTCACAGGCAATGAAATTATATCCCCTGCTGATCCAGCCATAACTTCCCTATGTCATAGTTCATGTTCTCTGCTTTATTTTTCTGGGATTTTTTTTTTCTATTCCATAGAATTTCTATTTTTCTGTTCAGCTTAACTGATGATGTTTACCTGCTTTGGGCTCAGAGGAATGAAGGCATAAAAATTATCTCTGGGAGCAGGTGAGAGAAGGCACTGGAGTTTGGAAGTTTCCACTGACTTTCACCTGCAATGATTAGCTGTGCTAACTAGACTAAAATCGAAAACTGTATGTTAATAGCAAAAGAATCATCCATGTTAATTGGGCATACGATTACAGTGGAACATTTAATAAGCAAAATACTAGAGCCAAAAGGGCTCAGAATAAAAATCATTGAAAGGAGTTCAGTGACTATTGATTTTGAAAGGCTGGCATTAATTTATGAGCAATCAATACTCTTTTAATTGGAATTTTGCTGTCTCTGGGTACATACATAGCACAGTCTATTAAGGCAAATGATAAGTCCCCTTTGTTTTAGAGGTTATGGCAGGGAATTAGAGATGAGATCCTGGAATGGAGCCTTTATTTCACTCACTAGCAGCATTTAACTACGAAATAAAATCAAAGAAGCGGCTCTATTTACACCAGAGACTCCAGATCTAAAGAGGCACTCCCTCCCTCTGTATATATAAATCATGCTGCCACACACCTCCACCCTGCCCCCTTGCTATCCACTTCTTCACAGAAAGCAAGGCCATGTACTTTAGAGATGGAATTTTTTTTTTCCTGCTTGGGAGATTAGATACTAGAAAAATCTATAGAACAGAGTGAGAGCTCCAGATTTCATTCAGATGCCATCACTTCTCACACGTGTGACTTTTCTGAGCTGCAGTGCCATCATCTATAAAATAAGGATAATAGTATTTACTTCCTAAAAAAAAGTGGTTAAGGATTAAAATAGCAGAACTATATAGTAAGTTCTTATTGTATAACTATACAATAAGTCAGTAATGACGACCATTGCAAATGAACTCTCCTGGGTGAGTATTTCAATTGCTAGTCTTAAATACTTGCCCCCTATTCCAAACAGAAGAGTCCTCAAAATTCTAGGAGACCAGGTAGTTCCATGGACAGTATATCATAATCATTTCCATATTACATTTTCCCACCCACTCTGTACCCTCAGAATTCACGTCATACCACAGGCTGTTCCCGAAAAAGCCAACTGCCCTCTGAGCTAGTCTGACCCAAGTGTGTTGAATAATATCAAACCCTCTTGCAATTTTAGACAAATTGCCCTCAAATCGAGGGAGAGGGGTGAGGGCAGATCCCGGAGGGGCTTGCCGTCTGGCTGGCCTGATTCTAAGCAAAGCAGTCCTGAGTAGATTTTTAACCATCATCTCTCACCTCTCAGGACGAATGTTCAACGAAGAAATATGTGAAGGGGAAAGCCCCTTAAATGGATAAGTTGCAGCAAAATTCTGAAAGCCTTGAAAATGAGGGAGAAAACTGCTAGAAGAAGGAACTGGGAGAGTGTTATGCCCAAATGCATCATCTGTTCTGACAGGCAAATTTCACAAGGAGCCAAACCTTGACAATTCCCCTCCCCTGGTTGTTGTTTTTTTTTAAATTGCTTCCCTGGCAACCTCTCCCCGAGCTGCAGCAGTCAGACTACACTGCAGGTGCACACTCTGCTTTCCTCTCCCTCTCTGCGAGACTAATGTATTCAGGTGGACGGTGCAGGAGGAGAGGGAAGGGGTGTGTAGAAGATGGGGGGCCCATGCCCACCTCCACGGTCCCCCAAGATGAGTCCCAGACTGTGGGTTAAGATAGCACATCCTCCCCTTATGTTCCACTCTTATTTCATAAATTTTCCATCTCCGAAAGGCTACTGAAGGGTAATGAGTTAGATTATTTGCTTGGAGGTGTTTTGTTTTATTTCTTTGATAGCAAAACAATGGATAGCAAAACAATGCCAAGTCACTATAGGGTGTTGACATATTTTATAAATATCATAGAAGAGCTAGCAAACATAATGACCACATCTTGCACAGTGAGAGTTTTGTATATTTAAATTGTGATAGCGGAAGGGAATAAAAAGGAAGCTGGAAATTAAATAAACAAAAACTACATGTGTTGCTGAGATGATTGTATAAGATGCGAAGCACACATACACACACACACACACACACACACACACACACACCACTAAGGTTAACAAATATTAGACTGCCATAAAAAAAGTGGGGGGACACTGTAGGGGCACCTAGGAAGCGCAGTACATTGAACAATGACTCTTGATTTTGGATCAGGGTCATGCTCTCTGGGTCCTGAGATGGAGCCCCGAGTGGGACCCACACTGAGCATGGAGCCTGCTAGAGATTCTTCCCCTGCCCCTCCCCCTACACCTGTACATGAGCTCTTTCTCTCTCTCTCTCTAAAAAAATTTTATTTAATTTTTTTTGAAGATTTTTATTTATTTATTTGACAGAGAGAGAGAGCACAAACAGGGGAAGTAGCTGGCAGACGGAAAGAGAAGCAGGCTCACAGGGCAGGGAGCCCACTGAAGGCTCGATCCCAGGACCCCAGAACCATGACCTGAGCCGAAGGCAGACGCTTAATGACAGAACCACCCAGGCGCCCCTCTAAAAAATGTTTAAAAATTAGCAGGGGCGGTGGTGAACCCTGATCTCAAAAATCTATTTTAGCATATGAAGAGATACAGCTCTGATATATTTTAATAAATATCTGCTTAATATGGCTATCCAAAATCAAGAGGTTAAAGCAACAGGAAGAATGCCTTAGGGAGATGCTAATCCCATTTTTCCCGTACATCAGCAGCAGTAACAGAAGACATACCTCTCCACTGACCTATGTGTTTCTACTTCAAACCATCTCTACTGTCCTGACCCAGGGTGATTTGGAAGTTGAACAAGAATATCCCACAGAAATGTATCAGTTTTTGAACTTTCTCAGCAGTTTGCTGTTTGTCTCCAATGCTAACTCCTTTCTTAAAAGGACAAATGCTAGACTGATGTGTTTTCTCAATAAATTGAATTAAGTTATATATTCCAGTCCAGATCTCAATTCTTGTCCCCAGTCTAGCTCACTTAGTCAAAAAAACATTTATTTACTATTCTAGAACAAGATGGTGACAAAGGAGGCTCCTGAACTTCCCTCCTCCTACACATGCACCAAATGTACAGCTGTACATGGAACAATTCCCTCTGGGAGAAATTCAGAAACTGAGTGACTCCCACATATGGAACTACTCAAAAAATACCCATATCAAAACAGGTAGGAAAGGCTGAGAAACCTGGCCATAAATCCCACACCCAGCACAATGACATACAGTTGGGAGGGAACCCCCAACTCCCAGATCCTCCCCGAGGAGAAAGGGGCTTGGACCCCACATTTAGCTCCCCAACTTTGAAGACTTCCACCAGACGGAAGGCCCCAAATCACTTGGCTCTGAGAGTCAGCAGGGCTTTCAATCAGGGGTCCCAAGGGACCTTGGCCAACAAAGCAGTATGGCTACCTGCTCGGGGCTCAGCGCGGAGAGCAGGCAAAAACGCTCATCTCCCAGGCTTTCCTTTCAAGGATTTGGCTGTATAATTCACAAGCTCCTGCGGAAGAGCCCAGCTTCTAACCAGCATGCATCACGGTGATGACCGGATCCTCCCCAGAGCCTGAGTGAGCTGGTGAGCTCTTGCCCTTCTCCCCACTCTGGTGCATTCCTGACAATACAACTAAGTCTCCAGTTTCTCCCTGGAAAGAGCTTATCCACACATCTAGTGCTCTGACTTTTACAGCAGTCACCTGACCTGGCTTGGAGAGCCAACGAGACCTGTACTGAGTCCCACAGGACCACAGCAAACCAAGAAACAGTTTTTCAACCATGTAGGACCACCTCCCTCCCCTTGCAGTCCTCCTCCCGGGGTCCAGCACAAAGACACCCGGCAAGTGCCCAGTTCCCAGTTTCTCCCAGGAAGGAGACTGACTGCATACTGTTCCAGCCGCTGCCTGAGGGTCCAGCTTCTAATCAGCCTACATCATCAGGGAAACGCAAATCAAAACCACAATAAGATATCACCCTACACCTATTAGGATTTCTGTTATCAAAAAGACAAGAGTTAACAAGTGTTGGTGAGGATGTAGAGCAAAGAAAAGCCTCTTGCCCTGTTGGTGGGAATGTATATTGGTAAGCTACCCTGGAAAACAGTGGGGAGGTTCCTCAAGAAATTAAAAATAGTTGGAACTACTAAAAGCAGAAATGGTAATTTCTTATGCATAAATACACACACACTTAAACACAGAATCCTGGTTGGGTGGAGGTAGATACTGACATGACAAAGTCACAATTTGCTTTCAAGAAGAAATAGCGGAGCTTTCCTTTGGTGGGGCTGATCAGAGTGTCAAGGGGGCCAGAGAAAAACAACTGAAAAATGCTGGCACACTCCGCTGCCTGGTGGGAACAGATAATTGATCCAGCTCCTTGAAAAACATTTTGCTAAAAAGTCCACCAAAATTTTGTAAGATGAGGCAACATTATTTCATTTCTAGGCACGCAGCCTAAGTAATTCTAAATAATCCAAATAGGGGGAAGCTTCAGATAGGTGTTTATCACTGCATTATTAAAATGAATCAAATAAGTATTCTATGTCTGGTTGGGATCATGGTTACTTGGATATACGCATTTATCTAAACTCATTAAATTATTCACTTAGGATCCATACACTTCTCTAGAACTTTTATCTCAAAAAATAAATAATAAAAATATATAAATAAAATATCCTTTCCTTCCTTTTTAAAAATAAAATGGCCAAATACCCACTGACCCAAAAGGCCCTACACAGGGAAATACAACCCTTGGAGGATCCATTTGATTATATCTTATGGCATTATTAAAGTATGGATTTAATCATGATTGCTTCTAGTAGTATAGGAAACATGTATTAAGATGTTAACTGAAAAATAAATACAAAACGCTAGAGGAAATGTAATCACAAGAATGGTAAAATATGTTTAAGTAGAAGACTAAAAGTTGATGTATCTAAATATTAACAGTAATTGTCATAATAGAATTATGAATGATTCTTTTCTCCTATTTTTCTGTATTTTCAACATCTTATATAATGAGCCTCATTAAAGCAAGGAAAAAAAAACCTTTTTTTAAAAAAGTGAGTAAAGTGCTGTTCCAGTTACTCCCTGCCCCCTCTCCACTCAGTTCTTGAGCAAATTAGCAGGCCTGGATGACCCTATACCTAGTCAGGAATAAGAATTCATCAAAAAAGGTCTAACATGAAGTCTGTGAAAAAATACAGTCCAACACTCCCTTCAGAAAGGAAGTAAATTAGCAAATTTATAACAACACTGGAAACAAGGCTGACCAGCTGACCAGAAAAGTAGGGCTTCTAGAAGTGAGAGAGCAATGGCAAAGAGATGCACAACATATCGCAAAAGAGCTGAGGAACCCCTCTCAGTAGACAAATAAAACATCCCCAACGGTGGTTTTTCCCAGAACTCCAGAATAATACCGCAGTCAGAGGCAGTGAAGGCAGGAAGAAGCATGCGACAGTGTTCTAGGTAACTAACTGAAGAGTGGCACTGATAAGACAGCCAATCCCCGCCCCCATTCCTCTGGCCATTCCTCATTCCTTCGCATCTGTCCCTCCCCCACCCCCCCATGAAGAGAGTTATGAGTACTCCTTTCTAACAGCTCTGGCATGGGAGATGACCAGAGTGACTACTGAGCAAAAGAAAGAAAGTCTCTGTCTGCCAAGAGATACTGAGAACCTCATTCCCAAAAGTCAAGCTTCCTTTAGACCTTCTTAGCCATGCGTTGGTCCTCTTCTCCTGTGGATTCACCAAGGGTGATGAGTTTGCATCAACTGCCAGACAAACAGGGATCCTCATTTAGCTTGAGAAAATATACTCCACAGCAACGAACTGTTCAATCTAGAATCTCAACCACAAGTAAGAGCAAACAAGAAACACTAAGTATTTAAGGAATTTAACACTATAAAAGAGATGCTCTGAACTCAATAAATACCTATTATGAGGGGAAATTTTTTAACTGAAAAATACTAGATAAAAAAATAGTATAAACATTAGAAAGAAAAAGACAAAACTATTATTATCTAACAAGGTGAATGCCCATCCAGGACACACAAGATAGTCTACTAATAAACTTTTAGAACAAACAGAGAATTTAGTTAGATGGATACAAAATCAACATGTAAGAATTAATAGTTATTTTCTAGATCTGAAATAACTAAATAGCATATACTTAAGTATCCCATAATAGCCAATAACATATTCATAATTAAGTTTAACAAGAGATGCACATTTATAAAGAATGCTGTAAACTTTTATTGAAGAAAGTAAAAGAGGCTCTAAAGTAATAGAAGAGCAAACTATGTTTCTAGATGAGAAGACCCAATATTGACAGATATTAGATCTCTCTAACTTATAAATAAATTTGATAAAGTTTTCAATCAAAATCATAAGAGGATGTTTAAATGAAATGAAATACAATAAAATGAAATGAAATAGCTAACACAATTTTAAAAAGAAAAATGAGGAAGGACTATCTGGGCCACTCTAAATTTGAAGAATAGTGTGGCATTGTTCCAAGAATCAATAAATAGACTAATATGAAAAGATAAATCATGCGATATTTCAAGTCAGGAAAGAAAAGACGAACAATTCAATAAATGATGTTGGAATAACAAACTAGCTATTTACGGACAGATTAAAAACTAAGCTCAATAAAACATTAAAGATATTAAAAATTCTATAAATATTAGGAAACATACAGAAGAACTTTATGTCTTAATCTTTAAGTAGGGAATACTTTCATAAGCAAAGACACAAAAGTCATAAAATGAAAAAGTTTTAAAAATTCAAATATTTTAAATACTGTAAAGATTATAAATAAAATTTGGGGCACCTGGGTGGCTCAACGGGTTAAAGACTCCGCCTTCAGCTCAAGTCATGGTCTCAGGGTCCTGGGATGGAGACCCCACATCGGGCTCTCTGCTCAGCAGGGAGCCTGCTTCCCCCTCTTTCTCTACCTGCCTCTCTGCCTACTTGTGATCTCTCTCTCTCTGTCAAATAAATAAAATCTTTAAAAAAAAAAGATTATAAATAAAATTCAAAGATGAACTACCAACTGGGAGAAAATATTTCTGACATCTATGACAGATAGGTATTAATAACCAATATAAAACGCCCCTAGATGGGGCACCCAGGTAGCTCAGTTAGTTAAGCATTTGGCTCTTGATTTCAGCTCAGCTCATGATCTCAGGGCTGTGAGATCAAGTTCTGAGTTGCGCTCCACATTGAGCATGGAGCCTGCTTAAGATTCTCGCTCTCCCTCTGTCCCTCCCCCTCTTCCCTCTCCACGCTCCCTTCCCCTATCCTCCCCACTGCCTGCACATGCTCTCCCTCTCTAAAAAAAAAGAAAAAAAAAGAAAAAAGTGCCCCTAGAAACAAATAAATACTAAAAAAAAAGCCTAACAAAAAGAAGGAAATTCAGAGAAGAAATATGTGTCTAAATGAATATTTTTTAAATATGCTGAACTTCCACCATAATTTGGAATATGCAAATTTTTTAAAATGAGTTAAAAAACTTACCTAATGGGCAAAAATGAAAAAGGATAATATTGTATTCTGACAAGAGTGTATGTAGAAAAACAGACTCTCATTAGTGAGAAAAATTGGAACAGACTTTTGAAGTATAATTGTTCAGTACTTATCAAAACTCTACTTGTGCATTTTCTTATACCTACAAAATCCACTTCTAGGATTACATGCAATAGACACACTTAGTATCCATATAGAAGACTGTTCATTTTAGCATTTTAGGGTAGATGTATGGACAAGAATAGCAAATGATTAGATAAACAATAGTACTGCCATGAAAGTCATTTTTGTAGTAGAAAAATAGGTACTGGCATAAAAAGATAACCAAGATATATTAGTAAAAAAAGAAAATTCTTAAGTGTAAACATACACGGAGAAAAGGTCAAGTGAATATATCAATGCATTAAATGGGAATTACTTCTTAGACAGGAAGGGGGTGAAGCACTGGGAAAAAGTAAAAAGGAACTTTGTTTTACTACCTATATTTTTATTGTTTGATTTTTTTTTAAATGAGCATATGTCAAGATCAGCAGAAATGATACACTCAGACAAGTTTTTACCATGGTGACAAGTGTTTACTTAACCAAGGTAAAATAATGTGGCCACTTGAAGCAAAGGTATACTTGATGGTACTGTGAACATGGTTTCCTAGAGCTTCACTTACATGGATGGTCCTCATTCGGGTAAGCTACTAGGGGTCTTGCTACTTAGACCAGCCCTGTCCCTCCCTTCACACTCAGGCATTTTCTCCTGCCAGACCAGGGAGAAGTCACATGCTAGCACCGTCCACCTATCTTCTACAAGGATGCACAGCCCTGTGTCTCTTCTACCATCTAGGTCCAATCTTCCTCTAATCCATGTCAGATTTCTAGCTCTCCTATCCAGGGATTGCTCTCAGTATCACATAAAGACTTCCTAAGTAAGAGAACTGGCAACAGTATACCACAGCACGTAAAGCTGACCACTTGGAGGCAACTGTGTGGCTCAATCTGTTAAGCGCTGGACTCTTGATTTCCACGGAGGTCATAATCTCAAGAATCATGAGATCGAGCCCCTCAGCCTGCTCAGTGCTGAGCCTGGAGCCTGCTTAAGATTTTCTCTCTCTTTCTCCCTCTGCCGCTCCCCACTCGTAAATGTGAGCTCTCTCTCTCTCAATCAATAAAGAAGGTTTATTACTTGTTTAATTCTTTTGAACAAAGGGGGGAACATTTAAATATATATACATCACAATATACATCAGAAGAATTACCACAAGAAACAGGAAGAAAAAACTTAAAAAATTCTCTACACTCTCAGAGAAATTAAAGAGGGGGCAGAAATTATATGCAAAGATTTTTGTGAGGAGGGATATGAAATTAAAGAGGAAATAAGGAAGGTGGTAAAATACAAGCTGGTGGAGTCCACAAAAGAAATCAAAGTTAACAAAACAAACACCACAGAAATAAAAAAGATATAGAAACATAAAACAATATAATAAAACTATTTTTTAAAAAGTATTGGGAACATGAAAGACAGACTTATAAAAATCCAGAAACTTAAATGGCAAAGGACAAAGAATCAAAGGTAATTGGAAAGATAGATATGGAAGACAGACCAAATAGAGCCAAGATGGAAGCCTGACCAATGAGAAATGCAAAACACCTAGAAAAGCCAAAGAAAAGAAAAAGTTGGAAGCCTTTCAAAAAAGAAAAACAAAATTGAAAGTCTTTTTTTTTAAGATTTAACTATACTTAGAGAGAGAAGGAGAAAGAGCACAAGCATGAGGGGCAGAGGGGGGAGGAGAAAGAATCTCAAGCAGACTCTGTGCTGAGCATGGAGCCCAACATCAGGCTCGATCTCTGGATCCGAGCCAAAACCAAAAGTCAGATGCTTAATCAACTACATCCCAAAGTTGAAGTCTTAAACTCCTACTTAGTATTGTGTGTACACTTAGACTCAATATAAATCTACAGTACCAAGTGAGTCTGGTACTGACATAAAAATCTATGGAACAAAACATTGAGTCCAGAAATGGATCTACATGTATATACCTCACTGATTACCAATGGGTAAAAGTGCCAGTGAGTTTCAGGGTGGAAAGGATATTCTTTTCAACAAATAGTGCTGAAAAGTTGGATATTCACATACAAAAACAAAAGAGGGAATATCAAACTCTTCACACCATATCCAAAATTTAGCTCAAAAAGGATAGACCTAAATGTAAGAGTTGATTTTTTTTAACTTATAGAAGATAACATAGGAGAAAATTTTTTTTTATCTCTAGTTATGCTAGATTTCTATAAAAACATAAACCACACAAAAAAGTGTAAATTGGACTTCAAAAATGAAAAACCTTGTTCTTTAAAAGATACTATAAAAAAATAAAAAGGCAAGTTATAGACTGGGATAAAATATTTGCAAAACATACAGCTGATAAAGTATTTTTTGGGAGAAAATACAAAAGACTTTTATGACTCAGCATACAAAAAAATCCAATCAACAAAGGCAAACAATCCAATTAAAAAATTGGGGAAATTTTTTGAAAAGACACTTCATCAAATAAAATAGTTAAGTGAGCAAATACAAAGATGCTCAATATCATTAGTCACTAGGGAAACGCATATTAAAACCACAAGCTACAAACAAGCATAAGAATTAAAAAAAAATTTACAATACCAAATGTTGGTGAGAATGTGAAGCAACCAACTTATTCATATGCTATGGGCAGAAATATAAAATGGTACAATCATGTGAGAAACAGTTTAGCAGTTTCATATTAAGTGGAAATACACTATTATTACCATAAAACTCAGCAATCTCATTCCTGAGTATTTACACAAAAGAAATGGTAACATATGCCCAAAGACATGTATTTGAATGTTCACAACCACTATTCCCCTTAACAACCAAAAATTTGCAAACAACCCAAATGTCCATCAGCTGGAGAAGATAAACAAATTTGTTGTATATCCATACAATGGAATACCAAATGGCAAAGTTCGGACACAAAAAGACTGCATATTATTTGGTTCCATCTAAACAAAATTCTAGAAAGGGCAAAACTACAAAGACAAAAAACCATTTAGGGGTTGCCAGGGGCTAGACATAGGAAGAAGCAAGAAAGGAGGCAGAATGGAACTTTCTTGAGTGATAGATATGTTCTATGTCATGATTGTGGTGGTAATGACATGATAATAATATAAACTATGTTTTTGTGTAATTATACAAAAATACAACTTATGGGGAGCCTGGAGGCTCGGTTGGTTAAGAGTCAGCCTTCAGCGTGGGTCGTGATCCCAGGGTCTTGGGATGGAGCCCCCATGTTGGGCTCTCTGCTCAACTGAGAGTCTGCTTCTGCCTCTCCCTCTGCTGCTCCCCCCGTTTGTGCTCTCTCTCTCTCAAACAAATAACTAAAATATTTTTTAAAAATACAACTTATAAAACTGTATTTCTATGTAATTACACAAAATACAGCTGTATGCATTTGTGAAAACTCAGAATCGCCAACTTAAAATTGTCAAATTTGTGTTATATTCATTACAAAGCAGGAAACTAGAAAGAAGATCATATTTCCACAAAAATTCCATAATAAAAGTCTAATCTCATAGCTAGGATGCTGTATATTCTTTGTAGATGATTATTGTAAACTTGAAAAACCCATAGGAATCCTCCAAAAACTAGCAGAAATAATACAATTCAGTAAGATTTCACTGCCTGTGAAAGTAATACATAAAGGTATTGAGCTTTACTATACTTGCAAATAGTGTAAAAAAATCCTAACAGAGGAAAACTTCACCTTTACAAATTCACAAATATACAAACTGATGGTTGCCAGAGGGGAGGAGGATCAAAGGATGGACATGACCGAGGAAGGCGAGTGGGAGATACAGGCTTCCAGGGATGGAATGAGTAAATCACGGGAATAAAAGAGGAATGTAGTCAACGGTACTGTAATAATGTTGTATGCTGACAGACGGTAGATGCACTTGTGGGGAGAACAGCATAATGTATAGACTTGCCGAATCACTATACTCTACACCTGAAACTAGTGTAACATTGTGTGTCAACTATCTTCAAAAAAAATTCTTTTTAATTCACAAGTTCATAAAATACATATACAACATCTATGGAGAAAGTTCATGTCACTCCTGAGGAAAAAAGAGAAAAAAAAGAAAAAGAAAACGGGTAACTCTAAAGATACATTCTGTTCTTGGTTAGGAAAATTGTGTACTGAAAGTCTTCTTTTTTCCTCCTAAATTGAACTATAAATTAATGACAATCTGACAAAAGAATATACTCTAGAAATAGTCCCAAATATACATTCTCACTTTGATATGATTAACAGGTTACTTCAAATCATTGGAGAAAAGACAGAGTACTTAAATATATGATATTGGGATAACGTTTAAGTTTTTAGAAAATATGTTTACATGCATACCTCACCTCCTATGTACAATAAATTCTATATACATCAAAGGTCTATACTAAAAATAAAACCATAAAGTTTAGAAGAAAATAAGATGTTTTGGTTTTTTTTTTACTATCCTATAGTTGGGAAGATCTATCAAAGCTTACATAAAATTCAAAACTCAGAAAACTAAAAGCTAACAAATTTGACTACATAAAACTTTTAACTATCTGCAATACAAAAATTTACTGTAACTAAACTCAAATGATATATCACAAACTGGATAAAAACAAATGACAAAGTGCTAATTTCCTTAAAATTAAAATTGCTTAGAAGGCAATAAAGAGATAGCCAACCAATAGAAAATATGGCAAAGAATATAAAGAAGGATTAAGGGAAAAAAGAAGCTCAAATGGCCTATAAAATGAAAAGAAGCTCAACTTCACTTATAATTAAAGAAATTAATATAAAATACTAATGAGGTGCCATTTTTCAGACAGACAAGAAGCTAAAAAAATTTTGTTACTATTTGGCCATGTCCACTGTAGCTCCCTAATGCCGTAAGAAATAAACACAGAGCTTTGTAACTATGGGGCAGCAGAGGTTGCCTTTTATGAGAATAATTACTCACTGAGCGCCATTTTGGCTCCTATCCCACCCAAATGGTATGAGATACAGAGAGTATGTAGCCCGGGGCACCCTTAACTTGAACCAGAGAATTCCAGGTTCAACTCCAAGAGACATAAAGGAGGGCAATGGGAAACTGTATCCTCTCTTTGATCAGGCTCTACTGTGGTGGTTTTCAAACTTGAGTGAATATCAGAATCACATGGAGGGCTTGTTAAAACACAGAAGATTGCTGGGCCCTGCCTTGAGAATTTGGTTTAGGAGGTAGAAGGTGGGACCTGAGAAGGGGCATTTTGTAACAAGTTCCTAGAGAGTGATGCTGTTCCTGGGCCAGGGACCACACTTTGAGAACCTCTGGTGCAGGGACCACCCCTGCCCCTGTTTGTTTGCTGTCTCCGTGGCAAACTGAAATAAAAGCAAAATTGATTGGAGTTCCACTGCCAATCTTCAAAGCCAGACCAGCCCTCTGTGGTTTGGCTTAGCTTACCGATTGGTAAAAACATGGATAATGAAATCCTTTCCCACAGTGCTAGTGAGAGAATAAACATATGCAGCCTTTCTCCATTTGGCAATATTTCTCAGAATTCATACGCATAGATCTTTGGTCCAGGAATTCCATTTCCAGGTATTTAGCCTATATATATGCTCTCCACAAAATGCGCTGAGGTTATACCTACAAAGAAAGATCCTTACTGTAGTATATTGCTAATAGCTGGAAGCCGGAAACAAACGTCGGTCAGTTGGGAATCCCTGAAATAAATTAGGATATACCTCAAGGGAATACTTTGCAGGCATTAGGACGAACGTGGCAGGTTCACGATACTGAAACGCAAAGATGCCCACAGTGTAATGCAAAAGATAAATTGCAAAACAGTACATGGCGCGTGATCCACTTTTTGTCAAAATTAAGATGTATCATATATATGACAAATGGTATGAATAATATGATATATAGGAAGATATGATGGATTTATATGCACAGCGTCTGCACTTCTGAGTGTGTGTAAGCAAGGTTTCTGAAGGGCCCCTCACAGACTTAGCCTGCGGAAAGGGGGCTGGAGCCTCACAGACAATGAAACCGCCCGGCTGGGGGAAAGCACGTAGGACCCTGAAAGACATTAACTTTTAAATTTTCCTGTTTGAATTGTTTTATAACAAGCACATATGCCCTCTTTATTTAAAACCCATTCTTTCAAAGTCGATGCAAAAGCCCAAGATGGCGGCGGCTAGAGCCGGCAGCGCCCGCCCTCGCGGGTACTGTCGGCTCCGCCGGGCTCCCTCACGAGGAGGTTGTTGATCATTAAGACAATCCGAGAAACGTGGGCTCCCTGGACAAGGCAGTAAAAAAAGGCTGGAACTGGATTGGTGGGGGCTCCGGCACGTGGTGATGCAATGACATTGCAGATTCAAGTGGATGAAAAGGGGAAGGCCGTGGAGGCCAGGTTTAAAGCGTCGGGCTGGGGGTCTGCGCTGGCCTGCAGCTCGTTGGCCACTGACTGGCTGTAAGGGAAGACCGCAGAGGACCGCCCTGACCGTCAAGATCACGGACACTGCCCACGAGCCCTGCCCCCCCCCAGCCCGTGAAGCTGCGCTGCTCCAGGCCGGCCACAGATGCAATCGAGCCTGCCCTCGCGGATTACGGACTCAAAACAAGAAGCCAAGAAAGGAGAGGCGGAGAAGGAAGGAGCCCTTAGCGAAGCGTGCATGTGGTCATACCTGCTGACTGTCTGCCTGTCTGTCCACCCGCCGCGCAATCGCTGTAGACGTTCAGCCGTGCCCCACGCTGCAGTAAAAGAGCTCGGAGACTGCGCAGTTTGGCGCCGTTCCGCGCGAGCAAAATACACGGGTTGCTCGTTCCAAGTCCCCTTTCAGCCCACTTATCACCTTAACCCAGCTCGTAGATATCTTGAATTGTGTGCATGGCCCAAAACTGAAATCAGTCACGAAGTCTCAAGTGTGGTAATCCACAAAGTGCGTAAATAATCGAATTTCACCTGAATATGTCTTGGGGAAGATTACCAACAGAAGGCCTTGGGAGGATTCCTTGATACAACCAATTATTGTACATAAAACAGATTTGCATATATATAATAAAATATATAAATAAAATTTATATAATATATAAATAGAACTTATGTACATTATATATATATAATATATATATAATAAAAGAACGTAAGACCATGTTTTTCTCAGGTAAGCCTCTCTTAGATCCCTACTCACCCCAGGGTCCTGCCCAGAGCCCCTTGGGGCTCCCAGATGCTGGACTGTGGTGACATGCACACCTTTCTGAGCAAACTGGACAGTGAAGCCCATGAACAGAGATGGTCAGATGTGTGTCACATTTTATGGAATGGGAGAGAAAGTGAAAGGAGAGAGCCATCTCTTTTCATTGTGCTTTGCAAAATAATCGATTGACCAAAAAAAAAAAGTCAATGCAAGAGCAATAACCTAACACCTTTAATGCCTTGGTGTTAATTTTTATCTATTGGTTATAGATGGTTTGCCAGGGCCTCTATCCGGGAACTTTTTTTTTTTTTGCCTAGTTTTTTAAATCACTGTGTATAACTGAAATTAATAAAACAATGCCCAGTGCCTCATGGAAAAATGTTCAAAATAAGATAGGAAACTGATAAGCACATACCACAGACAGGGAAACAGTAGTCCTGTATTGCTGTCAAGCCCTGTCCTTTGCCTTCGTATTAATTTACTCTCCAATGTCTTGAAGAAAATTTACCATCATTACATGATTAATAGTTGTTTATATTAAGTATCTGCAATTTCTCTGTTGACTCAATAGTTGCTTCCGTAACCATAAACTGAGTTGGTATGACCCCTTTCTCCTTCAGGTGGCCACCATTTCTATGCGTTCTGGGAATGGGACAATAGTGACAGTATATGACACCAGTATATGATGATGACGATATAGATGCCAGGTTACGCTAAAATACAGGGGACCTAAAATCCTCTCCTGGCAAGGGTGTCCCTGAAATTAGCATTTCTTAGGAGAGTAACAGGAAATTACCAACTTGTAAGAGAAATTAATTAATTCTGTTGCGGGCTTGACATTCAAGACTTTCAGGCAGCTAGGTCAAGCTGGCATTTCAATATGCAAACCTACTGCTCTAAGGTATAAGGCCAGCTCTCATGGGAGAGAGAGCAGGGCTAGAAGTACAAGCCAATCTTAAACTTCTCTTTAGAGTCGTGAAAGCTTAAGCCATGACATAAATATTTATATGTTCTGGATTGAAAAAAGAAAAAATCTGAAGAGCCATCAGGGAGCAAATATCCCACATTATTTCTCCACCTGAGAGAATATAATAAGACTTAAAACTCCAATGAATCACACATTTTCTCACTGCCCCAAAGTCCTGTGAAGAGGCCCCATTGTAATCTCTTAGTTACTCCTTGAAGAGGCACTGACAGTCTCCATAAAGTTTGTATTATTTGGTGGACAATTCTTTTAAAAGTGGATCGTTGACATCAAAATAGACCCAAAAGTTTTTGTATCAAACAATATAAACTAAGAAGTTTCTCTTTCATCCTGGAACCAGCTGTCCTTTTTCCTTAGCAGGCCAAGAACATCGTGTGTTATAGGTCATATGTCAAGTGCCACAAGACATAACATTTTGGTATGTTCCTGACTGATTTGGCTCTCTCACTTCTACTTCTTCTTCTACTCAAGCTACCATAAGTGTTTTCTTTAGTTGCCTTAGGACAGGCTCTAACTCCTCTAACTTTCCTATTTTTTTACATTCATCCAAGGTGCTAATGTGATTATAGCACTGTCATTTGGGATACATGATATCATTGCACCCTGCAACTGTGTGAAGGGAACTAGGGTAGAATTGAGAAAGCCACAGAAAAGCAGTTGAACTAAAAAAAAGGGTGGGGGGTCAGAGACTCCCCTTGGAATGCAATAAGACTTTGTAACCAATAATAGCACTTATATCTTTGTTCCTGGTTTCCTCTAAGGAGCTCAAAGCTCTTCTTAGCAATTATTAAATGAATCACCCAAACACTCTTGCACATCAGCAGACAGAGGTACTGTAATAGTCACGTAATGGATTGGAAAAACTGTACCACAGAAAAGTTGAGTGATTTACCAAATATTACAAAATGAGTCAGAATTGGAACAGAGAATAGTTCTCCGTGACACTGATCTGGTCAATGGCCCTTGCTGAATAAGCATCTTTGTCTGTTTTAACATTCTTATGTGAGGAGAGACCTAATTATCTCCCTATTGACTGCCATCTGTTGGTTCTTTAGTGTTCCTCCTTACTTGTATTCCACAACTGTGAAAATGATGCTTGTAATATTTCAGTAGTATCATATCTGACGGAGTGCTTTCACATTCGTGATCTTCTCTAATTAAGCAAGCCCATCTCTGCCTTCTGCATTCCTTCGACCCTTGACTCAAGCTGACTTGAAGTTGTTAAAAGATACCACACATGGAATGCAGCAGGGAGTGTGAGATTTCATTTTAGCCACTGTCTCCATCGAAGATACTCAACATGCCCCTGTCATCTCCTTCCCTACCCAGTTACGGTTTGGCAGCAACCATATTCTTCTATCAAAGGTCAGCAGTCCTATCCTAAAGTGGCATGTCATTCTGGGTTACTGTTCCCTTACTTGCTTCCTTGGGCCCAGGGATAGTAGGCTGCCATTCTAGCCCCAGAGACCTTTGCCATCTTTTTATTATGTTAACCTTTTGTAAATAATTTCTCCATTAAGTCTTTTCAGCAAGAGAGTGATGAGATGAGTTTAGAGTGGAGCGTTATTAAGGAAGACCCTGGAAGCCGGGTTCCTAATTAGAAAGCTGCTGGTATCCTGAATTTGTGCTAGAACATGCATGAGACAATGGTAGCTCAGGGTGGAGAGGAGATAACTGACTTGCAAGGTAATTTTGGAGGCTGAATTGCTAAGCCAAGCAACTAACTGGATAGTGAGGAAAGTGAGGGATGAGTCAAGGTGAAGATAACTTTGGACTTTTAGAAAAATATACATTCCTGGGGCACCTGGGTGGTTCAGTCAGCAAGCATCTGCCTTCAGCTTAGGTCATGATCCCAGGGTCCTGGAGTCAAGCTCCGCATCAAGCTCCCTGCTCAGTGGGAAGCCTGCTTCTCCCTCATCCACTCCCCCTGCTTGTGTTCCCTCTCTTGCTGTGTGTCTCTCTGTCCAATAAATAAATAAAATCTAAATATATATGTATATATATATATTCCTTAAAAGTTCTTTAAGTCTGTGTGGTGTGACTTGTGATACTTTTTTTTTAGAGAGAGAGAGCAGGCATGAGCAGTGGGGAGGGGCAGAAAGAGAGGGAGAATCTTAAGCAGACTCCAAGCCCATGGTGGAACCAGATGTGGGGCTTGATCTCACCACCCAAGATCATGACCAGAGTCAGACGCTTAACCAACTGGGCCACCCAGGCGCCCCGTGATACATTTTTAATTAAAGATAATTTGGCCAAAACACTGCTGTTTAGTTAAGTGTCTGGCCCTTGCGTTTGACATGAAGTCAACGGTCACCTCCAAGAAGGCTTGCCCTGCAAACTGCAATCTGAGCACACGCATCTCAGGTGCAGTGGTCCCACTACAGCACATGTGCCGCAACCACCCCGGGCTCTCCGGGAGGACGTGCGGCCATGCAAAGCCATGGAGGAGAGCACAGAAGGTCACATGCCTCTGAAGCCCAGTCTTTTCAAGTACATTGAAGCCAATAGGTTTTGACAGTGTGGATACTGAAATTATCCCTCAGTCTAAATATACTGGAATGTGGACAAAAGCATACCATCTGAATGGTGATAAACCTGGTGTTATTATACCTCAGCCCAGTAAGTCAGACAGAGAAAGACAAATATCATATGGTCTCCCACGCAGAATCTAAAAAAAAAAACTCATTGAGATGCCTGGGTGGCTCAGTGGGTTAAACATCTGCCCTTGGGTTGGGTCATGATCTCAGGGTCCTGGGATTGAGCCCCACGTCAGGCTCCCTGCTCAGCTGGGAGTCTGCTTCTCCCTCTCCTTCTGACCGCCCCGCCAACTCGTGTTCTCTCTCTCTCTCAAATAGTTAATAAAATATTATTTAAATTTTAAAATATAAAAAAACAAACTCATAGAAACAGAGGTTTGATATGCAGGTGGGGGGATGGGTATTGAGTGAAGGAGGTCAAGAGGTACAAACTTCTAGTTATAATATAAATAAGGTCTGGGGACCAATATAATGATGATAATGAACAATACCATATCATATATTTGAAAGTTACTAAGATAGTAGATCCTAAAATTTCTCATCACAAGGAAAAAAATGTAACTATATATGCTGGTGGACATTAATTTATTACTGTGGTGATCATTTCACAATGTATACATACATCGAATCCTTATGTTGTACACCTGAAACTTCTATGTTATATGTCAATTACAGCTCAACAAAACTGGTGGAAAAAACTCCTATTATTGTTACTTTCTTTCTAGGGCTCTTCTGTTGGGGAAGGTCATTGAGAGGATATGACCACTGGTTAACCCACAAACTGGACCCAGGCAGTCAGAGGCTCCTCACCCCCATTCCTGCCCTGGAAAGTTCACTCTGCCCCTTGTTCCCACAGTGGGAGCCATTTCAAGGACACGGCCTTGAGAGAGTAATGTGTTATTGAGACCATCTGGACGATATAGGTGACTGAACCTCATTAAGGCCTCCATATAAACTTCTTAAGATTTTGGCAGACGGGTACAGAGATTTACTCATCTTTGCAGATACCCAGAACAAGTCTCAATGCTAAGTTCGCTTGCATATTAACCTACCACCCACCAACCTAAAGTGGCCTGCCTCTTTCTCCATCAAGGGAGGCTAGTTTCGATTTCATGTTATATCTTTGTTATATATATCTTATATATATATATGATATATCTTTGTTATATCAGGGAAACTCCTGAGGGTGCAAACCAGCAGCTGCCCACCCACACTTCACATTTCCATTAATTTTAAAAGCACAAAGTAAAAACAAAGGCTTCTTTAATTTTATCATCAGACTACTTCCACATGGTCAAATTTCCTAGGAAAATGTGTATAAAACATATACCTATAAATGAGTATATACCTGGGGAAAGGTGAAATCCTAGAGGTCATAAAAAATACATTATCCTTTTTGGAATATTAATAGTCAGATACTATAACCATATTATAAATGCATTCTAATTCCTTCAAAGATAGAAACTAAACCTTAACAAACAGTCATACTCCAATAAAGAGAGGCTCCAATGACCTTAATATTTCTTCCATTTACAAAATCAGAAAAATGTGTTAGGTTTTTATAAGCAAATTCTTTTCTTCAAATAAAATCACGCTAAGTCCAAGGAAGCAGCAACTTTCCTGGAGGTACTCTGGCACAATGAGACATAGGAAATGTGCATGGAAAAAAATGAGTATTGCAGCCAATAATGTATGTACAAAGATATTGATGACATTACTCATAATGGCTAAAACCCACATGCAGTGATATTCAACAATAGAGAACTGGTTCAATACATTTCCTCGGGGACCTAGGGGAAAGTTCTTTTGTTCAGCCTCATGCAGCCAACCCTGATTCCAGCAGTACAGGTACAATGCTGGGTCATTGGTACAGTCTACTCTCTTCTCAAGGTGAATGTCTTTCTGGAGTTCTTGGCGTTCTTTCTCATCTGCAGCCCTTGATCATAGCAAAAGTTTCCTAACATCGAATTTTGAAAAGAAAGATTAGTGTCTCTTCCCGAAGGCACTGGAGTTTTTTCTTATGCAAATTATCCTTTACCTCTACCACCTAATCCTGCATCCAAAAAAGGAAGGGCAAACTTGAAAAGGGATACAGTCCTTTAAAAGTGGCTCAGATGGAAAACATGTGTTTACATCTTCTATTCTCTCTCAAAATACTGCTACGATGATGACTTAAAAAAAAAATTCACCTGCAAAAATAAGAGGAAGAAAGGCAACAACGGTCATTGAGCTCAGATGCCAAAAAGCAGACAGCAAAGCTGTAACTGAGAGCGAGAAAAATAGGTTGGTAACCGCAGGTCAGGAATCAGAAGGACATCTGCCTTCATAACAGAAGAGCTGGACACCGGAAGACAATATAGCCTCCAAAACCCTGGGAAAAATGACTTCCAACTGGGAACTCTATATTAAGCTACACTCTTATTAGAATATGAAAGTAAAATAAAGATTTTTTTCCAGACATGTAAAATTTCAAAGAACATTTATTTCCAATATAGATTTACTCAGGAAGCCACAGCAGGTGCACCTACCAAAGCAGGTGCTCCCCAAAACGAGAGAATTTACCAAGACCACAAAACCCAGAAACCTCAGGGTCCATGTTGGCCCAGCTACATAATTTGCAGGGCCCAGTGCAAAATGAAAACACAGGGCCCCTTGTTCAAAACTTCAGAAGAATTTCAAGAGGGTGAGAGCAGAGCACTAAACCAAAGGCAGAGCCTTTCTAAGTGCGATTGCACAGGATGCAGATCTTAGGACACTGGCCTTGGATCCAATCCAGAAGAGGAAAAGGAGAATTCCCAGGATGATAGTGAAGAGAAACCCCAGGACAGTAGTCATGCAAGTCCAGACAATCACCAGTCCACTCCGGAGCCAGAAAGTGGAGTGCCCCCAAACAGGTATCGTCGAGGAAAAGAATGAAATACAGAGATTACCCAACGCGTTTTTTTAACAATTTTTTTTAAAGATTTTATTTATTTATTTGACAGAAAGAGATCACAAGTAGGCAGAGAGGCAGGCAGAGAGAGAAGGGGAAGCAGGCTCCCCGCCGAGCAGAGAGCCCAACGCGGGGCTCGATCCCAGGACCCTGAGATCATGACCTGAGCTGAAAGCAGAGGCTTTAACCCACTGAGCCACCCAGGCGCCCTTCCCCAATGCATTAACGGACCTTTCCACTTTTGGGGGACAATGTATGAAAGAATTAGTGGTGGGGACGGTTAAAGCAATGTTGCAGACAAATCAAGTCCTGGTCGGTGTCGATATTTTACGACAGACTTGCTGCAAGAGCAAAACCACTGTTGCTCCAAAAACGATGAAGACAGATTAACAAGAAATTGACCTCCAAGCAGTTACGCAGCCTTGGGATATATACACACGTGAATCAAAACCAGTCTTGGTACTACAGTAAGACTTTTCGAGGAATTCAAGATGGAGAGTGCCCCTCTGGCCAAAAATGGAACAAGTCCAAAGGCAAGACAGAGCACAGACAATTCTGAATAAGCCTGGACAAACTGAACTCTCTTGGTTGTTGAAGAGTACTAGAATGGAGAAATGTTCTAGATTTCTCTCTCGTTGTCCCACACAAATTTCCATTCAAAGACAGATGCGCCAGCAATATATGCTAGTAAACGGTTTCTATTTGGGATCCTATTAGGACCTGTAAAACAAGCACATTTTGTTTTGTGTATATTGATTCCAGTGTGTCGACTTTAATTTGTTTGCTGTAATTAAACTCGTGTAATTATTGCAAGAAAATTCAATGAAAACAGGCTCAGACATTTCTTTTACACCCGTGCTCCATGTTGTTCTGATTTATTGGGATTGTCCTGGGGCTCAAAGCTAGGAATTCAGGGTCAAAGTGGTATGCTCGCCAATAGCAAGGGGAGAGAGTAGGAGCCAGACACAACTAGAGCAGAATTGTTTTTCCTTTGCAATGGGCTTCATTACTGTTCTTATGATACATGCTGATTTTCTGAAAGTTCTAACAATAAAGAAAATCTCAAGGGAGAAACAAAAAGTGAACCCAAATCCCACCATATAGAGGTAAGCACAGTTCAATTTCACCAGTCATCCTACTGGACATCTCCCTATGTAGATGAATACAAAGGGAAGAAGGTGAACATTTTCACACTCATGGTAAAATGGCATTTTACTCTGTGATCTGCTTGGTTCACTCAGTGATACAGTAGTCCCTTCTTAAGCACAGTTTTGCTTTCCACGGTCAAGCAAGATCAGAAGATCCTGGTTATCCTCCTGACTTATCGTCAGAAGGTTCACAGGAATGAACCCTACGTCACAGTGCTTACATCCCTCACCTCGCTTCATCTCATAGACAGTTTATCATTTCACATCAACACAAGCAGAAGAATGGTGGGTACGGTGCCATAAGATATTTTGAAAGACCACATTCATATAACTTTTATTATGTTGGTTTAACTGTTCTATTATTAGTTACTGTTGTTAATCTTTTACTGTGCCTAGTTTATAAATCAGATTTTATCATAGGCATGAATGTATGGGGAAAACATAGTATACATAGGGTTCAGTGCCATCTGGGGTTTTGGGCACCCACTGGGGGTCTTGCACCTACCTGTGGATAAAGGGGGACTACTGCCTATCATGGGTACTTTATATGTCAAAATACTAATTTCCATACCATCATTTTTAATAACTACATAGCATACCATCTTATGTATATGATAACTAATTTTTTTAAAGATTTTATTTATTTATTTGAGAGGAAAAGAGAGAGAGACAGAGAAAGAGTGCATATGTGAGCAGGGGGAGGGAGAAGCCGGCTCTCCTCTGAGCAGGGAGCCCGACATGGGGCTTCATCCTAGGACTCTGGGATGATGACCTGAGCCGAAGGCAGATGCTTAACTAACTAAGCCACCCAGGCACCCCTACAATAATTAATTTAAAAAAAGTTTATTGCTGAGGGGAGCCTGGGTGATTGCTGAGTGTATTTCCAATTTTTCTTTACTGTAAAAAAAAAAAAAGCTGCAATGACTTGAGCACATATCATCTCATACTTCTGTAACTTATCTCCTTAAGGTAAACTCCTATGAGTGATTTTGTTGGCTTAAAAAGAACAACTTGCCAAATGTCCTCCAGAGTTTTGTTTTGTTTTGTTTGTAAATCAATTTACACTTCCTCTAAGAGCCCAAGAATATACAAATGACCAAGAACACATAAAAAAGATACCCAACATCACTAGTGATCAGGGAAATGCAAATGAAAACCACAAAGAGGTATCACCTCACACTCACTAGAGTGGCTGTCAGCAAAATAGACAATAACAAGCATTTCTGGGCCATGAAGAAGTTGAACCCCTCACACACTACTGGCGGTAATATAAATTGGTGCCGCCACTTTGGAAATCAATTTACCTGGCAGTTCCTCAAACAGGGTCATCATAGGATCCAGCAATTCCACTCCTAGGTATGTACCCAAAAGAATGGAAATCAGGGACTCGAAACAAAAACTTGTATGCCAATGTTTGTTGCAGCATTATTCACAATAGCCCAAAAGGAGAAACAACCCCCGTAATCATCAACAGGTGAATGGATAAACAAAATGTGGTCTATCCATTCAATGGAATGTTCTTCATTTATAAAAAAGGAAACGTTCTGATATATGCTGCAACTCAGATGACCCTTGAAAACATTATGATAAGTGAAACAAGCAGAACACAAAAAGGCAAGTATTGGAGGATTCCACTGATAAGAAATACCTAGAATGGGCAAATCCATAGAAACAGAAAGAATTGAAGAGGTTCAGGAGAGGGAGAATAGGGACTTCCCGCTGAATGATTACAGTTTCTGTTTGGAGTGATGAAAATACTGAAAATAGTGGGGATGGTTGCACAACATTGTAAATGTAATTAATGCCACCGAATTGTGCACTTAAAAATGGTTACAATGAAAAAAAAATGGTTACAATGGCAAATTTTATGTTACATATATTTTACCACAATAAAAAAGTGAAAAAAAGGGCGCCTGGGTAGCTCAGTTGGTTGAGCAACTGCCTTCGGCTCAGGTCATGATCCTTGAGTTCCGGGATCGAGTCCCACATCGGGCTCCCAGCTCCACGGGGAGTCTGCTTCTTCCTCTAACCTTCTCTCATGCTCTCTCTCACTTTCTCTGTCTCTCAAATAAATAAATAAAATCTTTTAAAAAAAAAAGTGAAAAAAAAAGTTCTTGAGCTTGAAAAAAAAAAAAAAAAGACAGGAATGCAGTACAGATACATGTTCCAATACAGGTACACCTTGAAAACGCTTTGCTAATAAGATAGGTCAGTCCCAAAAGACAACATATTATATTATTCAATATAAAATGTCAGGACTGGCAAATCTATGGAGACAGGAAGTAGATTAGTAGTTGCCTAGAGCTAAAGGCTGGAGTTGGGGGGGGCAAGGAAGGGTGAAGAGAGGAGTAACTACTACAGGATATGGGGTTTTTATGGGAGGGTGAAAATGTTAAAATTAATGCTGGTGATGTGATGGTCATACAATTTTGTACTAAATGTACTAAAAGAAAGTCAAAATATATACTATAAATAGGTGAATTGTATAGTATGTGGATTATATCTCAAGAAGCCAAGAATGCTATTATTTTTGTAATTGTGTATTTTTCTGATGATGATGAGTTGGACCATTTTTTTTCATATCTTATTGAACATTTTGTGTTTATTCTGTTGTAAATGACTTACTCATCTTCTTTGCTCAGTTTTGTTTGTTTTCATTTTTAATGATGTAAAGATTCATTTGTAGTCTACACTGACATGTATTTTTGTAAGTACATTATGCTCTTGAAGTTGGTGCAAAATGCTCTTGAAGTTGGTGCAAAATACGGTATACTTTTGGCATGCCTCAAGTCAAAAGAGAAGGCCAGACGGTTTGGAAGGTGCCGACAGCCCAAAAGGTTGAGTTAATTTTATTTGTAACAGAGCAAACACAGCATGGACGGGTAACACAAAGAGCATACCCCTTAATTTTTCAGTGCCATAACAGGTGCTTTATGAATATCATCTCACAGGGGTGCCTGGGTGGCTCAGTTGGTTGAGCATCTGCCTTGTCCCAGTGTCCTCGGATCAAGTCCCCCATCATGCTCCCTGCTCAGTGGGGAGCTTGCTTCTCCCTCTCCCTCAGCCTGCCACTCCCCCTCCTTGTGCTTTCTCTCCCTCTGTCAGGTAAATAAATATAATCTTTAATCTCATATAATCCATCACACCCATTTCAAAGAAGGGAGGTCACCGTCCTCAGGGTTACACAGTCAGCTGTTGCAACTAGAATTTGAACCCAGTTCTCTCTGCTCCAAAGTGCTCTCCAGCTTAAGTGCCCTCTGAAGAGTATTGATCATATATGCATGACCAATAATAGGAAGTTATGATGATGCTCTTTGTACTTTCTGAGCTCCAGAAACCTGTGACTGGAGTAGTGCTGAGCAGCCACGGACATTATGAAATTGGAGGTGACTGAATGAAATTTATCAACAGAAACATAAAAATTCTTCAAGGTCCCTCGAATGTCCCTCTGAGGAATTATGAGCCTCCTTGGGTCCTAAGAATTGCACTTGGACATCTCTGCTCAAAGTCCTCATTCGGAATGTGGCAGTGAAAGGTCAGAGGTCACAGAGACCCAGAAATGACAAAGTCACAAAAAATGACACAGCCTTCAAAAGAGCTCACGAATATCATATTTAGGAAATCTGTAGATTCCATGGGATTATATTACACATCAGTGTAATGATGGATAGGGTCATGCAAGGACGAAGTTTTTAAAAAACCTTACTTGGAGTTTATCTGCTCAAACCTTTCACTTTATAGATGCAGTAACTGATATCCTAAGATTTTTTTTTTTGAGATCCTAAGGTTTTTAATTAATAACTCTACTTAGAAAAACCTCAGTAAAGGGAAGATAGAACAATTTCTGCTGACTCCAGACTCTTAGATTTGTCAATGCCTTTCCGCTTCACACTCTGAAAAACCTCCAAAGTCAGTTTTCAATGGTAAAACCTCAGTCTGTGAATTTAATATTTTTCGGCTATCTACACTGTACTGGGAATTGTTCAACTCTAATTCCCTTTAGCCATGAAGACTGGGAGAGAATATAATTCTCAGTGCTGCTCATGTTTCCAAGTCACATGTCCTCAGGTTGCTAAAAATTTCTAGCCTGTGAAACATGAAATGAAATGCCAGGATTCTATTTTTGATTGACAACGAAAGCAAGGGAGCGGATTTATATCCATTGGCAAAATCTTATGATGACAGTGAGAAATTGCTAGTGATGAGACATAAATGTTACCATATAGCATTGATGAAGTTTCCACCTTTCCTATTGACTGAAAGGAGACTGCTTCCCTCTGGCCTCTAGTCTCTAGTGTTCCAAAACCAGATATTTAATTTTATTTTAAATTACTTATAAATGTAATGGTATCATAAGTGTTATTCAGTAAGGAAGAATGAAAAGAACCACAAATAGGAAGGAAATGCACACTTTTTTTTTTCCAGTCATTTTCCATTTATATTTTCCTCCCTTGGAATTCAATTGTTTTAACATAATCTAATTTTTAAAAAATACTTCTATGATTGGGAATTTATACGAATTAATGTTTCAAGTAGAGAAGAATGGATAAAACCTAGTTTAAAAACTATTGATGTGTTTTTTGATCCTTATGTATCTAGGACAATAGAATGGATTGCTCTAAAGCATAGACAGTGTTCATTTAACTTTAAAAAACAATACTTCATGTATTTTGATATTAGCCAATCCAATGTCACAGTAGGAGACAATTTAAGGCAAGCACATTTAAAATATAAGGAAGGTACACAAACGTCTAAGACTGTGGCACATTTATTTACATAGCAATATAGAATTCTCCTCTACTCTTTGATTAATGAAAGTAATGGTCAGACTTAAAAATAAATACCTAACATATAATATCTAATATATTTATCTTACCTAATAATAATATATATTTACCTTTAATGCATATTAAATAAGTATTTGAGAATACAATGCAATTGGAAACCTTTGGAAAGTTCAAAATATATTTCTGTCTCTATACAGATGGACATATGTATGCTGAATTAAATATATATTATATATACATATATATCAATATAAAATTTATATGTACCTATATCAAGCAAAAAGCCAATACTGTCTTTTTTTCCAGTTAATTCACTGATTGGTCATTTGTTTTCACAATTCCATAGATACAAATACAAAAAAGACTCCTCACTTAGCCGAAAAACAACCTGCAGTGTCATCTTTTAATTTTAACTCCTCTTTTATTGCCCCTCATTTTCTAAGGGACTAGACTCCTTCTGGACTTCAGGGGTTTTATGTTAGTTTTTTTCCAAGTTGATTTTGTTTTACTCTTTAAGTTCATGCCATTGTTTGCTGACATAGTGAAATGGGATTTATGGCACAATAACCAGCCAACTGGAGAATGTATTAACTGGATACTGGGAATGCCAGCAGTAAAGAATGTCAGGATCCACTAAAAATAGAAGGTTTCATACTTGCAGTTTAGTCACCTTTGTTTGCTATAAAAATGTCTTACTTTAGCTCATCATGAGTTTGTTTTCTGGGGATTTTTTTATTTTTGTTTTTGTTCTTAAAGCATCGTGGAGGGAACAATTCGATGTGAACATTATTTTTTAAGAACTTTTTTTTTTTAGCCCATCAAATTTCAGTATACATGGTTAATAACCACTTCAAATTGCTATGCCAGGAGAAACTTTTACCTAATTGCCTGCCAAGGCTCATAAAGCACCTCTGTGTCATTGGCAATTCATTGGTCTATTGATGTCATAACTCACATTGATATTTTCTGGCTCTCATTTTTCACTCATACTGATGCACGCTTGCTTTGATTTTTTTTTTTACATTTACAAAATTAAGGGTTACGCCTCAGCTATATGGTTTTTAATAGATTCTGTACACAGTCTCCTAAGTGGATTTTCTCTTTCTCTACAACATACACGCACACAAATGCATGCATGCACACACATATACACCCTTTAAATGGTTGAATATATTCTCCTCCAAGTGGAATTTTTGCATTAAACTGAAGCATTTCAGGGTACCTAGATGGCTCAGTGGTTAAGCATCTGCCTTTGGCTCAGGTCACAATCTCTAGGTCCTGGGATTGAGCCCCACATAGGGCTTCCTGCTCAGTAGGGAACCTGCTTCTCCTTCTCTCTCTCTCTCTTCTTCTGTCCTTCCCCACCACTCATTCTCTTTCTCAAATAAATAAATAAATAAAATCTTTTTAAAAAATTGAAACATTTCATTTCATTTTCACATTGATCTACAGGTCCCCTTAAAGCTACTCTTCAAAAGTCCCTCTTCATGTGACTAACAGTGATCAAAGGTCACTTTATCTCAGAATGCCCGAATTTGTACAAGATCACAGCTAATGAGTTACTTTCCAACACGATGTCATGAGGATCTGTTGCCAGAACCAAATCATACGTCGGTTCTTCCCACAGTGGCGCATATCTTCTCTGTTGGTGCGCAGCATTCTGCAGAGGCCAGCACCGTGCAAAGGGAGACAGCTCAGATCCGGACATCTCTGTCACTTCCCCCTGGATGACTGTGAGGTGTGAAGAAAGTATGTTCACACCTGCCAATTCTGCCAAACGTCATGCTCTCATGCCGCACACCAATTAGTTTTACATTCTCTCGAGGAAGGCGCGAGTGTGAAAAGCTGTTTTTTAGCAGTGACATAACTGTCCTCTACTACCTCAGAGGAGGGGAGCATTCATCTTCACTGCCGGGATGGAGAGAAGTTTGAGGTGCAATGGGAAATCATTCCTGTATGGAGAAAAGTTTTCTTGGATGTGTCAAGACATTGTTAGCTCAGTAAACATGGCGGCCCATGTCCAGGTGGGTCAAATTCCTCATTTCCTCTCAACACCACTTCCTGAGACATTTGAAGACCCAAGCAAAGGGTGGGAACTTAGTCAGTGAGGGCTATGGAACCCCAGACTGGCCAGGTTAAATGCCACAAAGAAATTAGTGATTGTACAAAAATTGGCCCACTTCATATAGCTATACTACGTGGTGCCACATGGCTTACAATTCTGACTGAAAAATATACATTTGGGTCATTTTCCAGAAAGTGGCTAAAATGTTAGGTACCAATTGTAATTCGTTCAATCTCTCTCTCTTTTTTTAAACCCTATGTCTTACACTCTTAAGCGATTGAAGTTATTGCCTGTATCTACCTCACAGATCTTAAAGTAACTCAACAGCCATCTAAAGGACTAAACAACTATCAAGGAACTGCTTGCAAAATCATCTTCTCCATCAGAGACCATCTCACTAACCTCCTTGGGAGAACCCAGTTTTTCAGCCTGGCTTGCTACTACTTCTGTCACATTTTTTTAGTCATATGAACTTTATTTTTTTTTTAAGATTTTATTTATTTATTTGACAGAGAGAGAGAGAGAGATCACAAGTAGGCAGAGAGGCAAGCAGAGAGAGGGGGGGAAGCAGGCTCCCTGCTGAGCAGAGAGCCTGATGCGGGGCTCGATCCCAGGACCCTGAGATCGTGACCTGAGCCAAAGGCAGAGGCTTTAACCCACTGAGCCACCCAGGTGTCCCATCATATGAACTTTAAAATTTTTTTTTCTAGTTGTTGCTTCATTAAGCATAATATTCTTAAAAATTTCAAAAGAAATGTTTTGCTGTCAAGTCAGCACTCAGCATTCATAAAGGTGATGTTCTGATTTATAGTAAGAAATATATACTTAGACTGTCCCTTTCTAGACTTAGAAAGACTGTGTCTTTCTGGCACAGATCTCCTAAAACTCTCAGAATTTCCTAAGGGGGTCTTTTTTTAAATAATATTTTTATTAAGTAATCTCTATACCAAATACGGGGTTTGAACTTACAACCCTGAAATCAAGAGTTACATGTTCTACCGACTGAGACAGCCAGATGCCCCAATTGTGCCCATTGTTATGTCAATGAGGTGACTTTTGGAAAGCACCTGAGAACAAGGCTGCATATTAACTGGCAACCAACCCAGTGATTACGGTGGTTGCAACTTTCAATTCCACCCCTGTGACCTCTGGGGAGGGGAGGGGCCTGAAGATTGACTTATTGCCAATGGTCATGATTTAATCAGTCATGCCTATGTAATGAGCCTCCATAAAAGCCCAAAAGAATGGGGTTGGGAGAACTTCTAGGTTGGTGGACACATGGAGGTTCAGGGAGAATGGTGGACCTGGAGAAACCGTGGATGCTCCATGCCCTTACCCCATACCCTGCTCCGTGTATCTCCTCCACCTGGTTGTCCCTGAGTTATATACTTCTATAATAAACTAGTAATCTAGTAAGTAAAGTGCTTCTCTGAGTTCTGCGAGCCACTGCAGCAGAATCAAACCCAAGGAGGGAGTCATTCGAGCTTCCAACCTGTAGCTATTCAGTCAGATCCACAGGTGATATATTGGACTTTGAGGTGACGTGTGAAGTAGGGAAGGGTCTTGGAGGGCTGAGCCCTCGACCTGTGGAATCTGACACAATCTCGAGGTAGACAGTGTCAGAGTTGAACAGAATTACAGGGCACCCAGCTGGTGTGGGAGATTTGCTTGGTGGTTTGGGAAAATCCACATATACATACACCTTGGACTTGGGTACAGTCAGAGATGTGCCTTGAGGGGGGAAGAACCTAGGACCTAGAAGTTGTGAGCTTCCTTCTGTAAGGATGTGAATAGTGAGGACGGATATAAGGGGGAAAAGAAAATATCAGTGGGCACAGAAACAATCTGTGATGAAGAGCCAATCTTCCTTGCCATTTGCATTTAAAAATAAAAACAAAAAGAAAATGTTCAAAGTCCAAGACACACAATATAAGCCCACTGGGTCCATACTTGGATATCACGAAAAGTCAAGTTGCTATCAAGCTCTCTTGATGTTCACTCTCGATTACTCGCCCCAGACCTGAGAAGGGATTCACAGGTGACTGCTTCACCTCACCAGTGAAACCAGCAGCCATTTCACATGGGCCTGCTGGCGAGTTAGATCTGGCAGGATTTTAGGATCCTGGTTGCCAGCCTTTTCCCAGGCTGTGGGACCTTTGCTCCCAGGTTTGCTGTACTTCGGCCTCCTAGGGAGTCCTGGAATGCTGATTCTCAGATGAGAACAGCCTCTCCCAACCTCTGCCAACCTCTCTCTCACTCATCTAGAGATCTCTACGGTCCTGGGGCTGCACTGGGGCCCTCCCCGCCCAGCTAGCGCAGCTTCCCAAAACATGGGCTTTCTCTGTTAACAGCTGGTTTCACCGCTTGGAGAAGCTCACCCCCTCCCCTCTGCTTTTGGAATTGATGAAATGGCCCTTTAGAAATAAGATGGCGGACTCCATAATTTTAATTTCTCTTTCTCCTTTTATGGCTTAGATGTAGCCCAGAGCTTGTTCCCCGGCCCGCTTGGATCCCCCTGCTCTTTGTAGTTGTTCAGTCTGAGACAGGCAACCTATCCACAGCTCACTGAAAGAGCTCAGGTGATTTACATACGCCAGACGTACCAATGCTTCCTTTACCAGTCCAAATCTAATTTCGCTCCTAACTGCAGGATGCTAACTCTTGCCACCTGCGATCTTGGCAGAAAAATTTGACATCAAAAACCCTCCCCACACATTCAGGAATGCTGTCATATATAAAGACAGGAGAGCTGTTCTCTCACATCCCTTCAGGAGGGAAGATAGAAGATTTATGGACTTTCGGTGGTATTTTTCCTGACTCCTCCTGACTGTCTGGACAGAAATAGGGAAGATTTATTTTCTGACCGGCCCTCATATGTGCCAGCTCAGTCATCTGCAACCCAGCTAATTAGAAAGGTCAGTGGTACCTTTTGAACAAAGCCGAGAAACAGACCTGAGCCAAACTGCAAATGTACTTGTTACTGATGACGACACCACACGGAAGCAGTGGAAAGACTAAGAATAATGCTCACGCCTGATGGAAAACCTTTGTGAGACATTTTTTTTTTTTTTTTGTGAGACATTTTTTTAAGGCCAAGGAGTGAATGCTACTTCTTGGAAGGGTCACTGTCAGCAGGCTTTGTGCAAAATTAATAACAGAACATGGTTGGCACCATGCTTCATTGTTCCTATGGAAGGAGATGGCTGCATTATGAATAAAGGACAATTAGAAGGATAAGAAAGAAACGATGAAGTGTGAAATAGTCCCAGCTCAATAACAGACTATAGCTGAGCATACAGAAGGTACAAAAGGCCACCTGACTCTTTCCTCTAGTGCAATAAAGGGCATCACATTTCCTGAGCATCTGGGATGTTCCTGACATTGGACTAAGGTGATTTTCTATATTTTAGAAGTAATATACTACTGTCCTCTTCTTATAGTTGAGAAAGCAGAGCTTCAGAGAAGTTAAATAATGTTCAAGGTCATACAACCAGCAAGGGGAAAAGCAGGGACCAATGTCCACCTGAATCCAAAGCTTATTCTCTATGTACCAATGACCACTGCAAAGCAGATGGGCAAAATGTCTTCGATCTCAGATCACTATATACATCATTGCTACTTCAATTCCACTTTGCTGTCAAAATTAAATAAGTATGGGGGCACTTGGTGGCTCAGTGGGTTAAAGCCTCTGCCTTCGGCTCAGGTCATGGTCTCAGGGTCCTGGGATCGAGCCCCGCATCGGGTTCTCTGCTCAGCAGGGAGCCTGCTTCCCCCTCTCCCTCTGCCTGCCTCTCTGCCTACTTGTGATTTCGTTCTCTCTCTCTGTCAAATAAATAAATAGAAATCTTAAAAAAAATTAAATAAGTATGAATTAATATTACATTAGATTATAATAAAAGCACTAGGACAGTGCATAGCCCGTGTTTATTAAATAATGCAACACAAAAATAATATATGAAACTTAAATATGTAGTATATAAGTACACAGACACAAATCCATTTGTCCCTCTATATTATCCAAACATACGTCATCTAAAGAGCTGCATGACCTTTTTATTCTATTAGATTACATTTCAATGTAAGTATTACAAGCACACTCAGAACCTCAGCACATTTATTTATTGGAGAGAACTTGATGAAAAAAATGCAACTTCTCCAGAACCTATCAGGATTTAAGAACAATAGGAAATTATGTCACCCGTGGAGGTTGGGCTCTTTTATGAAGCCCTTTGCTACTGATGTGACTATTATTTTATCTATAATAGGAAGCTCTACTTAAAATAACTCAGCCCATCTGAGCTGCAAGTTCAAAGTTCTTTCTTCCTTCATTCCCAAGTGATGGGTCTGACATGTCTCCAAGGATAAGCATCTGTCTTAGCTGTGAATAAGGACCTTCTAAGAACCTATGTTTGTGAATATGCAGATTCTTAGACTTTACCCCATAGAACTTTTGCTCCAGTCAGCCTCAAGTAGGGCCCAGGGATCTGGATGTCAACATACATCAGTTTCTGACACAGGTAGTGCTAAGGCCTATGGATTGAAGAAGATCACTAGACTAGAGGATCCTTCCCTCTAGTTTGGAATGAGTTTCTCAAATTTTGCTTAGACTTATAGTAGGGATGCCATAAGGTTTTCCAACTGAGATGTTCCTGGCTTCTCAAATTGCTGGAGTATTTTTTCAGCCGAACCAAGTTGATGTGTGATAAATCCCAGGACAAAGCTGGCAGAAGACTGGCCTTTACAAACAGGACTGTTGAAGTTCTGTTCAGATAAGAAGTTGTTTCCTCTTATTCACTTTCCTTCCTACTCGAGGCTGTTCTAAAAATAAGGCTGTGAACCAGAAGAATTTGGTCTTTATATCTTACTTCCTATGCCTTCACCACTTCTAACTTCAACATCCAAACCACATGTTGGAAACTAAAGCTTCTTAGCTACTTAAGGTCATCAACTGAGGCATCCCACTGAAGCAATCTGGTCCTCCTTTCCATGCTCTGGATTTCTATTTCTTCCACCAACATGAATTTCATCCATTTCCCACGTGTTCAGGATCCTGCCTCAGAACAGTGACATGACTTTCATATGACACATTAAGATGAACTAACAGACTAATATTTTATTTGGGAGCCAAACTAGAATGAAGAGAGGCAAATGTCATCATGGTTTCACACAGGGCAAAATAAAGTTAATAAATCAAGTTAGAATAATGGTGTCAGGTGATATGGAAATGCAAAGACATTCCTTCCTCCACTTTCCAGCTGGAGATAATAAATACCTATTTAATTCATCAGCAATCCACTACCTTTGTTGACAATTCAACAAGGTCATGGAAAGACTCAGCCAACTAATAGGATTTGGAATTCAATGTGACAAAACCTGGACTGTAAATATACTTTAATTTCTTAAAGGGAAAGTCAGGATAATTTATTAGAGTACAAAACATAATCAAAATTGAAGATAAGGGTGTATACAAAAACTGCTTGGTTAAACATGAGGTTCCATGGCAATATACAAAACCACAGTTCCAACCTGAAGCCAATTACTATAGTATTAGGACAGACACAACAGCCAAGCAAAATTCTCAAGAGAGAGCAAAGACGAAAACCAATTCTCCCATAAAGCTCTAAAAAGGAAGACAACTTACTATATTTCAGACCATCTTTGATGACCTCAAAGTATCCAGCATGATCAACACTTAAATATATCATGAAATAATAGCAGTTTTGGATGAGATAAAGGGTAGGCAGGAAAGATCCCATAATTTGTTGGGTTTTTGTTTTTGTTTTTTGCATCATTAGAATCTTTCAAACTTTGGCTCTGTCCTTGGATTCAGACATATTCAGCAGCTTTTGGCTTCTTAGTAATAAATCATTTAGCCATAACTTTCAAACATCATGATTATAATTAACACTTAAGCCCTAATAAATGCTAATGTGTTACTTTTTTTAGGTAGCATGTTTTTTAACAGGGGCTTTTTATATACAAGATCTTATAAATTCCAAAGAATGACTCTTAAGGATAAAAACTTCAGGCACTATAACAAAATAGGAGGAAAGATTTCAGGGAGGGAAGTAAGATATTTTTACCTATTGCCCCTAATATATAGGAAAAACAAAAACTTTGCTTTATTACAGGGCTTACGACATGGTACAATTTCAGGTGGAGAGCATAAAATAAGGTGGGAAGCAAAAATATGGTTCATACTGAGAAAGATATCCAACAAGAAATAAAACATAATTCCAGCTCAAATGAAGAGAATGCTTAATATCAGAAATACCTTTAGGACAATTCATTTTGCTTTGCCTCAGAAGTCTCTCCTTTGCGCTGAGCTATAGATTTCTGAAGAGATCTTCATTGGCTTTGGAGAGAGGGAGAAGAAACTCAGGGAGTCCCCTGTAGAACCTCACTTCCTGAAGAAGTGAGCTCCTGGGAAGTTGGTATGTCAGGATTGTATATCTTCTAGATATGAGCACACAGTGGGGGCTCAAAACGGACACAATGATATTAATAATGGTCCTAGCTGCCCCTGACTCCTTCCTTATAGGAAACCGCTGCACTTGCTTCTGCATGCATGGGTCACATGGGATAGCTCTTTGCTTTCACACGTGGGCAACAATCATAATAATGCATATCTGTAAAGCCAGGGTGAAGTTGAAATGAGATTGCCGGTAACAACACGTGACAAATGCGTAAGCACCCCGCAAGTCTTAAGTAGTTGGGATCCAAAGTCTGATGTTTTTCTCTTCTCTGCGTATCTTTCAATAAATGAACTGGCCCTACCCAAATACAGAGAAGACTTTTAAAAATATATTTTATTTATTTGACAGGAAGAAAGAGTGCACAAGCAGGGGCAGAGGGAGAGGGAGAACCAGGCTTCCTTCCAGCCGAGCAGGGAGCCCAGCGTGGGACTTGATATCGGGATCTTAGGATCGTGACCTGAGCCGAAGAGAGACACTAGACTGACTGAGCCACTCAGGCTCCCCATAGTGAAGCCTTTGGAATCACAAACAAGTCAAATTCTAACGTCCTTTAAGAGAGGCCTATTTACAACCTGGTTGAGCTTCTGATAAATATAAAGGGCAGAATTATTAAACACGTTTTAGAGACTTATAAGAAATGTTTCTGCAGTTGAATAGGAGGGTGGCTGGAGAACCAGTGCCCCAGCTGTTTATCTGCAGAAGGACAGATACTGAGAGATTAATTCCCCAACTGTTCCCAGTGTTCCAAACTATACCGACCTTGTGTGTGCTGGTGGCAGACGTCCTGCCCTCACTTCACAGGTAATAGCTCAGTTCAAGGTCATTTTCTCAGCAAAAAGCAACCCACGGACCCCATTCTAGACTAAGTCAGACCCTTCTGCTACACTCTCTCCTAGCATTTGGTGTTTTCTTTCCCAGCACCTATCATAATTGATGAATAACATTGATTTGTGTGATTCTTTGATTTACGCCTGCCTCCTCTTGAGTATACGGTCATTAGGGTAGAAAACGTGACTGTTGAACTCACCATTACATCAACCCAGCACCGAGTCCAGGGTCTGGCACATGGAAGGACTCAAATAAATATCTGGTGCTTTAATGAAGAGTGAAGACTCAAAGCCAAATCCTCTGACACCAGACCCAGGGTTCAGTTTACTACCAAAGAAGTGGCTCTACCTAAGTACCACCTTGGGGAGCCCAGAAAATACAGATTTGCAAGGCCTCGTTCTGACCCTGTAGAATTAGACACTCCCAGGGCCAAAAGAATCTGTATTTCTGATGTGCAGCCCGTTTGTGGACCAGCTGTATGAACCGCTGCTCTACACATGCATATGCATCAGCTATAACCCCAATGTGCTTATAAATAGAACATCCAGATGCCTCGTATTTTCACTTCCTACTGTCTGCTCAACGCGGAAAGGAAAAGCTCTCCAACGAAGGGACGAATTGTCCTTAATGTGGACGAATATCAAAAGCAGCCCCCGTGACTTCACACACAACAGGCACTGTGGAATGCTTTGCATTAATTGTACATCATATACATTAAAAAAATGGAACCTTACATTGTACATCATATACATTTGTACATACAATTGTACATCATATACATTAAAAAAATGGAAACATGTTGCTCAATGGAAGAAGCCAGGGTGAAAAGGCTACCTAGTCTATGATTCCAAATTATGACATTTTGTAAAAGGTAAAAACTATGGAGATAGAAAAGTGACTTGTGGCTGCCCGGGCTGGTTAGGCGGGAGCCGTAGTGATGAACAGACGGAGCACAGGGGATTTTTAGGGTGGTGAGATTGTTCTCTTCGAAACCGTAACAATGGATACATGACATCAGACATTTGTCAAAACCCAGAGGACTATACAAAACAGAGTGAGCCCTAACGGAAACTATGGAGTATTGTTAATAATGATGTATCAATATTGGTTCATTAATTGTAACAAAGGAACCACATTAATGCAAGATGTTAACATAGGAAATAAAGGAAATGGGAAGGTGGGCGTGGAGTGGGTATATGAAACCCTATGTACTATTTGCTCAATTATTCTGTAAATCTAAACTTTTTAAAAATTTTTAAATTTAAAAATCTAAAAAATCAAAATATACATATACACACACATATGTATATACAAATACATACACATATATACATTTACATATATACATACCTATAGATATATGTATGTGTGTGAAGGTACTGGGTACCCCATTCCCAGTCAATTTTTTTTTTGGTATATGGTGTGTGTGTGTGTATATATATATATATAAATATAAATTTTTATAAAAATATAAATACGTAGCCAGCTGAGCCATCCAGGTGCCCCGAGATTTATTTATTTTAGAGATGGGGGGCATGGGGTAGGGAGAGGCAAAGGGAGAGAGAGAATCCCAAACAGGCTCCATGCTGAGCACTGAGCCTGATGCAGGACTCAGTCCCACAACCATGAGATCACAACCTGAGCCAAAATCAAGAGTTGGATGTTCAAGCAAGTGAGCCACCCCGGTCCCCTAAAATGTTTTTTAATAACACACAGACAGAAAGTCCAGAGAAAAGAGAGAGAGAGACTGAGAACCATCATGACTAAAAGAGACTTTACGGGCCATATCAGCCTAATGCAATGGGTGAGTCTCTTATGGATATTCAAGCACACGAACTATTGAGAAGTTAATAAACTCTAAACACAGATTGAACATTATATAATGCTAAGGAGTTAAGTTTTAGATGTAGCAATTGGGCTTTTATTTATTTATTTTTTAGAGTTTTTATTTTTTTAAAGATCAAAACAAGATAAACCCAGGAGAGATTTGTTTCAAAACCATTTGAGGAATGATGAGAGTGGGTACAGGTCAAATAACATAATGTCTGGAATTTGCTTTCAGACAATTTGAGGAGGGATGGAGCATGGGTACAGGTCAAACAAAATTGGCTGTGAACTGATAATTGTATAATTGTTGGAGCAGAGTGATAGGAACATGGGGTTCATTACACTCTTCTCTCTCCCTCTGAATATATTTGAAATTTTCCATTACAAAAGGTTTTTTTTAAGTTTCTTACCCACCATTAGTTCTAGTGCTTATCTAACTGTGAGCATTGTCTTCATTCAATAAATATAGATGAGTATTAAATATAAAAATAATCATTGAAATTAAAACATAAGAGTATCGTACTCCAGCATTTTCGCTCTGATTGTTTTAGTAACTACTGCCCTGCCATCTCTGTTAACCTTTCTAGGAAACAGCCCACATCAATCTTCATGGCCTCTCTGGTCCCTCGGTCCTCTCATTACTCATTTCCTTCAAGCGCTTATGGCTAGCAAAGGGCATCCCTGGCAGAAGGAACGAGTCCAAGGGGTGCTGTTACCTGTTGATGTTTTTCCCCTCAGGCAGAGGCCAGAACGGACTCTGGGCTGTTTGCAGCGGCTCTGAATTCAGCAGCAGGGACTCCCTCACCCCTAAGCATGACCCACTGCCACAGACCCCCATCCTTGGACCTGGGTGATCCAGACAGAGCATCTGAAAAGAGTCTCTATCTCCCCCACCCCTCCCCAAGTTTGGATTCGTTCTTCACTTGCGACCCCCAAGCAGGATGAATCTGTGGACTCCAAGTGATTTATAAGAGATGTCTAAAGAAACATGAGGTTCTACCTCCTTCCCAGACAGAGCAGGAGCAGCCCTTGGCCAGCCATGGGAAGATGTGATGGGGTCTTGGGGCCCCATCTTGGGGCCAAACAAGAGGAAAAACACTGAAAATTCCATTTCCCCCACAACAAAATTATAAACCAAAGTCATGAAGCACCTTCACGAAATTCAACTTTAGAGGCTGGGACATTATTTTGTCACAGAATTCTCAGACAGTTGTGCCCTAGGCTTGCCCACATATGGATCACTAGAGCTCTCTGACTCCACATCATGGGCCTTCTTGGATTAAAAAATTTGGTTTTGAGTTAATATAATGCATATTAATAAATATGCAGCGGGCTTCTGGGTGGCTCAGTCAGTTGACCATCTGACTCTTGGTTTTGGCTCAGGTCATGATCTCAGGGTCGTGGGATCAAGCCCTACACATGTCTCTGTGCTCAGCAGGGAGTCTGCTTGAGATTCTCTCCTCTGCCCTTCTCCCCATTATGCACATGCTCTCTCTCTCTCTCTCTCTCAAATAAATAAATCTTTAAAAATAAATAAATATGCAGCACATTCTGTCTCCAGAGGTGGCAAGAGGCATATGCCCTTACCTGTTACCCTCTTTCCCCTCAAGGAGTCCCTCACTTGGAGGACAAAAAATTCCACAGACAAGTAAAATAAACATTTCATCTTTAGTTGATTTATTCAGCCAGTTGTTAAGGCATTCTTTTAAAACCATTGTCATTTACTTCTGCAGTTTCAGCTTCTGGCATTCAAAATATTCTAAATGCCTGCATTTATATGCCTTTCTATAAGTTTTTAAAGGTGTCTGGGGAATTTCGCTAAGCCCAGTGATTTAAAATTCTAAAGGTCAGGAAGTGTATCACTGTATACTTAAACAATGGCCCTGCAATAGTACAAAAGTGAAACACTGATTATCCATACCGACAAGTACATACTATCTACTATGCTGTTGCAAAATATTAAACTGACTTTTAGGAGGGACAGGTTCTAGTCCTAGCCTGTCCACTCATAAACTATTTGATATTAAGTAAATTATCACAGTCTCTGGAGCCTCTATAAAATAAGGAACAGATTAGTGTTGATGTTCATTCCAAATCGCAGATTGAATGAAACACTGATTAGTGACCCTTCAATTTACAACTGTTTGGTTTTCTCTGGGATGATAAGAATTTGAAACATGATTATAAGCTTCCAAGAGACTGCCTCACACCACAGCTCTGATATGCTGTGATACCAACATCACACATCGGTAGCTTTATCTGAAAAGTGGCCATTTGCACACTCCTTTCCTGAGGGGAGGTCCATCTGGAAGAGCAAATCAAATGACAGATCAGACATGGCTTGATGAATTTAGGATCAGAACACATAACATTGTGTTTTTGAAAACCTGCTTCCTTCAAACTAAAATAGCTTGTTAGATTTCAGCCATTACAGAAATATATCAAATTAGATACTCAACATCAATCATGAGAATCACAGTATTCTCTCTCCTGACGAATTCTAGAGAAGTGCCTTTGATGCTCATTTTCCACTCCATGTAGCCTCATGACCCTACAACTATGACATTACCTCACCTCTATTATAAATAATTAGATAATGATTTCTGTTACAGTATCTGTTTTCTCTTCCTTCTAGCAGGCATTCATAGTGCCTTGTACATATCCCGTGGCCCACCGGGTTTCAATGCAGCTATGAAGGACAATTCTGAGCAAGGGACCAGTACAGGGGCAGAACGTGCCACCCCAAAATATGCCTCTTTGGCATAAGGATTACGTTAGGCTGACTATTTTTAAGAAACTGAAGAGAAGCTCTGAAAACCGAAAGAAGTTATCCTTTTGTGAGAGACATTTCTATTTATAAGGGAAATCTCCTTGTAGGGGTAGCTCCCTCATTGTACAGGAAAGAGAGGATGACTAAATCTCTAGAAACTGTCATCAGTAAAGAAGGCATGGAATTTAAGTTTGCATAACAACCTTAACTTTTGTTTATCACGTTTATTGTGTAACCTCCCATAACTGACTTGGAATCAGCTGTTCAATTTACTTTGAATAAGTATTAATACCTCTCCTTACACTAATACTTTCTCTCCCTTCCCTTCTCTCTCTTCCCAGAGAGGGAGGGTCTCTGGAAGAGGGTCAGAGGGAGAAGGAGAATCCCAAGCAGACTCCACGTCCAGCACAGTGTCCCTCCTGGAGCTCAATCCCACGACCTTGAGATCATGACCTGAGCCAAAATCAAGAGTTCAATGCTTAAATGAGTGAGCCACCCAGGTGCCCTATATTAATAGACTCTTAAAGATGCTTTGGGGAATGAATAGGCATATCGTCCTTGAAGTTAAACCTGCTTTTAAAACAAGGCAAAGACTTTTTGAATCAATACTTTTGAAACTTTTTGGAATTTACAATAACTACCTAAACATGAAAAGAGTAAATAAATTTGCATTCATTAAATCCAAAAAAAATTTACATTTGTGACACCAAAATTCTGTCAACAGTTCCTAAAATAATTTTATTTATGTTATTACTTCACTTTCATTTGATTTTTTCTTAATGAAGCTTTACCTTTAAACACATGATTTTTTCTACAAAATACTAATAGTGCCATACATTTGCACAGCACTTTCAAGTATTAAATGACTTTGACTTTATTTCTTTTAACTGAGGCTCAGAAGAAAACTTTGTGAGCTAATGAGAATATCCCATTTTACAAATGAGGAAACCGAGGCCACACTGCTAGTAAGTAACTGTGTCCATCTTCAAATCCAGGTCTCTCCATTTTTCCAAAGGAGACATACAGAGGGCCAACACACACGTGAAAAGATGCTTAACATCACTCATCATCAGGGAAATACAAATTAAAATCACAATGAGATATCACCTCACACAGGTCATAATGGCTAAAATTAACACAGGAAATAATACGTGTCAGCGAGGATGCAGAGAAAGAAGGACCCTCTTATACTGTTGGTGGGAATGCAAACTGGTGTAGCCACTTTGGAAAACATAAAGATTCTTCAAAAAGTTAAAAAAGTTCAAAATAGAACTATCCTATGACACAGTAGTTGGCACTACTTGGGATTTACCCAAAGGATACAAAAGTCTGATTCTAAGGAATATTTGCACCCCAGTGTTTATAGCAGCACCATCAACAATAGCCAAATTATGGAAAGACCCCAGATGTCCATCGACTGAGGAATGGATAAAGATGTGAGATATATATATAGATATATCTATATATATAATGGAATATTGGAGATATATATATATATATATATACATAATGGAATATTACTCAGCCATCAGAAGGAATGAAATCTTGCCAATATGGATGGAGCTAGAGAGTACTACACTAAGAGAAATAAGTCAGTCAGAGGAAGACAAATACCATATGATTTTACTCATATGTAGAATTTAAGAAACATAACATGAGGGGTTCCTGGGTGGCTCAGTTGGTTAAGTAGCCAAGTCTTGATTTTGGCTCAGGTCCTGACCTCAGGGTCCTGGGATTGAGCCCCAAGTTGGAGAGTGTGGAATCTGCTTGAAGATTCTCTGTCTCCCTCTGCCCCTCCTCCTGCTCACATGCAAGCTTTCTCTCTCAAATAAATAAATCTTAAAAAAAAAAAAAAAGTAACATGAACATAGAGGAACAAAGAAAGAGGCAAACCATAAAACAGACTCCTAACTTTATTATAAAGAACACAATAAGGGTTGCTGGAAGGGAGGTTGGTGGAGGGATGGGTTATCTGGGTGACGGGCATTAAGGAGGACACTTGTGATGAGCATGGGGTGTTACATGTAAGGGACGAATCACTAAATCCTACACCTGAAACTAAAAACAAAACAAAACAAAATAAAAACAAATCTAGGTCTCCCAGCTCCAATTACAATAATAAGCCATTCATCCTTTAAGTATTAACATTTCCTTGTAAAATGCCTTAAAGATCACTTCAAGCATTCCACAGAGTAAAACAGAAGCAGCAGTGTTTAGCAGGGGTATACAGTAAAAAGTCAAAAAAGTGGTCTCTCCTTTATGGAATGAACAACAGAAACAAGTAGCCATATTAGTTCATCAAGAAGAGACACTAATCACCTCCCAGGTGTCCAGACTCCAAGAAAGATGGTTTCATTGAGTATGCAAGGCAATTGCAGCAAGCCGATAAAACACAAGAGCTTTAAGGGACTCATTTTGATTTATAAAATCAATGATCCATCAAGTCAAAAATCAAAAATCAAAATCAAAAATCAAGTCAAAAATCTCTCCAAAGTAGAATCTGACATGATAGACTGCAACAATTGTGGGATCTGTTCAGGTTTATTTCATTAATGGTGTTCTGCATTTAGCCAATAGGCTAGAGCAAATCTTAGAGGCATACTGAGGCTCAGAAGAGAAGTGACTATTAATCAATGACAGTACCGGGTAGGGCCTTGATGCTGGAGTCCTCGACAAATGCCCCCTGCTGTTCCCTCTTCTGGAGTTCCACCATGACCGTCGTCTGTGTGATGATAACTCCGCTACTACACTTGTCTTGTTTGCTAGCAATCATGTTCGAGGAAGCAAATCCTTACCTCTCATTCAAAATGTGTTTGGTACTCTGTGACCTAGTAAAGTAATAAACGACTTAAAATGACTTAATACCTCCAGGAAAATATTATTTAAGAGCATTAACATTGACAGTATAGAAAGGTAAATCCCTCGCAATCACAAAACCTAGGACCATTTCTGAGCAGCAAAATAATGAAAAAGGAACCATCACCAAAAAGACTGAAGGAGGGAAAATTGGCCCTAAAACTTTGGCTGAAATCATATTGGTTGTCCACCTCCACCACCTTTAAGCCATTGATCAAGGCTTTCTCTTGCATGGTGTTGCAAGTAACTTGCAAGCAAAGCTTCTTCATCCAGCATTGTTTTGATAAACTAATAACAACAAACCAAAACTGAGGTGGAATGGAGACCTTGGACCCCTGCCCCTCCCTCTGTCCTCTCTCCACATCCCACAGGCCCCAGCTGCACTGAGGTGGAATGGAGACCTTGGATCCCAGCCCTCCTTGTTCGCTGCTCTCTGCAGAGGGAGGGGGCAGCAATCAGCTGTGAGAGACATGAGAGCAACAATGTCCCGTTTCCCTCCCCCATCACCCGTAGCCATAAAAATTTACCCCAAACCCTGCAGGTTGCTCAGTCTTAGGGAGTGATCCCACTGAGCCCGCCTGGTGTAAATAAAGCTGTCTTCCCCTGTGCTTCATGTGCCATTTGAGTTTCCTTGGTCGATTCAGTTTTCCGCAACAAAACAAAACAAAACAAAAACAAAAAATACAGAAACAGACAAAAAAACTCACCTTTCCAGAATATACCTCATTGCTCTCCTTTAACAATATACTAAATTAAAATAATAATATATTAAATTATTTAAATATTTTAGAAGTTTGGCACTTAATTTTAAAACCTAATGAATAGTGGTTTCCTTTTCCTTCCTGAACAATCTAATCATGAACCCAGTAAGTAGGACACAGCAAAGTAGGCAAACAGGCCAGCGGGGTGTGGGTATGGGGAGCTGAATGGCCCAGGTCAGGGTACCCGGAACTGCAGGATGTTTCCTTCCTACATCTGTGTAGGAAAGCTATCCAGGGTGGTGTGTCCAGCTTAGAAGAGTGAGGAGAGCATGCTGCTGGGCAGAGTAGCATGGATGGTGGAAGCTTGGTTATATACAGGGCATGATCTAGTAAGTAAACATAATTCGCATAATTGGAGCTGGGTTCTGCACTGTTAGAGAAGAGGGATACAAATATGAAATGGGAAAAGAATAGAAAGAACTCAGTGGTGATGGACTGAAACTGAAGGTATTGGTATGAATGTATGGATTTCAAACTATCTGTCTAGATCAAGTAAGAAATAAATAAATAAACAAACAAACAAATAAATAAATATATATATATGCATGTGTATTTATTATTATATATTCCTTAGCTTAGCCTTCCAAGAATCTGGAAGAAGTGACACCCCAATAACAATGAGCACCCAAATCTTGGCTTCTAAACTCTTCACACTAGAAGGAACAAGATTCCTTAGAATAATGACCAACACTAGGATGGGACAGGGAAAGTTTGAGATGAGAATGTTTTATTGTACTGGACAGTAAAGAAATATCAAAGAATAATGGAGCTATGGGGCCCCTGGGTAGCTCAGTGGATTAAGCCTCTGCCTTCGGCTCAGGTCATGATCTCAGGGTCCTGGGATTGAGCCCCACATCGGGCTCTCTGCTCAGCAGGGAGTCTGCTTCCCCCTCTCTCTCTGCCTGCCTCTCTGCCTACTTGTGGTCTCTTTCTCTGTCAAATAAATCAATAAAATCTTAAAAAAAAAAAAAAAGAATAATGGTGCTACGTCAAAAGAATATAGAGACAACCAAAGTGGTTCGCACAACAATTTTATCATCAAATTAAATAAAGATAGTAATGGATTTTAGTCCATTAAATAAAATAGTAGACCATGAGTCTATAAAGACATAAATAAGTAAATGAATTAACTTGAAATTTGAAGAGGAATGAGGTGTTTGCATTATTTTAAAGGACCTCACCATGAGAGGTGCCTGGGGGGCTCTCTTGGTTAAGCATCTGACTCTTTAGTTCAGGACATGATCTCAGAGTTGTGAGACAGAGCCCTGTGCAGGCTCTGTGCTCAGTGGGGAGTCTGGTTCTCTCTCTGCCTCTCCCCCTACTCATGCTCTCTGTCTCTCTCTTTCTAAAAGAAATACAAAAAATCTAAAAAATAAAATAAAGTACCTCACCATGAAATACTTCTCATTTACAAAGGAAGCGAGGGTAATTGCACTATGAAGAAACCTGGCAGATACCACTTTAACCTAGTTATCAAAGTGCACATCATTGGTAATTGGACAGGTCAAAATCCTGCACCTCAGATAAGATGCAATGAGAAGAAAGTAGCATCACTTCTGTGATATTCCTGCCAACGATGCATTAATTTTATCACAGGGTAAAACTAGACATACCCAAATTGAAGTGCCTTCTGCAAAATAATTGGTCCATAAGTAAAAGTGTCCAATTTACAAGATTCAGGGAAAGACTGAAGACTTTCCTACACCTACTGAGGCTAAAGAGATAGGGCAGTTAAATGCATTGCATTACTCTAAACTGGGTCTTTCCACTATGAAGGACATTAGAACGACTGAGAAAGCTTGAATGGGATTGAGGAATGGATGATAGCAACATATCAATGTTAATTTCCTGATTTTGATGGTTCTGTGGTAGAGCGTCTTGGTTTGTTGTCTATTGGGGTCCTAGGGTATCATGTTGGCAACTTATTTCCAAATGGATTCGGGGTTCAAAAATTCATTATACTATTCTCCCAACTTCCTGCAATTTCATGATTGTTTCAAAAAATTTTAAAGTCTAATGAGTTGCTATAAATATTTGGTATACATTAATGAGGGCATAAAAATCCATAAAATACTTGATTTCCCACAAAATAAAACAAACATTTTATAACCTGAGAGACCGCCACACCTTAAATGGTGCTCTTATTCTAAACCCTATCCTAAGTTTAGATTAAAACAAGCTGGTTAAAACAAATCAAGAATAGCTTCATTTATTGTATGATATAAATAATAAAGAGAATGAGGATGAATTAAACCAATTAAATTTTACTCTGCTATTATCTATTCCCCATTCCACACCTAAAGAGAAGTTGAGGAAATCATTCAATAGAACACAGTGCTATTTAGCTTCATACTATTGCCAAATGAAATCTGTTAAAGTCCTTGTTTTTTCCTCTCTGGGTAATTTTCATACAGATTTGACTATGAAACGAGCTAGTCTCAACATCAAATAAAAAGGAAGAGGAGAGAATTTTGTGGCTGAAAAAAATACAAACCCTTTCCTTTGTGACAAGATTTAAACATGTATATAATTTATAAAAATTTGATTCAATAATTAGATTTCACTGGTAGCATTTGCCTTATTATACTAGTGATGGATAACTGTTAAAAATAAAGTTGTAGATTGTTATGCCAGCTTTGCAAGTCCGAGATGGATGCTCCAAAATGGTGTTTCCTCTCCCAAATAGTCTTGAATACACTAATGTTATTTCAGCCCATATGTGATTACAGTTCACCATTTTTTTCAATTGGTTTTCCTGAAGCAATTACAATTAACCGGCATGTGTCCATGTCTTTCTATCATGGGAGGCAGTGCCATACAACGAAAAGGGGACCGGGTAAGTCAGGAGCTGGCTCTGCCACAATTTAACCATGACTTTGGACAAATCACTGGCCTCAGTATGTTTCAGTTTCCACTTCTGTAAAATTAGAGGACCAAGAAAGACAATTTCTAATGTTTCTCTGAACTTGTCTTATGTCTTCTTCATTGGCATTCAAGAGACTTTCTTAATTAAATTGCAAATGACCAACTTTAACTTCTTTTTCCCTTTCTCACAGTACCTTATATAGGGGTTTTTTTGTTGTCAGTGGGTTTTTTTTTCTTTTTTTGTTTATCAGAGGGCTTCAGACTATCAAATTCTGATATTAATAAAATTATCAATATCTTGTCTTAAACTTGCAGAAATTTTTTACAAAAATAGTGCAGAAACTGGAGTTCCTGGGTGGGTCAGTCGGTTAAGTGTCTGACTCTTGGTTTTGGCTCAGGTCACGATCTCAGGATTGTGAGATGGAGCCCTACGTCAGGCTCCACACTCAACATGGAGCCTGCTTAAGATTCTCTCTTTTCCCCTCTGCCCCTCCCCCACCCACTTGCAAGCTCTTGATCTCTCTCTCTCAAAAGAAAAAAAAAAGTGCAGAAATTATCCACTATAAGCAAATGTGTTATTTTAGTGTTGTTTCAATTTAGAGTTCCAATTTTGCACCTGCTAAGAAAATGTATTCTTTTTCGGGAGTGATAAAAGCCTGCTAATTTCCAGCCATTTCTCTGTTTTTCTTCTGATATGCACACCTGAGAACCAACCCCAATAATATGACTCATATTAAAAATTCAAGGTATTTAGAGGATACCAATGAATCAGTAAATTCAGTAAAAAATGTATGTACTGTGGAAGCAGTGAATAGAATCTATAAAATATAACATTTTTGCAACTTCAAGATACTCCTAAATTATTTTGTTTATTAAGGGTTCTCTTGGAAATTAATAATTTGGGATGCCTGGGTGGCTCCATCAGTTAAGTGTCTATCTTTGGCTCCGGTGATGATCCCAGGGTCCTGGGATCAGGTCCCGCACAGGGTTCCTTGCTCAGCGGGGAGCCTGCTTCACCCTTTGCCTACTGCTTCCTCTACTTGTGCAACTCTCTCTTTACCTCTGACAAACAAATAAATGAAATCTTTAAAAAAAGAAATTAGTAATTTACTTCAAAATTAATTTTCTTAGAAATTAACAAATGACTTACAAATGGGGTTATAACTATTGGGATTTTTAATGTTTCTTAAGGTATATAATTTATGTCCATTGTTTCATTATGTGAATTATTTGCAGAATATAAGCTTTTAACAATGTGGTAAAATGGATAGAAGGTTGTTAAATAATATATTTCTCATTAGTTAACTTTCTCAGAGACTGAATGATGAAAATTAAGAACTCTTGGTAACATAAGATAAATATTGCTTTTCTTTTCAATTAGGTATCTATTCTTCTATAGAAGAAGATCCACTTGATCCAAATGGATTTTTAAAAATCCAACAACCCATAAATCCCAAGAGTGTCTATGAGCTTTAAGTTGACATAGGAATATACACATTGGTAAGAGTCTAGTGATGAAGATAATTTATATAAAGAATTTGTTTACATGCTAAATTAAGGCACAACTGTGTGAGACTTCTTCTCAGACAGTGTGGTTTTATAAAAAGGAAGACACTTATGGAAATTCAAAGTGGTTCCCCAAGTCCAAATTTCATTTACATACTTCTATTTAAAAATTAAGACATGAAAGCCTTACATCATTAAGAGAAAAATAATACTCTTCTATTAACAGATGAAAGAACCATCATAAATAATTTTCTTTAAAGTACTTGAGAAATTTATTCCTATCAATTTATCTCAAAATTTAGTCAAAATATTCATCAAAATGCAAAAAGCTATCTTAGCACACCAGAACAAACTCCTGTTCTCTAGAAGGTTGACTTCTAGCTACTTATTCTGAATCCTAAGTGCTGTACTAAGCAAAACTACATACACTATAAATATATTGAATTTAGTAAGATAAAATTCTCAAAGTTGTGACAAATGAAATGTCATGAAAGATACTCACAAATATTAGTTGCCATAATTACTGAAAAACAGATGGGTTAAGGACTGAACAGAATAAATAAATCAACACTAAAATCTAATGCATGACACAAGATGGACTTATCTCTCAAACAGAGGACTTCTTGTGTCCAAAAGTCTTAAAGAACTTTACAGCTTAGATGCTAACATTTAGCATCATACTCCAAGAGACTTAAGTAGCATTTTCATTTTTTCAAGGAAAAATAATTAAGATACAGAATATTTAATGATGGATACTCACACATTAAATTATCTGTTACTGTAGAGTTCTTTCTTTTTAAATTTTATTTTATTTTTTCAGTGTTCCAAGAGTTCTTTAGGGGAGGAGTAAAGGGAATAGACCCATTTTTTTCCCTGTGACAATTCTGGAATATGAATTAACTGAAGAGTTTAAGGCAATTGGCAAAAGTTTAGACATTGTTAAATATTTGAAAGCCCTCAGAAACCACACAAATGTAGACTGAGCTTATAAACTCCAGAAATCATTTGCAAAAAGCAGGGAAGTCAGACCAGGAATGATTACAACAGCAAATTTGGCTTGGGAGCTCATTTCTGCCTTTTCATGTCTATAACCATAGCAACAAGCACGGGACCCCAGAACAGAAGAGGTGCTCTTTAAATATGAGTTGAATCAATAAGTGAATGAGCCTCAATCTCAAATCTGTTGTCTTTTTTTTTTTTTTTTTGAAAAATCAGAACAGAACTTCTCATCCAGTGTCTGACTCAGCATTTGGCATTTCCCCTTCTGCTCATTCCTGAGTTCTGTGCTTTTCTGGACTTACATAAACTCCTCTGGACAGATGGAGTCCAGAGAGATGACAATATGATAGAGAGATCTGCATTCCATCCCTTGATCATTTAGAGTAAAATTTGATTGTTTCAATTTCACTGCCCTTTGAGAACCCAATTTAAAACATTTGTAATCTTGGTCCTCTCCAAACCAATAGTTTTTAGTCAGCACTTAATAAAATGTGTTAAAGATGCCGTTTTTACATGATTCATAATGCTAATGAATTCATCAATCCATTACCACACATCTTTCTGTAAATGTCAAACGGGATGTAGCTGACAGGGTCATGATCATTAAATGTAAGTTCAGGGATGTGCATGTTTGTTTTTGATGGGAGTCATCTATGGCCAATTTCAGACTTTTAATGCTTCTATCACTTGAATGTCTATAATTGTATACGATATTCACATTACTCTGTCACTACACGTCAAAATTTCCAAATATCTATGTATATTTTTATATATTTAAACGGATATCCTTCGTTACTTTGCAAAGTTCTTTTTTCCCAAAATATTGCTTTACTTTAACATTTTTCGATATTTACCCTCATTTGGTACTAATCATGTACGGTCTCTTGAGGTGGGCCAGAGACAAAGATCTCAACGCAAGTGATTTACTGAGGGAGTATGTTTCAGGAGGAACTTGTACAGACCTGAAAGAAGCAGGAGAGGGTGGGGATGAAGCAAAGCAAGGATGTGGTTACAGCTGAAGTCTAGGCTCAGCCTGGTCCTACACGGAGTTTTCCAACAAGAGTAACACCACAAAAATGGTCCCACCTTGAGACAAAGGAGCTAGTTGGGCAGCTGTAGCCACCAGCAGCTAACACAGCACCAGGGAGGAGGGCGCACATGCTGCCCAGAAGGTTTCTTTCCGATACGTAATTTTACAAAAGAAAAATAGAACAACTTCTGGATTGATGATCTAGTTTTATTGTCTTAGTAATATACCTACGAATCATGTTTCCCATATGTAAACATTTTATGTGAAACAATAAAACCGCAGCAATTTGGTAATCCACCACTGGACAACTAAAGAGTTATGAAGCAGATGAAAATAAAATGTGTAAGTGGTGCCTGTAAGAAAAGCTTAAATTCCCAACACTGCCTTATCCTGGGAATTCAGTTCTGGAAATCCCATTTCATGAACAATGGCCACTATGCCAATTCCAGGAGGTTATGCAACTTCCAAATTTTGAGGTCACACGTGGCGGTAATTTAGGAAATTTCTGTGACTTGTAAGTGAACGGCAGCTTCATCAGCACTGAGGAGTTTCTCTTTCACCAGGGCAAGCTCACCCGTCCATAATGGCAATCGGCCCACTTTAGCAGTGGCTTTCTGAAGAAGTATAGTAACGGAGAGTGTATCACTAGATGATCCTAGAGCAACTGGAGAACACAGGCTTTCATTGCTTCACTGAAACCTGTTCTCTAATGTCCTAGTGTGCCTTCATTTTTTCTTTCTGTGCCTTTTACATTAAGTGTCTTGCAGGTTACATCATGCCTTCTTCCCCGTTCATATTTCCATGTCATAGATTGCTTGTTCTTCTTTCATGGGATGACTATTAAAGAAAGAAGACAACTTCTCAGGTGGATTGAGCGGGTGGAAGAATCAGAAATCTTTTCCTCTTGTGCTTGTTGGGTACATTTAGGACTAAGCCCATCATTTGGGGATAGTTAGGTTTGGGCATCAAGGCTACCCCCTGGTCTTCCTTGTAGCTTTGTCAATACGGGGTGATGGATGAGAGCAAAAGTTCTGGAAGGAGGTACAGGCCAAACTTAAAGGGCTGCTGTGGCCCTGTCTATTCTCTTTGCTTGTGTACTGCTGCCTTGAGCTAGAGGCAGTAAACGGAAGATAAAAAAGAAAGCATATATCTTTCAAAAAGGGAGGGGTTACTAGTGACCACTGCTGGCATACATCTAAGAATAAAATATGATGCAGATCCTAAAGAGCCTCCTATCTGATCTTAAAGACGTGAATATATCCAAATTTTACAGAACACAGCCACCACTTTATCCATGAAGAAAAGAGTCCTGAGTCCTATGGAATAGCCACACGGGCTCACACTCCACAATCTGCAGAGATGCACCAAGTGTTTCAAAGCAACTATTAGGGGAGGCTTTGAGGTCAGATAAAAGATGTGCCCTCTTCATGAATCATGAAGGGTGGAGCTGGGGAAGGTTAAGTACAGACTTGAAATTGGGGTTTGGAAATTTTCTTCTGTAGGCCATTGGCATCATGAGGGCACCAAGCCAGGCTTGAAATTCATCTGCTTCCTTATTTCAGAGTCCTTTACTTCAATCTGTTTAATCTGGAATGAATTTATGACATATCTCCTCCATTTTATATAGTTTTATCTGGTCAAGCCTTAGCTATATTTGGGACAATATTAGAAAGTTCTTCAGGACTTCTTTTTTTTTTTTTTTTTTAGCAATTCATGTGTCACTTTAGAAAGAAGATATCCATAAAGTCTATTTCCCACTCAACATTTGATAACAAGTGAGGCACAGAGAGGTTAATGGCTTGTCTGATTTCACATAGCTATTTAGTGGGCAGTTGTAAATCACTGCATCATTTTTCTTCTCTTAATGATTAATTCCTCCTGGCAGGCTACAGATTAAGCAGTTATATTTCCCCTCTGAAGACTCCCTATCCCAGAAGCACTGTATAATCCAGCAATCCTAAACTACTCATACCATGATATTTCTTGTGTCTGTTTACACCATTTCCACTTCCTGGAAGGATCTCTACATCTCTACCTTTTTGTAAGCCTTCTGCAGTAACCCCAAGATGGGTTATGAACATCTCATCAATACCATATTGTATTATGACCTATTTATGCATATTTCTCTCCAAAATATGTCTTAAAAATCTTTATATCCATCAAGTCTAGTACAGTGACTGACAGACTGTAAGTGTTTAATAAATTTGTACTGAATGAATGGATGAGCATATTAATAAATACAAATATGAGGACATAAATAGGCAGTGAACAGAAGAAGCTTCTATGCAAGGTTATAGACAGCATTTATAAGAGGAGTTAAGAAATGACGACAGCTTATTTAGATAACTAAGAAAGATGCAGGTTAAGGGCTATTTTTGCTCTCCTGCATAATGTAGTCTGCAATTATGTCTGCTGCAGAAAAAAGTAGTTACCCTACTGTCAGGTTCTATCTAGATCCTGAAGGGTCCAAAACCTAAAGTGCCCACCAAAGCTGTCCAGCACCTAGAACAGTACTTGTCATGCAGTAATTTCTCATTGATCATTAATGGGGTAAACAAACATTTAGAAGATTTAGGCTTATCTCAGAACGTATTTTAGGGATATAAGAATAGAATCACTAATTCTTTACCATCCCAGGGATAGGAGCACAGAAGAAGGTTGCTCTCCAGCAATGCCACCCCATGGTAGATATCCAACAGAAATAAAAACATACGTCCACACAAAAACCTGTCCACGACTGATCGCAGAAGCATTATTCATAAGGACCGAAAGGGAGAAGACAACCCAATAGCCACCAACAGATAAATGGATAAATAAAATGTAGTACATCTATACAATGAAATGATTTGGCTATAAAAAGTAATGATGTACTGATACCTGCTACCACATGGATGAACCTTGAAAACTATGCTAAGTGAAAGAAGCCAGTTACAAAAGACAACATATTACATGATTCCATTTACATGAAACTTCTAAAACAAGGAAATCTCTAAAGACAGACAGTAGATTAACAGCTGCTTATGGCTGGTGGGGGTGGAGGGTGACAGCTAAAGGATATGAGGTTTTATTTTAAAGGTGATGAAAATGTACTAAGATTGTGATAATGGTCGCACCTATCTGTGACTATTCTAATAACCACTGAAGTATACACTTCAACTGGTGAATTGTATCATATGTGAATTACGCCTCAATAAAGCTGTTAAAAAAAAATGGCAAAGAGAGAGAGAGACGGTTGAAAACATCTCAGACTAAAGGCTGCCCACCAGAATCCTCCCAGTGTGTTAAGATTCAGTTCAGGTATTCGCTGAAGATGGCCCAGTCCGTGCTCTCACTTCTACCTTGTCCCTTTCCAAGGCCCCAACCCCAGCTCACTAACACTCAGCCTGTTTTAGCCCACTATCACATTGTGAAGTCTTCTTTCGTGTATGTGTGGCGGGGAGCAGGGGAGGGGGGTAATAATCAGCTGAACCAGATAAAAAGTCCTTGTCTAAAAAAAAAAAAAAAAAAAAAGTCCTTGTCTAAGCCACACCCATAGTTTCAATACCAAAGTAGCATTTATTGAATGCTCATTATGTGCCAAGCACTCAGCATATGTCCATTTTTAAGCCTCACTATAATCCCAGGAAGTAGGTTGCATTATTTCCTTTCACAGAGGAAGACCTGAGAGCAAGTTTAGCTGACTGCACAGTATCACTACATGGGAACCGCCAGACCCAGGTTTAAGATAATGTGTGTGAGGCACAGTATTTGTGCTCTATTCACAGTCTATGTCCTCAAAGTCTTGCCTGGAACAGAAATAAAACCAACACAAGGGAGGTCATAAAGGAGAGTATGGAATGTCTGATAAAGACAAACAACCTGATTGGTGTACCAGAGTGAAATGGCGATGTGAGGATTCTGTTTTAAAATCCTACCCTAGGGGCGCCTGGGTGGCTCAGTCGTTAAGCGTCTGCCTTCGGCTCATGTCATGATCCCAGGGTCCTGGGATCGAGCCCCGCATCAGGCTCCCTGCTCGGCAGGAAGCCTGCTTCTCCCTCTCCCTCTCCCACTACCCCCTGCTTGTGTTCCCTCTCTTGCTGTGTCAAATAAACAAACTCTTAAAAAAAAAAAAATCCTGCCCTAATGAATGGCCTGGACAATGACGAAGAGTTCTCCTGGGTTGGGGATACCTCAAGAGCTGTCTGCTTGAAGAGGGAGCTTTTACATCTCGTTCTAGCTAAGCAAGCAACAGCATACTTGCAAGTCAGTTCCTTTTGTAGAAGACCTATGATCTTTTTCTTAATTCTAGATGACAGTCCTATTCCAGCAAGACTGAGTGCATCTCTAAAGCCATGGTAACTTTGTGTTAAAAGACCGGCTTGTGAGAGTGGAGTGGTCACTGGAGATGCCTGATGGTCTTTACGGATCATGTACACCTGAGATGGGCTACAGGACTGAATGGAGCAGAGGGGGAGTCCAAGTCAAAGATGGTAGGACAGCCTCACTGAGCCCCCAAGACTGTCATCTGTATCCACGGAGATCTCAGCAGCAGCAAATACCTGCGGTGGCTTTCCAGGTGGAACTGAGAAAGGTATTCTTGGGTGAGACACCAAGAGGTCCTTAAATCAGGATTGGAACATCCGGGGAGCTGACTTCCAAGTGGAAAACTGGCTGACAATGTATTAATGTATTTGATTCAGCTGACAAGGTCCACCACCCCTCTCTGGCAATTTTGAAAGGACATGGGCCAATTTCTTGTCATGGGATCCTTCATGAAACACAAGCTCCTTCTTGCTTGTACTCTTCTAGAATACTAAGTTGAGGTCTGATAAATCAAATCCAGCTTTGCTACAACCTCCAAGGCAAGGGGATGTTCACTTTCCTATCTTCCTTTCTCCTCCAACGTCAAGAGCTTCAACTTGCAGAAAGTAAGAAAAGACTACCGCCACATAAGTCAGAGTAAGCATGTAGACTGGAATATTAAAAGACTGGCAGAAGGACACACAGAAAAGGAAGCAGGGACCTCTGGACGCTGAAGCTGGCAAAGACTCACAAGGAAATGCAAGCCAGACGAACCTCCATTAGATAAGTGTGGCCGACATGGCACTTTTGGACTCTAACAGAGTGTATGACTAAGACCCACATGACACTTTTATGGACAAACTATATTGGGCTAGATAAGAACCTAATTAGATATAGTCATACCTGGCTGGACAATCACAAAAAACATTTTAATTGATGGGTACTTTGTAGCATTGTCTTGACAACCGACATCAAGATGCCTAAGGCGAGGATATCAAATTTGGGGGTGATTGCAAAGAATATTGTACATCAAGTATGATTTCAAAATTATCTCAGTAGAGTGGATAATAATAACATCATATTATCAAAATAATTTTTAAGTTGGATCTATTCTATATGTCAAGTTAACAAAAGGTTACAAATATATATATAAAGTTTAATATATTTCAGTTTGTATTCTGCAAAAAAATGTCCCATAGAAATCATGCAACATTTTCATTCTAATCACCACTACCTAGACCCACACTGTCTAAGATGGTACCTACCAGCTCCCTGTGGCTCCTGAGCACTTAAAATGGGTCTGCTCTGAATTGAGATGTGCTGTGAGTATAACACCCACACTAAACTCTGAAGACAAAATATGAAACAGGATGTCAAATGCCTTGTTAATACCTTTTATACTGATTGCATGTTGAAATGAAAATATTTTGCATAAATCAAGTAACAGAAAATATATTATTAAAATTATGTTCACTTGTATTCGTTTCCTTTTTTTCAATATGGCTACAGAAAAGCTTATAATTATCTATGCAGTTTGCATTGTATTTCTACTGACTGCACTAATTTAGACCAGCATGGCAAATTTCATTGTTGCTCTTTTCCTGGTTTGTATTAGTCACCCAAAAAGCCCTAGATTCCTAGCTCATCCCTCATCACCCGACAGCCTCGACTATCTCCCAATCTGAACACCCTCCACGAATCCTGAATCTCTTCTACCATGCCTCGTGGAACCCGTGGCCCATTGTTAGCCAAGTTCTCCTACCCCTCAGCTCTTCTCTGCACATTTCCTCCCCTTCCTGCTCCAACTCAGTGGTTCTAAAACACGTCTATGCATTAGAATCACGTTGGGACTTTTAAATAAATCAGTGCTCAGGCCTCATTTTCAGAATCTCTGCTGTAGGGATAAAGCTACTGAATGCTTCGGGAGCTCACCCTCGTGATCCTAACGTGCAGCTGGGATTGAGAACCACCCATGAAGCCAGTGTCAACGTTCCAACTACTCCAACTCCACATCTGTGCTAGCGAACGTGGCTGGCGAAAAACCTGCAGCGCGCTGACTGGTCTCCGTGCAGACTAACCCAAAGCAGATTTAGAGCTGTCTGGGAATTCCACCATTTTCCCCTTGTCCGTGCACTATCTTTCTCTCCTTAGAGAAATGTTCTTCTCCTCCATCTCACACTCAGCCCGTGACATTGCTGTCTAGTTAAGTGAAAATGTGGAAGAAATGAGTAACAACCTTCCACAAACTCCCTCCCTGCCTCTAACCACCTGTCTGCATGTCTGTCCATATATATGCTGCCTTTCCCCATTACTATAGCTCAGGCTGTCCAAAAGAACTTTCTGTGATGATCAAAATATTCGATGTTGGTGCTGTTCAGGAACGTGATCCCCAGTCACCACGGGGATCTGGGAACAAGCGCCTATAGGCCACAGTTCAGAAAATCAGATGTGAGGTTTGAGAAGAAAAGAGAGGCCTAAGGGAACACTGGATAGGTATTTTAAAACTTTGACAGGGTGTCCTGTGAATGAAAGTGGAGTCATTCTTTGCATTTAGCTTTACTCCGCATGGCAGAATTGGGACTAAAACACTAGAAGTAGAGAGAAGGTGAATTTTATTTTTTAAATGTATTTATTTATTATTGATGTATAATTAACATATAGAATTGTTAGTCAGGTGTACAACATAATGATTCAACATTTCTACACATTTCTCAGTGCTCATCACGATGCATGTACTCTTAATCCCCTTTATCTTTTTTACCCATCCATCACCCACCTCCCCTCTGGCAACCATCAGTTTGTTCTCTGTTATTTGAGAGTCTTCTCTACTTCTTTATCCATTCATCTATGATGGACACTTGGGTTATTTTCATATCGTGGCTGTTGCAAATAATGCTGCAGAAACACAAGAGTGCACATATCTTTTTGAATTAGTGTTCTCATTTTCTTTGAGTAAATACCCAGTAGTAGAATTACTGGATCATATGGTATTCTATTTTTAGTTTTTTGAGGAACCTCCACACTGTTGTCCACAGTGGCTGCACCAATTTACATTCTCTCCAACAGTGCACGAGGGTCCTTCTCCTCTATATCCTTGCCAAAACTTATTTGTCTTTTTCATTTTGGCTATTCTGACAGGTGTAAGGTGATATCTCATTGTGGTTTCAATATGCATTTCCCTGATGAGTGGTGACGTTGAGCATCTTTTCATGTGTCCAGTGGTCATCTGTATGTCTTATGAAAAAATGTCTATTCAGGTCTTCTGCCTATTTTTAATTGGATTATTTGTGCTTTTTGGTGTTGAGCTATATAAGATCTTTATATATTTTGAATATTAATCCCTTATTGGATATATCATTTGCAATATATTCTCCCATTCTGTAGGTTGCCTTGTGGTTTTGTTGAGAGTTTCCTTCACTGGCAAATTTTATTTTGGTATAATCCCAGTAGTTTATTTTTGCTTTTGTTTCCCTTACCTAAGGAGACAGATCTAGAAAAATGTTTCTACAGCCAATGTCAAAAAAATTATTGCCTAGGTGTTCTTCTAGGATTTGTATGGTTTCAAGTCTCACATTTAGGTTTTAATCCATTCTGAGTTTATTTTTGTGCATGGTGTAAGAAAGTGGTCCAGTTTCACTCTCTTGCATGTAGCTTCCAGTTTTCCTAGTACCATTTGTTGAAGAAACGGTCCTTTCCCCATTGTACATTCTTGTCTCCTTTGTCCCAGAAAAGGTAACTTTTAGCTCAATGTAACAACAAAAACATTCTAGTGAAATTTTTATGTTTCTGGAAGATTGCTCCTAATAACAGGAAATAAGAAAGCAGACACCAAATAATTGTCTCAAGAAAATTGCAGGTGAGACGTGCATTCGTGGGAGGATTAAACAGGTGATTTCTAAGTTGGGTTCCAACTCCCAAGTTTTTAGAAGGATAAGCCAAGTGTAGATGGGGAAAAATAACACCACTTCATAAAGTATAGCTGGTTTCTGTGCCCTACTATTTTCATGACTCAGGTTTGGTGAGATGTCCAGACAAGAAGAAATGAGCATGAGCAGTCAGGGGGACTAGGGCCAAGATTTGCCCACAAGGAGTCAGAGGACTGGACGCAAGTCACCCCACTTCTCTGGGTTGCCAATGTGTCCTCACCATAGAAAGGCCCAGCCTACATGAGCACTACATCTACCCCAGTTCTAAACATTGTAATTCTGTGTTCTTTTTCAACTCACAGGAATTGAGAAAGAGCTGGAGACGGATGGGTGGAGGCAGTCACCGGATATTACAAGATGGGGCAGGCAGCACCTGGCATGCTCAGAGTACAGGAAAACCATGTTAAATCAGAATCTTCCTCGCCAGAGAAATGAAAGATAAGGTCCCTCAGGGCCAGCCATCCAACATCTTCTCTTCAAGTGGGTGGAAGGTGAGAGAGCTCCAAGCTTGAAAAATCAGGATGAAATTGCCACTTATACATAGAACTGCTTCTCAATCCCAAGGGACGGATAAAGCCCAAGGTCATGCTATGTTTTGCTTCATGGAGACTAAAGGTTACACTGAATGATTATTGCTGAAGACTAATTCCAAAAACAAGCACACCTAATGAGGGAATGCACATCACTGTGCATGCTGGAGCTCCTTCGTCGCGGCTGAAAAAATTCTCTCTCGTGCATGTTGTCTCAGTGTTGAATTATTGAGACTAACGTGACAGTATTAAAGACTTCAGTTACTCCAACTGTTTCTGATATCTTTGTCTACCTTCTTCTAGATATATACCACCTGCATATGCATGTTGAAGTTGTTTAGAAGTTTTGGTGGAAAAGCACTGAAAAATGTTGATACAACCTGAGGAAAAAAAGAAAAACATTTCCCAGTAGCTCCCAAAGAGTTGAGGCTAAAATGTAAAATACTCCAATGGAGTTTCCGCAAATCTGTGACTTGTTTTCTTTTCTTTTCTTTTCTTTTTTTTGACTTGTTTTCTTATATAGGCCAAAATTAGTACTGAATTTGATATTTTCTAAGACTTAAGCCATGGTTGATGCTAGAGCTCTAGAATCATCTGAAAACCAAGACTTGTGTTTTCACCATTTTCCCTGTTGATTTCCATCTTATTTTATTCTTCCTCTCCGAAAGGCAATGGCCCACCTGGTTCCCTTTTTTATTTAGTATAAATCTCTTACCAGGCTTCACAAAATCACCAGAACAAGGTGGTTAGTGGGCCCTAACCTCTGTGAAGTTTAGACAACAGAACCTGTTTTCACTTGATAGTTGGAAATAGAAATGACAACATTCCTTTTTAGATAGGGCTCCCTAAACTTTCCTTTATTTTTCTTTTTGGTACAATTAACAAGGGCTGACCGCGCCTCTTGACACCATTAGCAGTAAATGAATTTTTCAATAAAGACTAACAGAGAAAAACTGTGGGAATTTAGAGGTGGTTTCCTTTCTTTCTTTTTTCTTTCTTTCTTTCTTCTTTCTTTCTTTTTTCTTTCCTCTTTTCTTTCTTTCACCCAGAGAGCTATAATTTCTCATGTCTTTACTTTCCATCTTTCCATGTAATTTCTTTATGAGAAATTTCAGCAAAAGCTTCTTAAAATTAATCCAATAGCTGTCTCCTTCAATTCTCTTTTCTGGAAGACATTGCTCATCGATGAAGAAGTCCTGGCCACTTCTTAAAGGCCCCTATCCAGGAAGGTGAAAGCAGTGCTCTGAACTCAAGTTTTATCCTGAGGCGTATCTTTGTAAACCTAGCAATACTTCCTCCTTTTTACATGAGGAACTTGAAAGAGAAGCAGGTTCAAATGTGAGTTGGATTTCGTCCATTTCTCCCCCAAACTGGGAAGACGTTGGTCCTATACTTGCATATGCGTATTACAAATATTCAAAGCCTCTAATCCGGCCTCTTCCATATAACATACATTATAACTTCTACTTTAAACTTTCAGAATGCTTTTTATGGCATCTGTTATTCTCTACTTTAAAATGTCTATCAACCTATTATTTCTACTTTCTTCCTTTATTAATCTATCTTCAAGGTCATGTGTGGAAACACCTTTCAGTGGAAAGAACCCACCCACTTTGACAAAACTGTACACTATAAACCTTCATTATTGCAAGGGTCTAAAAAAAAAGTCTAAAGTCCAAGAGTCCATTAAAATGCCTTCAAAGCAGAGTTCCCTAAAGCTTGCTTGGGGCAACACTAGTCCCGGGAGTTGATGCAGTAAACAAAAACAAAAACAGGGGAGAAAGAGGGATGCTGCATAAAGAGCTATAAAATTCAAACTGCATGGCAGCATTTTAAAGGGTAGTGGGCATTCTAAAATAAAGATATGTATTTAATTTTATTGAACTGCATATTTCTCAAACTTCTTTGATTATAGAACTATTTCTGTTTATGTATTTAACACTTAGTAACATACTGCTGTACAAGGTTTCCCCAGTACACAGTTCGAAATTGTGCTAAAAGACATTATTCTTCCCATTTTTCCAGAATCATTATTCTAGCTCATTTATGTATTGGAAAATAACCTTGAGATAGAAATACAACTCATGTCCTTCTCACACCGTGTTTACAGTAGTATTTATGGTTCATCTCCCAGATACCACATCTCTAAGTGATGAGTTGTTACGAGTAAACACGAGACTTTTTTGTGATATCATGGTAACTTCGTCTGAATAGTTCTCCACTCATCTGCTGGGAACAGCTGCTAATCATCACAAACAACTTCCCCATCACATCGCCATCATTTATCTCTCATTCTCCACCCTTCGGTCTTCATAGACCATGTTCAAATTCCTTCCTATCTTCCTATTGTATATACTTCTGATCCCTGCCTCCAAACAAACTAAAAATCAAATGTATCATTTCCCTCACTTAAAAAAAAAAAAAGGTAATTAATAGTGTCCAGGTGAGACAGAAGAGGTGCAAATCCTTTCTCCTCCATCCTTTTCTGGTTCTGTTAACCCCACTCACTCATTTGTGACATGGGAGGTGAACCCAACACAACGCACGAGCCTTCAGTGAGATCCTGTGTGTAAATTCCTCAGGCTGGTACACAGCAATCCTTTAGTCTTACTAGGAATGAAGTGTCCTACCATGTCTTTTCACAAACTTTTTACAAATCTCATCCATGGTCGTACCTGAAACTTCTGGAAATTCTCCCTATTTTTCCCAATCAATTCCAACTTTTCACCCTCCAGATTTCCTTACATGTTCCCCACTGACAGACCTTTTTTCTAGAAATGTCAGAATATGTCAGATTGATTAGGACCCTGTCATGAGTGGTATTAGCTCACTGCTGCCCATTCCATGTGACCTAAATTCTTCACATCCTCAAACATTAACTATGCCTCCCACAGCTAACTCCCAATTACTGGCCCCATCATCAATACTCTGGATGTATTTACATGGTCCTTCCTTAGAATATCCTCCTCCTTGCTCCCTATTATTTTCTTTTTATCAAATCCCCTGCAAAAAAAAAAAAACCTTCTTCCTGATGTCCCTAATTAACCCTTTCAAGTGCTATAAGTTTATGACTCTCATTTTCTTTTGGTGCATTCATATATGTACACATTATTTACTGATATGTCTTCCAATATGTTGTACTCACTGATATGTCTTCCACTATGCTTGTTTTCTTTTAATTTGAGATATAATTAATACACAACAATGTATTAGTGTTAAGTATACAATATGACGATATATGCATATATATATATACACTTACTGATATAAGTCTTCTGCTATGCTCATTTTTTTTAATTTGAGATATAATGAACACATAACAATGTATTAGTGTTAGGTATACAATGTGAATATATATAGTATATATACTACATATATATTATCATTATATATATATATATATATGTATATATATATATGTATGTAATGAAACCGATTACCACAGTGAGTTCAGTTAACATCTATCACAACCATAATCACAACACTTTTTTTTTTTTTTTTAGGTAGGCTCCATGACCTGGAGATCAAGACCTGAACTGATATCAAGAGGTGAATGCTTAACTGATTGAACCACCCAGGTGCCCCTTTGTGATGAGAACTTTTAAGATCCACTCTCTTAGCAACTTTCAAGTATACAATGCAGTACTGTTAATTAGAGTCACTATTCACTACGCCTTTTTCCTCCCCAGATATTTTTCTCACATAAACATGAGCTCTTTAAAGGGGAGTAAATGTATCAGGTTTTTATCCTTCCCACAGTGGAAGTGTACAGATATCTGATTGATCCACCAATGCAAAACACTTTCATTCCCAGGAGTTCTATTGACTCTAATGGGAATAAATATCACATGGGACAATTGGGGGATACAGCAAAGTCGAGTGTTTGCTTAGGGACAAAAGCTATATACCGAATGCCTATGAAGCTTTTATTTATTTGTTAGTTGATTTGTGTGCTTTGTCATTCAGGATATTGTTTATTTATAAAAGGTGTTTGTGAATACTGAAGCATATCTGCCTGGAACCTTCCCAATCATTTTAGGGTTAGGTAATACTTCTCTGGCTATCATCTTCACTAGGATTTTGAACGTTGAGTTACTTATCAAAGATTCTAGAACTTTCTCTCCTTAAACAGGTGAACTGGTAGGACAATCCTAAGTATGATCTGTGTGGAGACAAAGAGGTCTTCAGTACCTTGCAGCAGAACATCCCTCAGCCTCAAAGTCTGTCCCCCTGTGGAGTGTTGGCTATGGTCCCAGGCCATGGCAAGCTGTGGCTTCTGGCAGCTGCTCTGGGGAGTGACTCCTCTTCACCCATGTGATGTAATTCTCCATTCTGCAGGAGGGACCGGCCCTGTGAAATCCTCTCAGCACCACTGGCAAGCAGCCTTTCCAGTCCTTTCCATCTGCAAACAGGATGCATATCTTTCACATACCTGTGACATGTCCTCGGGAGTGGTCAAAGTTTTGCCCACTGACTTCTACAGCTCCATCCCTTTTTCTCCCACTCAAGAAAGCATATTGGAATACAAATGAGTATGCTGATAAAAAAGTCACCTTGAATCTGTTCTCATTTACTTTTTTTTTTTTAAGTAAATCATTCACGAATTTGGGACTTTTATTGGCAATGTATCACTTAGGGACCCACCTAAGTAACACTGGGTTGACAGCTACTGCGCTAACTGACAACCCCTGGCAAGGTCGATGCAAGGTCAAAGTAGGACTATCCTGGTCACTAAGTGACAGCTAATGTGAATTCCTGTTCTCTCAAGAAAAAAAAAACTGATTTCTATTGTCAGTCAGGCACTGTGTTGGGCACCTTCTGAGTTGAGCCCTATACTGCCTGATAAGGGGGGATTTTCAGTAATGGGGTTCTGGTGGCTTCTATAACTATCTCCAAAACTGGTGTGTAGTCAACAAGATTTCTCAAAGCCTGAGCCCTTTTCCACCATCACATATTGCAGCCCTACTAAAATTTTCTTAAGAAACAAATTGGTGTAATTTTCATACAGTCCCCATAAAATCTTCCTGCTACTGGATTGATTTTTTACAATTCCTACCTCTCAGGTTGGCATGTATGGCCTATTCTTTCTTGTTTTTTCCCCCTTTTTATTCAATAAGATAAGGGAATATTCTGTTAAATTAGTCCTTGTAGGAACCATGGAATTACTATTATTCTTCGAACAAGTTGTGCAAATCAGCTGCCAATAATGGTGCCCCATTAAACACTTGATTTTGTTGTCCCATTGAATTACTACTGAATTACACCAAGTCCATTTGTAAAGTATGACTTACTTGAATCTTTTTTTTTAAGACTTCATTTCTTTATTTGAGAGAGAGAGAGAGAGAGAATGCACACAAGCCAGGGGAGGGACAGAGAAGCAGACTCCCCACTGAGCAGGGAGTAGGACATGGGGCTCGATCCCACAACCCTGGGATCATGACCTGAGCCGAAGGCAGACACTTAATTGACTGAGCTGCCCAGGTGCCCCAGTGACTTACGTGAATCCGATCCCTGTCTCTGAAGTAGTTTTGTGTGATTGCAGAGAACACATTTTAAAAGTACTGTATTGTTTGAAGATATATGAACACTTCGTGGATGCCGTAGTGAGGTAAAGGCCCGTGAATGAAGTAGTAACTGAAGAAAAAGGGCAAGTGAAATGTCTCATCCTCTGAATACAGGCAGGTCTGTTACACGAATGTAGTCAAATGCAGGTAAGTTAAGTGCTAATGATTCATTTAAAATTTTCTTTACGTCCATTCATTAGAAAGGAAAAAAATATCTTCCCATGTGAAAAACTGCACTCATTGTTGGGAGAAATACTTCGTGATGAAAAGCTTGAATGCTTTTTACAGGTTAGAGTTCTGTAGATATTGACAGCTGCAGTGAAGATAAGGAAGTAATAATGCCCTTTCGTCATTGAGAAGGTAGAGAGAAAGATGAGAGAGAAAACAATTCAAGATCTACTTCTGGTCTACAAAGAGGAATCAGCATGAAGTTCTAGAAGGGAAGACAGGTTAAGAGGCATGTGAAACCCTCAAGTATGTCATAGTGCCATCACAGGGGGAACCAACTCTATAAGCTTGATCGTGGCCTTTTAGATTCCAGAATTGTGAGAAAATAAATTTCTATGGTGTGGAAAAAACTAGTTGCTTGGTCATGGGGCTACAGAAAGGACATCTAAATGGGAGGTTAAAGGAAAGGAATGTGGGCTTTCAATGGGGCAAGAACTTTCTAGTAACCCTAAAGCCCAGAATGCACTGTCAGAAGAGCCAGTGAATCTCTCAAACTTAGGCACTGAAGCCCCTATTCGGAATGCTGGTGTGGAGTTTCCTACCAATGGGAGGTCACTCCCGTCCATAGTTCTGCAGTGTTCTTCTGGCTAGAGGTGTTCTTCTGGCTCAAGATGTTCTTGTATTTCCTGCTCAGGGGACCCAGGAGACACCTCAGGGCAGGAAATGGCATTAAATGCAGAACAGAGATAGTGGTTGAAAAGTAAAAGCCATCAGGATCTCAGAGCGATGACAGAGCAGGAGAAAATGTAAAGAATGTCCATCATTCTGACGCAGTCAGGAGCTAATCATCTTTCCTTGGGGAACATCTTGTCCAACGAATGTGTGAGTGCCCTGAATTTCAACAAGGGAAAGAGAAAATGCTAAATCCAAGAACTTTTATTTTTATAGATTATAACTTCACCTCTATATTTTTGAGTACGTGCTTAATAAAAGTCCCTTACTATTAAAAATTGCTTCCTCTTTCCTAGGACAGGCTTCCTGGGCATGAATTCCGCATGACACAGGGCCCAGTGCTTGGAAGGAGCCCCATGATTGGTTTAAATTCTGCTATTGCCACATTAAAATATTTAATGTTGGGGGTACCTGGGAGTCAGTTAAGCACCTGTCTTCCACTCAGGTCATGGTGCTGGGATCCAGTCCCACATAGGGCTCCCTGTTCAGCAGGGTGCCTGCTTCTTCCTCTCCCAAACCCCCTGCTTGTGCTCTCTCTCTCTCTCTCCTCTCTCTCTCTGTCAAATAAATCAAATCTTAAAAAAAAAATAAAATATTTCATTTTAGAACAATGGATGCCACCTTTCTATTTTGTGGTGGACCCTGCACAATTTGTAGCTTGCCCTGCTCCCTTCGGATCTTGGAGTTATACTCCTTTTTGCATTCAGATGCCTTCAATTGTTCATACAAACCTAGGACAATGGGAATTGGTTTGGTGGGTAAATGTGTGTTGTTATTTGCTGTTGGGATTTGCTTCGCTTCAGCTTCCTATCTTAATAACTGGGAATAAAAAGAAGGATCTCACTGGCTTTTGTAGGAATTAAAGAACATAAAGCATGTAAACAAATTTTACCGTATAACAAGTATTTGCTATTATTTGTTGAGGACATTCAAAGAACAGGGAAAAAGGCAGCCCAAGGGTAAGGATTGGATGCCTTGAGGGAATGACAGAAGACAACATTTAGGGGAGGGGCAGATGAATGTTGACTTCTCAGGAAGGAAGTCAGCATCTTCCTGGCTGAGCCTCAGATCCCAATGGCCAGAGGCTATGACTTCATTCCCTCCCACTAGCAACACAGTGGACAGTGGCTTAGTGACTTGAGTTCCTTCAGGTCAAGAGCAGGGGATACAGCTGGGCAGTTCTAGACCATTCTAGTCTAGTTAAGCACTAACCGGGCATTGGATGGTTTGTATTTAATCTAGGAGGAGGTGGCTTCCCAGCAGGTTCATTTCTGTAATTTAGGACAGACACAATGAAGAACGAGGACAGAGTTTGAGGTCAGAAGTTCCTAATTATCAGGGTCAAACAGGAATCCTCTAAACTTTCACTTCACCCTCATCTCTGATGGATGTTAACACCCCTGCCTGATTTAAAAAAAAAAAAAAAAAATCCCTGCTGACTGTCCCCTTGCCCAAACAAAAACCAAAAGCACACAACAAACAAACAAAAAAAACCTCAAAACAAAACAAAACAAAAACCACAAAAAACCTTCCTTCAAGGAGAAGTAAATAGGTCGCCCCCTTGTTCGCCAGGTCCGGTGCCTTTCTCCTTTGGCTCGTTCTAAAGATAGATATTCCAGGTTGCTCCTGGCTGCTTTAGAAGCGGGGGAAATGAGGCTTTTACTCTCTCAACAAGCAAAGAAATTCTATTTCCTTTAAGCCTATCTTGTTCTTATTCTCTTCCAGAAACGCCTCCCCCCACCAAACCGAGGCAAAAAACGAAATGCGGATAGAAACGCACCCCAGCAGCAGCCTTCATACGACATCCCAGAGCGGCCTGCGGGGTCGGATGAGTCAAGCTCACGGGGACGAGCGGGGAGCGCTCCCGAGTTTTCTGGAGCCCAAACGTCCTACAACTCACCTTTCCCTGATCCTGCACCGTCTGTCTCCTGGCCCCAGCCTCTCCCTCTCTCTTGCGGAGCCCGGGGGGCCGGCAGCCCGGAAGGCGCGCGGGGCGCGGAGGAGGCGAGGACACCGCACCTGTGGGCGCTGGGGGCGCGAGCCCCTCCCCGCCCGAGCGCGCGCAGTTCCCCGGCGGCTCCGCTAGGGGTCTCTCTCGGGTGCCGAACGGGGTGGGCTGGATCAGCTGACTCCCCGGGCTCGCAGCCCAGCCGCCGCGCTCCAGCTCCGTCAGTTTCCTCGGCAGCGGCAGGAGAGAGCAGCAGGAGCGGCACGAGCGCGGGGCCACCGGAGACGGCGGCGGCGGCGGCGACGGCACCGGCAGAGCTAGGGCGCGGCGGATCCCACTCGCATAGCAGCGCACTCGGTGCCGCCTGCAGGGTCGCGATGCTGCCCGCTTTGGCACTGGTCCTACTGGCCTCCTGGACGGCTCGGGCGTTGGAGGTGGGTGCCGCGCCTCGGAATTGGAGGGAAGGAGACGGTGGGAACCCGATTCCCTCAAGTCTTTAATCCGAAAAGCCGGGGGCCGACCGGGGGACTCCTCGTCCCTCCACGTCCCACGCCCACGCTTGCAAGCGCCCTACGCATCCGCGCCTCTGGCCCAGCCCTGCCCCGGGGACGCGCGCTCCGGCCGGCCGAGAGGGAGCTGGCGGGGCGTCGGGCTCCCGGGTCCGCGCCGGTTGCGAGCGAGGAGGGGTGAAGGCAGTCCTGAGCTTGGATCCTGACTCAGCCCCTGCCTCGCGAGTGGGGGCCGAGCGAGGCGAGAGACTTCCAGATGGGGGGAAGGGGGAACGGAGCACGTGGGGGAAAACCGAAAACGCAGCGTCCCTGGATCCTGTCCTCAGCTCTCGGTCGCTGCCCTTCCTTCTCTGGGCCCTGGGGAGGAGGAGTCGGGACAGCTCGGGAAGCACCCCCCCCCCTTCCCTATGCCTTTTCCGCGCCGTTTCACCTTCCCTTCTCATCCCCACCACCCCTTCCCTTCCGGACCACCCGCTCCTTCCCTTCGGGGGCTGCTCGCTGCGGCGTCTCAGTGCGACCCCATCGGGGTCGCGCACCACCTTCCGCAGGCAAACTTTGTACATTTCGCATCTCCCTTTTGTGTAAGTTGAGAGAGAAGGGAGGGGTCGGAGACCCACGGCCACCTCGCACCTTCCCCAAGCCTGGACGGCCCTGGCGTTCGCTCTGCACCTTTAGCTTCTTCCGGAGAGGGAGAAGGTTCCCGGGAACAAAAGCCGCGACACCCCGCCCTCGCCAGCCCGGGGCGCGGTGGCTGAGGCAGCCGCCTTGGTCTGTGCGCCACACCGAGGCTCCCGCCAGACTCCCTTCCCGGGGCTGCGCGTCTGTCCCGGAGGGGGCTGGGGCGCTGCTGGGGCCGCTGTGGCGGAGCCTCGGGGCCCCTCTACAACCACCCCCCATCATCTCCGAGGCTTGCAAATTTTATGCTGGGCTGGAAAGTCCTTGGGGAGAAATAAGCGGACAGTGGGGTGTGCGTCTGGTAAGGGTAGTGGCGGGTGGTAGGGAGGCACGAGCTCTCCCCTCCCAGTGCATCAAAGGAGGCGTTTGTCTGATCAAGGCGCGGTCTCTTCCCTGGCAGCGGGCCGTCTGGTTTAGTCCCCCTGGGGGCGCGAGCTGCTGGGGAGGGTCCTCAGGGTCTTTTTTTTTAGGGTGCAGATAAAAGGATTGAATTGAGTGAAGATTAAGACGGAGAAGATGGCGCCTCTGCAGTGCAGCAAAGAAAAGCGGTGTGAAGGCTGCAGCCTGGTGAAATCCACCCACCGCTAGGTGTATAACAAGTCTTCTCCATTCATCCAACTCTCGAACATTCAGCTAACGCCTGTGCAAAACCGACTGTTTTTCTTTTTACCTAAAGGTGCTAAGAAGTTGTTTGTGTAACACTTGGGGCAGAAGAGCTTGTATTCCTCGTCCTTTGGGTTCTCATTTGGTATATTCCCATTTGCAATCTCTCCCAATTTTTCCAAATTTTTTTTCTCCTTTAAAAAAAAAAAATTCCTAGACCAGAGTTTTTCTGTAATTACTCTGAGGCTACGCAGATTATCACACCAGAGCAGTTTTTTAGTCCCTAATTTACAAGGTTATTGCACTTTTTCCCCTTCTTTTACCTGTAAGTGGCTCAGAAATCACCCTAGAACTGGTTGATTCAAGAGGCGAAGCATTTAGTTTTCCATATTTAAAAAAAAAAGATCTAATTAAGGGGATTCTTTTTTTCTCCAATTAATTTATTCTTACTAGTATTGCTGTTATTTTCCTGATTATCTTCCTACACACCAGAAAAAACCACCACAAATTAAGTAATTAAAAGCATATCACATCCTTTATATTTGAAGTTTTTGCCAAAATACAAATATTTAATTTTTTTGACCACTGGGTTTTTTGTTTGTTTTTTTCTGCGTAAAAAGAGACAGCATGTAGGCAAATACGGTTCAGGTTTATTTTTTGGCCTGTGTGCATTTCTTTGCTCTTTCTGCCATTCTTTTGGACATTTTTACTTGTTATTGCCACTTCCTTCAAAGAGTGGAGGTGAAATGCACATTAGTCCGTTTTGCAAAGCATTGGTGGAAGGGTAGGTAATTCACTCTAATGAGGTTTGAGGGGGATTAATTCAGCTATATTTGTGTCTGCTGAAAGATGTAATTATGAGTTGAGTGTCTTTTGTAGGGCTTAGAAAATAGGTCTACTGCAGGTGGCTCTAAAAAAAGAAATAAATAAGGGCAATGATAACGGGGCCTCCACTTTTGGGGTTTTTACTTGAGTTGATTAATTTGCCTGATGTATTGATAAGAGTATGAAATTAAGGAGCCCTAAAATCTACTTGTCTCAACTTGCTTCTTTAAATTTGAGTTTACTGCATTGAGGGGTTTAACCTAAACAGGGGCTTAATCTAGAAACAGTGATGTGCTTTGAAGATGGTGCTAATTCACCAGATTATAGATACTTACTCATACTGACTAGTACAGCCCGAAAAGTAGACATTTGTACGCAGAACCGTGGAGCCCAGATTTGATTGTCATCTATAAGGAGTCACTGTTTCTTGCTAATGAACGGGAAGTCATGACAAGGATCAGGCAGGCACAAAAGCTTCTCTCAAGTCACCCTAACCAGCAGAGGCATCTGTTGGCACTTGGGAGGCTATTAGGATGCGGAGAAGTATTTCAGATCGAATAGCGACCCCTGACTCTGATTGGGGAAGGCTGAAGGAACATGCAGCTAAATAGATTACAAAATTAAGTTGGGAATAACAGATTGGAAATAATACAAAAGAAATGATGTGGTCCAAACTGAATAATGGTTTGAAGAAAAACATATCCTGTGGATAAGGCTTTCTCCTTGTTGCTGGAGGCTCCTTATTTTTATGGTACTGTTTATGGCATCCTGGAGACGTCTGTATAGTTATTTATATGAAGATGAAGGTTGTCAGTCCTTCCAGAAATAAGCATAGCTATTCTATGCCTCTTACGTGGTCGCTAAATTGTCAGTGAAGAAGTGCAATAAATTCAGTCGAGATGTACATTCTGTTCATGCAAATTTGATCTGGGTGGGGACATACTTTACCTTAAGAGACTTACAAAGCATCTTTAATATAGCCCTCCTTTACTCTCTGCTTCATTATGTCAATTAAAAATGCAAAAATAAACCTTATGAACATACTTCAAATGTAAAGCTCTGGGTTAGAGGCTTTAATTTGACTGCATTCCCCTTGCTTATAGGAAGTTTGCAGACTAAATAGGAATTAGTAAGTGATAAATACCAAGAGGAAAGTACAGATTAAGTGGTTTACCAAGTAAAAGCCATACAGTGTAAACATCTATGTTTAAGGAATAAAGGAACAATGAGATGAGATAATCCTAGAGAATTTCCTGGTAGTTCATTTCCAGCCAGCATTGTACCCCAGGTCTGGGGAAGGGAGTGTAAGTCTTTGTGTTTACAGTATTCACAGGCCTCTCCCAACCTTTCCTCTGGGGGACACACACACACACACACACACACACACACACACACACAGCCCTGAGGGCATGGGTGGAGCAAAGGTGGGGTTTGATTTTCTTAAAATCTCCGTCTATTAATTGTATTGATTCTTTTTTGGGCCAAACCCTGTCCACAGCTCTGAAAATATTGTGAACAATATGGTCTTTTTGTTCATGAACCTTCCAGTCTAGTGGGGAAAACAGACAAGAAACAAATCATAAGTTTGTGTTCCTGGACTGGGACAGAAACTGTAGCAGAGACAGAAAGGAAGGGGCAGGGTACACTCTAGAGAGGAGTTGGGGGGATTTCGGAATAAGGAGCTGAGGGGGAAGGGCCGAAAAAGCAAGATCCAGGGGCTCTGCTACTCTGACCTCAGTAGGAGCTTGACTGAGGGAACTGAGTACATGACGGAAAAAAGTGATTCACTGGGCCACCAGGAGGAGGATGGGAAAAGAAACGTTATGTTTGCGTTGTGGTTTTTGCTGGTAGTTTCTACATCTCCGTGTTCTTCCCTATTGTGAAATGGTTTCCTTCTCATAGTGGGCTCCCGGATACAAATGTATGGAGTGGGGATTGATGCTAAATACCACCTCCTGCAGATCTTTGGAAATGCTGTCTCCCTGTGCCTCAGAGCTGGAGGGAGCAGGAGGGGTGGCAGGCAGGGGCAGTTCTGGGGAAGGAATGAGCGCGTCCCCTTACTGACTAGCAAGTTTAATCAAAACGTTTACTGCTTAATATGGTATTATTGTTATTAATAAAAAAAATAAAGCCAACCGTACCTAAACGCCCAAACTGAATTTGCAAATGAAAACCATAGTGAAGGGGGAAAATGTTATGTAACTATTTCTTCAGTGCAATGTGGAGAGCTTAAGAAATAACCATTTCCGTGAAGGTACTAGTATTTTTTTTTTAATATTTTGTGTATTTTCCTCTTCAGAGTAATCCTGATTAATAGACAGACATTACTGCTAGCTTTGTAGAAAAAGTCCACCAGAAATTGGGTTAGAATGAGAAATAAGGGGGGCGCCTGGGTGGCTCAGTTGGTTGAGCAACTGCCTTCGGCTCGGCTCATGATCCTTGAGTTCCGGGATCGAGTCCCACATCGGGCTCCCAGCTCCATGGGGAGCCTGCTTCTTCTCTAACCTCTCCTCTCATGCTCTCTCTCACTTTCTCTGTCTCTCAAATAAATAAATAAAATCTTTAAAAAAAAAAAAAGAATGAGAAATAAGGTATAGTACTAATACTGATTTTATTAAGTATTAGTACTGTAGGAATCTTACTGGTAGTATTGTTGATCGACAAATAGTTTGTACGTTATATGCATTATGTACTGTATTCTTACAAGAAAGGAAGCAAGAGAAAAGATGTTATTAGGCAAATCATAAGGAAGAGAAGTACATTTACAGAACTTTACTGTATTTAACAGAAAAAGTCTGATAAGTGGACCCACGCAGTTCAAATCCTCATTAAGGAGTCAACAGTAATTCATTAAAAAAAAAAAGGCCTCAAACACGTTCATCAATTCATAGTTCTATGAAAATGTGATACTTGGTAGATTAGTTAGCTGACTTGAAAGTGAGCGGAGACTTAGGTTCACATATATGAAATTTCAGCTGCAGTAAGGAGCTTAGATTTAGTTTGGCTACATTTTTGAAGAAACCTATAGTACAGATTTAGCTTGAACTCTGCTAGGATTATAGTATTTTATGAAAGAAGGTAGTGCCTGAAATGGGGAAGATGAGAGGTTTTTAAAAGCCCGGCTCTATGGAAAGTAGTAGAATTGTTCCCACCTTTATAATACTCATTTCCATACCAGTGTGATGTTAGGCCGGCAACACATGATCGTTGAGGTTCTCTCATGTTCAGGGAAGGTAGTATCTCACACCTATCAAGATCCTGGACTGGGCGTTAAGTCTTAGCGCTGTCTCTTTTGAGCTGTTGACTGTGGGCTAGCTCCATACCTTGGTTTTTTCCTTTATAAAATGGGGATATATATGTGTGTGTGTCTGTGTGTCTAAATAAATATATGTACTTTACAAGTGCTTGGAACAGTACATGAGTTAATGTATTATAATATGACGGCACCTTCTAGGCACTATGTTAGTTACTACTACATATGATGATGATGTAAAATGGATATATTTGAGTCATATGTGGTTGAAAGTTAAAAAAAAAAAAAGAAAAAACACCTCTATGATGTTTTACTTATTGACTACTTCACTTAACTGACCAGCTAAGATTATTGCAGGAAATTGGCAGTTCTCTAAAAAACAAATGAATTTTATTTAAATTTGAAAATTACATACTACAGATAAAAATTTTAGACTACATGTTTTAAAATTTCATTCCCTAAATACATGTATTTTATATTTCAATTGGCTTTTTTGTAAAACATTAAGATAATTTGTGTTCATTGAAAAATTTGACCAGTGCAGAAATGTGTAAAAAGCATAAGCAGTTTTTACACCAATGGAAAGACCTATTTTGAATGTATGCATATGGGCAGCTTGCCACTTCTGTCTGATCCTGAACAAGCTTGTATACTGGCTTGATTATTAATTGTGCCATTAGTTGACTATCAGCTGTGCACAAGAACCTATGAACAGGGGCGCCTGGGTGGCTCAGCAGGTTAAAGCCTCTGCCTTCAGCTCGGGTCATGGTCTCAGGATCCTGGGATCGAGCCCCGCATTGGCCTCTCTGCTCGGCGGGGAGCCTGCTTTCCCCCTCTCTCTCTGCCAGCCTCTGTGCCTACTTGTAATCTCTGTCTCTCTCTCTTTCTGTCAAATAAATAAATAAAATCTAAAAAAAAAAAGAACCTATGAACAAGCTTGGTTTAGTTTCTAGCAAAATGTCTTCTAAAAAAATTAATAATCCAGTTTTGCCCATCCAGGCCAAAATGGAAGATTTCAAATGCCAGCAAAAGATTTTGGTCTTAAAATGGAAGCATGAAATCATCTTCACCAGAGTACAAGGAAACCAAAAAGCAAATTGCTTGAGAATGCAGCATTTCTATAAGAAGTATTTTTAAAAATAAAATGAATGATATTATCATAGCAGATGATGGCTATCACATCTTTAAAACTTTATAGTGATCTGCTTAATTAAAAGCATACTCTGAAAAATCAGTATGGTTTAATTATTATATAATAAGAGGTTTTCAATCTCCATTTCAAAATTAAGCTAAGGATATTTGAGAGTACACAAAATTGATGTTACCGAAGTGGATTAACACATGGAAGAATCCATAAGCAAAGTTCGAAGGAATCCATGTGGGTTTTTGTTAATACCAACTTTGTATTTATCTTTGTCCTACTCAGTCAAAAAAAGTGGATTCAAGTAGGTGAATGTAATTATTTAGCCACGTTTGGAATAAACATCCTGTTCAGAGTAGATCCAGTGAGGAATAAATGAGATGGCACTATAATCCTATGTATGTATAGGGTCATTGTGCAGGGGGCAAAGCATAAGCAAGATAAACGTTTCAGAGAAGGGAAGGGAACAATAAGCGTGTTTTGTAGATGAACGAATTCTAGAATTCTTAAGGTCTTATTAATTATTACAAACATTGTTTGTATCTTTGAATTTCCAGATGGTCTTTCTCTTTACTTTTTCTTTCTGGGTTCAGATGATTTTTAGCTGAGAAATTTGATTGAGCAAGAAAAGTTACTTTTTTGGCTGGGGAGATTAATTTTGTTGATATAAAATTGTTGGTGGTCTCTTTCTTAGAGAATCTAACAATTTGTCCTGTGCTCTGTTTGCTTTCATAAAAACTCATGTTGTATCTTCCTTGAAGAATGTTAGGATGTTAGGAAGTCATCCAAGATGATAGAGACTCATAAATTACTTTGTAGCCTTAAAGACTACTTAATGAGAATAAGAGATCTGGTGTATCAAGACAAGTCATCTGTGATACTTAAAGAAATGCATTATTACTCTTGTGTCTTCGTTAAATTTCAAACCTTTAATGAAAAATATATTTTGACCATGTGGAGATACTTTGCAGGAAGAAACACAAGAGATTTAATCCCACCGTTGAGGTATATTTGTGTACCTTAGATCTGACCCCTCACCCCCAAACTCATTTGTGCAACGTTTCCATGTCTGTATGTACTTAATTACTATAAAATGAGGCAACATAATTTTTAGTTTTAATAAAAAATAAAATAGTATTGTTTATTAAGGCTTGATTAGTCAAAAAAGGAACTTTTTAGGTCTGTCCTTACTATTGGATGAATTTTCATAAGCATAGTTATTGTTTTTATACACAACACTACTCAGTTATTTTATAATGGAATTTATAGGTACCCATGATAAAGATACACAATGTGCAATCTTAACCATATTTATTGATTTTTCTTCTTATCTTTCAAAAAAGAAGTATCCTCATTTACTTTGAAGGTTACTTTTATTTATTTATTTTACTTTTTGAGAGAGAGAAAGAGAGAGAGAGGGAGTGTGCAAGCAGGGAGGGACAAAAGGGGAGGGAGAGAGAATCCTAAGCAGGTTCCACACCCAGCTTGAAGCCTGATGCAGCTGGATCTCATGACCCCGAGATTGTGATCTGAGCAGAAATCAAGATTCAGACGCCTAACCCACTGAGCCATCCAGGCGCCCTGAAGGTTGAACCTTTAAACCTGACACAAATTTTTTGAAATCTTAAAGCAAGCTCTTCAGACACTAACATTAAAATGTATCATGAAATTTGATATTTGAGATTAAATCTTTCCCATACTGATGCTCTTAATTGCTTATGATGGCTTGTTTAAACAGATAGAGTTTTGTCAGTGCAGCATATTGGTTTGAAAATATAAGTGATGAGTTCTTAAGAAACTCCCATAGCGGGGCGCCTGGGTGGCTCATTGGGTTAAAGCCTCTGCCTTCAGCGCAGGTCATGATCTCAGGGTCCTGGGATCGAGCCCCGCATCGGGCTCTCTGCTCAGCAGGGAGCCTGCTTCCCCCTCTCTCTCTGCCTGCCTCTCTGCCTACTTGTGATCTCTCTCTGTCAAATAAATAAATAAAATCTTTAAAAAAAATTATTAAAAAAAAACTCCCATAAACTTGCAAACATGCAGATTGATCATTCTAAGAATAATTTATTCACAGATACTTACATATTAAATTTATTCACAATTTAAAATTGAAGTTTTTATCGAAAAGTTAATGGCATTTTTACATACAGAGAGAGACAGATTTTTGAGGGCACAACCAGCAAAGGAAAATGCACTTTTTCATTTAACAGATATTTCTGAGTCTCCCATCCTTAAGTGAGCTTATAGTATAGTGAGAGGTAGACAGAATAAATAGCATACAGTAGGGGACTAGGAAAAAATTAAGTTGAGTAAGGGGTATCCGGGAAATGCTATGTGGAAGTGTGTTGTGGGATGACCTTTTATGTGATACCAGGAAAGGTCTCTGATCTCGTTCCTATGCACATGTAAACTTAGATATTTGGGGGAGAGAACTATATATTCACCATGATGTAGAAGAAGAACTGGGGACAGGGGGATCTAGAGTGGTTAAATAATTAGAAACGATAATGGTCGGGTAGAAAAAATAATACTGATTGCAATCACGGTTTACTATACCTTTTAAGCGTATTTATATATTTTTAAAGGTTTATTTACTTATTTGTCAGAGATAGAGAGAGCACAAGCAGGGGGAGGGGCAGGCAGAGGGAGAAGCAGGCCCCCCACTGAGCAGGAAGCCAGAGGATGTGGGGCTTGATCCCAGGACCTAGCCATTATGGTCTGACCTGAAGGCAGGCGCTCAACCGACTGAGCCACCTGGGTGTCCCTACTATACCTGTTTCATCACTACCACTGCATTTAGTAGTAATATTTGATAAATATTTTCAGTGAATATTCTAGAAATATTATATTGTGATCATGAATTAATGTGTTTAATTCTTGACATTTGAATGAACTTGTGTCTAAAAAATTGTGAATGATCCTTCACTACAAGCGCCGAGGGAAGATTAAAACCTTTGAAATAAAATTTCTTTCTTCAGCCTTTTCTGAAACATTTTATTGTGAAAAGGTTTCATAAATGCTGTCAATACCTTAATGTTCAGTCATTTGCAACTCTTTATTTCAGAAATTCATTTGGCCTAGCAAAATGTCTCATTCTTGGAATATTTTGTCAATCTTGAGATTGATTGGGACAGTTTTCAATTGGGGGTGGCAAGAAATGATTTTGTTTGAATAAGATTTGTGTAGGGAATTGAGTTGCCATCAAAATGAAAATTTCATTTTCATTGTCTTTTTTGAGTTTGCTGCTTTCCTGCTTTTTTACAGCTAGCATTTACTTCTTTCTTTACTGTGAGCCAGGATCAGAATTGGCCCTTTAAGACAAAAATTAAGTTCTGTTCTCTAAAAGAATTGTACTGTTCAAGTTCACGGGCTTGAAGCCAATGCTACTATATGCTATTAACTTGACAGGCATTGAAAATCTAATTGAGGTCATTATGATTAGCCTTGTATCTTGCCAGTGTTTTTTCTCAGGCTTATTTTTAATGTTATATGTCAAGTGTTAAATCCTCTTACACCCCAGAGTCCAGAAAATTTAAATCTAATAACAGTAAACCATATTTTAAGGTCCTCCAGTTGTTTCATGTTGGGGGAACGTTCTTGGCTAACTGATGGGACATTGGAACACGAAGGCAGTTTACTTATTGCTGTTAGTTTGAGGAATGTGAAGGGCTCCACTTGCAAGAGCACATTTGTGACAAAATTGCAGTTTTGAAGTCACTGCATACTTGTTCAGTGAAGTATGAGAGGAGAGAGTCCTTGGAGGGTGGCCACGTGACTGGAAAGCCAAAACAGTAGGAGCAAGGCTGCTGGATAGAGATGTTCTTAAGACAGTGCAAGTCCCGGGAACTAGGAGCTGAGTAATTTATCAGCATGGCCATTCAAGATAGCCAGGACAAAGATAATGAAGATTGAGGGTCAGGGAGGACACACTTCTATGAGCAAGGTACCCAGCACTTTGTTTCCAGGCAATTCCTTTCCTTGTCTGTATTTGCAATTTGAATATTTCACGTCACTTTGTGAGCTGGACTCCAAGATTAAATTTTTATTGCAGTGAATTTTATTATTGTGAAATTTTTGTCATGTTGTAAGAGCACCAATGGGAAGTATTCGGTTTTTTGGTAGTATTTCTTACGTGTTATGTGTTTTTAGTTGTATTTATTGATTTCATATAGAGTTGATTAGGAGATTAGAAAGAAATTTTAGTGCAATTTCCACCCCAAAGAAGAAGAAAAGGCATTGGCTAAAATATTATTCTTCAGGCTTATTACCATTGTTAAATTATTGATGCTTTTTAAAAAAATTCTGACACATAACCTCATTGCTTGCTTGCTCATTTCTCTCAGAAGTGGAGCACTGAATATAAACCCAAGCCTATTGATCGGTTCTTCTAGATGAGGGGAAGGTTTAATGCAGGATGTTTAATTGGGTATTCGAATTATGTGTTCATGTGTTTTATCTCTATTTCAAATTTTCTCAGGGTGTTTGTAATTGACTTCCGTGATATTGACGGCGAATTGGAGTTATGTTTTTTATTATTATTAATTTATTGTTATACTGCATTTTTCTCCCTTTTCTCTTGAAATTTTGAAAACATTCATTTTATGGACGTATACTGGATGCCTTGTGTGTTTCAGGGGTGACAGGAGCACTGTAGTATTTGTGAGGCTGTGAGTAAACAAAGAAGTGACTCAGCTTGTGCCTGGGAAGAGGTTTTGCAGATTGATAGGGGAAGAAAGAGATGCAGAAAGAACTAGGCCCAGTATGCTGAAGGAATGTACAAAGTCTTCATAGCAGAGGCAGGCAGCATTTAAACTGGGTTTCAAGGATGAGCTGTGATTAACTCTGGGGACATGGTAGGGATTTCCAGACAGAAGGAATAGTGAAGGTGTAAAGGGTAAAGGTTCAAGAGAGGAAGCCATAGGAATGTGGGTGGGAACGATGGTGTGGGAATTATAGGAGATTAACAACTTTAGATGCTTTGATGAGTTCAAACTTCATTTTCTTAGCAGTGGGGCTATTTTTAGATGTTCCTAAAATCGGGATAGCCGTTGATGACTATGGTTCAGTTACTTTTAGGAGCCTTTGCTAAAGTCCTTGTCAATATCTGCTTAATCCCACTAACCAGATGGTAGCACCTCACTGCAAGGGAGGCTGGTACATGTAGTATATTACCTGGAATATTGCCACCAGGAATACATTCTAGATTCTTCTCTTATGGAATAAGGAGAGGATAGGATATTGGGTGACAAACAGCTGGCTTTCTGGAATGTGCAGGGGATACAGTATGAGGGATGTAGAGGAAAATGGGTAGATTCAGAAACATTCTGAATCAAACCAAAGGAAAGATTCTCTGAGCATTTAGAGTAGGTTTTTGGGATTTGCCCACTTCTTACCTGGTGGCTAACCACACAGGACGCACATCTTTAAGAATGGAAGAGGAGATGGGGAATGCTTTTTTTATTTTTATGGCAGGAATACCCAAGAGCAGAGACTTGGCTATTTATTTGTATCCAAGATGGTTTAGACTTGTGTTTCTGGGAAATCCTTCCAGTCAGGGTGATGGAAAAATGGAGAATTCCAGTGCTCTTTGGAAAGTTATGGCAGGCTCAGTTTACTCTCCTTGTTGGTAAACTGTCTTTCATTTGATCTAGAGACTTCCCTAAAGCAACCTTGTTGTGCTTGTTCTTTGAAAGGAATAGCAGATAAAACAAGCTTTGAGGCTTTTAGAAAAGAGCATGATACCAAGAACCTCTTTTGAGCTAGACTTGCCTACCATGTTCATCTTTTTTTCCCTGCTACACATTGTTTCAAATATGTTCATGTGCACCTGTGTTATTAAAACAGAATGGAACAATCTGGAAAAGAGAAAAATAAACCTTAATATATTTGTATGAGTAAAAGTGAAACTGCCATTTTGAAATTCATCTTAATTTCTTACCTGTTTTTTTATTCAGTTATTCTAGAAGGGGTCTAATGAAGACACTTACCAGAAAGTATATAATGAAATAAAGGTATGGGAAAACCCTAGAGTCCTGAGCAGACTGGATATAATCATTCACATTACAGAGTGTTTGAGGTTTTATAGTAGGTATTTAACAACACCTGAAGATGTATTTAATCTATGTCCTAAGAGTTTTATATATGGTACATGATTCTATCTTAAGGAAACGTCTAAAACATCAAGGTTCCTCTACTTGATGGAACTACTCTTGGTAGTAGTTCCAAGAGTACTTGGAACTCTCTTGGTTTTATATTCTGCATTCTTTCTTTTTGAACCCTTGATTGATTGGCTTTAAGAGTAAGCAAAGGCATCGTTCAAGTTTGGTCATTTTAAATCTGGGCATTTATTTTCTTTTTGTTTTTATTTTGAAGTATCTGTCAAGGAAATATTTTATCTTCTCAGTTCTAGAGACTGTATTCAGAAAAACGATAACTTTTATGTGTCCAGCATAGTCATTGATTGGTAATAAGAATCAGAAAGAGTATCCATTGTGTGTTTGAATGTATATTTCTTTAATAGCACCCTGGCCATATTTTGAAATTGATGCTTTTTCTTTCCCCCTAAAAAAAGTAAGTGGTAGTCATATAAGTTTGAAAAATTTTTTTAAATTATGGTAGGGTATATAGAAATTGAAAACATAAGAAAATCGTGATCTTTAATTCCAGCATAATTTTATAATGGTCATAAATAGTTTGTAGAATTTGAAAAAGTAATTTCACCAAGGGACATGCATTTTATGCTGGGTTCTGTCTTGTTTTTATATAACTGAAAATACTTGATATGGGCTTGCCTTTAGTTGGCTTTGGATTGTAGAGTTAGGGACCATTGCTGGTTTTATTGACTTTAAATTTTATTGACTTTAAATTAGTTTATTTTGCGGGCAATTAGACAGATGCCTTTGTTTAAGATCACCTCATTGAAGAAGTTGGCAGTCCAGGAATATGTTCTGAGAATACTTGAGTACTCATTTTTTTTTTAAAGTTGTATTTATTTATTTGACGGAGAGAGACACAGCGAGAGAGGGAACACAAGGTGGGGGAGTGGGAGTGGGAGAAGCAGGCTCCCCGCTAGAGCGGGAGGCCTGATGTGGGGCTCCATCCCAGGACCTTGGGATCATGACCTGAGTGAAAGGCAGATGCTTAACTGAGCCATCCAGGCGCCCTTACTCAAGTATTCTTGATTGAGATTCTTAATTTAACCTGAATGGTATAAATGTTTTGTTAGGCTTGTTCATAGCCTGTGGTCTCTCTAAGTAAACAAGCTCTCTACAGATGACTCTACTTCTCTGATTATTTAAGATACATTAAATAAATTGATACAGATCAAAAAAAAAAAAAACTAGTGGGAAAGTTTCTAGTTAGATATCAGTATAGTCCCTCTGTGCAAGTTCATTTTAGTTGCTCCTGTAAATGCAAGTGTAAGTTTTACAAAAAGATTGTGATCAACTTTATGAAGTAGACTAAATAATCACTTTATGTATTTAATTCAAAGGAAACTGCAAAGACAGGCTATAAATGCCTGTGGAAACAATAAGCTTCTCGTCCTAATGGCAAAGAAGCAGGGGATGAAATGTCCCATTGTGACGCTTTCCTGGTGTCGTTTCATCTCACAGTTACCCCTGGACTTCACTTAATGCTCAGGGCTAACTCAACAGCAAAGCTATCCAATAAAAGTATAATGGGATCATCCATGTAATTCAGAATTTCCTAGTAGCCACATAAGAGAGTAAAAGAAATGGGTGATACTAGTTTTAATATATTGTAGACTGAACCCAAGAAATCTAAAATATTATTTTAACATATGATCAGTATAAAAATTATTAATGAAATATATTACATTCTTTTTTTCACTTTATGTCTTGAGAATTTTATCCATAGAGCATTATTTTAGCTTGTACCTGCCACATTTAAATACTCAGTAGCCACACGTGGCAAGTGGGTACCATATTGGACAGTGCAACTGTGTTAGAAGGGCCAATTCAGCCTACTGCTGTCTGGAAAAAGAATCAGGTTTGGGAGCAGGTAGTATCCAGAAGCCCTCTCTAAGTTCCCTCATTTCACAGATGAGGAAAGTGAAATCTAGAAACCTTTGGTTGCTCAGTATCAAAGCCCAATCCCTGCCCTCTGACTTCTGGTCTCTTTCCCCATCACCCCGATGCTTCCTTTTTCTGTTCCATATAGCTGTGACTACTTCAGTATGTCTCCCAAATGTTAGGTGGTTGCTCTCAGTTAAATACTGAGCCAGGAGTCTTAAAATCTTGCCCACTCAAGAAGGTGTGTCCAATCTGGACAAAACTGTTTTCGGGCAGGGTACGTAAGATCGCCAGGTACATCTAGAATCTTCTTTGGTGTGCGCACTTTTGGACTAGGAATTGGGGGGGATCCTTTCGGATCCTGGGCATGTAACTCTGAACACTGGCTGAAATGTCAGCTGCCCACCGAAGGAAAGATAGACAAGGCATTATAATAAACGTTTTGTTGTATATATGGTGTCTGTTCCTGGAAACAATGGGGTTAAGCCTTCCTTTTTCTTTTCTTATTTTTTGGAAGGCTGCCCATGTGTGTGTCCATAGTTCTTACCCAGTTATACTTAAAGTATGATGTTTCTTGACAACTTAAGCCTGGCGCACTCCTGGCTGGTTATTTTCAGAATGTAAGCAAATGTGGAAAGCTTCCTGCATGGCAGGGTGGGTTGGCGAAGGCAGATCAGCGTCCTGGGATCGATGCTTAAAGTATTTGTTTTACAATATGAGAATGCATGACGGGTGAACTTTGAGAGTTAGAGGTTATTTTTCTAAACATTTATCAGCCTGTATGTTGTCAATTGTGGAAGAGTGCTTTGAAAAGAGTTTAAGTTTATTCGTGTGACTTAGGTTTACTGATTTTCAGTGAAGTATTAAAACTTAACCATTTTTCTATTTGAACCTTAGGACTTCTCATCTGTGGCTCGCCTTTACCCACAAAGGCATTATTGATCCTTAAGTTAAGCAGGCACTGTATTTTCTTCACATTGAATTTTCGCAAATGCTGATGTATGGGACAATACGGAGAAGACTCGTGTCTTGCAGGAATGACTTAAAAGTACAGAGATAACTGTGTTTCCTGTGGCAGTTGTCTATTAAAGATAAAAAATTTCTTTAAACTTAAAATATTCACCATACTTTTTAACAGTTTTTTTCCTACATTTGCATAGTAAATATAACCAAGAGGAACAGGAGTTTAGAGCTTATTAATGTTTGAAGGAGTCTTTTTGTTATTGTTATTATTATGTTTAAATTAGAGTTTTTAAAATAGAAAAGTATTGTAAGTACATTATAGATAACTTAGAGAAAATGCAGAAGCATGCATAATCCTACCATCTCTAAGTGTCTGTTCTATGTCATTTTTTTTTAAAAGCATTTTTTTTAAAGATTTTATTTATTTATTTATTAGGAAAGAGAGAGAGTGAGAGAGAGAAGGTCAGAGTGAGAAGTGGACTCCCCATGGAGCTGGGAGCCCGATGTGGGACTCGATCCCGGGACTCTGGGATCATGACCTGAGCCGAATGCAGTCGCTCAACCAACTGCGCCACCCAGGGGCCCTTTAAAAGCATTTTTGAAATCACAGTGTTAAGGTCCATCTTAGATCCTGCATTTTATTCCATAACATTAAGTTTTAGGTTGTTACAGAATGCCTAGGTGGCTCAGTCAGTTACGCATCTGCCTTTGGCTCAGGTCATGATCCCAGGGTTCTGGGACTGAGTCCTACATTGGGCTTCTTACTCTGCGAGAAGCCTGCTTCTCCCTCTGCCTCAGCCTGTCCCCCCTTCTCGTTCTCTCTCTCTCTGAAATAAATAAAATCTTAAAAAAAAATAAATCTTAGGCTATTATAAACTTTTTGTAAATATAACATCTAATGGATGTAGGAATCTGTTTATGGCAACAGGAGCTGTATAATTTGTGGGTGTATGCTTTTTAATTTGGCATTTTCCAGCCCAAATTTAGGTTGAAAATAGTGATGTGGGAAAGAATCATGTGCCAAATACCTGTTAGTATTTTAAGAGTTTATCGAATGATCAAAATTGCCGCCCTCAAGTAGTGTTCAGTGCGGTGGTCCTTCGACTATAATGTACTTAAAGAAAATGAGAGGAACAGAAACCATTAGAGGTTAACAGGGAAATAAGGAAAACCTGATCTAGTGATTCCATCAAGCCATCCTCTTATTTCATAATTCCATGATCACTTGTGTAGAAAGAAGTTTGACTCTAAGAAGTTGTGAGACTTGACAGGTAGACATAGCCAGGGACACCATTGTAGACATCACTGAAATTGGGATCTCAGTTTCCTGGAGCCATCCAATGGGGGTATCAATTTTGTTACATGATTACACAGACATCAATAAAGCCCAACCTACTTTCCATTTCCCTGCTTTTAAAGCCTGTCCTGAGCATATGTGGGCTAAAAAATGTCAGAAACATTTACTCAGTAAAGTTCCCAAAGGTAAGAATATTTAGCTACAGAAAAGAACTTTAAATTTAATACTGTGTGATGAGATGCTTCCTCCACAGAACTTTCCGTAAGGTTGTGGAGCCCATTTAGCGAGACCCATATAATCTCTGATTATTAACTGTTGTTTACATGGTCAGTAAACAGTTTTATATTTCATATTATAGGTTTTTGGAGCAGGGACTATGTTGTTTACATATTATTTACTTATAAATAAATACAATACTGCATATAGTAAATAAATGTCACTCTCAGAAGCCCAAATAAACCTTTCTCTTAGTCTCATCATGTCTCCACAATCTACTGCTCTTTGTTAAAATGGAAAATAACCTCTCAGAACTAACTGTTTCTTCAGGGCTTTCACTTTTTTTTATTTTTTTAATTAGGCTTCCCTTACCCTCCCCCATTCCATATAAAAATATTTACATCAAATAAAATTTGTATGGCTTTTTTCCTATTGCTCTGTCTTTTGTCAGTTTAATTTGCATGGCCGTAGTTACTGAACCTAAGAGGGTAGAGGAAAAATGTTTTTCCTCTCCTTTTAAGTATACAGGCTGGAAGGAACAATAAATGGAAAGGCTGTGAGGTGGGGCCGTGCCGGGGCATGCTGTCTGAGGAAGTATGTGAACTGTTACAAATGTCCCACCAATTATGTATACATAATCAATCAATAGCAGTTCACATTGATGAATCATTTGTAAAAAGTAACAGTAAGTGTCTTCCATACTGAATTTATGCAGTGTTGGGAGAAGAGCGTGTGTTTCAGTCAAAACGAATTTATGGGAGACATTCTGTATTCTAAACATTTTAAAGAGCTCGTATGGTATATAATAATTCACCTTTGCCTCTGTATTTAAAGATTCTTAGGACAAGGGAAAATACTGTCTTTTTTTTTTTTTTTTTTGGTCCCAACTAAAAGAACTTGCATTAGAAACTTGGCAGTCAATCATGTCATATTGTTGGGATTTATAAGTTCTCAGATAAACACCTCTATTTTTAGCATATGTAAAAAGAGATGATTCCTTGGCTTTTGCTAGAATAACAAGACTAATGAGAAGAAGAAACTTATATAGCTCTTTCTATGACCCATGTGCTGTTGGAAGTGTTCTTCCTGTCATCCTCAACAGCGTCCTGGGAAGTAGCTACTCTTATCCCCACTTCTTGTATCTAACTGGTAAAGTTTGAGTTGGGGGGAGCTCACAAGCCATGTTAGAACTTTGTCTTCATTGTCTGTCCTCTTAACCACGGAGGTATCGTGCCTCTAGCAAAGTTGATTGAGGGTGGAGTTCAACCAGTCCTTCCCCTTGGAAAAGGCAAGCTGTTCCAGCGGCTGCTTGAGAACGAATAAGGTCTGCCCTGTTGAGGCCTTCAGTCCTGCTCCTCCCCCTCCAACCTCACCTCTGTGAACTTCTGAGCCCTGATGTCTCCACATGGTGTCTTCCTCCTCTTCTGCAACCACTCCTTCCCTCCCAATCTTATTCCTTTCCTTTCTCTCACCCCCCAATAGAATAATCCAGACTATGGATGTTGGAGGCATTTCGACCTTGCACCTGAGTCCATGACTCCTTCAATTATTAGAGTCCTGACCACAGGAAAATGACTTAATTGCCCTAACCCTAAATTTCCATGTCTACAAAGCCTCTGTAAGTAGTCTGGTCAGGAGAAAAATTGAATTAACAAGGAGGTTAGAAAGTCCGGGGCCTGGCCAGTAGTAGGCTCTGAAATGAATAATGGCTCTGATTTTTACTGCAGGCCTTTTTGTAGCATCTCTTCTTTGACCCTTCAGAACTGTCCCTGCCGTTCGAGTCAGCTACACTTGACCCCAATGAATGCCAAGGCTGGGAAAGGGGTCCAGTTGCAGGTGACGTTGCTCCGCTTAGCTTCATGTTTCAGGGCTATCAAATAGCTGGGAGGCCGGAGCATCTCAGCATTTCCTTGACAACATTTTTGATATCTGAAAACAGGAATGACTTATTTAAAATTCTGCATAATCTTTGTGGTCAGCTTGCTAGAGTTTGAAATGTCTGTGAACCCAGAAGAGAAGCCGCTCAGGAAGGAATCTGAAGAATGCTGGCCCGGGATGCAGCTCTGCAGCGGGTCCCCTTTCCTGCCCCTCCCAGTTCTGCCCCTCCTTGGCATTTTCCGCAGTGACCGAGCAACAGCCTTGGCCACTTAGACCAGCTGGAGACAGTCCCAGAATTCCTGACCGCTCTCTTTCAGAGATCTCTGCTAACCCCTTTGAAAACAAAGGGATTATTTACCCCATGTCACAGAGGACACGAAAGGAGATAATTGAGAGATGTTTCTGAAGGGACCTGTTGGCTTCTAGCTCCTGCAGATGATCCCTGAAATGGTAGGAGGCAGGCCTTCTGTCTCCTGGAACTGCTTGTATGTGGCACTGATGTATTAGAAATGGGCGTGTCTCTCCACATTTTATCCATGCACTTCTGTACTCCCGTCACGCGGACATTAGGTTCAGGAGAAAAATCACCGTGGACTTTTAGTGGTTTCAGGTGACTTAAAAATTTCATTAATTCACAAAATGTAAGTTGAATGTTAACGTTATGTTTTTTGGTTTGGGGAGGTTTTATTTTCGGGTGGGGTCTTATTCTGGTTGGGGGAGGGATTGGATTTTTCAAGTCAAACCCGAGACTGCTGGGGTTTTGGACGTTTTGATTCTAGAAGGATATACTCCCCTCCCCCGACCCCCAATCTTCCTTCTGACCTGGCATGTGTAAGGCCCTATCAAGTGTTAGTGTTTGAGATCCTGTTACACTCACATCCTATATCCGCATCCAAGTGCTTTGAGGCCGACTTAATATGGATTAATTTAACAGTTGCTCTGTGAAAACAGATGCTCTCGGCGGCTTGTTTCTAATAAATTAATCAAACCGTATAGAAGGTGTTTTTCCCCTTTAAGAAGTCACATGTTCCTATGAAACTGTAGATAAAGTAAAACTGAAATGGTTCTGACTAAAATTAGCGTATTATATTTAAAGCCCTTTGCCTGAGACTGGTTACAACATGCTCCTTTATTAAATTTCTAGTCAGGTGCTTATTCATAAAAATAAGGATTATATAAGTGGTAGCGTTCAAATGTTACACTAGTCTGTTTTGGCAGTTTGACCTTTCACAGTAGCCAAACAAATATTTTTTTTTACACTGAGAAGAGAATTATTTAACATTTTTGTGCTAGCAGTACGTCAAGTGAATTCAAAGCCTGAATGCAACCCATGGGAGTCTGGGTGGAACCATGAAGATATACAGATGTAAAAGAGATGACCAAGGTATCCTGTGTGAGGGTGGCAGCTAGATGGGGGTGGGGGGGTTATAACAGACACTTGGGAAAATTAATTATTTAAAAATGTCCTATGGGAAAATCATGAGGCAAGAGGAGCCAGAAAAAATTCTAAAGAAAAATGTAAAAGTACAGAAGTTAAAACTGCATAGCACCGGCAAAGAGAAATCAGGGGGACAAAATGAAGTGTAGAAATCGACTTGTATGATAGTACATTCATATGTAATTAATGCAGGATATGAAATTAGTGCAGGATAAAGGTGGTTTTCCACATCAGAGGGGTAAAAGATCAATTATTCTTTTTATGGACAGAAGCTGGGTGATTATGATATCTAGAGAGTCTGTAACAAAAGGGCAAATTTCTTTATTCCACAAAGTGTTCTTACAAATCCATTAGAAATACTAAGTATGAATATCTGAAGAGGAAAATGAGTGAAACACTTTAAAAACTATTATCATGAAAAAAATTAAAACGTATAAAAAAGAGAATAGTATGATGAATCCCTGGGTAACTGTCACTGAGCCTCAGAAATCATAAGCTTATTTCTAACCCTATTATCTATTATTGTCTTGTTTTAGCCAAACAACTCCCCTGCTTCTCCTTTTCCTCACTGGGTTCTTTTGAAATAAATTCAGTCATGTAATTTTAGCCATACATATTTCATTATGAGCCTCTGAAAGAATTGAAAGGAAATAAGCAAAGGAAAAAATATTTCATAGCTAGTACTCAGGAAAAAAATATGTTAGCCTGTAAACCTATTAAAGTTACGTTCAGTCTCATTAGTAATCTGGGAAATGCAAATTAAAACATAACATTTTGTAACCATCTGATTGGCAGAAACTGAAGACTCTTGCCAGAGCTGGCAAGGATGTGAAGAAACACATTTTCTTTGACTGTCAGTGGTACAGAAATTTTCAAGAGCAAATTGTTCAGAACGTTATGTGTATACCCCTCATTTTAGCAATTCTAGGAATTAGTAGCATAGTGTATTATGTGAGTGCCCACAGAAAAGGACATTATTAGGGGCACCTGGGTAGCTCAGTGGGCTAAGCATCTGCCTTTGGCTCAGGTCATGATCTTGGTGTCCATGACCTGGGATCCAGCCTTGTTTTGGCCTCCCTGCTCAGTGGGGAGTCTGCTTCTCCTTCTGACTTTCCCCTACTCCGTTCATGCTCTCTCTCGCTTGCTCTCTCTAATAAATAAACAAAATCTTAAAAGAAAAAAGAAGAGGGCATTATAGAGCATTAATTCTATCAGCTAAACAAATGTATTTTTTCCTGTTGCTCCAAACTGGAATAGAATTCCAACATACATTTAAAATAGTGTTAAGTGAAAAAAGGAATTTGCAAAAAGCAAGCATAATAAATTCCACTGAGGAAAATTTTATATACAGAACAAAACTTATGTGCACAGAACATATCTTGACAGGTGGGGGATATTCACCTCTATCCTACTAAGGATGATAGCTGCCTAGACCATCTCTGAAAGAATCAAGTATATCTATAAACTTTGCCTCTGGTTAACAAGAGAGTGGAATGGAGGTGAAGGTCATACATATTTACTTTGTACGTGATCACCTATATTTTTGAATTGTCACTAAGCAGATACTTTAGAAAGGTGCCCCACTATGATGTCTGTCCCACCTCATCTCGGCTGTGTAAATCCCTGGTTCTGCCATTCCTGGTAAGTGGAGGTCGACCACCTCAGTTGTCCTCAGGAACTTCTTTCCACAGACCAGCCCTCCCATTCCATTTAAAACATGTCTGATTTTAAGAAGACATGTATGTTGATGTGATATCTAGAATCTTCCCAATTGTCTAAGGAACATTACTTTTATGAAGTCGAGAATAGCGAGTTTTATTGTATCATAAAACTGGCTCATTTCAGTGAATTTCATGGGTAACTGATTCTTATATCAAAACTTGCTTTTGAAAGTAAATACTTCATGCCTATTTGCTCTGTATTGAACATCATGAAGTAACTCCTTCAACTCAAAATTTCTAGTGTTGGTGCTTGTAATATCATTTCTCAAGTTGATCCTAATGCTACCTATGGAATTATCATCAGTGGAATGGAAACGTTCTGTCTCCCACTGAATTTTATACTGGGATTTGTTGTATTTTCTGCATTTTAACCCAGAAAGTTACCGAAAAGAATGAACCTTGATAGAATACTTGTTTTATTATTATTATTATTATTATTATTATTATTAAAGATTTTATTTATTTGAGAGAGAGAGTGCATATGCAAGCTGCAGTGGGGAGGGAAGAAGGGAGAGGGACAAGGAGATTCGGCTCAGTGCAACTCGGAGCTCATTGCAGAGCCCAGCACCTTGGGGCTTGATCTCAAGACCGTGAGATCATGACCTGAACTGAAACCAAGAGTCTTAACAGACTGAACCACCCAGGCACCCCGATAAAATACTTGTTCTTAATCTTATTTTATATTTTCATAATACATGGAAATAACTGACTTTTTAATTAACAGTTAAATGTAGACCCTCTTAAATTAGTAGCAAATGTTTTCATGACTATTTGGGTATGGGGGATTATAATAAAATATACATTGCTTAAGATGGAAAATACTTGTGCAATATCATGCTAAATTAAAACAGTAAATTGAGATTGTATCAGGGCATAATGTAAACTAAATATGAAATATGGAGAACATTCTTTCCTTCCTCACAGAGGCAGGGAAAATACCATCTTGAAATACAATATGAACAAAGTTAGGTATAGTGAGGCTGCAGTAATTTGCCCCCAAATCACAGTAAACAACATAGATGCGATTGGAACTCAGGCTCCTGATATTTATGTAGGAATGACTTGACCCACAGTGCCTCTCTGTAGCCTATGATAAAGTATAAAAAGGACAGTAACCTCAAAACTTTTGATTTTCAAAACTGCATTATTTTTAAAGACCTCTCTATTACTTACCTTTTACATTTTTTTGGCTTAAATGTGAAGTTTTAAAGATTTCAGCATTTTTCTATCGTAAAACTGATTTTCCCTATTCACCTTATGGATCAAAACCTTATCAGAATCTATTGCCATTTCACATTGGTTATAAAAGTTGGAGGTTATGGCAAGTAAAGTGATCCTGTATTTTTCTAAAGTGGTCTTGGGTGTTGAATAAAGATTTTTATTTTTATTTTTTAAGAGTTTATTTATTTATTTGAGAGAGAGCAAAAGCTATCACAGAGGGAGAGGGATCACAGAGGCAGAGGGAGAAGCAGACTTGCCACAGAGCAAAGAATCCGACGCAGGGCTCTATCCCGGGACCCTGAGATCATGATCCCAGCAGAAGACAGATACCCAACCAACTGAGCCACCCAGGTGCCCCTTGAATAAAGATTTTTAAGTTTCCAATTAACTTCAGTGGTTTTTTTTTTTTTACCTCCTTTTACATAGATACACTATTGATTGTTTTACCATAGTTTTGCCAATGCCAATTACTGAAATACAGGCAGGATATATTTTTATTCATTTTTTTAAGCGATACTGAGGAATGATGTCTTGATTTTTTTTAAGATTTTATTTATTTATTAGCGTGTGAGCAGGGTGGGGGGTCAGAAGGAGAAGCAGACTCCCCACCAAACAGGGAGCCTGATGCGGGACTCGATCCCAGGATCCTGAGATCCTGACCCGAGCCGAAGGCAGATGCTCAACCAACCGAGCCACCCAGGCACTCCCGATATCTTAATTTTGAGTGGGGGACCATCTAACAGGATTGAGATGGTTCTGCAGAAAATTAAGTGTGAAGCTTGGTGAAAATGAGCACATGATACATCCATTCAGAGACATGTTACTGCCACAAACCGGCCACAACTTTCTTAGCAAAGCCCATAGGAAGAAGCATCAGGCTGGGGAAAAGCCTGGTGGTGCAGCTTTCTTAAATTTCCCAACGTTCCTGACTTGGGGGCCAAGGTAGTTTGCCTGTTCAGAATGCACCTGCTAGCTTTAAAGAAGCCCCTGTTGGTATTTATCAAGCCACTTAGAACCCCCCCCTCCCCGAACATGATCCACTGAAATGCCAGTATAATCTAAGGGTTGCAAGAATTCCTTTTGTGTCCCCTGTCATCCGACCAAACAGGTGTGTCCTATTCTTCTCCTTCTCCATGCAGTGTGTCATAGGTTACGCGGTGCGACCTGGTCTCTCACGTGTGCTCATCTCTGAGGGTTGGTTTGACCTTCAGTGCAGGTCAGAGACCCTCCCCAGGTCCAGCTAAGTAGCTCATTGCCTTTCTGCGTCCTTGAAAGCTTTCTTTGTGAAACTCTTCAAGAATAACTTGATAGTGTTTCTTTTTGAAACTCCCTTTTTTACTCTTCAGTTTCTTGATCTGTAAAACGGGACTCCCTAGAAAAGTACCTGAACTTCTAGGGGTGTTGCAAGGATTAAAAGGAATAATACAGCCTGGAGGACATCATGTACACACAGTAAATATTTATTATTATTACTACTGCTGTGAGCCAGCATTGGTGATTGATTGGCTCATAACATTTGCCACACATTTTCAGTGGCTCTGCTCATGGGCACACCCGTGTTTATAAGTGACAGCACATAACCTTAGCCCTCTGCCTTGTCCCCAGAGTGGAAAAACTCAAGTCATCCACAACCTTGCCTTTGGATACAGGTTTTTCAGTAGAAAGTTACAAATAGTCTATTCTCTCTCGTTTGGTTTTGTTGCTTTCTTTCCTCTTACAATGTGGCTGTGCCCAAAATGTAGGCAAAATTAGGAAATTGTACAATACACCGTCAGCCTATTCATAAAACATTAAGGAACATTCAAGTTGATTTGTGGTTTTTGCAAACTTCTGAGGCTCCTAGAGTGGACAAATGACATGCAATTTTCTGAAAGTTGTAATTAGACTCTTGCTATTTGCAACTTCACATCTGCAGGTCATCATTAGCATCCCTGGTTTTGCTTACTAAGCAATTTTTTGTGCTTATTTAATTCCCACAGTACTCTGTGAGGTAGGTAGAATTTTATCCCCTAATTTACAGATGAGGAGCCCAAATCATGGTCCTTTATCCATGATCACGGTTAGGGGTTAGAATTTCAGCATACGCGGTCTGTTTCCAAATTTCTTCTCTTTTCTACTCCAGGATGTCTACGTAAATGAGGTGTTTTTTATAGTGTTAAAGCTAGAAAGGAGTTTAACCTTAACCCAACTACCAGCCACCATGATGTTTGTAATTTTGGTTGCCATTCTTTCAGTAGGTAATTTGTTTGAATTGAGTTGAAAGTGTGAATTGATACCAGCACCAACCTCCTCCCCGTTACTACTATTTTTTTTTATAAACCAGATTTTTTAAAGGTGTTAATTCCAATAGGTTTCCTATCTTGATTAAATTATTCTTATTCTGATCCAGACGCCATAGATAAGACTTTGAATTTATTGAAATCCAAACTGTCATTTTGACTCCAGCTGTTTTTTAGAGGTCTGATTTGGAAGAAGCAGTTAGTGAGAATTAACTCACCAGTAAATCTCAGATGGAATTTCAGCCACCAGCTCACTCTTATTGTTTCTTCTGCCTCATGCTGACCCTAGGTTTTCAGTTAAGAAATTCACAAAAGGATATTGATTTACTATATCCAGGCTGTAGTTGTCCCGTGTTGGCTCTCCCATCATCTCCCAACTTGGTCCTGGTGTCTGTGAACCATGCCGCAAGAGCATGGCCCTGCTGTGCCCAGTGGGAATCGGGTTAGTTCTGATGACCTGGTGATTCACCCTGCCAGGATGGAAAGCTCTGACCTGTGCTGGGTCTCTTGTGGTTGCTGGGGCGACGGGTTGTTTTTCTTAGCGAGCTTTCTGTACTTGCTGATGTAATTGAAGCTGATTGAAGCAAGCACTCCCCCAGATGCAAAAGGACCAATTAGGGGACCCGGCATGGAATTTTAGGAGCTGTATTAGTGAGTTCTGTTGATGGAAGCATTGTTTGAAGTCTATGTTTGGGTCAGGTAAAAACCTGTCCTCAGACATTAGTATCTTTTTGTAAGTTGCAACATTATAAGAAGCTTTACATAGTAGCAATGACGTTTATAAATTATTCACTACGTGTTTAAGTTGTTAGCCCTTGAAATGCAATTCTCTAACCCTGGTGGTAAATCTTTGTAAAACACTCTCGCTCTGCCTGAAAATTCTGTTTAGGGTCTCTTAGACTGGATATTGGGTTTTTAAGAATTATGGCTCCTTTTTAAAAATCTGGTAATTTGTAGGAATGAATCATTCAATAGACCCATAGTTCTTAAAGTGTGGTCTGGGTGGGGGGGGGTGGCAATGACTTAATCACTCCAGCGGATTCTGATGGAGGCTAAATCAGGGAACCACAAATGTAAATTTCCTTATAGAGTTACAAAAGGTTGACCAGTTTCCAAGCTTTTAGAAGAAGCAACTCTTTGCATCCTTCATAAGGTAAAGGGTAGTTTGTTTACTTGTTTTTTTAAAGATTGTATTTATTTGAGAGAGAGTTCACAGGGCAGGAGCAAAAGCAGACTCCCCGCTGAGCAAGGAGTCTGACGCAAGACTTAATCCCAAGACTCTGGGACCATGACCTGATCTGAAGGCAGACACTTAACTGACTGAGCCACCTAGGTGCCCTAAAGGGTGGTTTTATACATAATTATTAGATAATGAGTTACTTTTGAATTTAAGGCATGTCCGGATGATAAAATGCATTCTTTTCAAGGGCAAGGGGGATGGACTGTTAGCTCTTCTGTCCTTTCCTGTTATTTGGTTTTGTGCATTAACATGCCTTCTTCCCTTACTCATTTCTGATCTTTTACTTACATTGCTTCATGGTGTTTCTTGTAGCCCTTGCCATTCAAGATATTGATCAGCCCTTTCTACCGTATTTAAATGTACAGACTTGATCTAAAATCATGGTTCAAAGTAATGTGACATCTATAAAAGTACAGTTGACTTTTCTTTTGTTTAAGAGAAAAAGAGAGCATGGGGAAGGAGGGACAGAGGGCAATGGAAAGAATCTCAAGCAGGCTTCATGCCCAGTGTGGAGCCCTATGTAAGACTCAATCCCACAACCCTGAGATCATGGCCTGAGCTGAAATCAAGAGTCAGAAGCCCAACCAACGAGCCACCCAGGCGCCCCCGAAAGTACAGTTGACTTTTGAACAAAGTGGGCATTAGGGTCACTGACCACCCCTCCCAGCCATGTAGTTGGAAATCTACATATAATTTTTGACTCCCTAAAAACTTAACTACTGATAGTCTCCTGTTGACTGGAGGCCTTATCAATAACATAAACATTTTGTACGTTGTATTTATACTATATTATAATAAGGTAAGCTAGAGAAAATGTTATTAAGAGAATTGTAAGGAAGAGAAAATACATTTACAATACTGTATTGTATTGGTCGAAAAAAAAGTTTGTATAGATTTATCCATGCAGTTCAGACTTGTGTTCTTCAGTGGTCAACTGTTTAGGAATGTCATGATCTTTCCTCACAGTCTACATAAAATTGCAAACACCTCATTGCTTGCCAAGAAAGTAGACAATAATGTTGAAGAAAGTCTTCCTTTTTCCTTTTCTTAGATCAGATAGTACGCAACCAAACCTCAGTTTGCTTTTTGAGTCACTTAGACTTCCATTTTGCGTTTGCAGTTGGTAAATATTACGTAAGAGATCACTGTAATGTATCCATTGGAAACTATCCACTGACAAATTATTTATGAAATTGGGAGAATGATGTTTTGTAAGTTCTTTTAATTCTTTGGCTTAATCCTATTTTTGATCCTATGGCATGCATAATGTTTGTATGTAGTTTATGTAATCTGGCAGCCTTCCAAAGGGATTAAAATTTTTTTTTATTATGAAAGATTTCAAACATGTCTCATCCAGCTTCAACACTTGATCACATTTTGCTGCTCTTGTTTTAACATACACACTTTTTTTTTCTTAGTATTTTAAAGTAAGTTTAAGCATCATGTCATTTACCTGTAAGTACTTTTGCCCATAGGTTTCTAAATGGATTCGATGCAAGATTTTATAATTAGAGCAATATAGACTTAAAAAAAAGCCACCAGATATTAGTACATGTTTTGGCCTTAATTTAAAGAATCTTTATAAAATATATTAAAGTTCTCATAAATTTTCTAAAACTTTCTTTAGACCCACAAAAAATATTACCAGCTCTCATTCAAGAGGAAAATGAGTTCCCTCGTAAGCTCTTTGTTTACAGACAAATGCGTATTTTGTTTCAGAAGTAAAATCCTATGACAGCCATGACTCATATCCACTAAATGAAAAGAACAGAAATAGGATCTCCCTTGTCTTTTTATTTATGCCTGGGATGGGTGACCAGAATCTTTTATATTATTGCTAAGTAATTTTTTAAGAGCTCTGACTTACTTAGATTTTAGGAATATATTCTTTTTTTCTTTTTTAATTCTATCTGTTACTTCTAAGGAAGAGATTATAGCTCCTAAAATGTGTCAAGTTTTGGTACCTTGTTTTCTTCTTTCATCTTCTGTAGTTCTGTAATTCCCAGAAGGGAGGGGGTCCTGCAGGGAATGTTTCCTTATTATGATGACAAGCCTCCTCTCCCTAATCCACCTCCCATCTACTTGTTTTGTGGCAATAAAAATTGTCTTACAGTTATAACAACTTGAAACCTCTTCAACTGTGATCTCTACTGAAAATCTTAGGTAATATAATTGGTATATGACATTAGTTTCAGGTATACAACATAATGATTCCGTATTTGTACATATTATAAAATGATCACCACAGTAAGTCTTGGTAACATCCATCACCCTACGTAGATGCAAAATTCTACTTCTAATTATAACTTACTAGTCCAAGTATAATATAGGACATGGGTTTTCACTTGGGTTTAAAAAAAAGGCAGCATAACCAGTTTTTTTTTTTCAAACAAAAATATAGATTAGGTAGGACCTCAGTCTATAAAATTGGTTTTTAAAAAGCTATTCGTTTTCAATGAAACCTTACAAACCCATATCCTTACTTAGCTTCCTCTCAAATACTGAAGCACCTCTAAGGAACCCCAAGGTTCTGGAAAGTACAGTTCGAAAACCAGTGGTCTAAGGGGACCAGTTTGTGTTTTATCATGGGGAAGGTCATTGTAGTCTCTTCATAGACCCAGCAGTGAAAGACAGATTTACCTGGGAGTCAGGGCCAAGACTTAATTCTAGGTTAGAAACAAGCCTCATATTTTTTCAGAAAATAACCAGTCTGTGTTCTAGGTTCAGTGTCTACCTTATAGGTTTAGATACGAGGAAGTAATCAGCACAAATTTTTACAACAGCATTTCTTTTTTTTTTTTTCTTAAGATTTTATTTATTTCCTCGAGAGAGAAAGCAAGAGAGAGCAGGAGTGGGTGGGGAGCGGGAGCAGACAGGGAGAGGAAGAAGCAGGCTCCCCGCTGAACAGGGAGCCCGAAGCGAGACTCGATCCCAGGACCCTGGGATCATGACCTAAGCAGAAAGCAGTTTCTTGACCGACTGAGCTCCCCAGGTACCCTCCAACAGCATTTCTGAAAAAATAGATTAGGTGGACTGAGGTAAATTAACTGCTCATTAAAAATCCACCATTTGAAATTACTGATGAATCAAATTGTTGTGGAAGTTGAAGATGAATTACAGAGTTCAGACTTCTGCGTATAATTCAAATGTCGGTTTCTCTTAGGGGGCCAGACATTGCAGAAACCTTACTGAGAGCCTAAACAATTTTGTGCACGTTAAAAAATAGCATTTTTTTAGAGCCTCATGGCACCAGGGTGGAGTGGAATCATTAGATTATCTGTTTATTTTTTTTAAAGATGGATTGCGATTCTCTGGTGTTTGCCTCTCATGAGTGTGTGTGGTGTTTGCGTGGGGTGGGGCAGTTGTGTGGGGAGTGAGGGAGGTGGTGTGTGGGGTGTGTGCAGGTGTGGGGTGTGGTGCATGTGAGTGTGTGTGGGTGTGTGTTCTCATTCAGAGGCAGTGGGTGCAGGATGAGAGGAGCACAGACGTGCATGTGACAAAACGATTTTTTTAAGGTTTATTTATTTATTTGAGAGAGAGAGCACGAGCAGGAAGGAAAGAGAATTTCAAGCAGACTCCACACTGAGTGCCGAGCCTGATACTGGGCTCAGTCTCACAACCCTAAGATCAAGACCTGATCTGAAATCGAGAGTTGGATGCTTAACTGACTGAGCCAGCCAGGCAGCCCAACAAAACTATTTCTAAAAGACAATTCCAGATATTCCTGCCTCTTATTTTCTCTGTGGCTTCCTCCCGTGCATATACAAAACCCTCCTGGTTTCTCGAAATCGGGAAGATGGAAATCTAGGATGAGAAAGAGGGAAAGGCAGGCAAATGCTCTTAGACCTCCAGAATCTTCCAGGTGGGCACGCACTCAACATCTGATGGAAGACTCCCCATTTGGCAAGCGAAGTTACTTAAGAATGAATTTGGACAATAGCAACTATGTTGAGTTCTCTAAGTAGTTTGCATTTTTCTTGATGGATGACTATGGAAATTGGAAATGAAAATTTCATGGTTCTATGGTTACCCGTTAGTGATATAAAATTAAATGATTTCCTCTGATCTGTACTTGAATGTCCTTCAGTTACAGGAAGTCTTATGTCCCAGGTGGCGGCTCTCAGTCCGTGTAAGCTCTCTGATAGATTTGGCAGGTCTCAAATCCTGGGTGAGTCTGGTGTTGCTGCTATGGAGGGAGTAATATTCACCAGTTTTACCTTCTTGAGAAGCTTAGAATTTAAGAAGGTAATTCTAATCCTAGCTTTATATTTGGCTTGCTATCTTATTATGCACAGAGCATAATTATAAGAGATGATATCTCTTGCTGCCTATTCAGTAGCAATAGTGGGAGTGCATGGCTCTTTAAAAATACTTGGGGAGGGGTGCCTGGGTGGCTTGGTTGGTTAAGCATCCTTTAGGCTCAGGTCGTGGTCACAGGGTTATGAGCATCTTGCTCCCATGGAGTCTGCTCAAGATTTTCTCCTTCTGCCCTCCCACTCATGAGCTCTCTCTCTCTCTCTCAAATAAATAAATAAAAATATTTTTAAAAAACTACCAGGGAATGAACACTATTGCATATGCAGAGAGATGTGAGGAAATGTTAGGATGGTGCATCCACCATTCTTTTGACTGAGAATCTTATTGAGAGTAGATTGGTGAAAATTTTTAGTCTTTAGATATTTGGAAACGTTTAGGTTGTAAGAAATACCAGGTAGCTTTACCTCAGGAAAGTGGTCAGTTGTGCATTTTGGGAAATCGTTCTAAATCGTATGTTAAAGACATATGGCCTCATTCTGAATTTTGATTTATTCACAATAGATTCTACAGTGTAATCATGGGAAATTATTATTATCACAGCTCTGGGACAAAGGGGCAGAAACTGAAGGCAGCAAATGGGTCACTCTGCTGGAAATTGAAGGAAATATATATAAATAATCATAGACGGGCAAACATTGCTTTTCCTTTAAATGGTATACTTCTTTAACACCTTGGAAATTCCTGCAAAGGAATTCCATCATCAGAGAAGTTAGTATAAAAGGTTAAATGTCATTTTGCAGATGTCCGAAATCAAAGTCATTAACCAATTTAAGTTCTAGATCAGAGCCAGGCAGAGAGATTATTGTCCTGGGCAGCCATAACATCATCTGTTTTGATGCAGGAAAATTTTCTTGTATTGGTTCTGATTGGTTTGATATTGAAAAGGGAACATTTTCCTTTATTCTAGCTCTAATAGCCAAAAAGATATGGAGCAAGGTTGTATACCTAATTCGTGGTCTAATGATTCATCTCCCTAGTAATTATAATGAATAATTAAGACACTCAACCTTAATCTGGATCTAGTATCACACAAATATTAGGTGAGTCCTAAAATAAAATGTTGTGGTATGTGTGTTAATAAAAATTGGATATGCAGTATTAATAGTTTCCGATTACTCAGGAGCTATCAGATTTATCTTTTTGACATCGAGCTTTAGCAATGAACTGTATACAGTGAACTTCTAGCGTAGAATATATGAACTTGAAAATCACTTAAACTTACACATTTTATTTTGTATCAAAGCCAATTCTTAATACATTTTTACTTTTGAGGTCTTTGCACTTAGAATTTTAATATAGACACTCAAGGAGGCTTCGTTGGGAAGTCAACACAGATTATTTTCCTAGAAATGACTTTAGGGGAGCCTGGGTGGCTCAGTCAGTTAAGCATCTGCCTTTGGGTCAGGTCATGATCCCAGAGCCCTGGGATCGAGTCCCACGTTGGGCTCCCTGCTGAGCAGCCAGCTTGCTTCTCTTTCTCCCTCTGCCAATGCTACCCCCACTTGTGCTCTCTGGCTCTATCTCTCTGTCAAATAAATAAATAAAATCAAAAAAAAAGAAAAGAAAAGACTTTAACGGGCACCTGGCTGGCTCGGTTAGAGGAGCATGAGACTCTTGCTCTCGGGATCTTGAGTTCGAGTCCCGTGTTAGATATAGAGATTACTTAAAAATAAATAAACTTAAAAAATGGCTTTAAAACTAAAAATATTATATTTGGTAACATAATTTCCTGAGTTTTTAGAACTAAGTTGAAGTAACCAACTTCATTTTTGTATTCGTGTGTTCTGTGGGCAAGCACTATGCCGATGGATTCAGGACTTCCGGAGATAAATCTATTTGCTGTGGATCCTAAACCAGTATCCAGGTAATAAGGCAGAGAGCTTATACTGCACAATGGAAAATACCAGGTTCTGTCGTAGATAAGGAGTAAAAGAGATTTTTATTTTAATGTGCGGGAGGACTAAAATTAATTAAAGAGGAGTGATTTTTATATCCTGGACTGTAAAAGACTTAATCCAGTGCACTGATACCCTTGTAGATTTTAGTTTAATGAGTTTTAGTTTGCTGAATTATATAATGGGCTCAAGGTACAGATTTAATTATGAGGCTGAACTAAAATCAGAATTAAGGCATATGGCATATATAATATTAATTTAAAAATCTTTTTCCATTAAATGGAATCATTTCTGGTGAGCCTTACATGCTGTATATGAAGCATAACTTTCTTACCATGGCTAGGCAATTTTTTCTTGTGTTTGTCCCTATTAAAATATTATTTATTTATCTAGTGGCAGAGCTTGACTGATCAGTTGTCATCAAAAGATTAGATGGACAGTTTGTTTATTTGTAGCTGTATAATATGGTGAGAAGTTTGTTTTAGGATTTTTCCTTGTTTTAGAAAACAAGAAACAAGATCTGGGTGAAAAAAACTAATTCACATTAACCTGTGTAATTGTAGAGCCTCCTGTGTAATAAATTGAGTGTCAAATTTGAGTTTCATGATTCGTGATTCTGAAGGTTTGAGATGCCAGACTATGCTATTTTTCAACCATATCGTGTTTTATATATAACGTGTATTATATAATCTCACTGATGAGATCTGTTGGGTGGATCTCTTAGGTAGCTTGAATTAGGCATTCAAGGAGGTTGTCAATAAATTAGGCTTTGTAATGTAGCGGACCTTGTTATAATTGGGTATTTTCCTGTTATTACTGAGTAGCTTGTTTTGGCTATAAAATGTTGTCCGTTAATGCTTAAATTTTACATAGTATAGTAAACATTTTCTTATTTCCTTTGCTATTTAAGCATGCCTCCATCACACAGTTGATGTCTCTACAAAAGTTTAATAATTTGTTTAATAATTTGTTTCAGGAGCCAACAAATATTTTGAGTGAATCATTGAACATACTGTTCTAGACTCAGTTATCTTTAAGGGAAAAAAAAAATTATAGAATCACAGTGAACTATAGAATGGTTACGTTTTCCTAGAAAACCTTGGTGTTTTTTGGGTTTATAATGAAGTGTTTTACTTTATGGGCTTTTTCACCGCTTTATTGATAGCATAAATTTATATTAGCCAGGAATAGATATTCTCAAAGGAAAAGAGTAGAATTTATATTCGTAGTGAACTCCCATCTAAAAGATGGTTTTGGCTGTTTGAAGTAGATTTTTTTTCCCCCCTACTTTTCTGTGGTGGTGAGGGAGGAAGGAAAGGAACGCTTACTACTAAAAATACGAATTGCTAAGTAGAAGTCAAATCTTTCTGTTTGGGTGTTAAAGCTCACATATTTGTGCTGTCCAGACCTGACAGATTTAGAAACAGGAATTTGCCTGTAGCATAATCTTAGGCAAACAGTTTAGTCATTCCCCAATATTTTAATGTCGTAGAATGCCCTGTGGAATGTTCCGAATACCCAAAGCAGCTTTCTTGAGGATTTGGGGTATTATAAAATATGGGGAAGTGTAGGATTTTGCATAGCCGGTACCTAAAATTCGATAAGAATTGTTAGCTGGTGTGCTTTTCAGCTCTAAGCCACTGTTGTCACGGGCAAGCATGTCTCCTTACGAAGAGGCTTTGTTCTTTCCTGCAGAAGTTCTGTCATTCATTGCAACATCAATGCAGTGCTACCTCCAGAGAAAAACACTGCCAGTCTTCAAACAGAAACCCAGAGCAAGAAGGTTTTCTTTCATAGATGTATTAAACTTTAAAACTAAATCTAATCGGTGAATAACCAGATGACCTAATTATGGCAATTAAAAAAAAATTCTGCTGTATTTTTAAACATAGCAGAATAATGCTCTGTGTCTCGTTTTGATTCTGAATGTAACCTTCCTAGGAATTACAGTCTCTGTTTCTAATGGGAAGTATAGCCAGTCGGGCTTTCGTGTGACCTTGAACACTTTATAGCTTCCTCATAGTGAAAATGAGCACAATGGCTCAATATATTTAATTAAGGGAAAGCATTATTTAAGAAATAGTGAAGTTCTGGGTATTATGTTAATTGTCTTTTACTTATCTGGTGATTTTTATTTATTACCGTAGTAGTCAAGTATCCCAATATCACAAGATACGTATAAGGATCTGTAAAGGTCTTCTAAAGGCCTTTCCTTTATAGAAAGGGAAATTTAATTTAGGAGTCAGGCTGACTTCTCTCTCACTTGTGTGAAAATGGGAAAATCAGAAGCAATTTGTATTCGCTATTGTGAAATCTGTGGTAGTTCACACTTTGTGTTGTGGAAACAAAAGCATTAATTTTTCTCTACTCATGGCTATGTGCTTTTAGTTTAGAGTTATGACATTGCGGACTTCTTAGTTCTTACCGACTCATTATTTTTACTTAGTATCACATTGTTGAATTTTACAAATGCAATGTTGGAATCCAGGGATGTGATTTCAGTGTTTGCACCTGTCATCAGCCATCTCACATCTATTTCACTAAATGAAAAACTAGCTTTACTTGTAATAAATTGCATTGGTTCAGTTTACCTGTACAGTTTAAAAGGCAAAAGACCTAGAATTTTGCACCATATTGGAACCTTATGAAGTTCTTGATTATTTATTTGTTTTTGTTTGTTTGTTTGTTTATGCATGGGTTTCTAAATGTTCATGATTTGCTTTTGAAATATTCTGGTGGGGAGCACCTAGTTATGGTTGTTTTGCGTGCTACCTGTCCTGTAGTTATTTTGCCTAGAGCCAGATCTGATGCTTTATTTTCATAAGTTCTATGGGCACTTGGTGATACTCCCTGTCCTATCCTGCCCCCCCCCTTTTTTAAAGATTTTATTTATTTGACAGAGAGAGAGAGAGATCACAAGTGGGCAGAGAGGCAGGCAGAGAGAGAGGGGGAAGCAGGCTCCCTGCTGAGCAGAGAGCCTGATGCGGGGATTGATCCCAGGACCCTGAGATCATGACCTGAGCCAGAGGCAGAGGCTTCAACCCACTGAGCCACCCAGGTGCCCCTATTAGCATGTTTTTTTAATTGTGTACCAAATATGATGGATGTATTATATTTGTGCTACACTAGAAGGCTCCTGTGACCAAATACGTTTGGGAAACTTGGCATAAAAAAAGTTAAACTGGTTCATTATTAATAGGATTTTCATAAAGCCTCCTAGATTCACCTTGAAAGGTCTGTTTCCCGAATGTGTTTGACAGGAGAATCACCCCCTCTCCCTTGCCCCGGGGAATAATGGTTAACATCTCTTGGAAACTGTTTTTGAGAACACTGATTTAGGGATTAAATGAGACCTTTTTTATACTTTGAAAAACGTCTTAAACTCCACCAGATCCTTTTGGGTATATGTTACTTAGTGATTAATAACACTGGTACGAGCTTGCAACAATAAATTTCTTACATGAGAGTTGTTCTCTATGAAGAAATACATCGAATGCATTGTGGCTAAACAAATGAAAAATTCTTACCATCTTGAAATTGACCATAGCTCCTTCCCCCCATTTAGAACCATTGTCATTCATCGGTAGTAAACCGTCAGAGCAGACTTCAAGAACCTTGTAATTGGCACTTTAAACCTGCATGAATTAAAATATCTCCGATGGTTCAAAATACTGATACCAACTTGGTGAGTCAGATCTGTCACATTGAGCTTGCAGGTTGTGCCCGGGAGTGCTGGCATCGTGCAGTTACTAGTTTGTCTCTCCTAGAAACAACTTGGCAGGCAGACACCTTGCAGATAAATGAGGAAAGATTGTCTATTTCAAGTGGCATAAGGCATTCTTTAAACCAGTGTGTCCTATCTAGTTATATAGTCAGCATTTTCTTCAGAGCAGAAAATCCTCTCAGGATTCCTGAGTAAGGAGTAGACATCTTTGTGGGGATAGCTCTCAGGAGATTCCAAGCGCTGTATTTTGTTCGTTCAGTCTCTCTGGAGGTCTCAGGAAGTGCCCATACTGGAATCCCTTCTTTCTCCCTGCTAAATCCCAGCCGAGTCCATATGATCAGCTCTCTGTCAAACAAACGACCTGCTATCCGTCCTATGTATATTATTGAATTTCTTAAAAATATTTTATTTATTTGTTTATTTATTTATTTTATTTGACAGAGAGAGAGTGATCACATGCAGGCAGAGAGGCAGGCAGAAAGAGAGGGGGAAGCAGGCTCCCTGCTGAGCAGAGAGCCCGCTGCGATGCGGGGCTCCATCCCAGGACTCTTGAGATCATGACCTGAACTGAAGGCAGAGGCTTTAACCCTCTGAGCCACCCAGGCGCCCCTATTATTGAATTTTAATCTCAAAATAGCCTATGTGGTAAGGTGTTCTTCTATCCATTTTAAGGATGAAGGAAATCAAGAGTTAAAAAGTTTCCCTCCAAACAGCTGGTAAATACTAGACAGAATTCGACCTCTCCCTTATTTCAGGGTTCATATTTGTACCTTCAGGTGTGGGTTCCCTCAACCAGGTCCTTCTGCCGAGACCCTGAACCATTGGTGAGCTCCCTGAGGTCTCTAGAGATAGAGGCAGTGTTAAATTTGACTGGGTTTATAGGTGCAGACGCAGCACATGAAGAAGTTTCTGGAAACAATTTTTTTTAGTCCTGTCTTTTCATAGGACTTTTGATTAATATAACCTGTTAGCATACACATGTTATTCCTATAGAGTTAATAAGTTATTCATAGGGAATCCAGGGGTTTAGTCCTCTCTTGCTTTGTCTTGAGTCCTTCATTATGAAATGATTGGTTAGAGTTAGGCCAGAATTACCCATGGGCAGAAGATCTGGCTGAATTTCTTGATCTTGGAGCCCTTGTAAAGAGTGCATGATCCCGTATTCTTGTCCATTTTGTTCAGAAGCTGTTACCACCCCTTTTGTGTGTTCATAGGTTGGATAATTAATCCTCAAGACTTCTTAATTGTTAGGTCATTGTTACAGATTGACACATAAAAGTTAATACATTTTTTTATTATTGTCTACATAATAACTAATACCGGCCACTCTTGAGTGGTGTATTTAATTATGTGTAATGTTAATAGCTTGATATTCCACATATCTTTTGAAAATCAACATATATCATTTTTTGTATCTGTGGAAGGCAAGGTATATTTTGTAGAACTTCTATAGTTGTGCTTTTTACATTATTTCAGTTGGGTTAGTTATTTTAGTGTTCTGGGAGAGACCCTGTTTGGTTCAACCACTGTTTGAGCACCAAAATTGTTCTAAGTTTTATCCTAGAAACATAGAGATGAGTAAGACATGACTCACCCTGAGGAAGAGGCTAGGTCAGGGTTGTCTACCTAGGTGCACTATTGACATTTTGAGCCAGGTAGTTCTCAGTTGTGGGAGGCTGGGGGAGGCTACCCCAGTACATGGTGGTATGTGTAGCGACAAAAGCAACGCCAAGGTTGTGACAGCTTTCCTGAGACCCTTGAGCCTCTACCTAGAAATAACTCATGAAGCACAGAATGAAAGGTGACTCATGACCCATTTGGGCTAAAAAGCTTTGTTCAGTAGATATCCACTGCATAGCCGAACAGCATTGGCAAGTCTAGTGCCAAGTTAAAGCAGCTCTTTACTAAAGATTGCCTGTGCTTATAAAAAAAGAGTGCATGTGAGCATCAGAGAACTTACCTTTGTTAGGCCAGGGTAGTTTCATGTTAGGTGTCCCCTCATGTCATTCCCTCTTTAGAAAAAAAGCTATGCCTATAAAACACCTTCTAGCAAATCTGAAAAGGTACCTCTATTCTTTTTTTATTTTTTAAAGACTCTATCCATTCACTTGACAGAGAGGAGAGAGGTCACAAGTAGGCAGAGAGGCAGGCAGAGAGAGAGGAAGAGGCAGGCTCCCCGCTGACCAGAGAGCCCGATGCGGGGCTCGATCCCAGGACCCCGAGACCGTGACCCGCGCCGAAGGCAGAGGCCCCAACCCACCGAGCCACCCAGGCGCCCCGAGGTACCTCTATTCTAATTACTTAAAATTCTTATTATTTAGTATTATGTACCATGAGCAACTGTAGTAATGTAGGAAGCCTGAATCTACATACTGTCGTGTGTGTGTGTGTGTGTGGTCGTGGTCACAGCTTTGTACTTCTCTTGGTTTATTTGAACAGATTGGTTTTAAAAGTTCAACTTACATAAACAGCCCATGGTTAGAGTTCTTGGTAGAAGTTAAATCTTTGCAACACAGCAGGATGCTTCTCTTCCTCAGGCGCAGGATATGGTCTGTATTGCATGGTTTTTCTCTGTTTGGGGGCTTATCCCTCTGTGCAAATGTCAGGAAGATTTCCCTCTGGCTCAGGAATGGGTTAGTGATTGCAAGAATCCAGATCATTCTTTCCCCAGGTTAGATAGACACAGTAACAACAGCCCTGTACAGTTCCATTAAATAGGTGCTAGTTTTGAAAATTAAAATAATGTCCCATCACTCAAGGCAATGAAATGCAGATGGATTGATCACCCATATTGATATGAGAACTCCTGGTGTGATGTGGGGCACAGGGAGGTGGTGGCAGAATGGGACGTGTGCCGGGAAATTTAGGGAGTGGTGACCAGAGTGACTATTCCTTTCCTTCTTGCATTGCATTAGGATGAATAGATGAACTATTCTGACACTTGTTGCTGTCAGCTGGGCAGGTCCTGCAGATTCCATCCCTGCCACCAGCACCCCACAGGGTCCCATCCTTGAAATTCATGAGCCTTAGAGCTCTCTCCACCTCTGCTTCCATTTTCTGCCTTCGCTGCCTGTTTCTCTCCTGCTGCTTAAACTCATGCTTTGTCCTTGGCCATGCACTTCTCTCCTTTCCCTCCACCCCAGGTTCGGCTTCTCCATTATGCATGGCAGGCACAGCGCCTTGGGCCTATGATGCTCTAAGGGCCCGTGAAAATGTTTCAATTGTAATTTCTTTTAAAGTCAGAAGAAAAAAAAAATGATGGTGATGATGAATATATGCTGATGAATCTAGCCTGAATTATAGCCACCTTTATACCACCACAGCCTTAAAATATCAATTTTAATTTTTTTAAGAAAGAATGGGGTCTACAAAAGAAAGTCATGTGCCCATGTGATCCCCTCATACACAGATGGGTTGCTGCTCTCTGTGAAAGGTGGCAGTTGGCTCCCCTTGGCTATGGACATTATTACAAATTCAAGGTCATTTATACCTAAGCCTGTCTTACCTTTCACGTGTGCTCTCGCCACACTCATGCCGTGTACATTTCCTGCTCCAGTCTTTGGTCTGCCTACTCCGTGCCAACTCCCACCCATCTCCGCCTCCTCCAAAGCAAACCAGCCACTTCTTTGTCACTTTGGTGCCTTTTACTAGTGAGTGGGGAACCATTGTGTGTCCACTGAAGTCTGGGATGTTTGGGTCACCCCTCAGCCCCCAGGCTTGAATGTATTCTGTACCTGGGAAATGTTTCTCTTCATATAAAGCATCAAGCCAGAACTTTCCTGAAACATAACCCAGGAATCAAACTCTGAAACCTTCTCCGTTAGAAGTGAGAAGGACAAGTGTTTGATAGCCATCAGCATGTGCTGTTTTGCTTAGCTCTTCAACAAATAGTTTCTGTCTCTTCCTGTAATATTTTCAGGTGTATTTTTTTACACTAGCCTTCACTTTCGGTGTTAGGTTACACTGAAATCTCTGAGAATCAGCTGCATGCTGCTGAGGGTTTTCAGTGGCAGGAATGTTTTAAGTAGTTGATTGGATGCTTTATTAAAGGAGTCTGGCCACCCACACTGTGCAAATCTTGGAGTCTAGTGAGATAATCTGATTTTTTAAAATGCTGCCTGAATTGCAAAATAATGGTCCTCTCAGGAATGTGTTACCAAAAGTCAGGGAATTATCGCTGAAGATTATGGAGCCATATGGATCACAAGCCCCCTTGCCTTTTGCACCATGTTCTTGTTTTTGGGGTTTGGGGTTTTTTTGTTACTGTTGTTGTTTTGTTTTTCCTAAGAGGAGCCTGAGGTCCTCAAACCAGTCAGGCTCTAGCTGGCATTTGGAGTTGGTAAAGACAGGGATATGGGTGCTGTATTTTCTCTGCATTAGGAAATTATCCTTCTGGTGCCACAGTGGAAAAAAAAATCCCACAGGTATCTAAGTTGGAATTTGTTTTGTATCGTTCCACGCCTTTGTCAATAATTACATTTTCTACATGCTGGTTATTGTTGTACTTTTCATGCCAGGCATTCCCTAATGCTTTCCATAAATGTTTATTGAGTGCTGGTAGTGGGAGAGAGAAGGGCAAGTACTAATGAGCAAGAGGGTCTCATGTAGACCCCGAAGTACGGATGGTCCAGTTTAACGATTGTGCGACGTTAGGATGGCCTGAAATGAAAATGAGATGCGTTCAGGAAAATGGTACTTTCAAATTTGGATTTTTTCCTGGGTTTGCAATCTGTGATACAGTCCTCTCTCCTGATGCTGGGCGGCGGCGGCGGTGGCGGCAGCAGTAGCTACAGCTCCTGGGGTAAACAACGCAATCACGAGGGTAAACAACCACCACACTGAAAACCATTCTGTTTTTCGCTTTCAGTACCCTGTTCAAGAAATTACATGAGGTATTCAACACTTTATTATAAAATGGACCTTGTGTTAGATGATTTTGCCCAACTGTGGGGAAGTAAGTGTAAGGGAGGCTAGGCTAAGCTGTGATATTCAGTAGGTTGGGTATATTAAGTGCATTTTTGACGTAAGATATTTTCAATTAACGATGGGTTTATCAGGATGTAACCCCATTGTAAGTCAAAGAAGATCTGTAACTCATCTTGTCTGCAAAGACTGGGAATCCTTGTTCACACTACTTGAAGAGTGTAGACATTGTGTTTTCTTCTACTCTAGCAGATAAAACTTGGATGAATACCTACAGGTGGTACCATCAACTTCACCTTCGTAGTAATAGCACCCCACATACTTGGCCATTGTCCCTGTCCATTGCCTTCATTTAGATCATATCTGTGCCCCTAATAGCCAGTTGGTTCTATTCTCACTTAGCAATAAAGAAGCTAAGATTCAGATGTTATGTCACTGAAACTGACATTAGATGTTAAATGGAAATGTAAGACCCCAAATATGGATATATATATTCTTTTACTCCTGGTCTTCTAATGTTTCTGCAACATTTTTTTTTAACATAGCCAAGAAAGTAGAAATAGGCTTCACTATTACCTCCCTTCAGAATTTTTTTCTCCTCGTATTGTAGTTCGTAATAGTCTTTATTCTGATAGGAGAGGCAGTTCGAACAATTCTTATTGTGAGTCTAGAGCTCCAGAAAGGGAAATCTTCTTGGAGAAATGGCTTGGTGCCTTACTGAGGAAGGATAATCTGCTTCTGCTTATCAAGCAAAGAGCTTGAAACTTAAACCCTGAGTACTCTTCAGTGTTAAAACCCTGGAGGAAAAGAAACAATCTTGGTTTACACCGAAAGTGATCAGTTAACAGAATACAATTTGAACAATGAGCAGGAATGCTGTTTCAATGTTATCATAGGTTCCTCACATCACATAATACTCTCTCCAAATTTCTTTTACATTTCAAAGCAGTTTTCTCCTATACCAAAAGCCCTAGTAATAAAAACGCAATAGCACGAGAGTTTTAAGCAGACAGGAAAAGTAGACAATAGGTCAATATTATGCAACTTGGAAAGGAAATAAACCAAAGGACAGAAGGTAAATATCCTTTCTGCATATTAAAAATAAGGTACTTTATGTTCTTCTCCTGAAATAGTTCTACAAATATTCTAAAAATAGAAAGGTGAAGTTTCAAGATCATGAATTCTTTGATGCCACTTGACATATGGATATTCCAACTCTTATCCCTTATAACATGCTTATTTATAATCTTTTTTGGTCCCACAGACTGTAGGTGGTTTCTTAACTTATGCATAAACGTGAAAGTGTATGTATATGGGTGTCTGTAGGAAGTGGTATGAACAGAAGTAAATGGTAAATATCTGAATTCCTTTGTCTCCATTAACTTTCATGGAGCAAATTCTTTTAGTCCCTCTTCTTTCCCTTCCTGCTTGCCTGGTCTCCTTTTAAATATGACTTGCTTCAAAAACATTTCAGAAACCTTTTCATAAAATTTGTTAATTATCATTCTTCCACTTCCAATCTTCTTGTTCATCGAAAACAGTCTACTAATGGCAAGAGCCAGTTGGTACCATTTTATAAGACACAAGCTCAACCCATGCTAAAACATACAAATCCCTTAAATTTGGCAATTATACTGGCAGGCCAGCTGAGAGTATTGAGAACTGCTCTACCTCCAGCTAGTAGGAAATCAGATGGGAGTGACTTCCTAGAGAGGTTAACAGGGCTCTGAGGATGTGTGCACCCTTCACCCCCTGAGGGCTGCTCTGAGATTGTAATGTACATTGAAGGGACAGTATTCTATCTTAACTTACCAGCAAAAATGCCCATTTTTCTGAGGGTCTGTAACCTTGTAACTATTTTCATACCATTTTAGCACTAGAAATTGGAAAGATATTAAAAGATAAGGATAATCTGTAATGTACCAGGCCTAGATGTGTACACAAGCTCCCTCACTGAGGACAGCCCAAGACTAGGGATCCCATGACCCACCTCTCCCCATTTTAGCCCTGTTTGTCTCTCTGCCTATGTTGGGTTCATAGTGACCTGAAGCCTAAAACCTGGCAGAAGCTGTGAAGGAAAGTAGGGATGAATTTCTGGGCTGACAAAGGGTAGAGGAATATGCCCTTTTTTCTCTCCAGTCCAAGTTGTATAAATAACTCTAGGATACAAATGTGTGGGTATGGCCCTCCTATCCATGTTCTAATTAAATGATAAACTGGCTCCATTTATAAACCCACTACCTCTTCTGGAAGCTTGTTTTCCATTTTATCCCCCCAGCTACAGTTTGTTCAAAGACTTCTTGTTCTCTTTTCCCCATCTAATGATCCTTTGGGACTGTTTCATCTATGCGGGACATTATGAGTGGGTCAGTATTGCAGTGATAAAAAGAAAAAAAAATAGAAAAGGCAGAACTAAACTTTTAAATATGCACTTATTTGTACCATAAGCATGTTCGCATATAAGCCTCATGCTCTAGAATATTGCGGTGCTACAGATAAAGTGCTATTGGTAAAGCCCATTTTAGAGCTGTGTCATTAGATTAGTGATGACTATGATATATATATATATATTAAAGATTTTCTTTATTTTTAGAGAAGAGAGAGAGTGCATGGGGTAGGAGGGGCAGAGGGAGAGGGAGAGAGAGAATCTCGGGCCGACTCTACATTGAGCACAGAGCCTGATGAGGAGCCTAATCCCACAACCCCGGGTTCATGACCTGAGCCCAGATCAAGAGTCGGGGGCCCAACCGACTGAGCCACCCAGGTGCCCTGTGAGGAATATGCTACTGAATAAAAGGTAAAGATAAGTGCATCTTCCAGGTAACGAGTGAGATATCTCAAACATCAGATCAACATCGAAGCCTCATATTAAAAAGAGAAATGACCCCGGAACAATCCTGACAGTTCAGTGTGCAAATTATGTGGGGATAGTATGTTCCAGATCAATGAGATAAATTCTATCTGGAGCTCATAAATATACTCCTTACTTGTCCCTGTGTGTGTGCTAAACCCAGGTGATATGGAGGCTTTAACTTCAGGCATCGCTTGGTGTCATGTGGGAGAAATCAGGTATGATCTCAGCGTGAGGTATCAAATGACAGAAGTACTTGTCCCAGCATTCCAGAACTCAGTGCATCCCCTTTTCTCACCCCACCCTCTTGTGCATGCACCTCTGCCTCCTGCAGAGGGCTGAGCCAGGCTAGGTGTGGCCAGTGCCCTCACTGCTTGTGTTCAGCAAGCACATGCCACTCAATGCGATATGATCTTAGCGTGTTATTTTGTGAGCGATGAAATTTGCATGTTCTTTGCTGGGAGGAATGTAATTTGAATAAGATTTTGCATTCGCGCAGCCACGAGTGAAATGTGAAGCGGGAGCATTGTCTCATTAATAGCATTAGACTGTTTTCATTAAAATTTTTCCTTTCAAAAACATACTGAGTGAAAACAAAATACATTTAACTCAATTTTAAAAACCTGCCCATTTAAACGAATTGTCATTTACAGAGATCTAAAGAAAAAGAAAGAAAAATGTAGATATTTTTCATTAAATCAGCCAGATTTAGAGATAGCAGCAAGTGATTGCCATCTTCTTGAAAGTTTAAAAGGGCATGTGTTTGGAGCATTGTTTTATCCGTCCCCAGTCAGATCTTTGTTTTTCAGCTCTAAGAGATGAACCAAGAGACTGTGGCTCTTATGCCACAGTTAAGCCATTGTTTTATCTGATTCCTTACCTCATATCAAATATTTATTAGGTTTCTGGATATAAATGTGTTGGTCTATGCCAGTTGAACTAATTGAAGTCCTCACGTCCAAGAGATTAAAGAAAGACTGAGAGGAAGTGATACGAGTGCAGTAAGATTGATGAGAGACCAATATGTTGACATGGACGTTTATTACTGCATTTTAAATTCTGTATTGCCTTGTGTCTGACATGTTTTAAGGGAGCACTGTCTATTAAAAATATAATGTAAGTCACATACTTAGTTAAGTATTTTCTAGGAGCCACATTTTTAAAAAGTAAAGAAACAATCGGAATTAATTTTAGGATATTTTAAGTTTCACCCACTTATCATTCAGCATATAAAAATTATGAAGTATTTTACAATATAATCTTTCATACTAAGTCATCAAAATCTCAAATGGGACACTAAATTTTCATCAGAAAATTTTTCTAAGAGTTCATAAAATGTACAGTGAAAGAGTGGATTTGCTTATTCAAGTTGTTGTAAACTTGCTTAGATGTTTTTCAATAATAGGACTCACTGTTTTTTTTAATGTAAACTTACATTAATTACAGTGAAATAAAAATTCAGTTTCTCAGTTCAAACAGCTACTGTTCGCTCTAATAGTACAGGTTCGCGGTACTTGACAGTGTAGTCATTTTCCTGAGAACTGTTAAGAATGCGGTAACAGAAGGGAGCAAAGGTGTTTGAGGGTGGAGAACAGTAGGCCCGGAGGCTAACAATAGAAAAGACAGTAGAAGAACAAATTCTGGGAGAGACCAGTGTTTCACAAGCTGTGTGGGGCGGAAATCCAGATTTTGAGGGGGTTATGCCCAGCTGTGAGGGGTTCACACAAAATTTTATTGGATCACAAGATCCTACTGCTTTAAACTTTTGAAAACTTTGAACCTCTTCCAACTTCCTACCCCATTGAGCAACCTCCTCTGCAACTCTGATAGATGGTTATCCATCCACTTAAGTGGCTCCTTGTGGAGATTCTCACCATCTCCATGATATGATGTTCTTTCTCAGCAAGTCTCCATCACTGTTGTTACCTTTAGAGACTGTCCCTTGTGATGTTCCTTCGGATGTTGTCTTCTACTTTTTTCTTATTTTCATTAAAGTTACCTGATAAAATTTTGTCTCCTTTGTCAACCCTAAGTGAAAACAGCCAGTTATTTTATCAATATCTGGGTTTTGTGGGAGTAGCATAGATATTACAACTTGGGACACGCAAGCTTTGGTGAACCAAAGGAGTTCAAACAACAGGAACTTTATAGTTACTTTATAGAGAAAGGAGGATGTTGGGAGGAACTACTTTGAATACAAGTCCATTGAAGGAAAGCAAGGGTTCTGAGTGGTGATGGTTTCTCATTGAGAAACCATCTGAGGTGGGGAATTTTCCTATTGGCTGAGCTTGTTGCTGGGCGAGGAGAAATTCTTTCTCTGTCCTGCTGAAGTAGCAAAGCGGGCTTCTTCCTGATGGGGAATCCAATGGAAAAGTACTGAGGCTATTAGAGCTCCCCCTTCTGGTTTTCTGACTCCGTTTTCAATGAGGTTTCCTTGATTGAATTTCACACCCTCCAAGGCAACTTTTCTTTAGTTTTTTTAGTGTTTATCTAAAAATGTGACTACAGGGCCACCTCCCTGGCTCAGTCAGTAGAACATGCAGCTCCTGATCTTAGGCTTGTAAGTTCGCGCCCCATGTTGAGTGTAGAGATTACTTAAAAATGAAAAACTTTTAAAAAATAAAAATGTAAATACATCTTTGAGAATGTGATTTGGCACAGCAGGATTTCTCATGATCATCTAGGGCCCTGTATTTGTAAAACATAAGAGTACATTGCCTTTATTTATTTTTCCTTTCATTTTCATCTCTTAAAACCTTTGGAAGTGTTTTGTTTTTATTTTTGTTTTTTTAATGGAACTGCTACCCAGCTGTGCCTTTCCTATCCTGTACTGCTTCAAAGAATTATTTCAGGCAAAATACAGGATATTGTATATACTTTAAGAAATTCAATTTGAAAAAGTTTTTACCTTCTGAAATAATTCTGAACTCTGATTCTATTACTTAATACTTTAGTATTCCTGTCAAATACATACCTGTATTAGTTTGTCTTGCTATAGCAATGACACAAAGCCACAACCCTGAAATTAGGTGACTTAAAATAATAACCATTTATGGTAGTTCCTAGGCTTCTGGGTTCACTGATCTAGGCTGAGGTTGACCAGGTTTGATAGAAAATAGTAATAAAACTTCAGAAACTGAACACATATAGAATTGTCTTGTGTCTAAAATGGAGCAGAGTAATAGAACTTGAATTTTTCTGGGTTGCATTATGTACTGAATGCTAATCTGCCCTAGCTGTCAGAACTAGCAGAAATTATACAGGAATATTATTCATTTGTTATTATCAAATTTCTTGACAATGAATGCCATTCAAACCAGCATTTCTGAGAAACCCAATTTCTAGGTCCTCCAGCTTGTTAGCAACATGACTTAAATGCATTAACTCTAGAATGAAAAATTTTTTTAAACTTTTTTTTAAGATTTTATTTATTTATTTAACAGAGAGATCACAAATAGGCAGAGAGGCAGGCAGAGAGAGGAGGAAGCAAGCTCCCTGCTGAGCAGAGAGCCAGATTCGGGGTTCAATCCCAAGACCCTGAGATCATGACCTGAGCCCACGGCAGAGGCTTTAACCCACTGAGCCACTCAGGCACCCCTAGAATGAAATTTTAACAAAACACCTTCATTTGAAATTTACTTGTTCTTTACTGGTAAACCCCATGTATATGCATGTATGTTTATTATTATTACTGACTAGCTATATAGTGTGTATATATACAGGAATATATGCATATATCCCTGAAAATACAGGTTAAGTAAGGTAAAGGTTGATGAACATGCATTAACAATTAGAATGTTGGGGATTCTGGACCCCTGCTTTGCAGATTCAATTCACTATTTCTGATTTATGGAAAGAACAAATTTAGGAGAAAGTTTTCATTTGCATTTCAGAAGAGATTTCTTAAAGAGGGAGCCACCAAACATTACGGGGTTGTTAACATCTAGTGATTTACTTATTTATTTTATTTATTTTAATTAATTAATTAAAAGATTGTATTTATTTATTTGACAAAGAGAGATTACAAGTAGGCAGAGAGACAGGCAGAGAGAGCCGGGGGGAAGCAGGCTCCCTACTGAGCAGAAAGCCCAGTGCTGGGCTCGATCCCAGGACCCTGAGATCATGACCCGAGCTGAAGGCAGAGGCTTTAACCCACTGAGCCACCCAGGCGCCCTACTTATTTTAATTTAAATTCAGTCAGCCAACACATAGGACATCATTAGTTTTTGATGTCATGTTCAATGATTCAGTAGTTACACGTAACACCTAGTGAACATCTAGTGATTTAAATTTAGGAAATGCAGATTAAACATTTAAACTGTAGATTTGGCTCCCCTTTTACTTCCTCTAAAAATATTTTATTTATTTTTTAAAGATTTTTTTAAAATTTATTTATCAGAGAGAGTAGAGAGTACCAGCAGGGAGAGTGGCTGTCAGAGGGAGAAGCAGGCTCCCTGCTGAGCAAGGAGCCCAATGCATCCTAGGACCCCCGGGATCATATCCTGAGCCAAAAACAGACGCTCAACCGACTGAGTCACCTAGGCATCCCTAAAAAGAATATTTTAAAAAGCCAGAAACAAAGAACTGCAAAATATTACGACTATCGTGGGTAGAAGCTATTTGAAAACAATATTCAAAACTGAAAAATAAAAAAGCTTGAGAACTAGAAGGAATACCGGCTGGTTCAGTAAGAAAAAAACAAGCATAGGTTTTAGAGTAACAGCTGTGATTAGAATCCTAGGCAGGTTTTGTGCCTTTCTGATTATTGAAGTAGATGTGGAAGTGACTTATCTTGGTTGTTCTCAGAATCAAATGAGATCGTGAAAGGAAAGCCCTAAGTAGATACTTTGATTTTTGCCCTTAACTCATTTTCCTGTCTTCCTGTTCATAAGGTCGAGGCCAATGAGCTAGCAATGCTAAGGGAGTCAAAATAGTTTAAAGATATAACTGTATGTTTTATTGGGCAACTATATGAAATATGCCAGTAAAACTTAGAATTAAAGGGATAAACTAATTCTACATCAATGAACTTGAAAAGAATTTGACTATTAGACAAAATGATATATATGATATATATGCATACAATTTAAATATACTGCATATAAAATATACAACATTTACTGTTTAAGACTAAATGGGCATTATTGGATAGATCTTTTTTAGGCATATAGTTTGGTTGCCATCTATGAGGCTTTATTTTTTTAAATTCAAGTTTTAGATTTTATATCTGTTCTGGGCAGTGGACATCACTCTTTCTTAGGCCCGCCTAAAATTCATGCTGTAAACATTGGTAATTTAATTTTATGAGTGTTGAGTAACAAAGGTTTCTGTTGAGAGAGTTCTTGATATGCTCCTGGCCATCAGCAGCAGAATTATTTACTGGACTTGGTATGAAATAGAAGGAGTTTGAGGTCTTCCTTAGAATATCTGTCTTCTGAGCAGAAAGAAAACTTGATATTGTCAAATGGCGAAACTAAAGCAATTTAAGTTATGAGTTTGATAGCCTTCATTCAAGAGAAAACAGCCCGTGAATTGGGGGAGCACAGTGCCCCCCAAGCAGTGGAGTAGTGTTCCCCAGGGAGTTGGAGGAAAAAGGGTCTTAAAGAGCTTTCCAAGCGGCAATGCAGAAACCAGACCATAATTGGCTGGGAGGTGGGAGATTTCCTTATAAAGCTAACAGGTCCTATTTTCTAGGGTAAGATAAACCCGATACAGGTCCGTCCCGATACAGGTATTCACTTTATCAATACCAGCAGAGACCATGTATTCAAGGGAGGCTAACTTGTCATTTGAAACCAGGTCAACAGTGCTCCAAAAAGAATGTCAGATTTCATGGAGGGAAATATATGGATTAGTTCTCAAAAGGAATCTTTTCTCTTTACTCACTCTTGTGGCAAGTCTTGGGGCCGTTTAGCCTGAAACTCGAGATCTGAAATAATTGTGCCCCAAATAGCGGGTGTAATGAAGGAGGCCAACCCTCCACACAGGTAAATTGAAACTGTATGATTTCTATAATCACATTTCGTTTTCTGTATGTTTTGACCAGCCTCTCCGTTCTTCCCTCTGCAAATACGTGCACCCACAACAGCGAGGGCAAAACTAGGAAAATTGCAATTTTGTTTTAATTTCATAGTCATCCTGGTCAGGTATACAAAACCATTAATGGAGGAGGTCCAGCTCCCACTTCTGTCTCTTCTTAATCCTGTGGCCTTGGATGAATCCTTACCAGAGCCCTTTCCTGCTCCTTAGAGTTGGAATGGATGATTTTACCGATTCTTCCAGTTCTGGGATTCTAATTTTAATTTGTTGCCCTCTTCTACACACAAAATGGGCAATTGCAGATGTTACGGTCCTGCTTCTGATATTTGGGGGAGGGGGGAGGCAAGCATGTCAAGGGAAACCTTACAGTCAGTCAGCCTTTTCCTTTAGAGAGAGAAAATTTATGGTAAGCGTTAAAGTGCTGCGTTTCCCCTTGACAGGGGTTCACTCTCAGATCTTCTAGACTGCGATTCTAGAGAACAGTTAATTACATTGAAAATGGAAAATCTGAATGTTTTCAAAGTAAATTTAAAAGCGTTTTGGGGGGATACATTTCAGTTATGCCCAGATAAAAGGAAAACTGTATTTATGTGAGAAAATCTTGGGTGTGATAGAAATAGTAGCAGTGCGTGCTTTTAAAAAGATACTCTATAAGAGATTGGTCCCACCCCGGGGGAAAATTTAATCAGTATGTGAACTGATTAAATAATACCAAATACTCCCCTGTATGAGGCGAGCTATTCAGACCAGTGAGAAGCCCGTTTAAATGCAGAAACCAGATGGTTTTCATTAGCCACGAACCTTAAAATTACATAAATCCACGGATGCAGCTAAGATATGGATCCTTGCCCTCTCCTTGCCAAGCAAGACTTTTCAGCCAGCAAAACAGAGCGTTCCTTGTTCCCTTTCCCTTTTAGTCAGGACTGTGTGGGAGGAATGCTGCCAAGCCTGCTCTATAAGGAATTTTGATCTCCTTGATGATAATAGAGAGAAACTTTTTTGGGAAAGGGAACACCCAGTGTGAAAAGACTGCAGGGGAACTTGTTGGAGAGGCTGCTGGTTTTGCCCTTATAAAGTGCATCAATTCTTGGTGTAAGTTTCCAGGTTCAGCTCCACAGATGGGCTTAAATTAGGCATATATGTTTATTTTTGTTTATGTTAATTTCCCCTTACGCCCTTGTAAAGCCTGTTTTCCAGCTAACTTGCTTTGGAAAGTCCATTTTCATTTCAGTACTCGAGATATTATGGCCCTAAAATATTTTTCTGGCAGCAAAGGATTGTGTCTAAAAGATTAACCGCATTTTTAGGTGTACTGTTTCGCTCTCTGTAGTTCAGGGCATTCTGTAACAAATAGGCTGTTGCTTTGGAGGCAATGTGTGGATGCTCCATTGTTTTAGCCAGTTATTTTGTTCATTGTCACTGAACACTGTTTTCCCATGGGAAAGCATCTCTGGTCTTATGATGTCAGTGGAAAGTCATTCCATTTACAAGAGTTATCTTCATTTTCACCCTTTCAGAAACACATGCACCATGAATGGCCAGTTATGCCAGGGTTCCAATCTTTTAGGTGTTGTCTTGCATTTCTGCAAAGTACCCTTAAGTTATCTCAGATAGCATTAAGATGAAAACAAAATTACAATGGAACAGTTACTTAAGTGGCTCTGTTTCCTTTTGCATTGCAAATTTCTGTTAAAAGGAGAAATGTTTTTAGAAAGTTAGGAATAATTCTCTTTAGGATGACTTTGACAGAGTATGCATTTTCATTGGCAGCAAAAATAACTTACTCTGGGACCCAAAGATTTCAGTTTTGAGAGTGTCCATGTTAACAGGTCTTGAATCGGACCCCGCTTATGACTTATTAAACCATTTCTTTAAGGATCCATTTGGAAAAAGGGATTTGAGTAAAACTGTCAGGCCCTTGGATGGTGGCTACGTATTATCTCCTGTGTGACCACCTCGGCTGGCAGTGGTTTCCTCTCTGGCTCTGTGCCAGAGACTGGGCTGCTTGTAGCAACCCAGGGTTTTGTTGCTTTGTTTCTTAAACCTGTTATTTGATGCACGTGAGGGTCCTTGTGGGTTGTTTTTTGTTTTTAGTTGACTGAGCCTGGAATGTTACTTAAAACATGGAATTCTTTGCAGGTGGGCTTCAGTAAGAAGAGAAAAGCTTCTTGTTCAATTGGCATCTCCCAGCTGTGATCTTGTACACAGCTGGTGTAGGTTTGAGAATAGAATTTTTGCTAGAGAAACATGTTTCTGTGAATTATGTATTAATTTGTGAAGGGGCTCTTGCAATGTCACATGTAACAGATGTATACATACAGCCAATTTTATAATTTCTAGTGTAATAATTGGCCCTAATTATTGAGGAATCAATGTTTGAACTATTACGCAACCTCCACTGTCAGAAAATGGAGTGTTAATGATCATGATTCTCTATAGTTAATTTTTTTTAAAGATTTTATTTATTTTATTTATTTATTAGGAAAGAGAGAGAGTGAGAGAGAGCATGAGAAGGGAGAAGGTCAGAGTGAGAAGCGGACTCCCCATGGAGCTGGGAGCCCGATGTGGGACTCGATCCCTGGACTCCGGGATCATGACCTGAGCCTAAGGCAGTCGCCCAACCAACTGCGCCACCCAGGGGCCCTATAGTTAATTTTTTAAAGTTACTATTAGATCTCATCTGGTGAAAAATCCAAAAGGAACTGAACGTAGATCTTCTGGGGTTAACTACCATTGTTAAAAGGAAGAGATCAGGGGCGCCCGGGTGGTTCAGTGGGTTAAAGCCTCTGCCTTCAGCTCAGGTCATGATCTCAGGGTTCTGGGATCAAGCCCCACATCGGGCTCTCCGCTCAGCGGGGAGCCTGCTTCCCCCTCTCTCTCTGCCTGCCTCTCTGCCTACTTGTGATCTCTCTCTCTCTCTGTCAAATAAATAAAATCTTTAAAAAAAAAAAGTTTTCCAGGGGAGCCTGGGTGGCTCAGTCGGTTAAGTATCTGCCTTATGCTCAGGTCATGATTCCAGGATCCTGGAATCAAGTCCCACGTCGGGCTTCTGACAGTGTTGAGTCTGCTTCTCCCTCTGCCCCTCACCCTATTTGTGCTCTCTCTCTCAATAAATAAAATCTTTTAAGAAAAGACTTAAAAAAAATATTTTCCAGTAAGGGCACCTGGGTGGCTCAGTCAGTTAAGCATCTGACTCTGGGTTTTTTTAAGATTTTATTTACAAAAAAAAAAAAAAAAGATTTTATTTTTTTGAGAGAGAGTGAGCATGAATAGGGGATGGGGAGAGGGAGAAGCAGACTCCCCACTGAGGAAGGAGCCCAATTCGGGACTTGATCCCAGCACCCTGGGATCACGACCTGAGCAGAAGGCAGATGCTTAACTGACTGAGCCACCCAGGTATGCCATGTCCGACTCTTTTGATATCAGCTCAGGTCCTGATCTCAGGGTCATGAGTTCAAGCCCTGCATTGGGCTCCCACACTGAGTGTGGAGCCTACTTAGAAAAAAAAAATGTTTTCCAGTAATATGATAGGACCAGAATTAATTCATTTGAGATGGGAGAAAGATGACCACCGTTTGAGTAGTGGGCTTGTACAAACATACACACAGGCGGCATCAAAAGAACTATAAAGTCGGACAGGGAAGGATGACAGAATGGAAGAAATAAAAAGAAGGTAGGAACAAAAGAAAACACTTACTTGATGTGTTTGTTAGCTGGGATGACTAGTTGTCTCTGCTTGCCAGGGACTTTCCTGGTTTCAACACAAGAAGTCTCACATCCTGGAAACCCCTCCATCCCAGGCAAACTGGGATGGCTGGCCATCCTTTTGTCAAGGCAAGGACAAGACTTAATTTACTGCTTTGTCCCCAAAACTAGTTCAGTGCCTAGCATGTGTCGTATACACAAACTTACTGATTAAAGAAATGTCACTTGCTGCCATTTATTATTATGGTTGTTACATTGGACTTGCCCCGCTGCAGCTAGGAGTTGAAAGGGTGAGATCTTGAAGACTTTTTAAAGAAGGTAAAAGAGAAGCAACCCCCCGCCTCCCTCTTTAGCAATGTCTTCTGGTATGGAACCGGAGGATTGCGAGTTAGTAATGGGATAATCAGAGGAGTAAGGGGAGCGACAGTAGTTCATTGCAACAGAAGCCAAGGGAAAAGACTCCCAAGGAAGAACTCATGTGTGGCCAAGAAGTTGAAAAGCAACAGGTACTGAGGAAAAAGCCTATTTGGTTTCTCAGAGGCCATATGTGACCTTTGAGAAAGCAATCTGAGTTGATGGGTAGAACGTAAGCCAGATGGCAGGGGGCTTAAGAGGCAGGTGAGAAGGTGTGTGAGTGAGTGTTGAAATCACCAGCTGATATAATTTGTTGTAAGAAAGGGGATAGGCAGACACGATGGCCCTCCACCTGCTTTGTCAATAAAATTTTATTGTAAAAACAGCTACACCCATTTTGCAGGTTGTCTGAGGCTGCTTTTTTTTTATTATTATTATAACAGCAGAGTAGAACAGTCACAGCAGAGACTATTTTGCTCACAACACGTAAAATATTTACTCTCTGGCCCCTTACAGAACAAATTTGCTGACCCCCTGCTCTGGAGGAGGAAAGAAAGAGGAATTATTTTTTTGTCTGTTGTTTGTGTTTTTCAAGTAGAGGACATCAAAGGCTGTTTGTGCACGTCTCACAGAGCTGGAGAAGGAAGAGCATGGGGGGTGTCTGGTGCCGGGTAGCAGCCCACCCCAGACGCAGTGGTTTCAAACGACAAGCATGGAGTAGCTCCATTTCTGTGGGTCACGAATTTGGGCGCGTCTTTCTGGGCGGTTCTGACTCCAGGTTTCAGTCCTGCCAGCCAGGGCTGCGATCCTGAAGGCTTGACGTGGCTGTAGGATGTTTCCAAGCTCCCTCCCATTTCTGTTGACATGAGGCCATGGTTCCTCATCTCGTTCTGTGGGCCTCTCTGTATGTAGGGCTGCCTGAATGTCCTCACAGCATGGCAGCCGACCTTCCCCAACACAAGGGATCCCAGAGAGCAAAGAAGTCACACATCATTTTTGCCCTGTTTTATTTGTTGCACAGACAGACCTTCTGTGCATTACGGGATAGCACTGACAAGAGCTTGAATACCCAGAGACAGGGATCCTTGGGGGCCTTCGTGGAGGCTGGCTGCCTCAGGGAGAGAAATTGGCACTTAAATGTTCCTTGAAGGGAAGGTATGGGATGAAAGGCATTTTCACTGATGAAGAGGTAGAAACTGTAGTGAACAGATCAGGGAGAATCTGAGGTACAGAGACATTTTGAGCTACCAAGGGGGGGATTTATTCAATAAAATAATTACCAACTGTGGTTGGGGACCCTTAGTCTCTCCATTCACTTAGAGATAAGTTACCAAGATTCTGCTAAGACTGGAGATCTTTGGGACAAGGAATGAGTTTGAACAGAATGAAGTATCATGGAGAATCCAATAGTGATTTTGTTACTAGACTGTAAATTCCTTGAAGACGGGTTCATATTTTACATAGAAATAAATAAATTGTAGATATTAAAAATATTTTTATATCCTCTGTAGCATTTCATATAGGGCCTTATCTATAGGTATCTGATGATTATATGACTTTCTCTCAGAGTTACTGTCTTACTTCTTATTTCAGTAAAATTGACAAATTTCAGTAAAATTGACAAAATGTGTCTGATTTTTTTAGAATCAAGGCATTGAATTTCCTCCTGTTCCCTCATGGAAAGCTGTGAAACTTGTTTGTGGAGCATTCTGCTTAGGCTGGTTTTTACATCTGTTGGAAAATGAGACACCCAGGTTTTGGCTTGGAAATTGTAGGAGGTGGCAAGGGGCCCGGGCTGGGGGGTCGAGGGGTCCCAGCCATTCTTGTTGATTCCTGCTGACGACCCGATACTGTGGTTTCAGCTGCTCTTTGTCACATCTGAAGATGGAGAGGCAGAATGTTGTTCAGTATACCTGATAAAGTAGGATTGGATACGTAGAAAATGTTACCTGAAATACAGTTTTAGAGATTTTTCCAGGAGCTTTTGCACTTGGGTCTGTGACAGGTCTCAGCTGGGTTCAGCACAAGATTTTTTTTAAACGACATAAATCTGCTGTGGTTGGACAAATATACACGACGAAAATGACTAGAATGGACAGATGTTTGATCTATTTTTACATTTCTGTGGGAAGAAATGTCAAGAAGCTATTTCTTAACTGAAATCTCTCAGTGCAATTTTAGTGTTTTGTTTTTTATTCCTCCTGTGAACAATTTTTAGAAACGATACACTTTATTATAGAATCATCTAGTTCTCGACGGTGTGAATGGCTTCTGGTGGAAGTTTACTCTTCTTGACATGGCTGTCACCCATTTCCTCAGCAGCTGGCTTTAGCAAAAGAGGAATTACTTCGCTTAATGTGTCTTTTGATTCCCTGCTTTCCAATAACGATTTTTCTCCCGTGGATTTATTTTTGTTTTGTCTCTTGCTGATTTTTTAAAATCTTTTGACATATCAGAACCCATTAAGTGAAATTTGAAAAATACTTCTAGAAAGGTAGCATCCGTTCACAGAAGGGTTTGAAAATACAGAAGGGCAACCTTTACAGTTATTTTGGTGAAATGGTGTATTGCCCGCAAAGGTAATAGCTAGGACCTATTAAGAGCTTACCACACAGCAGGTGCTCTGCTGGACTCTGAAAGAGACCTTGCTGGGTCCTCACAGTGTGCTTGGGGAGGTGAGACTCCAGCATCCTTACCTAACCTGTTCTTTTTTTTTCTCCCCCAAATATGTTTATTTTATTATTTCAGTGTTACAAGATTGATTGTTCATGCACCACACCCAGTGCTCCATGCAATACGTCCCCTCCTCAGTACACACCACCAGGTTCACCCAACCCCCCACCCCTTTCCCTCCGAAACCCTCAGTTTGTTGCTCAGAGTCCACAGTCTCTCCTGGTTCATCGCCCCCTCCGATTTCCCCCCATTCACCCTTCCCTTCCTTCTCACAATGCTCTCCATGTTTTTCCTTATGCTCCACACGTAAGTGAGACCATAAGAGCTGAGAGAGTGATGGGGCGCCTGGGTGGCTCAGTTGGTTAAGCAACTACCTTCTGCTCAGGTCATGGTCCTGGGATCAAGCCCCAAGTCAGGCTCCCTGCTCAGCGGGGAGTCTGCTTCTCCCTCTCCCGCTGCCCCTCCCCCCTGCTCCTGCTCTCTCCTTGCATACTCTCTCTCTTCCTCTCTCTCAAATAAATAAAGTCATATATATATATATGTTTATATATATGTTATGTATATGTCATATTTATATATATGTATAAATAAATAAAGTTTTATTTATATACATATATATATATATATATATATATATATATATATATATGAGCTGAGAGTGATAACCAGAGAATATTCTGGGGAAAACCAGTGGAATGGCCAACATATTCAGCAACATTTGTGCATAGTAAATTCTACAGTAATTTTCTACAGTAATTTTTATGTGTAAAAAATCATAATGTCACTTGCTAACTAAGAAGGCTCGCTGACACCATGCCCTCAGCTCTGGGAGGTACCATACAACCTTACTCTTAGACTTGGTCATCAGGCAGGGAGTTGGCATTGTTCTTTGTGTGAGTCAGTTGGAGGTTATTATGAGAATATGGTTTCCTCCAGAGTGATTATTTTTATTTCAGAAAAACACCTTATTTTATTTTCAGAACCTTTCAGTAGGCACTGCAGAATCTGCTACAGGGGACTGCATAAACTTTTCTATGAATAAATTCTTCTCGATATTGTTAATGCCTGTATTTCAACAATAAAAAAAAAAAGCACTGTATTATAGGTGGTTGGAGATATATGTAGCCTACATAATACTCAAGGGAACGTGGAAGGCAGGGCTAATTCCTACTTGCAAGAATTTCTGGAAGTGAGAATGAACTATTTTTGCTATACACACTGCATGTATTTTTTGTTTTGTTTGTTTTGTTTTAAGACCAGTTTTATTTGGCAAAAATTTCTAATTGTTAAAGCTGCAAGCAAGTTCTTTTTACAATTACAGTTCTAGAGACCTAGTAGTTTCAGAGACCCCAGTGTTCAAAAATATTTCAAAATGAATAAAAACCCACATCAAAAGGAAAGACCTTTTGGATCTGGAATGTATAGCCACTGACTTCAGCTGTTCTCAGAAACAGACCAGTTACTTCCTTGAAAATCAGATGGGATGAACTTAATGCCACAAAAGGAAATGCATGCCGTGTTCCTCTTTACAACCCTTCCCTAACCTCCTCCCCAGAGCTGTGGATATTTGTGTAACTAACCTGAACTTATTTTTTTTAGGTGCCCACTGATGGCAATGCTGGCCTGCTGGCAGAACCTCAGGTGGCCATGTTCTGTGGCAAACTGAACATGCACATGAATGTGCAGAATGGAAAGTGGGAGTCCGATCCTTCAGGGACCAAAACCTGCATTGGCACCAAGGAGGACATCCTGCAGTACTGCCAAGAAGTAAGGCCCTTCCGAGAGCCGGGCATTCATGTCGGATCATGTGCCTATCTATTTTTTTAAATTTCACTTCTGAAGTATTGATCCTTTGTCTCTTACAGTGAAAACCTTGGTTCCTTTTTTTTTTTTTTTTTAGTTTTCCCAATTTTTTTATTGTGGTACAGATATTCACACACAAAATTGATCAACATAACCAGTGTACAGTTCAGTGATATTAAATACCTAAAGTAAATACAGTGTGCTACCGTCCATCCCAGAACCCTCATGCTTACCTCTTTAAAAAAAAAATTATTATTTTTTAAATTTAAATTCAATTAATTAACATATGGTGTATTATTAGTTTTAGAGGTAGAGTTCAGTGACTCATCAATCTTTTTGTTTTGTTTTGTTTTTTATTTTTTTATTTTATTTTATTTTATTTTTTTAATTTTTTTATTAACATATAATGTATTATTTACCCCAGGGTACAGGTCTGTGAATCATCAGGCTTACACATTTCACAGCATTTGCCATAGCACATAACCTCCCCAATGTCCATATCCCTATCCACCCCCCCACCTCCCAGCAACCCTTAGTTTGTTTCGTGAGTTTAGGAGTCTCTTATCGTTTGTCTCCTTCCCCAGTGATTCATCAATCTTATATGACACCACACCCAGTGCTCATAACATCACCTGCCCTTCTTAATGCCCATCAGCCAATTACCCCATCCCTTGACCCCATCTCCTCCAGCATCCCCTATGATTAAGAGTCTCTTAGGGTTTGTCTTTCTCTCTCTATTGCTGATTTTGTCTCACTCATATGTGGAATTTAAGAAACTAAATTAACAGGATCATAGGGGAAGGGAGGAAAATCCTGGTTCCTCACGATTCACTATGCTATCAGTATATTTACTTGCTTTACCATATATAACACGCATACGTTTTTTAAAAAATTATGATGTCATGATAGAACCATCCATAAACCAATGAGTGAAGTTTAAGATCTCTTGGCACTTCAGTAATCTTTGGCATGTGTCCCACTATCGTTTCATGGTCAGGTATTGAAAAGTTACTAGAATTAGTTATCCTTATTTATGTTACCAGTTTGATCCAGTTTCCTTGCTTATATTCAGTTTTAGTCTTTCGCTCCTTATTAATTTTGTTTTTTGAAAACGTGAGACATTGACATCGTTAAAACTTAGAAACTCTATAGAAAGTTGCACTGAGAAATCTCGCTCACCACCCGTCCTCTATGGGTCAACGTTTTCATTGTTCCTGATTTATCCTAATAAAAAGAGAATGTATGGTTTTCCTTCTTTTTCTTATAAACAAGGTGCTTACAGGAAACTCCTGTCTGTACTTTGCTTTTTTTAACTTTTATACTCTGGAAATCACGCCCTCACCATTCATAAAGATCTTCATCCTTTTTGTAATTTTTCTAGTTTCCTTGCTATATTGTATAGGGTATTCCTTCCTTATTAATTCAATTTAAAATAACTGAAGTCTAAGACATCTTATCCCATACTTCCAGACAATTACCTATTCTAGGATATGTGGCTCTTTGTGTTTTAAGAGCATTTAAAGGAATTAGTCTTATGCCTCTTGGCAAAACTTCTCATCCTTCATATGAACACAGATTACCTGGTAACATTGTTGTAATCTTTTATGTACTAGAGAATTTCCTTTTTAAAATGCGTATTTTTTTACATATATACACACACAATTTTTTCGTGTGACACTCTAAGGAAGGACAGTCTCTAAATACTAACTTTCGTGTTTTGAAACGCAAAAAAGCATCCATATCATCACGATATATTCCATATCAAGTTATTTTTATCTTGAAGGAGCATGAACCATGATGTAAGAAGATAATTCTTCATATTTAAGTAAAAATCACTAATATTTAAGTCCATTATATTTCTTATTAAAAGCATTTACACAGTAGGGATTGAAAGTGAGGTGCTTGGGTGGCTCAGTTGGCTGAACATCTGACTCTTGATTTCAGCTCAGGTCATGATCTCAGGGTCATGGGATCAAGCCCTACTGCTAGGCTCCACGCTCAGTGGGGTGTCTGCTTGAGGATTCGCTTTCTCTCCCTCTTACTCTGCCCCTCACCCCCGAAAATAATAAATAAATCTTTAAAAAAAATAAGGATTGATGTGAAATTACCTTTTGTCCAGATAGGACATTTCTAAAATATATATTTTGGAAATAATATTCACATTCTGTGCAAGAGTTCCTCTGGGACAGTTTTTTTTTTTTTTTAATATTTTATTTACTTACCTGACAATGAGAGACAGCGAGAGAGGAAACACAGGCAGGGGGAGTGGGAGAGGGAGAAGCAGGCTTCCCGGCAAGCGAGGACCTTGATGCGGAGCTTCATCCCAGGACCCTAGGATCATGACCCGAGCCGAAGGCAGACGCTTAACCAACTGAGCCACCCAGGTGCCCCACTCTGGGACAGTTTTGTAATAAGTTATGAGTTTGATAAATTGGAACTCTGCGTGCATGCTTATAGGGTTTTTTTATACCATTTCACTTTTCTGAACATCCATACAGATAACGCATTCTGAATATTAAATATATTTTTTAAAGGGTAGAACTAAATTCAGTTAATGATGTTGACTGCATTATCCTTTTCTGTTGAATGGCTTATTTGATGCATGTATCTTAGTTTGCGTTTGTGTTTTTCCTTAGTGCCAGTTATGAGTAATCAGATGCTTTTACATTTGTATGGTGACCATATAAAAATAGTTTTCATGATCCTGAGAACAATGCTTATTTCCACATCACTTAGAGATCCCACTAATGTCTGGGTAGCTTTATTTCCTGTCTTAGTCTGTTGTTTGTTCTAAGGCTAAGCCACAGGCTGGTTCTTCTGGGTCCTAGACTTTGCCACATTGTTGGTGGCCCTGGGACAGGAGAGTAAGCTTCTTGGTTGTTTCTCCTTTGCCTTGCAATTCTGCTATTACGTGCCTGCCCGTCTCAGCTCACCACCCACCAGGATTATGTGCACAGGCTAGAGTCTTCAGATGCTTTCAACAAACATTACACCACAGAAGTAAGAAAGGGCCAGGACATCAGACTTGTGAGCCCTTTTAATGAATTTTTTTTTTTCCATAACAGCAGGAAGTCATTGAAAGTGGTTTTTTTTTTTAATTTTTATTTTTTAAAGATTTTATTTATTTGACAGAGAGATATCACAAGTAGGCAGAGAGAGAAGGGGAAGCAGGCTCCCTGCTGAGCAGAAAGCCCCATGCGGGGCTCGATCCCAGGACACTGAAATCATGAACTGAGCCAAAGGCAGAGGCTTTAACCCACTGAGCCACCCAGGTGCCCCGAAAGTGTTTATTTTTTTTTTTAAGGGGAACAAAAATTACAATTTTTAGATTTTATTGTCCCTTTTCTTCTAAAAAAATCTAAATTTTTTTAGATTTGCATTTCAGAAAGTCCTCCTCTTGCCTTATCACTCTGACCCTATATCTAGCTTCTGTGTTCTCTGTAGGACCCTCTATGCTATTCAGTAAGGTAGCCACGAGCCACGTGTGGCTGTTGAGAGTTTGCGGTGTGGTAGTCCAAACTAATGTGTGTTGCAAGTGTAAAATAAATACTATATTTTAAAAATTCACATGAAAAAATAATATAAAATAAGTAATTTCATAATATAAAATAGCACATTAGTAATTTCATATGGAAATATTTTGTATATAGTGATTTAAACTTCATATATATGTTATTAAATTGTACATACTATGTTATTAATTTGAACTTCACCTGTTTTTACTGTTTAACATGGCTACTCTGGAATTTATAATTACATAGGTGATACATTTCCATTCTATTTCTGTTGAACTATGTTGCTTTCCCCCTCTACCCCATACCACTAGTGACTCTGGGCTATAAGGGTCTCAGATCCCATTATCTGGCGTGTGGGAAAGGGAAGCAGACGTGAGGAGTCCCCACGTGACCTTCCATCAGAACTTTACTGGTGATTGGGAATCAGGGAGGAAGGCTTGTTTGGGGCCTTAAATACATCTTTATTTATTTATTTATTTTTAATTTTTTTTTTTTAAGATTTTATTTCTTTATTAGAGAGAGAAAGTGAGGGAGAGCATGAGAGGAGAGAAGGTTAGAGGACAAAGCAGATTCCCCGTGGAGCTGGGAGCCCGATGTGGGACTCGATCCTGGAACTCGAGGATCATGACCTGAGCCGAAGGCAGTTGCTCAACCAACTGAGCCACCCAGGCGCCCTTAAATACATCTTTAATTAAAAATATTTTAGTGTAAGGGGATTCTGTGAATACCTTTCGGGAGTCCAGTGGTTCTCTCCCTCCCTCAAACGTTGTATCTGGGTGCTAAAGAGACAGCGATGAGTGGAACACAGAACCTATTCCTAAAGGGGTTCTAAAGAGAGAGACAGGCTTGTAGAATTCTTCTAGCGGTAACAAAACTGACTGTGGATGATGCTTATACCAGCTAACTTTTATTGAACATTAACAACGTGCTAAGCTACATTGCTAAAGTGCTTGCTCTCCTTTTACCCTTGTGATGCCTCTGGGGAAGAATCTGGGAAAGAATCTTGGCCAATTGCAACATTTAAGGGAACGAGTGTGAAAGAATGCCAAGAGTAGAGGAGGGCCAGAGCCCGGAGGCCTCGGAGCAGAGGTAGGAGCTGTCATGTGCTGAAAGCCAAGCCGGGTTAATTTCTACATGAAGTGATGAGTGTAAGTGTGATGTAGACTGCAAGGTTGAAGCATAGTTTTTGACAATGCAAAAACTTGACTCTTGCAAAATGAACACACATCAAAGGTTTTATTCAGTTCCTTAATTAATGAGGTGACCTGGAAGATGTTAAAGCTGGTCAGATGGACTAGAAGAGATTTAAATACCTTTCCCACCAGGTTCACATACAGGGCTAGGAGGGGGACACATCTGATCTACATTGCATGGGACAGGGCACATATGCACTGCTATCAGATTCCCACATTATCTACCCTTACAGAGCTGTCAAATAACCCAGTCAGTGGCAAGTCAGTCCCAAGAACACCCTCTGTGGACTCTGATCACCTTTTTCCCTACCGCCCCAGGGCTCTGGAAAAGGACACCTGGAGTCACTGTTGGGGACACCCAGTAATCCCCCCTTCTAAGTCATGGGCATTGTTTTGTAACAAAACATTCTGATTTAGCATATTAAAGGTCATTGTTGATCTTTAGGGTAGCAATTTCGGTAGAAGAGCATTGAGACAAGTCAACTTGCTGTAGGTTACAGGAAGAATGACATGAATGGATGTGAAGACATCTCTGCACTCTCTGAGGAAAGAACTAGAGGCAGAGAGCTTGAAGGCAATTCAAGGAAAAGGGAAAAGCTGCGTTTTTTGTTCTTTCTTTGTTGTTTTGGTTTTTTTTGTTTTGTTTTGTTTTGTTTTGTTTTCGAAAGGGAATGAACTTAAGCTAAAGGAAGGCTGAGCTAAACCGTGGGGGGTGTAGAGGTCCAACCATAGAAAAGTAGGCTCCGGTATCTATAAGAACTAGGTAGGAATGAGAAGCAGGGAATAAGGCTGAGTCTTGGAAAGAAGAAAAGGGGAAAATTATAAGGGTGGGTTAATTAGGCAGTTTCTGTTGCTAGGTGACAGAAACCCACAAAACATTAAACCCGTGGAGAGTATTTTCTGCCACAGATGGGAAGGATCTTGGGATGTGGTTAACTTAACAGAATTTTTTTTTAATATCCTCGAAAACTGAGTCCTTAGGGGTGCCTGAGTGGCTCAGTCGTTAAGCGTCTGCCTTCGGCTCAGGTCATGATCCCAGGGTCCTGGGATCGAGTCCCACATCAGGCTCCCTGCTCTTCCAGGAAGCCTGCTTCTCCCTCTCCCTCTGCTGCTCTCCTTGCTTGTGTTCCCTCTATCACTGTGTCTCTCTCTGTAAAATAAACAAACAAACAAAAAAAATTAAAAAGCAAAACAAAAAAAAACTGAGTCCTTAGATCCTAGCACTGAGACTCAGTGCTGCCTGGAATTTCTCTGTTGGGGTCTCTGTTCTCTGCTTATCCTTTCTGCTATGCTCTCTCCTGTGTTTTCTCCTGCTAAGACAGGCTTCCTCTGGGAGGCCTGGAACGATGGCAAGTAGTAGCTCTGGGAGTGTGTTGTCTTAGCTTGGCATCCCAACTTGCTTCTGACATTGTGCATTATAATTCCAAGGGGGGTTTCTGGTTGGCCCTGCTTTTTTGGTCACACGCCTACCTTTCGATGAGTTACCATATCTGTAAGGACTTAATACTGGGACTGGTCCACCTTGGCCTTGAGGTTGGTATGGCCCATTTGACAGCCTAACCAGAGCTACAGGGTGTGGGGAGAGGGGCTTTTGCCAGAAAGGAGACGAAGAGTGAGTGGCATGGAGCTGACGTAGAATAATGACCATAGCCGAACACAGTGGGCTTAGAAACACACAGTGCATTAGAAAAGTTGTAGGTTGGAGAGAGGGTAGCTGAGGGAATTCATAGTGTGTCATGACTTTAACTGCCTTCTGAGAAACTGGTGGGGTGGAGAGATGGTTCCTCGGAAGTTTGAAACCATGTTTGGCAGGTTCTATTGAATGGTGCGTCCTGAACTATCTGGAAGATTCCTTATGGATATTTTAGGGTCTTCCTGCCATTTTCCACTTTGTAGGTATTCTAATATTTTTCTCCTATAATTAGGAATACTTTTCTAGGATTGAATTTTTCTGCGTTTTGTTGAAAAATGTTCTTTTTCCTTCATTCCTTTTTTGACTCCCCGTTTTCGGTTTAGACAGTATTGAATGATTTTATAATAAGAAAGCCAAGGAAAATACTATGCACAATTTTTTCTATCTCCTCTTTTCACAGGTTTTGCAAGTTGTAGTAATTTTATATTTTCCAAGTTGTAATATTATAGTCTGTTCCATTCTATCATAACCACAGGGGCAGGTTCCGTCTTTAACTGGGTTCATGGTCTACACCAGTCCTTCCCCCAAAGCATCTCTATTCCTGTATCATTTATTTTGATTCTTTTTCCTCTTTTTTTTTGGTTGGCTGTCACCTTTAGTTATTTCTAAATTCTTATGGATCGATGGCTTAATACGTATAGAGTTTCAAGCTGGTGGGCATTCTTGTTTAGCACCTTGAAGTTACTTATCCATTGCATTCTGGTATCTGTCATGGTACAAATGCTTTTTTAAAAAAAAAAAAAAAAAGCAGAAACCAGTACTTCAGTTATCATTTACAGTGCTACTCATTTACTGATTATTTTTCTCCTAGCAGTGATGAATAATTTTTTTTCTTTATGTTCTCAGTCCCTCTTGGGACCAAAACACAGATGTTTTAGAGACAGCTGGCTGAGTCACAGCGGCAGCTGTTAGCAGGACAAAACGAAACCGGCTGAACTCATGACCGTGACCTCATTTTGACCTTTTGCTAACCAATTTAACTCCCTTGTTAAATTTGTTTTTCCAAAAGATTGCCTGTATAACTGCACATTGTATCTGTGGATGCTTAACTTAATACGATGTGTCAAATATTATTGTTTTGATGGTGAATTATCTAGTCCATGTCCTTCATAGTCTCTCATTTCTCTCAATTTGTGTTCCTTGTTCTGGGTTGTTCTGTTATTAATACTGTCATTTTTGCCTCCAGATTTGATTGGGAAGACAGTTTGAAACTTAGGGTTTCATTTGAGTGTTTGTTTAATCTGCATTTTACCCCTCCTTGGCCCCCACAAGTGCCCCGTTTTCCCTAATCATCACAGTTTCTCTTCTGCCCAGGCATCCTTCAAATACATGCATTTCCTTACTTTTTGTTGTGGTTGTTTTTGATTAGCACAGTCAGTTCCATTTGAGGATTTCCTTTCATTTCTTCATCAAATAGGGATTGAGGACTGCTATGGACCGAACATTTGTGCCTCCCCCCGCTTCGTATGTTGAAGCCCTAATATCCAACATGATGGTTTTCGGAGGTGGGGCCTCTGGGAGGTGATGAGAGTGAGATGAGGTCATGAGGGTGGGGGACCCACGATGGCACTGGAGCCCCGCATAAGAGGAGACACCAGAGAGTGCTGTGCTGGCTGGCAACACCGTGTGGAGAATTGCCCGCCCAAACCACAGAATAGCGAGAAATTCTCAGTTACTGTGTGGTAGCCAGCTACCCTCCAGGATGTCTTCCAGTGGAACTTGCCTTCCTCTGGCCTTCACACCCGTGTGTGGTCTCCCACCCTATGCAGGGCTAACCTGTGTAACCCATAGGATGTTACAGAAGTGATGGGGTGAGGTGAAGCCATGAAGACATGGCTTCAACCTTGCATAAGTTTCCTATAGCAAAGCCAGCTGCCATATTGTGAGGACATTCAAACAGCACTGTGACTTGGATGTGAGGGGTCTCTGGTTGTATACGTGGGATGGCGTCCTTCTACTCCGCCATCTTCCTGGCACCCCCTCCAGTGCCACTGGAGCCGCACACGCGGTGGGGAGCTAGCGCCCCCTCCCTGTAGCCAGCACTAGCTTCTCAGGCATGAGAAGGAACCGCCTGAAGTACAGCCCGTAGCCAGGTGAAGCCTTCCTGTCACCACAGCCAGCATCTTGACTGGGCCCTCATAGGAGTCAGCGTCACTCCAGATTCCAGACCACAGAAACTATGTGAGATAACACAGTTTACTGCTAAGGATTTGAATGCTTATCATTTGCGTCTACTAAGTTTTGGGCTGGTTTGTGTGCAGTAATCAATGACCATAACAGATACTTGCTCAATTATCATTTTCCTCTGTGGTCCTGTGGTAGACAACGGTTTCTTTTCCCTGTTAGATACGAGACACAGGAAGTGTCGCCATGACGAAAACTTGAAAACAACTGTATGAATTATTCATCATTTAACAACCTAAAGTGGCCACTTGCCTTAATGAACTGTTACATTACCCAAACTGTTACATTGTTCTAAGTAACAGGGAGTCTTATAAATAGAACAGAATTAGAATAATATTCCCCTTGAAGCATGGAGCCTAGGAACAAAAATTTCAATTTTTTAGATTTTATTGTCCCTTTTCTTCTGAATGAAATGAGATTTAAGAAAAAAAAAAACATTGTTTTATTTAAACCAAAGGCTTTAGGATGGAAGACTAAAAAGATGGAAGTGTAATAAAGAATCTTGTTCTTTCCTAGCTTTAATTCAGGCAAATTTAGCAAGTATCTATCGAATGCTGTTTAGAGCAGGATTTTGTGTCATGTGTTGCTGAGTGGCGAGACACCATTCTTGGCTCGTAAGTAGCTTATAAATAAATATATGATTGGATAAATTGAGAATTCAGGGAATTGGAAAGGAGAAGGTCTTTATTATAAATCTGGGGATTTCAGGTCTAATTCTGGAAATAAGAGCTGTGGGATTGTTTCTTAGCATGAGTGTTTTGTGGTGAGGTCACTTTCAGAAAAATTAGCCTGTCTCCAGGGGTAGGTTGGATTAGGAAGAGGGGGGGATTGCGATCTCAAGATGTCTGCAAAGGAGCATCCTGCTTGTCCGCCATGTTGTGTATAAGATGATCTGATAAGGGAGCCCTTGGGGTCAGGTGCCATAAAGAGGGGACATGGGCTTCACTCAACAGATGGGCCTTTCGAGTCCAGTCTTTGCTCTCTTTCCACTTGAGCAATCCAGGAAAGCTGCCCCACCAATCTTAGACCGTGTCCTCGCTGCATAAGGACATGCACACAGGTGTACACGTGCACAGGTGTGTGCCATCAAAGTTATACTGAGTCGAACAAGAAATTGTGAAGTCCCAGCACTATTCCCCCTTTTTTTAAGGAGAGAAACGAAAACACAGTCTCTGCCGCTCTCTGGATCCCTATGGTTCCCAGCACCTCTTGAAGGGCAGGGCCCAGAGCAGGTGGTGGCACGGCTAACTCCCCTGGGGAGCAGGTCTCTGGAGGGAGTTTGGAGCAGGGGACGCCTCAGCCTCTCTGGCAGAGATTCCCAGCTGGCGAGTCGGCTTTGCTCGTAATCTTCAGTTAGATTACGGGCATCCTCTCTTTTCCCAAAGTGTTTGCCACAGCTAACAATATGTGTGTTCCCTGCTTTTTAAATTTTCTTACTTTAAATGAACGGTTGTTTTGTCTACAAATCAACAGGATCGCCGAACCAAACATCCCAGTGCCTGAACAAAACAGAATCTGCCTGTTTGATCAGGTGGACAGATCACTTCCTTTGCCCACCTTCCTGCGGTAACCGATCATGGGCATCCCAGATCAAGAGTCACTTCTCAGCCTTGGTTCCACAAGACTGGGACATTAAAATGAAAACAAAACAACACACACACACACAACCCAAACATTGGATGTGATTCTCTTACTCTAACCAGTTTTGAGGGCATACTGTATACCCAGTGAAACAGTGGAAGCTGTGGGACATTCTTGGCCATTACTATTATTTTGCTGTGTGTTCCATCCACCTTTGTAGACTTAAAATTGACCTACAAGTTCCAGGCACGAATACATTGTGGTTCCATTATTTGAAAGACCCAGAAATTCCTGTTAGGTGAAATAGTTTGCAAATAGAGTTGTCCAGCTGCCTCTATATGAGAGCAGATATATTTTATGTGCTAATGGTCTGTGTACTCGTAAGGCTTGCTTGCAAACCAGAGTTAAGAGTGAAATAAGAAACTTGCAACCAAGTTTGGATTTTTTTTTACACATTTAATCACATTTTTTTACACATTTAATCACATTTTTTTACACATTTAATCAAGTTAATGTTTAATTTAACATTTGTCCTTCTTATCATCTAGCACCTTTTTAAACAGATATTCAATTATTACACATTTGCAGGAACACTAGGTGCTTTTTTACTATAATACTGTGATACTTTGTACTTTTAGGTGCATAGTAATGCTGTGGACTTTATATTTCACATGTAATTAATTTATTTACTGAAAGTTTTTTCCTGTAATTTGTTTTTCTCTTGTTTTTTGAGGTAGAGTTGATTAGTAAAACTGTGTACTTTGGATATTTTTAAAAATTGCCATAAACTGGTGCGCTTGGGTGGCTCAGTGGGTCAAGCCTCTGTCTTCGGCCCAGGTCATGATCTCAGGGTCCTGGGATCAGGCCCCGAGTCGGGCTCTCTGCTTGGTAGGGAGCCTGCTTCCCCCTCTCTCTCTGCCTGCCTCTCGGCCTACTTGTGATCTCTCTCTCTCTCTCTCTCTCTGTCAAATAAATAAATAAAATTTTGGAAAAAAAAAAAAAAAAGATCGCCATAAACTGACCGAGAATGAGAATCTAGGTTATATGTGTACACATCTGATGATGTTTCCACATTTATGTCCTGTCCTATTTATTTTAGTGATTCTCCCCGTCTCACACCCATTTGTTTCTACATTTGGCAGTTCTGGAGTAAGAGTGCCTTATGCATTGAATGAGGTTCTCTGACAGTATAGCCCAACTCTGAACAGGAGCATATGTATATAACAGTCTACGTGTATACAGTGTCGGAAACAGATTGGACCAAGTTGTTGGGAAATAGGCCCATTCCCTGCAACATTTTCCGTCCCTTGCTTCTGCATGAGGTCATCATTGTGAAAAGCTAGCCTGGCTCACGCTTCCCATGTTGCAATCCTATTTCGTCTGCTGGTTGTTTCCCTTTGGCACCCCATGACATCATAAGCAGAGACTGCTGTTTTTGGTTTCCAGTGCTCTTTCTCAGTCAGATTTGTTATTCCGTTCCCAAAATCCCTCACATTATTAAAGGAATTTATGCTGAAGCATTTGATACAATTTTTTCTTTATATTACAGAAAAAAAATTTTTTTTGAACTTTTCTTTTTTTAAAGATTTTTACTTATTCGACAGAGAGAAACACAGCAAGAGAGGGAACATAAGCAGGAGGAGCGGGAGAGGAAGAAGCAGGCTTCCTGCCGAGCGGGGAGCCCGACATGGGGCTCGATCCCAGGACCCTGGGATCATGACCTGAGCTGAAGGCAGACGCTCAACAACTGAGCCACCCAGGCACCCCTATATTACGGAAAATTTTAAAGGAGAAAATAAGGCCTTTTAATCCAGAAACAAAAATTGTATTGTGTGGGGCATAGCTTTGTTTTGGTTGAGACACTGAATTTAAAACGTATTTAAAACTTGTAGTTAATGCTCCCTGCGTGGTCAGCAATGGCACTGACCTTGGTTTGTTCCTGCTCCATCAGTTTGATCTTCTGGAGCAATTGCTGACTGATGGAGGATTGCATGCCTTGCTATACAGAAAACATTTGTGATGATTCTGGCACTTGGGAAATCCTCCATTATTTTATTTTTCTTATTCTCCTCTTGGATTGTGTTCTTTGAAAAGGAAATTGGTAGTAGAGGCTTCAGATGAAAATATCTCTTGATGACATCTGTACCACTTTGCTGTGGAGTTTCTGATTTTTTGTTCATCCGTGCTAACTGCAGTCAGGCACGGCAGTTTGGATCTTTGTGTTTGAATTTGTTTCATCACTTGTGTAAATTTAGAAATTTGACTGTTTTCGCTAGACTGGTTTGTTGTTGTTGTTACCTTTAATTCTTTTTAATTCAAAATTTCAAGCACATATAAAAGTAAAAGAATAACATAATGAATGCCTGAGGTACCAATCACTCAACTTCAATAATTATGAAGTCTAATCTTGTTCCTAGATAAGTCCAGAATGCATGCGCTCTATTTTGCCTCTTTCATAGTCTGCATTATTTTTTGCAATGCCCTGATTGCAGATGTGTTGCTCGTCCACTTTACTGTGCTGTAAATTGATTTAAGACAAATCAAAGCATCATGTTATTTATTTTCATACTTATATGTTTAAAACATAGTTTTATCAGCACTACATAATTTCCAGCATTTTTTTCCCCAACAAGAAATCTCTTTGAGAATTTGGTAAGAAATTGATTTCAAAAGTTAGTAGACTAGAAGGAACAGTAAGCAATTTATTTTCAGAATTTGTAGTAATTTTTTTTTACCATGACCATTAATTGTTTTCAACCTTTTCCTAACTACATTTCATTTTGTGGTCTTGAACATCCTTGACCCTTTGTGTGTAAATAGGACTTTGGCATTAATCACTTGTCTCAGGTGACCTGTTTGCAAAAGGGACATGAAGGGTTCTCCTATTTGCTCTAATTATCGGGAGCAGAGGAAAGTTCTATAGGGCTCTAACAACATATGTCTTAACTATTTTTATATTTTATGTATGTAACTACTTGCTCTTGGCTTTCTTAAATATCATCAATGTCTTTTCCTGCTTTGCATATTTAACAGCTTAAAAGTTATCTTGTCTGAGATTTATATATTTCCAGTTTGGAGAGAGACTTTAGATGTTTAAAATTTAGAATGAAAGTATGCCGATGGTGACCAGGTTTTATGGTATTCTTCTGTAGTGAGGGGAAACCAACTAGAACGTTCTAATGTGGATCTAAGATTGTTTTTACTCTTCTTTCCCTGCTGTCGATATTTTGAATCGCTTCAACTCTCTTTTTTTTTAAAAAAGTTTAATTTATGTACTCATACATTTGCTTTCAAAGATAAAATTTATTTCTTTAGCCAAAAGAGTAGGCTCTTTTCGGGTTCCTGGACCAGCTGGATGGGTCTCCTCAGTCTAAGTAAGAGCCTGACTTTTAGTTCTTCCTGAGCATCTTCTTTAGCTGTGTATTTATCAACATTAATCTACTACCTCTTATATGAGGCTATTATTTATGTAAGTTGCCATATCATACTTAGAAGAACAATATTGGAGGGTGTTAAGATACTTATTTTTCTCAAATGCTCATAGTCCAACTATAATATTATGCTATTAGATTATCCATTTAAGAAATACATTGATAATCCCTGATGGAGTTTTAATAATATATCCTGAATTTCCCTACAATTAATGGACTCCGAACTTAAGCAGAAATACCCTTTACGTATTTATGAGGCACTTGCTGTGCTAACACAGTGTTGGCCGTGGGTAAGGCAGCAAAACACAGTGTTGGCCGTGGGTAAGGGGACACGAAGATGAATCGCTTTGTCCCTGCCTTCAGGGAGTGTGTGTTCTAAGGGAGCAGAAAGGCACGGGGCTGTACTGGAAGGCAGAAGCTGGTAGGCGACCAGATAAAAGATAAACTGCTTTGGATTCAGAGACTGAGCCGATCAAAGAGAGGGTGTTTGTGAACCAGTATTTGAGTTGGGGCCTTCTTGGGTTTTGTTCAATTGGAAGGAAAACAAAGCCAACGAAGTTTGGAGGGGCCGTGCCCTGTCTCACTGGAGTGACAGGGAATCGGTGGTCCCCGTCTGCTCCACTGCCTTGTCTGTTCGTCATGGGCTCTTGTGCCCGCCTCTCTCACCTTAACTTCTCTCTGTGTGCACATCTTCCTTTTTTGTCCCCTAGGCCAGCTGCTGCTTACAGGCGCCTTGCTCCCCTCCCCCCGCAGGCTTTGAGATCCCCACCATCTCTGATGATGACTTCTACCAGCTGGCGGTCTTATCTGGCTGGAGGCTGTGTGTGTTAATTCAGAGCTCTTGGAGGAAGAGAATGCGATTTAGTTTGCTTTCCTCGGACTCTAATTAGCTACAGGGACAGAGCTGCAGAATTAAAACATGGGCACTAATGAGGACTCCTTCGGAAGCACCACCAAGAGGGGAAGGGAGTTAGCAGCCTCCTGATAGCCTTCGACCAAAGGTAATGAACATGGAGAACCATAGGGAGGCTCCAGGCTGCCCAATTGAGTTTCCTGCCCTCTAGGAAGGTGCCTTTTCCCCGGGAAGGTGGTGTCCATGTGTCCTTATCCCGAATGTGAGGCACACTGTGATAAAATACCATAAAGCTTTCTGAAGTGGGAGAGAGGGATTAACATTGCATTACAGCGTGAGTAGGGGAGGTTTGTCCACGATGCGGGGGACCCTAATAGGCTTGAGCATCTGCAGGGTGCTGGAAGGGTCTTAAGTAGGAGTGTCTTTGGTGCACGCTATATGTATTTATACAGCAATTGCTCTGGGTAGCTGTAATTTGGGAAGATTTGTAGGAGCTGAGGACGGTGTACTTTTCACATAACTGACACAGACCTAGATTTGCTTCCATTTTAAGAGTTTATTAAGATAGCTATAATGACCTACATTTTTTTATTAATCAAGAAAATAATTACTCATATTTGGGGTTCACACAGGAAGCATTTTAGAAAAGGGGCCATATAAAAATTCACTTGCTAATGCTACACTCGCAAATTATTAGTAACGCTTGTTGTGTTAGCAATACACCTGTTACCTGTGTTGGAAAGTAGCACATTGCCGAAGGAGCTCAGCTGTCTTTACTTTTTTATGTTAAAATTTGAGATGCTGCAAAGAAAATGTAAAGCATTAAACTGATGCTTCTCATGAATCATAGGCAATCAAAGGCAAGAATCAGGGACATCCCTAGCCACGAACATCTTGGCGGGTCTCTTTATTTTAATTTTTATTCTTGCCTAAACCTATGAGCTATGCCATTTTTCCAACATAAAACGCTTGTCTCATAACATGAAAATGATCGTTTCTGGTCACCTCCTGGCACTGCTTAATAAAATCTAGGTATCTAGGACTTGAATTTTTAGTCAGAAACTTTAAGGTGTTTTTTTTTTCATTGTGTCGTTTTGTTTTTGTTTCTGAGTTGGGGCTTGTGTGCGCCTGTGAACTCCCTGGGACTCTCTGTGTGCTTCCAAAGAAACTTTGTTACTTGTCTTGTTGATGTTCCTCTCTCTTCGAAAATAAACCTCCTGATTTTAGAAAGGCAGAATTTTATTATCTTGGGCAGATCCAAACCCAGAACTCCTTGTCTCTGAAAAATAGTTAAACCAGGTTCAAGCTACTGCCGCAAACCGTGCGTGGGATTTCTGCAGGTTCGGAATTTATGATCTCCTCGCCCACCTGCACATTAATAGCCCATGCTGTCGGTGTCCTGGAGAGGAAGTCAAAGCACAGGGAAGAGCACAAGTGCTCTAGGATCTCATGGCCGGAACCGGAAGTAAATTCTGTGTTCAGCTAATCACTTTCAGTAGCTCTGGTGATCTTGGGGAAAAGCCTTGTTTTCACGGATTTTAATTTGTCAGGGTGCAATTCTGTCTGCTAGCAAATTCCCAGCGGAGGCAGTGACTGCTTTGTTGCCCCAGCATTACTACCAGAAACTGAAGGTGGAATGCCGCAGGCACACAGGAGAGCCTTCCTTTCCTGCTTATCAATTTGCACCCTGCAAATGGTTGTTTTGTTTGTTTGTTTATTGTTGGGTTTTGGTTTGCAATTAAAAAGAAAAAAATGTGATGTGTCTGTGCCTGCCCGCAGGGCTTAGAGAAAACTGAAAGCGCCTGAGAACATTCTCAGCAGGGTAGTATTTCTGTGAAGAGGCTGCTAGAACCCCTTAAGAAAAACGCAGTAACTCACACTTTAAGGCACATAAAGTCGTGTCCCTCAGGGCATACTCTCCAGGGCCATGGAGTTTATGACTCAGGAGTGCGATACTTTTGTGATCTAATAAACAAGGAAAGGTGGCAGGAGAATTATATTCCTGTACAAAGAGTCACTTCACCTTTCATTATATGGAAGAAAGCCAGGGGGATATTAAATTTTTAGTGGCGTTTTCAAGTTGAGCATTCTCCGTGACCGAAATGCATGCAGCAAGGTGTTAGGATACTTAGGGACAAAATAAAATAAAGAGAGGGTAACTGTTTCCATTTCGAGCCTGTTAAGGGGCCGTGTTTTTGGAGAGTAACGTTCTTGGTACCCATCCCTGGATCCTGATTCAGATATCCTGATGTGTGTGTTCTTATGGCACAAACCTCTCCCACTGGATTTATCCCGCACTACACTGATCCAGGCCTTACTGTTTGTTTCTTAAATTTTTTTAAAAATAGACTTTATGGGGCACCTGGATGTTTTCAGTTAAGCATCTGCCTTTGGCTCAGGTCATGATCCCAAGGTCCTGGGGTGGCGCCTTACATCAGGCTCTCAGCTCAGTGGGGAGTCTGTTTCTCCCTATCCCTCTGCTGCTCTTGTACTCTTGCTCCCTGTCAATTAAATACATAAAATCTTTATTAAAAAATAGACATTATTTTTAGAGCGATTTTAAGTTCACAACAAAACCGAGGAAGTGGCACAGGGATTTCTTATATATCCCCTGTCCCCCCATCCCTCTCCAAGCCTCCCCCATCATCAGGACCCCCCCTAACACAGCCGTACATTTATTCCTCCCGTTGAATTAAACACTGACCTCATAATCACCCGGAGTCCATAGTTTACAAATAGGGGTTAGCTCTTGGGGTTTTACAACCTACAGGTTTGGGCAAACATATAATGACCACATTCGCTATCCTAGTATCATAGAATAAACTCATGGCACTAATAATCCTCTGTACTCCTCCTGTTCATCCCTCCCTCCTCACTCCTGGTAACCACTAATCGTTTACTGTGTCCATGGTTTTGCCTTTCCCAGAATGTCCTAGAGTTGGAATCATACAGTGTGGAGCCTTTTCAGATCGGCCTCTTTCCCTTGGTTGTGTGCATCTGAGGTTCCTCTGTGTTTCCTCGTGGCTTGGTAGTTCATTTCTTTTTGGCATTGGATGATCCACTCTCTAGATGGACCGGCTTTTATCTGTTTTCAGAGCTTTATTTTCTTTCTAACTGATGTATCTCAAGGGCTGGGGGAGGTGAATGAGGCACTTAGGAATCAAATAATATTTTAATGCAGTATTTAAAAAATCAGAATTAATGCCCCCCAAGCCAGAATGAATAAAATATCAACAGTTTAAGTAAAGACAGGATTGTGGCAAGCCCTCTCTGATTGCTCCAGACAGTCCTCAGCGATGTTCTCCCTCTCCGTAGCCTACAGGGTGGATGCTATTTTCTTGCTCAGAGACCTGGTTCTCCCCCACAAGCATTGCTTCCCCTGAAGCTTCCACTAGTAGAAGTTCCTTCCTCACAATCCTGCTAGCATTGTGCCTCCTTCCTCCTCCTCTTCATGTCTCAACCAGTCCTCCCCCTCCCTAAAACATCGCCAGCCCGAGGGCACCTTGCTCTTCTGTCTTTTGGGAGTCTGGACACCCCCCTCCACCTCAGCGGCATTACCTCTCCATCTTTGAAGGGGTTAGCTCTTGGCTTTCTGTCATCTAAACCATGCCAACCTCGAAGACCCTTCCAAGATGCCAGTTCCCCAGTTCCTTGACGATTCCTTCTGCCAGTGATCTTGCTGCCATCATCATTCTTCATCAGCCATTCCCTCCCCTGGTCCGTATTCTACTCCTTGAAATTCCCAATGATGTAACTCCTCCAAAATCTTGCATTTCAACTCTCTGACGCTCCAAGTACCAGTTATAACCCCCTCACTTTCTTCAGTACCTTTTGCCGAAATACTGTAGCCCACACCAGGACTCGTTGATACTACGGCCCTTAACCGCGTACCCCGCCTTCCTGTTCCCACTTAAGATTGTAGAGTCCATCACTACGACCATTCCCTTGCTTACAGCCTCAAGTCCCCTTAGGCTTGTCTCTCTTATTGTCTTTATTTGGCACAACAGCAACCCGAGCGCAGTGCAAGATTTATGCAGGGAAAGCGTAGTTTAGAAGCACATTTTTATGTTTATTTTTTTTCTTTCACATCCCTACTCATTATTATTGATAGAAGTGATTTGGTATTGGACAAATATATTTTATATGTTGATCTAGTTTCACATTTCATTCCGAGTGCCTAGTAAGCTCTGTGCGCTACTAAGATCCATAATCAAAGCAAAGAGCTGTAGTTAGTTATCAAAGGAAGAGATTCATGAAAGCAGTTCTTTATTTAAATGACACCCATGATAACTGTTTGACAAATTATTTTTTTTAACATTTTACTTATTTATTAGAGAAAGAGAGAACGAGAGGGGGGGGGAGCAGCAGAAGCAGAGGGAGAAGCAGGCTTCCCGCTGAGTAAGGAGCCATCAGATAATGACGCTTGATCCCAAGACCCTGGGATCATGACCTGAAGTGAAGGCAGACGTTTAACCGACTGAGCCACCCAGACGCCCCAACAAATGATTCTTATATAAATTACTTTGATTAAAGAGAAGATTTTTGAATAGGAAGCTGCTATGTGTCATATCCTGTAGGTAAACTGTTTGCTTAGTAAAATAGGGGTGGGTTAAATCTAAGTAATGGTAATATTCCCAGGGGTAACATTTATTTAGGACCTTACAGACTATCATCCACACACCACTTAATTCTGCATTAAGATGACCCTATAAGAGGGTCCACTCCCTGTTTCTATTTTATCTCCCCCTGGGGAAAAAAAATAATATTTTAAGCCTGATTGGGTACAATAAAATCAAAGTCATATCGCTTAATATTTGGAATGAGATGATTAAGTTTTTGTCACCTGCATCGTTTTCTTTCCCCGGAATTTCTTAAGCTCGATCAGAGTCCGAGCAGCACAAAAGCTGTGACATAGCAGTGCCTGAGAATAACAGCCGCGGTTGATGAGGGGCGTGTGCGCGCCGGCCTCTGCTGCTAATAACAAGTTCCCTTTTTGTGCCCTCTCCCAGGTCTACCCTGAACTGCAGATCACCAACGTGGTGGAAGCCAACCAACCAGTGACCATCCAGAACTGGTGCAAGAGGGGCCGCAAGCAGTGCAAGACCCACGCCCACATCGTGATCCCCTACCGCTGCTTAGGTGAGCTGGCCGGCCGCGGGCGCATGCGCGTCGCTCTGGTCTTTGGGGATGGAAAGGTGGAAAGGAGGATGCGCTCGTTAGATCAGATAGGCCGTTTCTTTCCGCCCCTCTATACTGGACTGTATTTTGGACTCTGAAGATATCCTGTGTCCCGATGGCACAGGAGCAGTATTTTGGAGCTTCCTGCCTCAGAATAACTTTGCCCAAAATGTTTATTAAAACTAGGGTTTCTTACACCAATTCCATAACTGCTGAATGAAAAGGCTTGGGGATGGGGTCCAGGAATCCTCATTTTTACCAAATCCCATAGATGATTCTCATGCACACTAACTCTCTATAGAGTTGGAGAACTAGGGCCTTGTGTGTTTTCTCACGTTGACTTCATACAAGAGAGAACTTAATATGAAGCTCCTCCATTCCGCTAATTTCTTCAGAATCTCTTTCCTGAAACAATGGATTGCTCACTCCTCCTGCAATAGTTCAGATGCTAGAGTTGGGCCGTTCTTTTCTGCTTATATCAAACTGGAGGAAGCAGTTCGATCACTAAGGTTTAAATGTGTGTTTCTCTCACCAACCTCAATTTCACTTCTGCTTTTGACTTGAAAAACTGAACTGTTTAGGGTGATGTTATACTTTTTCCTCTGGAAACACTGTCATACTCCATATTTAATATGACTTGGTAAGTAGTCTCTTCCTAGCTGATATTTTTATATAACCAGGCAGTGTGGAAATCAGCATTTGGTCTGATGGCTTGCAAGGTTGTAAATAAGGACACAGAGATCTCTACAGGGGGACTTGGCAAATACTGATAGACATTCCAGTGACTTTTTGTAAAAACTAAAAGGGATCTTTTTTAAAAAGTCCCAACAGCAAACTTCGGATAACTGTTGAAGAGTCTGAAGATCTGTACAATACTTGCTTAAACGTGAATGCCGTAACAGCCTATGTACTGATTACTGTTCGTGCATGTCCATAATTTGAGACATTAATGGAAAACACTGGCCATTGGAATGAAATTCTCATCTGGTTTTACTACTCACAATGGAATGGATGACGAGAGTGTGGAAAACCAGATTCTTAAACATTTGATAATTCAAGAGTTCTCCTGTTCCTCCTCCTTCCTTATTCTTAAATACTTTATAAGGCCTCTAACCCTTTTCTGTCTAACTGGTTAAAAACTGAAGATTTAATAAGATGAAGATAAGTCATGTGTAAATATAGAAGTCAGCTGTCTCCAGGAACTGTGTATTTCAAACCAACTTAGTTATTACACCAAGAGACCATCTAACTCAGTGTACATTAGGAAGTAGATCATGAACCATTTAATTAGGTGAGTGAGGTCTTGTTAATGATCGGGTTCTCACCCATTCTGTGAAATGTTTCAGAGACGTTTTGTTCAGGACATAAGCTCAGTGGGAACCAGGTAGTAAGTCTTTGGATGAGCATCATTGCTGATGACACCTGATGGGCTGCTCACCACTACACCAGTTTCAGAAGTGAACATGTATCATTTTGCTTAAGATCTTCCCGCTTCGAACTATTCAGATGTGTCAGAATTGACTAAACGATAGAATCCACATTAAGATGGCAGTTCACCGCAATAGCGCCGCTCACTTGTGCCAAATTTCCTTTGACCTCAAATTTCCTGTGACCCTAAATTGATTATCTCCTGCTTCCCAGCTGCTCTCCTTGCTCTACTCCGTGCCGCGCCCCGTGGCAAGAGTGAATTGAAACTCCCAAGGGAAAAAATGCTTTCAAAAGGGAGAAAAGATGTCTGAAATGTCTTCAGATCTAAATATGAAGTCAAAGGAGTTGATGATACCATGGTGATTAACTGTCAAAATGTTTTTATTGTGATAAAGTACGTTTGATACCAAGGAGGACGTTTCCTCCTAAGTGGTCTGACTTCACAGGCACAAATGCTGAGAGTCCGTGAGGAAAGATAGCTTGCCGTACCTGGCACAGGTGTTTGTGGGAGAATTAGGACCAAAGTCCAAGACCTTTCAATACACAATCCAGTGTTATGGTCATAACAAAAATTGGGTTGGAGCTAATAACCAGCTGATTTACCAAATCAGATCATAAAGGAAAGAAAGGCTGTGAATGGGAGGCAATCGATAACAGTTTTTTTTAAAGGCACAACCCACGTTGTGTTCATAAAGGAGACAGTTGTGACTCTGGCACGGGATCAGTTTCCACATGATCATGTTTTCCACTTGATGGTAGTAATAAGCAGCATTCTGACATATGACTTGCTGCTTGAACAAAGAATTAGTGTTTAGCATTAATGTGAGTACCCTCCACACTTACTATATTGGCTATATCCAAACTTACCCTTTAGACAAAAGACAGGATTTTATTGAAGGTAATTCTCAGAAAGAAGCTACCTAAAGTCCAGTTGTCTTAAACATGAAGCCTATTAAAACCCAAAACAGAGCTTGAGGAGAGAAAAATGCCTGTTATGCCTAGCATGCACCCTTCCTGACCCTCTATCAGATGCAGGGTCGGTGGTGTACTGTGTTATTTTTCTTCAGATTGTATATTTGTCTTGGGCATACTTGCTCTGCAGTATCTTGCGTTCCTTGTCTGGATGGAGACAGTGTATGAGGTTGCTGTTGACATGTTCCTTCCACGGGATGGGCGATTTCCCCTGAGAGTGAGTCGGCTTTGTCTTTTCACACTTTGCATGTGATCGTGCTTCTAGAACCAGAGTGCAAGATTGCTCTTCATCATATGAACGTTTCATTAATTATCTCACGTGGAATTAAGCACATTGTTATCATTACCCAAGGAGAATATTTTCTTTGCAAAGCCTGCAACCCCTTTCCACGGGACCGACTAATCTACCTGGTGTAATAGACCCAGCACTGAAACTGACACAGGTCTGCACTTCGTTCTGTCCAGTATAGGCAGGGTGCATTGCATAAGACAAATTACTGTTGGTGTCTGGGGGGCAAAAGTGGGTTAATAGCTTACTCCAAAAGAATTCAAAATTAAAGAATTGCTACCTTAGATGTCATTCTGTTTCATTTTAGATTTGAGGCCTTCTAAACATGCAAGTAGTAATGACCAGGAAACTATTCAGACATGGTCAGGGAAGACTCTGAAGGTATTTGATTCATCTCAAGTTAGAATTTTATTGCTTTCGTAAAGGTTTAAGACAGCTATACCTTGTCTTTTGGCGGCTCTTGTTGTGTGCATTATCTACAACTATCTTAATCTTCTTGGGTATGAAAAGTTTGTATTTGGATGTTCTGACAGGTAATGTATCAGAGTAGTTTTTTGGATTTATGCTGAACGACAATTCCCTTGAGACACATCATACAGCGGAACAATATCCAAGAATGTTAACCGAGACTCCACCTAATTTTAAGAATGGGGCTGAGTATGGGAGAATGTTTATATCACAGACTCTAGGATCTTTTAAATGTCAGCTATGTTGGCACACTAATCCGGTCAGTACCTGTGGCTCCTCCCTTGTTCATTGACCTCTGCATTCTGTTGGCTGCTTATGAAGCCCTGGGAGATCGTGTGGTCGGTTATATACATACGGACTGTGGGAATGATGCTTGATGAGCCCGGCTTCTGCACACCAGAGGGATAGGAATCCTTGAATGTCCTCTGTTTTTTTTTTTTCCCCAAAGATTTTATTTATTTATTTGACAGAGAGAGACACAGCGAGAGAGGGGAACACAAGCAGGGGCAGAGGGAGAGGGAGAAACAGGCTTCCTGCCGAGCAGAGAGCCCAATGTGGGGCTCGATCCCAGGACCCTGAGATCATGACCTGAGCCGAAGGCAGACGCTTAACAACTGAGCCACCCAGGCATCGCTAAATGTCCTCTGTTTTTTAAGGATTGTCTTCGTCATGCTGTCATAAGGAATGGCCAGAATCCCTGGACATTTCTTCATCAGGGAAGGCAAATTACTGTTCCTGGAGAGATACCAAACTCCTTTTTATGTGGTCTTTTGCGTGGGACCAACAAACGTTCCAAGTGTGTCAGATTTCCAAGACAGTATGTAGAGTCTGATTTGCAATGATATAAAAGAAAATGTGCATGGAAAAGAAATCTTAACAGTTTTTGTTTACAAAGAGTGGGATTACAGATGACCGATTTTATGTAAGTGTTTGTTAATTTCTATAATAAACAAGTGACTTTTATCAGGAAAAGATGGACAGTGAAATCACAAAATGTCATTATCTGTCAACAGGTAGTGATAGTTGAAAAAGAAGTCAAAGGCTTGAAAGAGCGCACAGAATAATTGTGGTTTTATCTACTGGTGGCAGATAAAAGGTACTGGTGGTACCTTAAAAGCTTTATATGGTAGTAGTAACTCCTTATGGGGAAATTTTTTTAGTTTTAAAAGGACCGTGCTGCCAAATTAAAAAAAATACCTCCATTCTTATCTTCAACCACATGTAAGGCAGCATTCATCATTACTAATTCTTCAGAAAGGTCTTTGATCTTGCTATTTGGTTTTCCCTCCAAATTTTTATATGGGGGCTATGTTTCATTCAGGGCAGATTGTTGAATGGGAAGAAATTACATTTTCCCTGTAGATTGCTTCTGAGTGGAGAAGGACATCAGGTTAAAGTAGGAGAATGTATAGAAATGATTTCCTTCTGGTCAGTCATCCACCAAGACTGGTAGTTAAATCTCCCTCCTCTTTCTGCCGGCTCTCCATTGGTGCTAATTATATTGGCTCCAGATTGAGCTGAAAACATTGATTTTTTTTTTAATCAAATTTTGAAAAGAAACCATCAGTGGTCTTTGTTGTCTCCAACTCAGGTTTATTTTCATCTCCTTTTTTGAATTATTGTACCTGCTGTTCTGTCTTCTTTCTGGAACTTTTAACAACATGTTTTTTGCCTGGGATGAGAGCTAGGATAGCATGAATGATTTACGTAGTTAGATCTTTAATTTTGTCTTTTCTTTTTTTTAACTGGAGATAATATTCAAGAGTCATTAAGTAACCTTATTATTATAAAAAAAATTACAATTTTTGAAAATCTCCTACTATGCCCTGAGGAGTACCCTGCTGTCACTGCTTTATTAAAACATAAAATTCGTTGTTGCAGGCCCCAGATGATAGGCACAGAAAAGAGATCTCAGTTTATTTGCAGTGGTACTGTTCCAGTGATTCTCGGTGATGCATTGGGAAGTGAATAGTGCGGGGTTAATGGGAATTTTCCTTTGTAGGACATGCTAAGAATTATAACTGTGTACTTAAATTTCTCTGATTACAAAAGCAATACATGTTCATTGTGCCAAGTTGAGAAAAAGGCTACCACGACCAAGAAATAACAACTTGCTTTCAGTCTGTATTTTTTTGTATATAGTTTGCTTTTAGGATTTTTCACAGTTACATAATTCTTGCTTCTTGTTTTGTGAACTTTTTTTCTCCTCAAATTCTGTACTACTTTATTCATGAAATTAAATAGTTCTGGAAAACACGGTTTTTAAACTAACCTTATACTAGACCCTGTAATGTGTCCATTCCTTACTTTTGGTGATTTAGTTGTTTCCTTTCTTTTGTGGTGGTGGTGGTTATAAATGGTGCTGTGATGGACATCATGGTAAATACTTTGCAGTCATTTGTTTTCTTTTTGTAATCAGTTCTTGGTTGAATGTTTTGCAGATCTTGTAGTCACTTTAATAAAATACATATGTGCTATTTAATTATATATGAAGATATGAAGGAAATTTTTAATACTGATTTATGATTCTGAGTTTAAAGATACTCCATTAAGCTACTTTTAAAATTGATATTAAGTTTAAAAATCTTATTTCTATTATTTGTTAGTAATAAAAGAGACTTTTTAGAATAATGTTTTCTCTAAATTCCAACTCGAGAAACAGTTAATGGACTATTCACAGAGAAATAAATCTTATAAAAAGGACTAATAAAAAGTGTCATTAAGGGGCGCCTGGGTGGCTCAGTTGGTTGAGCAACTGCCTTCGGCTCAGGTCATGATCCTTGAGTTCTGGGATCGAGTCCCACATCGGGCTCCCAACTCCATGGGAAGTCTGCTTCTTCCTCTGGCCTTCTCTCCTCTCGTGCTCTCTCACTTTCTCTGTCTCTCAAATAAATAAATAAATAAAAATCTTTAAAAAAAAAAGTGTCATTAATGTATTCATTGTGTAAGTATCCACTACCTATGTGTGTGGCCAAGAAGACAGTTAAAATATGGCCCCTCCTCTTTTGCAGGTTGTAGTTTAGGAATGGATATGGGGAATTTCAGCTGAGAAATTTCAAGAAGACTTAGCGGGAAGTAGTATTTGAGCCAAAAATTTCAAGGACTGGGACAAGCATGGAGGGTATCTTAATTTGGGGATTTAGACAAAGGATGAGTAAAAATCCTAAAGGTAGGACCGTACAGAGTATGTATGGAGCATGGTTCACTGTTTCAGGAAGAATGGTAATTGATCATGATTAAAGGTAGTGGTTTTTAAAAATCATTGCTGTTTTCATTCATTCATTTCATTCATTTTTTAATACTATTATGATATTTTTAATTTAAATTTACATCCTAACAATTATTTTCAGGCGGTTATTGAATATATACCTGTTTTAGGTATACCCATGCTACTTTTGCTTTTGGCAACTAAGGTTGGACTTTTTGAGAGTAGGTCATTTTTTTTTAAGCTAATAATTCAGTCATAAGAAGGGTGAAGAGTTACTCAGGCACATCCTGCTATTCTGGTTATTCGTGTTTTGCCATTTCTTGGTATGAAATACCAGCACTGTTTGAGTTGGACTACTAGTTGTCTATGCGCATGGTGGCTCTCTCCAAGAGGTACTGGAATATGAAAATCAAAAAATTGAGATTATTATGGTTTATCCATATGAGTGAGTTATGGCCCCCGTGTTTACTGTCATCTTTTATAGTGAATAGCTAACCTCATGAAAAGCATATTCTGTGTTTAATTCCTTTTTGTTACTGCTTTTCATATATGGGGACAGACAGACGCTGGCATCCAAGAAGTAAAAAAGTTACATGTAGTTTAAATTTCACAAATGCACATTGTCCCCTACTTTATTAAATTTCACAAACACACATTGTGAAATGTTTCTGACCCTTACTTTATTTTAAAAAGACAAAAATGCCTTTAGATTTAATAATACATCAGCTGAATATAATGGATATGCGATTTTGAGTTTTTTTAGTTTCTGCCTCTGAGTATTTGGAATTGCTACTTCCTAGCAGATCTGAGGGTCTGAAACATTTACTTTTCTGTGCCAACCAGAAAACAGCTGCTTCCTAGTTACATCTGCATAATTCAGTCTTGGAAATCATGAGTTTGTTGTGTTAACATAAATTTAATATGAAGAACCATAATGTTATCAACTAACCTCAAGCTGGGCCTTTTGTCCTGGAATTTTCTGTTTTCCTAATGTAAATGATTACAGGTGATTATGGTGAGGAATCTAGAAGAAAATTGACTTTTATCCAAAACTTCTCTTTTCAGTCTGGTAACTTGTGAAGACCTTTCTCAAGTGGCGTGGCTTGGGTCACTTTCTATAGCATCACTTTCTCTAGCAGAGAAAGGACACCGACTTTCCTTTTGTCTTTAGAACTTAATTCTCATCATTGTATTTCCCAAGATAAATAACACACTTGAGATCATCCTGTCTCGATTTCACTTACTGTTCTAGGCAGTAAATAACTTTCCAAAATGCTATAGTAAAAAAATGCAATGTGGTTACAACAAAACTTGTATAAGATTTTTGGGGGCTTCAGGCTCCATGTTCTGTGCCATGCAAATAATTGTAAAAGAAGACAAATATAGAATGTAAGGGAAAAATTTAGGGTGGTGCAGACAGCTCTGATTACCGTTCTTGGGGCTGAAAAGTGGCTTAAACCCAGTGTAAAAAATAGAACTCACTGAATTAACTTAGGCCCTCACCATGAAACCCCAGTTTTCAATGTATTTTAATTAGTGAATATCAATTAAAAAGTGATGCAAACCATATTAGACATAGGCTTAACACCATCACAAATAATAGGAAATGTTTTTTAACAAGATTTATTTATTTATTTTAGAGAGAGCTAGCACAAGAGTGGTGTTGGGGGAAGGGCAGAGGGAGAGGAAGAGACAATCCCCAAGCAGACTTCCTGCTGAGCGCAGAGCCAAAAGCAAGGCTTCATTCCAGAACCCTGAGATCATGACCTGAATGGAAATCAAGAGCCCTTGTTCAACCAAGTGAGCCACCCAGGCACCCCACTGATAAGAGATTTCTGTTGTATTTCTTCCCTAGGAAAAGAACTAAAAAATGCTTTTTTGTGGACTTGCGGGTTTTTCAGTTTTAACACTGTGCATTAGGTCCATCTCAATTTTTTTTATTTTTATAGCTTATTTTGGTAATATCTTTAAATAGTACCCATTAAAGTTTAACTATTTATTTTTTGTGAAGAGTTAATTATATCAGGAATACTGAAATAAAAGTAAGGAAAATGATTTAAGTATTTCACTGCATTTTTTAAAAAAGGAATTTGGCGTTTGTACTCAATGAAAGGACTGACTGAAAAGCATTGAGGGGAAAAAAGCTTGCTCTTTTTTAACAGTTACACACACACACGCACACACACAAAAGCATCGTGAATGTAAGAAGTGACATAAAGATGACACTGAATCTAAAGCCTGACTTAAGGTATACTTCAATTTCAGTATCAAAGGATCTTATGAAATATTTAAATTTTAGTACTTGACCCAGAAAGCTCTCAATATTTTAGTGTAGAGTCTAGGAATAAGCTCTCTTAATCTGAATGGCTTCATTAAAGGTTCCCTCTTTTCCACATCCCTTGATAAATTTTAGTTCATGCTGGAGATGTGTCCTAGAAGTCTTATTTTGCTCTTGGTCCTTCCATCCCTACCCCCATCTTTCCTGCCTTTGAGTCTCAGGCTTTAGCTCTGAAACCTGATGGTGAAGGGAAGTCCCATGGCAACAGTTGCTTGGCAGTGGGAAAGCAGCCAGCCCAGCCCGGAGGAGAATGGGAGGGTCCCTTGGGGGGCGGGTGGCTGGGGGAGGTCTTCAGCAATAAAAATGGCACTGGTGCATAACCGGACCAGCCTGCCTGTGCTTAGAGTAGTTACAGAGTACTGTTGGAGACTTTGGAAAAGCTGCAAGCCTGAAGGACACACAGGAAATAAAGCAAATTGTAAAATGAGGCAAGTGTTAACTTCAGAAAAAGAAAACCCAAAAGGCAAAAAGTAACAAAGTTGTAACATAAAAAGAAAAAAATACATCACCATTGCCCAAGGGGTGGGCTCAGTTATGAAAGTTCACTGTCACAGTGAGAAGACAGACCTACGAGAGAAAAATCAAGAAAAACGGCTATTTCAAAACAGAATTCTGAAATGGGGAGAGGGGAAGAGTAGGTAGCAGAAGCGACCCCATAAATGAGATGACAGTCAAAGGTTTTTATTACCTCTTCCTGCTATGGAGAAATTTATCAGGTAGGTCTGTGGCAGGAGGAAGGCAAGTTTAAGGCTCCCAGGCAGTTTTTCTGATGTAGGAAATTTCTTTTAAAATTAAAAGTTGCAAGTCATACTACTTTCAGAGGAGTATCGTTAATTTGGTTGTCTAAACTTTGAGATATAAAGCCAATCTCTGATTAATAGCTGAGCTTCTTGTGTGGCATATATTGAGTTTACGAGACGTTTGCTTTTCCTTGGGTATAATTTATGACTGTACATAAATAAAACTACCTTTCTACCTGTTTTGCAGAATGTAGGGCAGAACGTCGTGACGTTAGATATTGTTGAGGTATAAATACAAATAAAAGTATTTGTGATCCTTTTCACTCTGGGAACATGCTGATCTTCCCTAATTTAGTGACAGGTGTTTGATCATGTTGAAGGGCCAGATTCAACATGATCAAAACTAACCTTACCTTCCCTGGAAGTTTTGCCCTTACCACAAATCGGTTTCAATTTCCAGTCCTAACTATCCCACCACTTCATGACCAGATAGTACGGACTTTCTGTGTAAGATAAGGGATAGCTCTGAAAACAGGAGTTAGGGTGGTTGTATGAGCTGGAGCGTATGATAGAAGCTTCTCCAGAGGGAGACATGATATGCATCCTAAGGCATATGTAGAAACAATGAAGAGACAGGAATTAGCAGACATGTATGGGAAGATCCCAAGGACAGTAGTTGTGTTGGTAGAATTGGTGCATAATGTTGGAAAATCAGAGCAGAACTAAGGTGGTTGGTTATTTAAGTTTGGAATAGCACAGAAATCACCTTTTTTATCTGAGAGGACATGAAATTTCTTTGTTTTATGCGGTACCCAGAAACATATCTCACATTCAGTGTGGTTTTATTTATCTTGAGCCTATCGTTGATATGCTAAAGTCACCTGCAAGCTATACCCATTTTCTTAGTGCTTGTTACAGTGTACATTTTGGGCATCAGGATAAATCCTTTTATTCTATTAGTTCTTTTAAAAGGTGATACAGTTGCTTCTACTCTGGAGTAATATTTTCATAAACTCTAGTAACCTGGCAGTATAGCTCCCCATTATCTTTCAGATTTTACTGGCAAACCCATAGGAGAGTAATAGGTTGGGAGGGAAGGAAAAGTAAAAGAAGAAGTAGCCCAAACACTAGGCAAGGAAAGGGCATAAAGTATTAATTAACATGCCTAAAAGAATCTCTGAGGTTACAGTAAATGTCAGTTACTATATGTTAGCCAGTATTGATCACCAGAGGAAAGTCAGGTTTTATTTAACAACCAAAAAGTCAACATAGGAATCTCTGATTAGGAAGAAACCAAGTTTTTTGGAGGATCCAGATAAAAGTACATTAAATGCTTATCTCTAGGAGATGGTGTCTAACCTGTTCTCCACGAGTCTGGTTTAAAGCCAGTATATGCCAAAGGCATCTGTGTTCAGAGAGAAAGCATACCATTTAGATTAGTTCACGATAATTTCATTATCCTTGGCTTTTATTTCCAATGATAAAGGATTGTTTTATCAGAAGCCCACTTCTTAAATATCATTTATAATGGTGATAGAATTTAGAAACTTCTTTCAGATTCTCATGTCGTACCTTAAAAGTGAAGGTCATATTTTTTAATGCGAGCCATTAATTACTATCTTATTGAAATGCCTTTAGTAAACGATGAGTTGTATGTGGTGCTTAGTAGGTGCTTGATGTGTAAATATAAGTTCTCCCCCTCTAGAGGTTTAAATCTTTATGTGACATTCAAATTTGGGGTCATCCTATTGGTTTATTGATTGGGTTACATGCATTTTCAAGAATGTGTCTCCTAGCCGACGTTCCCCTAAACCATAATACCCTTCAGTATTAACTAGTTTGCTAAGAATATGGCGTATGCCCTTATCTGTGTTTATATCCTAAAGGTTTAGCTGTCACTGAAGATACCCCTTCTTTATTGTGTGGTGCCTTCATCAGCTCAGAGTTTCCAGATTCGTGTGAGTGGGTCATCTGGCTCCCTCTTCTTGTTTTCCTGAGAACCTAAAATTGTCATTCGGGGGCTATGATATTCTGTATTCTCTGAGTATATTTAATACTCTAGGGACTCATGCTCAGTGTACCAAGAAGTTGTGCCAGTTAAATAACTTGAGCTTATTTCTCTTTTTCCATCTTTGTTCTCACTTTAAGTCCTTAGAATTCTCCATTGAGTCTAAATTCATGGGAACTAGTGCACATACGTTCTTCAGTAGATTTTTTTTTTAACTGTGTTGTCTATAATCTTTGACTTTGTAAGTACCTTTTGGTAATAGACCCTTCGTTCACTTCATATGTCAGTAATTGTTAGCTGCCTCATATTTCCCTACTCATTGGAGACCTCTGGGCCTTCACATTAGTTACTTGACCCCACATCGTATTTTTTTTTAAGATTTTATTTATTTGGGGCGCCTGGGTGGCTCAGTGGGTTAAAGCTTCTGCCTTCAGCTTGGGTCATGATCTCAGGGTCCTGGGATCAAGCCCCACATCAGGCTGTCTGCTCAGTGGGGAGCCTACTACCCCCCCCCCCCGCCGCCTACTTGTAATCTCTCTCTCTCTCTCTGTCAAATAAATAAAATCTTTTTAAAAAAAGACTTTATTCATTTATCTTAGAGAATGGGAGAGAGTGGGTGAGGGAGGGGCAGAGGAAGAGGGAGAAAGACAATCTCAAGCAGACTCCACACTGAGCTTGGAGCTCACTATGGGGCTTGATCCCAGGACCCTGCAATCATGCCCTGAGCTGAAACCAAGAGTCGGCCACTTCACCGACTGAGCCACCCACATCTTTGACTTTCACTGTTGCTCTACCCACTCACAGCTGAGCTTCTTGACTGGACGTAGTAGTCAGCCATTCCTGTTTTGTCTTCGTCACGTCCCTCTCCCTCCACAGCCAGCTGTTATCAGGCGTCCATCCCTTCCTTCAGTTCCATGGAATGAGCTCTCTGCTGCCTTTCTTATTAAATCCGTCAGACATTTCTCTGTCCTCTTTAACCTCACAGTGGTATCTAACCCTGTCGGTCGTTGCCTTGTCCCCACACCATTATTATGCTGTGGCTTCTGTTTTCCTCTCAGCTCTCATTCTCCTTCTCTGGCTCATTTTTCTGAAGCCCACTCAAAAAATCCTCCATATTGGCTGGCATTTTATAGAGGTCCTTCTGGGTTGTTCATTCTCTTGCAATACACATACCTTAGTAAGAAACCCTATCAGCATAGTGGCTTGCTGGAGGGCTGGCTTGATGATTCTTGAGCTAATAATCCAGGCCAGGCCTCCCAAGTATCTACTGGTCATCAGACTCCATGTGACTCCCAGACCATTGATAATTAGCCTTGTCCCTTGTATTGGCTCTTAGCTCAGATGGACGTTTCATCTATGGTGTATGTGAGTTTTCCTTATCAATAGTCAATAAATGATAAATTTGGGCTTTTCAGATTAAATGAAGAACATATAAGCATTGACTATGACTCTTCCATTTTTCTCTGTTGATTTATCGTACCATTTGGGATACAGATCTGTTTTAAGGCAAAGGATTGGATGGTGTTCAGCTTCTATAAAAAGTCTCCTGGACCCTGGATTTCATGCAGAAGAATTAATTGGATTTGAATGGGCTTAATGTAGAAACTCTAATATTGATGCCGAAATACACCCTGTATTTGGCTGTGAGTATCAGGACACCAGAATCAAGGATTGTTCAGTTGTGTTGCTTTTTCTGCCAGTCAGTGACAGCTAGTAGTAGGAAAACAAAGAATCAAGCTTAAATCCTTAGGGACTGTTTATCTATTCACTTTTCACATTTTTTTCACATTTTTTTTAAGAAAGGAGGATATAATTATAGAAGTAAAGAAATGAATGATAGGCTGAACTTAAAAAAAAAAATAAAGATAGACATGTAAGCAAAATCCTCTCAATTATATTTTAAATAAGATTTCTTGCACACCCTTTCTCTCTCTCTCTCACATCTCTCTCTGAGATGTGATCTTGGTTGGAATTAGCATCTTCCACTGTGAGGATATCTTATATTTGTGCTAAAAGTGTAACTGGAAAGAAGAGAATTAATTGCTTCTGAGAGCAAAACATGGGAAACAGTCCTCATGTAGGAATATTAGTTAGACAGCTGTCTAAATGAGTAAAACTGTTATTTTTTTGTTGCAGTTAATGGGTGTTCATTTGTACATGAGAATTCTTAATCAAAGATGTCTTTTATACCTAACTTGGTTGTGATAGTTGGCTTTTCATGCCATTAGCTCTGTTTGTCCACAAAGGTAGCCTCTGATAGATAGTCTTAAAAGTATCTTTGTGTAAACAGCCAGCTATCCAGACAGTGTGAACATCAACCAAAAACGAAACATCTTGAATTACCATGTAATGAATGGCATGAGTGGGAGGGGTGTTGGGCCAAGAGAAGGAATTGACCTTTTGTTTCATTTTACCGAGAAAGGCAGACATGCCTTGTTTGCAGGGTGACCTTGAATAAAGAGTGCATTAAACCATGAAATGGATCATTTTAAACTCAGGTAATGGAGATCCTGTGTCCTCTTAAGCCTTGTGCTTTACTAGAAAGTCTGCGTTTGCCCAGAAAATGGCAAGTCATTATTACATTTCTTAGAAGATTCTGATAACCGGTATCTTTACCAAAAATCAAAAGTCTGCCCTCAGCTTTTTTCTAAAACCACAACATTTCCGGGTTAAAATAACTGAGACCCCCAAGTATGATTTTTTTCTCTAATGTACATTTTAGTCATCTTTAAAATCTTAAGCAAAGGACAGAAAGTGTATTATTTGGAATGAGAAACACCCTAGAATTACCCCCTGGAATGGTAAGCCTGAATCATGCCCAGATTCCTCACTTATAAATGTGAAAACTAGATGAGAGAGCTGCCTTCTTCAAACACTTTATGTGCCTTCTACATACAACAGGGCTTTCCTTTGAAAAACTAGTTAAGATTTAGTTTGATTTAAAGGCTGAGCTTCTGCGTGCCTGGAATGCTTGCTCTTAAAATATTTGCTCCCTGGAGAGGTCCACCGAAGACGGAGGTTTCATGTGACTTTGGATTATTGACCTGGAAGACCGTTTGGGTCATGGAATGAGCTTTGGCATAGTTCCATGCTTTCTGGTCGACAAGGGCCGGGAAAGGAGGGCGGGGCTGGTGGCGTTGAGTCCGGAAGAACGAGCCTGAGAATGTTTGAAGCCTGACTGCACCTACCTCTGAGGCTTTTGCTTTTGCTTGAGAGAATTTTAAACTGCAGCATCCATCACTGTGTGCTGCAGCTTGTGGGGACGCACAGTTAAATGATTTGGCATCGAAAAAATGCATTCGCGCTCTGCCTGGTGTGTAAAGTTTGAATGACACTTGTGCCCTGTCGGAAGAGAACAGACGTTTTCATTACAAAATTCATTCAAGCAGAAAAGTAGCAAAGTGAGCAGAAATTTTCATTTACATCCGCGATTGAAGTTGTAGTGATAAAAGAAAATTACTAGGTTTAAGAATAGCCTTGTTCCCGTTCTCTCACATGACACAAGGAGTTTTGTCAATACGGAAATAATACGTTATTGAGGAAGGCTCTGATCAGTAGTCTCAGATTTTTCATATCCTTTAACTGACCTTAGATTTTTCTAGGATTTTTTGAGTTATCTTTAAACAGATTACAATATGGCCTTTTTTAAAAAAAAAAAATCAGGTTCATTATTTGTTATAATGTGGGCTTTATGTTCCATTATCACAGGGATTCACAGTAATTTCTTAGCTTTTACTTGTGAGTATTAGTGGGTGTAGACAGATAACTTAGTTGGGCCAGTCTTAGAAGTCATGAGATACTGGATTAGAGACATGGGATCTGAATTTTCCAGGGGGAGTTTTCTGCTAAATAGTGTGTGATACACCCCTTGGAAGCCTTTCTGTGTTAATTTCCTGCCCCAAACCCTCTTCCTTAGAAGTCCAGAAATTCAGTTATTTTAGTTCTCTCAGGACTGGTAAGCCCTGGCAGATTGATTTACAATAATGAAACTAAGTCTTGTTTACGAATATGAGTGGCAATTTCTTAGTCCACAGAAGAGTGATAAGATAGGAAGAATTCTAATTTAGCTGAGACCCATCCCCATTGGAAGAAGATCACGATCTTTGAAACACGTCTCCATGGAACTGGGTGAATCTCTAAAACATATTTTTATTGAAGAGCTTGACGAATCATGTATCCTTATTATTACATGTATCCCATGTCTCTAATCCAGTATCTCATGACTTCTAAGACTGGCCCAACTAAGTTATCCGTCTACACCCACTAATACTCACAAGTAAAAGCTAAGAAATTACTGTGAATCCTGTGATAATGGAACATTAAGCCCACATTATAACAAATAATGAACCTGATTTTTTTTTTAAAAAGGCCATATTGTATCATGTATAGGATACATGAATCATGTATCCTATTAGATATTGTGTCCTTCCTCCTTACAGAATGTTACAGGTACAGTGACAGAAAGTCTCATCCTTTTTTCTATGTTTTAACAAAGCTTTTGAGGACTTGGCAATGTTCTGATACCAGTAGAAGATTGTGCTAGTTCCAAATACCGTAGTGTAACTAGCTCTTTTGTCAACTGCTGTAACGTGTTTTTATTTTTTCCTGTTGAATTTTCTCTTTCTCTCATTCCTTTTGCCCTAAGTAGCTTTGCATCTTTTAGGATATTTTTTTTTTTATTTTCCTGAAAAGTTTTGAGTTGGAAAACCCCTGAAATATAAATCAATATTTATTCCTCTGATCCTTAGGAGACAACTCCTTTGTCAAGCAAAGCTAGACATCTCAAATCTAGGCTGTTACAAGAGAATCCAGAAGGGACACTTAATAAGTTCTCAGGGAGCATAGCGTGGCATTTGGGTATTAGGGAATCTCACAGGTACGAGAGAGAGAGAAGCTGGACCAGCTAGTTTGAGAACTATCTAGTTTTAGCAACATGAGCACACAGGGAGGTAGCTAGCTGGTTATAAGCTCTGGTGATGAATGTATGCACTATATGTCCCAGGCCAAACTGGCAGAGAAAGGGAAAGAAGGCAGTGAACCCTCCCCTGTGGATCTTAGCAAGTGATGAAGAGTCCAGGGACACAGGGTCATGAGTCATTGTAGCGGATGGAAAGGAGTCGGGAAGCTAGAAGGTAAGTTTCTGCTCACCAGGTGGTTTACTGGACTTGAGAATTTCTACGTGTGACGTGATCTGAGGTCCAGTTTCAGAAATGTGGATAGTTTGAGTGTGGTAGAGGTACAGCCCATGGGACTTGGGACTTGAGGTAGTGGCAAGTACATATTTGTAAGATTTTTATTTATTTATTTGACAGAGAGAGACACAGCCAGAGAGGGAACACAAGCAAGGGGAGCAAGAGGGAGAAGCAGGCTTCCCGCTGAGCAGGGAGCCTGATGCGGGGCTCAATCTCAGGATCCTGGGATCGTGACCTGAGCAGAAGGCAGACGCTTAATGACTGAGCCACCCAGGTGCCCCAGTAGTGGCAAATATTAATGACAAAGTATAGACATAGTTCAGCAAGAAAGAGGACCTGTAACGAAGGAGAATTTGTTTAGCAGTCCCCACTGTGTTTAGTTCCCCCAAAATGTTGACTGTTCTTTTCCCTTCCCTTGCTTCCACATAACATAGATGTTTGACCCAAAGAGGAATTGCTTGTTGTTCTTTGGGTACAGTTCTAAAATTTGATCAGATGTACATTTGCTAAAAGCAACACACCCTCTTAAGTAGGTGTCGCGCTAGGGACTGGAAATGTCGGCTGAAAGGTCATCATTGAAAGAGTGGAGGAAGTCGTAGAATTCCTAGACATGGGTGATATACAGTTGACTCTTGAACGACAGGGGGTTAGGGGTGCTGAGTGCTTGCAGAGTCAAAAATCCACATATAACTTCTGACTCCCCCCAAACTTAAGTACTAGTTACCTACTCTTGAACGGAAGGAAGCCTTACTGATAACAAGCAGTCAATTAACACATACTTCATATGTGCATTATTCGTACTGTATTCTTACAGTTAAGTAAGCTAGAGAGAAGAAAATGTTATTAAAATCTCAAGGAAGTCAAAATACATTTATAGTACCGTATTGAATTTGTGGGGGAAAAAAAAAGCCGTACAAGTGGACCCACTTGGTCCAAACCCAGGTGGTTCAAGGACCAATTGTATCTGAGAAAGTAGGAGTAGAGGGTAGAGGGCCGTATCCTAACTTTACAATCAAAATTATTAAAAGATGAATTAATGAAAGGGAAAGAACAGCAGCTTTAGACAGAGCATGGAAGAACAGAGGTTGTCTCCATAGCTGGGAAGCCAGAGAAGACTGAATTTAAGGAGCAAAGTGCTAGGGCTATGGTAGAGAAAACGGACAGTGAACTCGAGAGCAGATGAACGTGCTGGTTGCTATAAACCTTGAGAGAGAACCTGAGGATTGTTCCAGCAAGGCCGGATGGTAGTGGTTGGCAAAAAGTACAGTCAGGGATTTGGAAGTGACAGTCCCCAGCTCTGCTGAGAAATTTATCGGTGAAAATGCCTCTTCCTGTCTTGATGATAGCCTACCTCACACATGAGTTTCTGAGTATAGTATGTGGAAAAAACAGGCCGTGTATTTTTACCTCTCTGTATAATTTAAGGTTTGGGTAATAACTGGTGGTTCTCTGGCCTCCCGGTGCATCAGCCTGATTGGTGTTTTGTTAGCAATTATGTGGCTTTTTAAAAGCCCCATATATAACCCTAATTAATTGCATCTTTAAAATCTATCAGGCTATGAATATTTTAATAAGGTAGAAAGAAAATATTAGGAGAAAGCAGCCAGTGAGGATACTTATGTTTTCAAGAGATAAAATAAAGAATCTAGGAGGCTGTCCCCACACTATCTGCTTCTCATTTTTTTTTAAAGATCTTATCTATTCACTTAGAGAAAGGGAGAGCACATGCATGTGCATAAGTGCAGGGAGGGGCTGGGGAGAAGCAGGCTCTCCACTGAGCAGGGAGCCAGAGGTGGGGCTCGATCTCAGGACCCCAGGATCGTGACCTGAGCTGAAGGCAGATGCTTAACCAACTGAGCCACCCAGGTGCCCCACGCTATCTGCTTTTCAGTACGCCTCTCAATATCCAGCACTGGGCGAGGTTAAAGATGAGTAGGTTTGGGTGTAAAGGAAATCTGCCTTCAATTTCCACCTCTGAATTCATCACACACTCTCTAAATAAAAATGAAAAGTATAAGAACTACAAAAAGAGAAATGTCAGGGAAAGGGCTGTTTGCTAGTAAATAAGGTTAATGGTAACAAATTGAATTCTAGTGATATTCATCTTGGTGATTAAAATGTATGGTATTCTGATAGCATACAGAACGGGGAATACGGTCTCTTCAGTGTATTCAAAGGTAAGATTTATTTCTCTGTTGAGGCCTGTATCTGGATTCAGATTTTACCTCATAGCCTCAACCTGTCCACATTCAACCCATCAGTCCTTGAAAGATATCCCCGATCTCTGAAATTTGACCCTAAGCCAGTGCCGCCCAGTGGTGGGCCGCCAGCCCCATGTGGCTATAGACCAGTTGGAACAAGCCTAGTCCAAATTGACATGTGATGTGTGCGGAAAGTGGAAAATAGACACCAGCTATTGGAAGAGTTGGTCTGGGGAATGGTGGGGAGAATATAGACTTAGTAATAAGTTTTTTCCATTGATTGCACGTTGAAATGACAAAGCTTAGGATATCCTGGGTTAAATGAAGTCTGTGACTAAAATCGACCTTCCTAATGTGGCTACGAAGAATTTAAAACTGCCGACATGGGCTGCGTCACATTTGGACAGTGCTACTCTGTACTCCTTTGTGCAGGACCGTGGGTTGTTCTCTTGTAGCCTTCGTGGGACTGGCTGCACAGCGGTATCCCGCAATTCCGAGTGGTAGCCGGGACGATCTCTTAAAATTAAATCAGATCCTTTTAGGTTTTAATGTTTATCCTTGTCCCACATCCTATTTGAATTTCTGTGGCCGGGAGATACCATGAGCCTCACCTTTTCATACACGGAAATCACTAAATCCTCCTGAGTCACTGTGTCATTTTCTCCTGATCTGCCTTCACATACAGAATTCTTTCTACCCTATTCTCTTATTTTCTGTGATTAAAGAAACAAAAGACAAAACAGGAGCAACTTGGCTCTCAGGGCGTGTGAAAAGGGACTCTATTCTTAAAATTGTGCCAGGATGAGAAATCTATGGGATAAGACCCAGGCTTAGGAAAGGAAGGCACGAAGGATTAGATTTTTTTTTTTTTTTAAAGATTTTATTTATTTATTGGACAGAGAGAAGGGGTCACAAGTAGGCAGAGAGACAGGCAGAGAGAGAGGGGGAAGCAAGCTCCCTGCTGAGCAGAGAGCCTGATGTGGGGCTTGATCCCAGGACCCTGAGATCATGACCTGAGCCGAAGGCAGAGGCTTTAAACCCACTGAGCCACCCAGGCGCCCATGATTAGATTATTTTTTTAAGAGGACAAACCATGCGAGTCACCAAAAAGACAAATACTTTAGGATTCCAATCATCTGAAGTACCTAGATTCATCATATTTATACAGACAGTATAATGCTGGTTGCTAGGGGGCTGGAGGAAAAGGGGAAGGGGAGTTGTTCCATGTGTAGAGTGTCAGTTTCGCATGATGAAAAGAGCTTGGTTGCGCAACACCGTGAATGTAGTTAACACCCCTGAACTGTATGCTTAAGAATGGCTAAACTGGGAAGTTTTATGTTCCGTGTCTTCTAACACAGTGGAAAGAAAAAGGAAAAGACAAGCCAGGGGCGCCTGGTTGGCTCAATCAATGGACCGTGCAACTTTTAGTCTTAGGGTTGTGAGTACAAGCCCCACGTTGGGTGTGGAGCCTACTTAAAAAAAAAAAAAATCATGGGGCGCCTGGGTGGCTCAGTGGTTTAAGCCTCTGCCTTCGGCTCAGGTCATGATCTCAGGGTCCTGGGATCAAGCCCGGCATCGGGCTCTCTGCTCATCGGTGAGCCTGCTTCCCGCTTCTCCCTCTGCCTGCCTCTCTGCCTACTTGTGATCTCTCTCTCTGTCAAATGAATAAATAAAATCTTAAAAAAAAAAAAAAAATCAAAAGAAAAGACAAACCGCTCTAAAAAGTGTTTCATAATAACTTAAAAAAAAAAAACAAAAAACCAAAACCTTCATTAGATTAGTTATAATGGATTACCTTAAGAAGACCCTTGCCCCTTGCTACCTGAAGGAACAGCGGAATTGACTCACTTGGGAGCTTGTTACATGGGCCGACTAGGTCCCCCCTTTGGACTTGTCCAATCAGAAACTGTGTTTTAACAAGATCCCTAGGTGATCCGTGTCTGAGCTAAAGCTTGAGAAGCCCTGATCTATGCACCATTTCTCAATGTGGTCCATGAACCGCCTGAATCAGAATCCCTCTGGGGAGGTCTGTCCTGCAGGTACATCCCACACGGCCAAGATCAGGTGCTGGGCTGAGGGGTACTGGGGTCCGGGTGCTGGGGTGAGAGGGAGGAAGGACCAGTCAGTATCACAGTCCAGCACACCAGAATTTCCACACCCCTGATCTGGAAAGGTTTAACAACCATTATTTTGCTAATTCCACCTTTTAACTGGTGTCGGAATGATTACAAATGTAAGTAACAAAGGCGGCCCATTGTTGATAAAACCAGAATATGAGCAATACAGTAAAAGAGAGGCAACAGGAAAAGCCCATGTAGCTTAGCTAATCTGGGGTCAGTTGGCGAGGAAGCCGTAAAGCAGAATTTGTGGAATGTCGTAACACTTTACTGGGGCGTAGCGAGCATCACAGTTCAGCCAAACCTGAGATCGCTCATTTGTAAAGGGTAATTGAATTCTATGATGTTATATTTACATTTCTAAGACAAAGTTAAACTTGGAAAGCAAAGCATATCCTTTCTTACTGATATATGTGATTATTCTGAACTAGAATTTAAATACACAAATGATTCAGGGAGAGATTTGCCCAGAAAATCGAAAGCCAGGCTCTGTCTAGTCATCATAAATGCCACCGAGAGAAGCCCGTGTTCAGCAAGATCTTTCTAACCCCAGTTTCTAGAGTAATCTCACAGACATAGTTTTAAAAGGCCAGGATGTTGATGCCAAGGCAAATAGATCCGAAATCTTATATAAAGACTTCCAAAAAAGTTTTTAAGAGAACTTTTAAGTTTTAGACTTATAGGAAAAATTGAGAGGGTAGCCCAGAGTTCCAAATACCCCCTCAGCCAGTTTCTCTTGTTATCAACATCTCCCATTAATATGGTACATTTATTACAATGAATGAACCCATTGTGAGACGTTGTTATGCATAAAGTCCATACTTTGTTCAGATTTTCTGAATTTCTAGGATGACATTCAGGAAATTCCATTTGGTTATCAGATCCTCTTGGCTGTAACAGCTTCTCATACTTTCCCTGTTGTTAATGACCTTGGCAGTTTCCAGGAGTACCAGTCAGGTATTTTGTTGGATGCGCTTGTATTAGAATTTTCTCATCATTAGACTGGGGTGATGGGTTTTTTGAAAGAAGACTGCAGACGTAAAGTACCCTTTTCATCTTACATTAAATGCACATATTATCAACGTGGTTTGTCACTGTTGATATCGACCATGAGGGCTGGGGTAGTGTTTATCAGGTTTCTCCAAAGTAAGGTTACTCCCTATTCCCCCATTATGCGCTATTCTCAGGAAGGAAGTCACCAGACATAGCCTGTAATTAAGGAGTAGAGATTTATGCTTCAGCTCTTTGAGGGCAGAGTATCTATGTAGATTATTTGGAATTCTTCGGCACAGATTTGTCACTTTCCACCCATTTATTTATTCAGTCATTTGGACTTAACCAATACATTGAGTTATATTCCAGTACCACTTTATGTATTTTATGGCTCGTAGTATATCTGCGCCGGCCATTGGGAGCTTTTTTATTTGGCTCCTGTTCTTATTTCACATAGCCTCTTTTTTTTTTTTTTTTCCTGAACAAGATGCTCTAGACTCACCTTGCGTCTATCCTGCCCCAATCCTAGGATCAGCCATTTCTCCAAGGAGAATGATGTTATTACGACCAAGATGGGAGTCCAGCGGCCATATCACCCCAAAACGTGCCTGATCTCGTCTGATCTCGGGAGCTCGGTGTCCTCGTTGCTACCCGACTGCCTTAGCCCCTGGGCCCTCTCAGCTGACAGAGAGAGCAGTAGCCTATACACGAGCGCTTGTGTTATGCCTAGCTGTAAATATTCTTAAAGCCAGGCTTCGGTATCTATATTAAGCCAAATATGAGTTCATCTCGATGTCTCCGGATCTCCTATGACCCCATGGATCATTCCACCTCCTCCCCTGGCTTATCTGTAAATTCTCATTCCCAGCAGTGAAAAGTCTGACTTCCACTATCTACCCACCATTTAATTACTCAATTTCAGCACACTTGCATAGCCGTCATCAGACTCGTTAGTCAACTCATTCCTATGGGAGGCTTTTGAAAGCTACAGAACTACTAACAAATGTTCCCTGTGTTCCTTTTACCTATATATCTGTTCCGCTGTTTTCATTATTTGAGACCAGTGTTATTCAGAGCCTTGGTCAAACAACTATTTCTGTCTTGTACCCACCCCAGCGTTTACATTATGTATATAAGGCTGTGCTCCCTTCACTTGAATAAGTCAGAGAGACAATTTAAGTGAAACTTCTGGTTTTCGCTTTTTTTTTTTTTTTTTTTTTTTTTGCCTTTACCTTAACGTGATCCATTTAGTGTCTGCCCTCTGGAAAATTGTTCTGAGGTGAAGAAGGCTGTCTGTTTTTGCTGCTTTCCAGTAATAGTTATAATGAAATGTTGGTGGGTAGCCAAATGTCAGTTCTTAAAGCAATTTGTAATTCATCCTTTTGTCCTCTTGGAGAACCCAGTAATTCCCCACTCTAAAGCAAAACTTACCACAGTTTTATTTCATAGGGAGGTTTGTTGAGAAATATTTTGGCTACCCTATAAGTATTCTTCCCATGTCTTGAGCACAAATGCCTCCCAGAAAAATTTCTGTTTGATGAAGTTAGAAAATAATGGTGTGTGATGAACAAATTCAAGAAAAAGTGTCCATGGAGTAAGAATCTGAAATGGCACAATAAAAAATTACCTGACAAAACATTTATCTACAGTTCTCGTTTTGATACGCATGTAGGTAGTAGTATAGGGTAAGAAGCACATAAACCTCAGGTGTTTCACGAGGGACCAGTAGAAGGGTCTTGTCCAACCTGTTTTCCATCATCTTCAGTACAAAGTATTCTCTAGCTCCTGGAATAGAAACAGTTTAGATCCTTGACTCTCGTTCTCTTCTGCCCTTCCTTGATCTTTTAGATTCTACCTTCAGACTACATTTAGAATCTTACTATTACTCTAGCAGCTACTATTGGTAGCAACTATTTCTGCTGCTTCCATTCTGGTCCGGGACACTGTCATCTCCCACCGGATTATTGCAACACCTCCCTACCAGGTCTTTTTACTTCCAATCTTGACCTGTAGGGCAAGAATAACTCACTTAGAAAACCACTCCAGCCTCTGTGTTACTCAGGGTTTTGGCCGGTGTGTGGGCAATACTTAACGCCCCATACAGTCCACTCTCACTCACCCATTGACCCCGCCCCACCTTGTCATTCCTCTCTGATAACACTGGTCTTGCTAGCCTGTCTCAGGACCTTTGCACTTGTTCCTTCCTCTTCCTGGAATGTTCTTCCTGCTGATACCTTGATGATTTGTTCCCTCACTTCCTTGGGCCTTCACTCAAATGCCATATTTTCCATGAGGCTTCCCCTGACTACTCTATTTAAAATTCCACTTCCCCTGCATGACGCCTCCCCTTCCCCATCCCTGTCCCTTTCTCTGCTTTATCTCCATGGTGTTTATTAACATTTGGCATTCTATTTTATTTTTTATTATCTTTTCCTTCTAGAATTTCATTTAGTTCCATCTGTTTTGTTCACTGCTGTATCTCAGCATTAATTAAAAATAGAAAGTATGCAATGAAGAGTTAGTGGATGAAGGACTGACTGCCAGAGGGATCCCAGGAAACCCCGCCCCTCATAGCCGGGACCAGAGCCCAGCACAGAAGATGGAAGGATTGATCCATGAATCACATGGATTCCATGCTCATATGGACTCCAACCCACTGGGTTGACCAGGATTGGCCATGACATTATCCATTACATCGTAAGCAATGCTCAGATGTAGGACTATAGAGTTATAACTAGATGGTGATAAAATACTAAGAATAAAGCCTTCAGAAGGAGCATAATAGGTGATCAGTGAACAGTGAAGATTAGTTGTTTCTGTTCTTATTGACCATAACTGGTATTAATATGAGAAACACTAGGGCTTGATGAATGGATACTGGGGGGAAATAATAATAATAGCAATAATAGTAAGAGTGAATAATTGAGCACCTTTGTTGCAGGCCATCTGTCTGTTAACTCACCTCGTTTTCCCAGCTCCACCATTTACTGCGTGTGTGACCTGGGCTGATTGTATAACTCGTCAGGCTCACTGCCCTTATGCAGTGAGATCATTGCAGTCACCTCTGTGCACGGTTCCGAGCACGGTGTGAGACGATGTCCCCAAAGAAGCTGTGTGAGTGCCAGGCTCAGAGTCCAGAATTGCCATAACTGTTGACATCTTATGTCAGGAGCCAGATCTGGGCCATGTCTCCTCCCTCACAGAGGAGTATAGCCCAAGGAGGGAAGCGGGCTTTACCATTTCTCAGTGGTTACGTTGCCGGAGCACTATTACCCCAGCCCCCTTCTTCATCCCCCTTTCCTGAATCATCTTTACGGCTTGAGGGACCAGGAAGGAAGGACACCCCTTAGGCAGAAATCCCTAGACCTCAGACATTGCCACCTTTTATTCCCCAGGATTCTGGCCAACACCACTTTAGTCCTTGCCAGTTTGTAGAAATGTTGTTTTTTTAGTTCTGGGATCTCTGTACCTTCACGTTCTTATGTATGATTCTGGAATCTTTCTAATCAGTCTGTGCGATCCCACTCTGACTCTAAACAATTGAACAGTCTCAGCTGTGCACGATTTTGCTCTTCCCTCTGAGAACCCGCACGCCCCCCACCCACCACCACCCCCGAATTTCTTCCTGTGCCTTGAATTCAGAGACTTGCGTGGTTTTAGTTGTAGCACTTCATATTCACGTCTGTCTTCTTCCTGGAATTATCTATCTTTTGAAAAGGCAGTGCAAAGAGATTGAAAACTACATTCCTGAATTTTAATTCCATGATACGGGAAACCCTGCTACTTGCCTATTTAATATTTATTCCCACTTCTTCCTTTATAAAAGACTCCCAGATTTTTTTTTGTCACAGTGACAATGTGCTCAGCTGAAAATACTCGCAGATTCCCTTGCAGCTGAGTGCGGACAGATGACAAAGAGGATGTAGGAAACAGGGAGGGTGTCCATCCTGTGTGAAACAGCAAGGTTGCATAAGGGGAAAAAACAAAGCAAAACAGAAAACCATCATGCCTTGGCCTGTTCTGCCTGTTTCCTGCGTGCAACTGTGTCCATTGTGGACCATGGGACATGAAGACACCTTAGCCACCATGCTAAGGATGGCAGTACAGAAAGATGGGAATAGCCTGGACCTTGAGGGTGGTGGTATTGAGCTCCGGCACCAGCCCTGGCCTCAGTACCAGACCTGCCGTGTGAGAGAAAGCACTCCATCGGGCCTCGAAGCCACGGGTCATCACGCCTCCTGCTCTGTGCCGTGCGGTGCATTCCCAGCTGTTTTGTAAGGCTTGCTAGGTAATTTAAACCTAACTTTATTGCAGACTGCACTGCACATAATATGATAATGTTTAAACATTTTATAGTCTAAAAGTGAATCTACTTTGGTAAAAGCCAAAGGGAATTTGGCAAATCACTTATTTCGACCAGAGTTTACATGACAGTGAGTTTGAGTTACCACTCTTGGATGGAGAACCCAGAGACCCAGATTTTTAGACCATGTCCGTTGCCAGTTGGCTCTGTGGGCCAGCCACTTGAGCTGGGTTCTTCGCCTCCCATCTGTAGAATGAGGTAATTTGAACTAGACAGTCCTTTCAAAGACCACCAAAGAGCCAGTGGATTAAGGCCTGCGGAGGCCCAATTGAACGGTACGTCATTGTTCATCTTGCCAAGACTTTCTGGCCAACCCCAGATCTTGTTCATTAGCTTTGAAATCCCCTTTTGGTTGGAGAGAGAGAGAGAGAGAGTGTGTGTGTGTGTGTGTGTGTGTGTGTGTGTGTGTATGTGTGTGTGTGATAGAAACTGTGATTTTTTTATTTTTTTTTTAATAAGAGACCAGGGCGCCTGGGTGGCTCAGTTGGTTAAGCTCAGGTCATGGTCCCAGGATCCTGGGATCAAGTCCCACATCGGACTCCCTGCTCGGCGGGAAGCCCGCTCCTCCCTCTCCCTCTGCCTGCTACTCTACCTGCTTGTGCTCTCTCTCTATGTCAAATACATAAATAAAATCTTTAAATAAGAGACCAAATTATATGCTTATCAATAAACTTGCACAGTATATATTGATGAATTTATCCACTAGGATTAAATGGTGCCAAATGTCCCAGAGGTCAGCATAAATAGGAACATGATTTCTTATTATGGTACTTAATTCATTTTGATCTCCTTCACTTGAATTCTTTTAAAAATTGTGTACGTGCGTGTGTGTGTGTGTGTATTTTATCTGAAGGATCAGACCAGAGAAACCAGAAGGTTTATTTTAAAAATAAAAGCATGCATAGTTTTATGTGGAAACTTCAGATACATATTATTAATTAATTTTTTTATTTAATTAAAAAACTATTTTTAGGGGCACCTGGGTGGCTCAGTGGGTTAAAGCCTCTGCCTTTGGCTCAGGTCATGATCTCAGGGTCCTGGGATCAAGCCCCGCATTGGGCTCTCTGCTCGGCGGGGAGCCTGCTTCCCCCTCTCTCTCTGCCTGCCTCTCTGCCTTCTTGTGATCTCTCTCTGTCAAGTGAATAAATAAAATCTTTAAAAAATATATTTTTTAGAGCAATTTTAGATTCATAGCAACAGTGATTGGAGAGTACAGAGAGTTCCCATATGTCCCCTGTTGTATCATAGATTTTTAAGAATAATTCTTTTAGAATTAAAGGGGAGAGCATATAAACTACATTAAACTAAACTAGTTTATGAGAAAGGATTTAATATATTTCTACCACTCCTCTTTAATGCTTTATTAAAAAATTTTAACAGATTTTTGTGGTTTAATTGCTTAAAATTTCTGATGTGTAACATTCTGATAAGTTTCGTCAATTTTTTTTAAAGATTTTATTTATTTATTTGACAGAGAGAGATATCACAAGTAGGCAGAGAGGCAGACAGAGAGCGGAGAGAGAGAGGGAAGCAGGCTCCCCGCCGAGCAGAGAGCCCCATGCAGAACTCGATCCCAGGACCCTGAGATCATGACCTGAGCTGAAGGCAGACGCTTTAACCTTCTGAGCCACTCAGGTGCCCTGTTTCATCAATTTTGAAAGTAATTTAAGCAGGGCTGTAAAACCACAAAGTCATTGCCAAATTTTATTTTAATGTTAGAGTACAATGAGTTTCCTATTTTGCCATTAGTCCTGAGGGCTTATTAAATAACCAGTATTTATCCTTTCAAAAGAAAAAAGCAGTCTCATTCAGGGGGCATATATTTTTTACAAATTAATGCAATACATGTCCTTTTGAGGAACATGAGATTTTACCAAGGCAGATATCTTTCAGCGACTTTGGTTTTGCAGTAAAATCTAGTCTTCAGCAGCTTGGCCTCCAAGCAAGTAAAACCAGACACACTTGTTTGCCAGCTGTTAGCCAGTTTATGCTGCAAGAACTCTTTCAAGTCAAGGTTGAAAGTGTCTGACACCCGCTCCTGATTGTCTCATTTAACCTTTCCAATGATTGTAAAATTAAAAAAAAAAAAAAAATCACTTAGTGTTTTGAACATTTGTAAGTACGGCAATGTGGTTTGACTGACCAGAGCCCATAAATGAATGAGGCCCCTTCAAGCCTCTGATCACTCTGGCCTCTTGTGTGGCCTTGAAAATCGGACACTGAGGTATCAGATATTCTTGCTAACAGTTGCACTTGATGGCCTATCCTGAGAAACCGTGAAGAGTCCACCTGGGGAAGGTATATTGGCTTTGGATGAAATTACTTTTATTTTCCATTCTCCATCTCATGCGGGATTTAGTTTGGTGGTTTGGGTTTGTTTGATAGTATTCTGTGTCAGAGTAAAGGGGGGGAAATGTGATGTTGCTTGCATTATTATTGCTTTCCCTAAACTGTGTATCTTAATGTTCCTCTCTGGGGCGAGGTTATTATCTGCTGAGGGCAGGTGGCCTTGGGCACGTGTCTGGGCAGGCATTTCTCCCCTGGGAAGTGAGGTTGATAGTATGAGAGAGCTGTCCCACAGCTATTGTGGATGCCTTTTGGGGGCATCACACCTCATAACTCTTATGTTCTCTCTGACTCCTAGTACCGTGCTGTGGGCATTGTTCATTGTCTTAAAGATTTAAGGAATAACAAGATGAAGGGCTCTTCATCCCGTGATTTGCTTAGGTTTTGTGTTTTGGGTTTTTTTTGAAGATTTTTTATTTATTTATTTGACAGAGAGGAGAGAGATCACAAGTAGGCAGAGAGGCAGGCAGAGAGAGAGGGAGAAGCAGGCTCCCTACTGAGCAGAGGGCCCGATGTGGGGCTCGATCCCAGGACCCTGAGACCATGACCCAAGCCGAAGGCGGAGACCTCAACCCACTGAGCCACCCAGGTGCCCCTCGCTTGGGTTTTTATCTAAATACTAAGTCCTTAAATGTCATGAGACCTCTTGCATGTTTGAGCTGGAAGCAGACTCAAGTTTAAACGCCTTTATGAACACAAAGTTTTAAAGAACTCTTTTCTATAACTGGAATAAAAAAAGTTTTTTTCTCCCCCCTCTCAAGGTCTTCTTCGCTCTTTTTGGTCCTTTTCAGAAAATGTGGTGTTCACCTACTGTGAAAGAAAAAAAATTCATTCTTTACTGGAGTGTGGACCCCATATATTCCCTGCTTATTTGGGGTCGTTGGTTTAAATCCGTTCTTGCCTGTCTTGCCTGAAGGACGGCAGTGCCCGACTCAGCGGTCTTTCTACGCACCCTTGATTAGAGAGTTTATCATGTCATTCCCGTTTCAAGTAGCTTTTGTCTTATGTTGCCTCCGAAGTGGTATCCAGAACATTAGATCCTACAGTTGGAAGTCCAGCATTTCCTCCAGTTTCATTCACTTCTGCACTCCCTTCTGCACTCAACCTGGTGTTCCAGCCACGTTGGACTTTTGCCTCCTCTGCAAATATGCCTCGCCCTTCCTTTCCTCTCTTTTACAGAGGACATGCCCTCATTTCGAACTGCCTTTTGCCTTTTATCCATCCATCTATCCAGGACGGTCCTGTTTGCCAGAACCGGGCCAGGGACCAGGAGTGGAATATTAAAGAAGATAGATGCTGTCCTTTTATCTTGGAGCTTGCATTCATTTTCTACACAGCATGCCCCTCCGCATCCCTGTAGACTCATGTGTAATGTGCTTTCTGCTTTGAGTTCTTTCCTGGTGCACTAAGCGGATGTGTTCACTTTGTAGGCCTAGCACCGTCTTCATCCCTGGTACGGCATTTTATTTATTTATTTTTGCTTAAAAGCTTCATTTATTTGAGAGAGAGAGCTCAAGTGAGTGGAGGGACAGAGGGAGAGGGAAAAGCAGACTTCCCACGGAGCAGGGAGCCCGACGCAGGGCTCGATCCCAGGACCCCGAGATCACGACCTGAGCGGAAGGCAGACGCCTAACCCACTGAGCCACCCAGGCGCCCCTCTATTACAGCTTTTAACGTCTTCATTCATCCGGACATCTGTCGCCTCCTGTGTGCAAAACTTTGCTAAAAGCTAGGGTTACTATAGTGAACAAAAGAAAAATTAAGCTCATAGCTTACATTCTGTAATTATCCACCTTTTATCCTTATAAGAATGTAAGTGTTCCTGTAGAACTTTCCGTAATATCTTTCTATCCGCAGTAGCAGTTGTGCTGGAAATAATTTACATGATATTCATTTTCTTTAAAAATGCAGCAAAAATCTCAGCAGTGGTGTTCATAATTTAATTAAACTCGTGTGTGTGTGTCACATATGTAAACGTATGTACATGTATCGATTTTTTGTTTAGGAAGTAGAAAAATACAAAGTCTTCTATTAGCTTACAAGCAAATGAAAAGTCCGAGAAGGAGGGATGGACAATTATTTACATTGATTCCACTCAAATGATCGCCTCGAAGTGTCAATCTCTATTTTTTTATCCTTGTTGCAATTGAATGGCAGCTTTCTGTACTATTTCAGAGCTCCATAGGGATCAAAGATTTCACTTAACACACGTGGGAAGTATTTTAACCACCAAAGTTGACATGGCAAGGAACTGAGCTGAGCACGCAGAACTCAGCATTCTAAGGGGACCAGCCTTGGATAGATTACTTCGTCATTCCAAAAGCTGTGGTTTAGCCCATCTTTCCTTGAAAATGACCCCGTGTACAAGAACCCTGTGATGCAGATAGAATGACATGTGCGTTTTCCCTTTCTTGCAGTTGGCGAGTTTGTAAGTGATGCCCTGCTTGTTCCCGACAAGTGCAAGTTCCTACACCAGGAGAGGATGGATGTTTGTGAAACCCACCTTCACTGGCACACTGTCGCCAAAGAGGTACCAGCCCATACCTTCTTTCCTCTTCTGAAGTGAAGATTTTCTAGGGACACGTGTCATGCCGTTGTAGAAGATACTTTCAGGCAGGAGCCATACTGATGAATAAGTTACATTTCTTATTTAAAAAAGACAAAACCATCCAGGAGTCATTTTTAAGAGTCAAAAACTGAGTTCGTGGGATTTATTATGTGGCTCTGCTGTGTCTTATAAACTAGAAACCATAATCTTACACTTGCCATAAACCTTAAAATGTACCTTTTTCCCCAAATTATTTTTTATTTACCTCTTGTTTTCTTTTGTCATACACCGAATTTTTTTTAATTTGACCTTTGCCCCTGTCATCTACTGGGGAATACTGCAGTGGAACAGGAAATAGCTCGTCGGGTACTAACAGTTTCTAAGTTATGCCATCGTATCTTGCGTTCACCACGCCATGCCACGGTCTTCATGTTTCCGTAGTGGTTGAATCTGTGGCACCAGTCCTAACCTTTCTTAACCCCTGCTTTTGGCAAAGTGGATAAATAACATAAAACAGTTAGCATAAAGTGTCACTTACCGTCATCTTCAAAACCATTTTTCCCTTTGATATATTATGAAATTTTTTAATAACTGTATATAATTCTTGCAGAAGGTCAGTCTCCTAGAATTAGGCTCCTTTGTCTACCTCAGTGGTTCTCAGATAGGGTCACTTTTGTTCCCTCATCCTTCCCCAGGTACATGAGCCAATGTCGAAACATTTTTGGTTGTTGCAATTAGAGCGGGTAGTGTTACTGGCATTTGGGGGCTAGAGGTCAGAGATTCTACTAATTCTACTGAACATTCCTCAGTGAACGGGCAGTCTCTCCTCCAAGAATTATCTGACCCAAAATGTCAATAGTACTGAGGGTGAGAAACCCTGATCTAGCTCAGATAGCTTTGAAGTTGTTAGGCAAAAATCACCACTTAGGAATTAGCATTAATTTTGCCTTTTATAAAACAATATGTTCCAATTTACCATAAAACAAAATTTTCCTTCTAGAAAAATGTGTTGGAGGTTTACAAGCTTTTTGGATCTTAAAAAAACAAACCAGATAATTTGAGGCTCGTTTACCTATTCAATAATTCCTTTTACTCGTTCTTGAGTTAAGAAAAAAACATTTTCGTGTTACTAAGAAACAAAAATGACTTTAATTCCTACGAAGTCAAAATACACTCTAATATTTTCATTGTTTATCCATATGGGTTGAATTATTGATCTTTCCTCCATCACCAATGGATGATTTGTACAGATTTAGCAAATTCCCAGAGAGCAAAAAGATGTTGATGGAGAAATCTCTAATTTAGACTCTTAAGTTTTGATTCGTAGCAGAAGATGATTTCTTTTCTTCCCAGGATTGTTATTCTGGAAGTGAGCCAAGAGAGTTTGAATTTCTAGAATAAGATACGTCCATGTGAGAGAAACTTCCGAGTGCAGTAGAGGCAGAAGTGAGCTGGGGATGTATATAGAGCCATCGTGTCTACCTGATATGCTAATGACACCACAGAGCATTGGTTCTCCAATATCCATTCCCACGCCAGTCTTCTGTATCTTCTTTCCCCGAGAGTTTCCATTCTGGTTGTTTTTATTAATTTCTGTAGTATAACAACACATCCTAATTAAATAAGTTAAAACGTAAGGGTGCCAAAGTTGTCTGTGCTAAAGAAACTTGTAAATCCTCTCAGAACAGCAAATGGCCCTTTCCATCGTGAAAGTGGTTCTTGATATATTGGGTCTCTGTGTTGATGATCATATTTGGGATTTTCTAACAGCGAAAGCAGATCTGCTCTACCCCCCACCTCACTGTTTTCTCCTTATCTTCTGTAGACCTGTAGCGAGAAGAGTACCAACTTGCACGACTATGGCATGTTGCTGCCTTGTGGAATCGACAAGTTCCGAGGGGTGGAATTTGTGTGTTGCCCGCTGGCCGAAGAAAGTGACAATATTGACTCAGCTGACGCAGAGGAGGATGACTCGGATGTCTGGTGGGGTGGAGCAGATACAGACTACGCGGATGGGAGGTAAGGCGGCCATTGTGTTTGTTCTCACGTAGAAGCCAGAACATCTAGCGTCTAGTTTCGTTTCTTCTATAAATATATCTTTCCAGTTCTCATTAAAAGGATCTCTGCCCATTCCTCTCAGGAGTTGGCTTTTGTGAGGAAAAAAAATCTAACTGGGAACTTCTGTTATGGTTATGACCAGCTGTGTAATTTTAATCTAATTGATCATCCATCACTGCATTAATTTTAACTATTTTATTTTCATCTCCAAAGTTGGGATCAAAATTCCATTGATAGCGTAAGATGTAGTTCTGTAGCGAATTGAAATCTGAGTGGGTGACTGGCCTTTTGTTTTGCTCTACAGGTTAGAAATGTTTTTTAAACAAGGTTTTGGGATTATTTCATTAGTCATTAGTGAAATCTGAATTTTTGTTAAGAAAGGTTGGTTTTGGCTTTTTTGTTTGTCTTTGTGGTTTTCTGGCCTTTAATCTTCTCTTTGTGAATGAAGTCAGCAGCATTCATAAGTGTTTGCTTAAAATTCTTTAATCTCTGGTTTCATGATAGTTCGGAATTATATTTTCACTTCTTGTTCTTTGGGATCTTAATTCTATAACTTCTAGAATCTTATTTTTTATTAAAAGAAAACATCTATATTCAGATCATAAAATTATAAAACTAGAATTTGGGGGTTAGAAAGACCATCCGGTTCCATCTTTAGTTTCATGCTCTGTCATCCCCCAGTGGTGGTGATGATCTCACCTCTCCTTTTCCTACAGGATCCTTTTAAATGTTCCCTGGTGTCACAGATTTTCCAAAAGAACATTAAGTATGAATTGTTAAGACTTAATGGTTATTACTATAAAGTTTTCTGATCTACAGAATCAGTTATTTTTTTATAATGTATTTTGTAGAATTTTTAAAAATAATTTTACAAAAACAACTACATTTTACAAATATATATTGTATATTTTACAAAAATATATTCTTTTTTTAAAAGATTTATTTATTTATTTGCAAGAGAGGGAGTTGGTGGGGGAGGGACAGAGAGGGAGAGAGAGAGAGAGAGAATCTTAAGTAGACTCCCTGAGATCATGACCTGAGCCAAAACCAAAAGTCATGGCGTTTAACCAACTGAGCCACTCAGACACCCCCCTAATTTACTGTTTCTTACTGTCAGACTTCTCTTTGGTGGCTATTGTCCAGTTTTAGCATAGTTAAGTTCTTTTGTGTTCCCTCTTTGCTAGATTTAGAAAAATGACATTCAGTGTAGCAGGACATAAAACTAAACAAACAAATAAGTGAATTATAAAGAACAGGAGAAGAAGTAAGGGGAAAGTCAACTGTATGCTTCACAATATTCTCTCCATAAAACTCGAAAGTTCAGAGGCGAGCAGGTTTTGCCAGTGGGAAAGCATCTGAGCTCTTTTCCATGGATTTGACTGATTGTATTCTGGGCCCTGGCTGGTCCCTCACCTGTATTCCATGAGGCAGGTGTAGAAATGTCCGTTGGTTTAGGTTTAATTGCTGCTTTGTCTAAAAGTTGGAATTTGTCTAAAAGTTGGAATAGTTCTTACGGCTTTTATGATAGTTTTTGCATATTTTTCCTTAGTCATATCTAGATTTGAAGGTTTCAGAATAAGTTCTTGAAAAAATTCTTGTCATCAGGGCTCTTACCACATTTGGCAGTGCAACCAGTATTAAAAAGGGAATTTAAAGTTGGACAGCCATTTTATTTATTCATAGTCTATTAGATACATGCTCATTTCCTGCCAGTGAATTGACTCTATACTTAATAAACAACCCAAATAATGGCAAGTATATCAAGAGAGTGCCATGACTACTGTTAAAATTAGAGTTAGCTGTCCACTTATAACCCTGTATCAAGGTTGGTGACCCACCATTTGTGACCATTCATATAGAAGGAACTTTTATAATTTAGAATGGGTATTTTTGTTGTATTCTGAGAGTGATGGGCTTTTGGGAGGCCGTCTTTCTCAGTTAACACATTTTTTTAATGTCTTAATAAAACCTAGTTTTTTTTAAGAAAAGATTTATTTGAGAGAGAGTGTGCACATTCGCAGTCACACATAGGAGTGGGAAGAGTGGCAGAGGGAGGGGAAGAGACTCTTCAAACAGACTCCCCCGTGAGCATGGACTCTGACAAGGACTTCAATCCCACAACCCTGAGATCATGACTCAGGGGCTGAAACCCCTGAGCTGAAACTAACAGTCAGATGCTCAACCCACTGAGCCACTCAGGAGCCCGCACTATCCTCTTTTTCTTTTCTTCTCTACTTCTCTCTTCTTTCTTCGTTTCTTTTCTTTCTTTTTTTGACTGGGAGGGAGCGTCCTTTCTAACCTGGATGGACCCAGGAAATGACCATTTTTACATATGCATTTGAATGTCCTAGACTTGTTGATAACCTTCACATTTTCTCCCCATATTTTTGTCAATCTTTTGTTTTTGGGAAAAAGTAATTTCTCTATTTCATTGCTTCTGAGTTGTATGTATACGTATGTATCGTATCATGTAACCCTATCAGTTAATTCCATTTCTTATTCATGCTGTAACAGCTGAGATCTTCGTGTTAGTAGATGTGCCTAATTATCACTAGTTGATGACCTGTCACCTTGCACATAGCAGCAGATCCAAGCCATCTCCATTCTCCTTGGTTCCTGGCCACTCTCCTCCATGCTCCACACATGAACCCTTCAGAGTCCTTTGTCATGAATTGCTACATCTTGGTACCTGGGAGTTAGTGGGCACTCATACGTGTTTGTTGAGTAAATTAACGAATTTTCTCTACTTCAACATCTCTCTGTTCCTTCTTCCATTTCTTTGTTTCCCATTTTCCTTCTTACAGTTATGTTCTATCTGAATACCACTTGATTACCTCCACTCCCTTTCTTGGATTTTTTTAAAAAATTTATTCAAGACTTTAAAAAAAAAAAAAAGGTTTAGAGCAAAACTGAGCAGAAGGTACAGAGAGTTCCCATCATCCCCTCCCCTCCCCATCAACGTCCCCACCTCCCTAGCCTACAGCAGCACATGTTATAGCTGATGCCTTATCATCCCGAATCAGTACTTTACAGTTAGGGCTCAGCGCACTCTTGGTCTTGCACATTCCGTGGGATAGGACAAATGCACGATGACGTGTGTCTATAGTGATTATGGTATCGTACAGGGTATTTTCACTAAAAATCCTTTGTGCTCCACCTGTTCATCCCTCCCACCCTCCCAACCCAGGCAACCACTGATCTTTCTATTGATTGTCTTCATGGTTTTACCTTTCCTAGAATGTCATGTAGCTGTAGATGTCATGTACATCATACAGTATGTAGGCTTTTTCAGGTGAGGTCCTTTCACTTAGTAATACTCATTTAAGTTTCCTTTGCGTCTTTTGATGGCTTTATAGCTTGTTTCTTTTTAGTGCTCAATAATAGTCCCTTGTCTGGATGTATACAGTTTATCAGTTCACCTCCTAAAGGACAGCTTGATTGCTTCTAGGTTTGGGCAGTGAGAATAAAGCTGCTATAAACATCCATGTGCAAACTTTTGTGAAAACCTAAGTTTTTTACTTCTTTGGCGAAATACCAAGGAGCCCAATGGCTGGATGATATGGTGAGAGTATGTTTAGGGTTTTGTTGTTGTTGTTGTTGTTGTTGTTGTTTTTAAGGATTTTTTTTTTTTTTTTTTTTTTTTTTTTTTTGAGAGAGAGAGAGAGAGAGGGTGGGCGGGCAGAGGGAGAGGGGGAGAGAGCATTAAGCAGGCTCCACACCCCGCTCGCAGTCCGATGCGGGGCTCGATCTCACGAGCCTGAGATCATGCATGACCTGAGCTGAAGTCAAGGGTCAGACGCTCAACCAGCTGAGCCACCCAGGGGCCCCACAGTATGTTTAGTTTTATGGAAAACTGGCAAACTGTCTTCCAAAGTGGCGTTCCCACCGCGGTGAGTGACAGCTCCTGTTGTCCCCTCGCTCACCAGCATTTGGTGTCATCAGCGTTGTGGGTCTGGGCCATTCTAGTAGGTGTGTAGTGGTATCTCATTGTCTTAGGTTGCATTTCCCCAGATGACATATGATGTGGAGCTTCTCTTCATACACTTGTTTGCGATTCACCTATCCGTTCCGTTATTTTCAGTCTCTGTTATCATTTGCTCCTTCACCTCTACCTACGGAGGACTGCTGTTTGTTCCCTGAACAGCCACCCCCCCCCCTCCCCCCCCCCCCCCCCCCCGAGTTCAAATGGTCCTTTACCTGCTAGGACACTAACTCCTCTGATTATTCCTTCCTGCATCAGTGCCTCGCTTCCTCCTGTCACCCTTGTGCTTTTCTTCCTACAGGGCTCATCATACTTGACTTCTCTTCTCAGTACTTGGCATTTGTTCTGCCTCACCCACAAATCTCTTCATTCTCTTCCCAGATAATTCCTCCATGCCTTAGTAACGATCCTGTTCTGCATTTCCGATCCTACTGACGCTTGGTAGGAAATAGTCGATGGTTCCCACAGCCGGTGGTGAAGTTCAGATTCCCCGGCAGGCGATGCGGAACTCAGGACGTGGCCCCAGCCTGCGTTCAGCGTTATGACTGGGCCTCACCGTGTCTACTGACACCCCCACACCCTCGGCCTTTTCTTCCTCTGAGCCGTTGTTCTCACCTTTCTGCCCCTTCTCAAAATGCATTTCCTTTTTCAGCAGATGGTGTTAATCTACCGCAAAGCTGCTTATAAATTCTAAAGTGCTCCCTCTTATCGTGACCTATAAAATCCTGTATATTTTTTAACATTCACCCCAAAAGATACCTCCTTTATAAGTCTTCTCTGATTATCCCTTGAAATACTTGTCTTCGCTGTCCTACCCTTGCTTTGTATTATTTTATTTGACTTGTCTCTCAGTTAATTATAATCATTTCTCTTTTTATCTGACAGAAGCCAAACTACAGTTTATTTTACCAAAAATGTCTTACACACCGGTCTTCAAGAAGTATTAGCCAAATTCAATCATTTATTTAAAAAGAATTTTCATAGCTTTTGGTAAGGCCTTCATGGTCCATAAATAGATGTTATACAACCTCTCTCGTGTCTTAGCTGTAGAATATGTGAGCCACATAATGCACCTTTATACTTTTTTTTAAGTGTATTTATTTATAATCTCTATGACCCAATGTGGGGCTTGAACTCACAACCCTGAGATTAAGAGTCACATGCTCCACCGAATGAGTCAGCCAGGTGCCCCATTTATACTTTTCTTTTCTTTTCTTTTTTAAGAATTTATTTATTTATTTGTCAGAGAGAGAGAGATCACAAGCAGGCAGAGTGGCAGGCAGAGAGAGAGGGAGAAGCAGGCTCCCTGCCGAGCAAGGAGCCCGATGTGGGACTTGATCCCAGGACCCTGGGATCATGACCTGAACCGAAAGCAGCTGTTTAACCAAATGAGCCATCCAGGCGTCCCCCCATTTATACTTTTGATAGCCACTTTTAAAATAGCAAGAAGCCAGGGAATCAATTTTAATAACATTTTATTTAATCTAACATATTCAGAATACTATCACATCAATGTGTAAACAATATGGAAAGATTATTAATGAGAGACTTTGTATTTTTTCTTAAAGATTTTATTTATTTATTTGTCAGAGAGAAAGAGAGCACGAGGGGGAGCAGCAGGCAGAGGGAAAAGCCGAGCAAGGAGCCTGATGTGGGACTCGATCCCATGACTCCAGGATCACAACCTGAGCCGAAGGCAGACACTCAACCGGCTGAGCCACCCAGGCGTCCCCTTTGTATTATTTTTGTTTGTTTCTTTCACACGAGAGAGGTTGTATAACATCTATTCCAAAGTGGCGTTCCCACCGCGGTGAGTGACAGCTCCTGTTGTCCCCTCGCTCACCAGCATTTGGTGTCATCAGCGTTGTGGGTCTGGGCCATTCTAGTAGGTGTGTAGTGGTATCTCATTGTCTTAGGTTGCATTTCCCCAGATGACATATGATGTGGAGCTTCTCTTCATACACTTGTTTGCGACTGTCTGTCGTGTATTTTATACGTATAGCCTGTCGTGTATTTTATACGTATAGCCCCACTCACTCTGATTTCAAGGGCTCCATAGTCCCACGTGGCTGGTGGTGGTCACTGGACATACAGGACATCGTAGCTCCAGATCCTTCAAATTTCTAATCAACCTTGACTTCCCATTGAGACCATGGTTTATACAGATAGCCCAGGGATATACTCTGGGGTTGAACTCCTAAATATTTTATTACTTTTGTAACTGTCCCATGTTTTTAAAATGTCAAAGAATTGTTTTGACCTTCATGTAATTAGGGTATCAGGCCCCTTGTAGCACTTCATTGTTCAGTGTTTCTCAGTTAGCCATCCGGGCGACGTACGCCTTTACCCTCACCTGGCGAAAGCAGGCAGGTGAAGGAAGAGGTATTGGGTCACAGACCTGCATACAAACTGGGCTCGTGCCAGCAGGGACGTCCCTGCTCCAGGAGCTAGCCCTCCTTGTGACACGTGAAATGCAGAATCCGAACAGGAACTGAACCCATCTTACCTAAAACGTCCTTGGGGGGAACACTATAGGACAGTTCTTGTCTAAGAGGAGAAAATGAAGTCTCACGCTTCATCTTCCCAGAAACAAAATTTGATCCACAGTTTAACACTCTTGTTGGTTGACAGTTGAGTGTGTGCCTGTTGCTAAAGCGGCATTTAGAAACACGTTCTTGGGATGCCTGGGTGGCTCAATGGGTTGAGGTCATGATCTCGGGGTCATGGGATCGAGCCCCGCATCGGGCTCTCTGCTCAGCAGGGATCCTGCTTCCTCCTCTCTCTCTGCCTGTCTCTCTGCCTACTTGTGATCTCTCTCTCTGTGTCAAATAAATAAAATCTTGAAGAAACATGTTCTTTGTGGGATGAGCTCTGTTTTATGACCTTGAAAAAGAGGTAAGTCTTTCAAGGGATTGAATGTGGATAAATCAGTTATTGTTCCCAAAGTTCTTTTGTAAGTACCTCGGTATTTATTTTTCCAGTGTTACAGTGATTAAGTTCTCAGACCACCACAAAAGACCTATTTAAGGGATCAGCAATGTAGCTTGTTTATGTTAATAGTGTACAGATTCCACTCATCACAGGTAAGGATTTTTCTATGGAAAATTCATTAGAAGACTAATGTCTGCAGTCTCGCCATGGGCGTGCAGATCTGGGGGGCGCCAGTTTGCTCCCCCCTAGAACTGTACAATCTACCTGAAAAACCGTATCATTCGCAGGGGTTTGTTGAATTTGTACAGCAAATGACATAAAGGAAGACCCTCTCGTTCTTTGATAATCGCACTTCTCCGGGAAGTAGGTCCTCACGATTTTTTTCTTCCCACAAAGCAGAATCTCAGATGACACAGTTTCTTGTTTTCGGGGTTGTAAACGTTGGTAAGACTGTAATGAGAGATAACCGAATGTGTCTTCTTAATGAGATGACATTTTTTTTTCTTTTTAATTAAAAAAAACCGAAAAACCACTTAACACAGATACAGATGACTGATTGCTTTCGACTACATCTCACCACGCCCTTCTCTGAGCTGTGTGTTGTAGCTCAGGAGAATCTTCTTTGTCTGATAAAGGTTTCCTCAACAGTGTGTGTGTGTGTGTGTGTGTGTGTGTGTGTGTGCGCGTGCACGCACACACACACGTTTGTTTGTGTACACTCATGTGTGCACGCCTGGGAACATACCATACCTCAGTGAGCCCAGTCAGCTGAATTACTCCTTCCTGCCTGGCCTTGCCCTTTACCATAAAAGCCAGCCCAGGCGCGCCTGGGTGGCTTAGTGAGGTAAGCGTCCCAACTCTTGATTTCGGCCCAGATCATGGTCTCGGGGTCCTGAGATGGAGCCTCCCAGTGGGCTCTGTGCTGCTGAGCTTGGAGCCTGGTTAAGATTCCCTCCCTTTCAGGGCACCTGGTTGGTTCAGTTGGTTAAGCAACTGCCTTCAGCTCAGGTCATGATCCTGGAGTCCCGGGATCGAGTCCCGCCTCTGGCTCCCAGCTCCACGGGGAGTCTGCTTCTCCCTCTGACCTTCTCCCCTCTCATCCTCTCTCTCACATTCTCTCTCTCTCAAATAAATAAATTAAAAAAAAAAAAAGATTCCCTCCCTTCCTCTCCTTCTACCCCTCCCTGCCTCAGTCCAGCACCACTAACTTATCTGGGCACTGAGGACCTTTTATATTATTATAAGTTCTTATATTCTAAATTATTATACAAAAATAAGAATAGAGGAATAGTGAAAAATAACTTCAGTGAGAAATTTTATTAAGAATCAATATAGTCAGTATTTTAATTTGAATTAAAATTTAAATACAGTAAACCCAGATTTTTAGTTCATCTTTTCCCGATTTTGAAGGTAGAGATTTCTGAAATGGATGGCATTCTTTGAATGCAACTAGCTGCTAATCTGTCCCCTGCTGTGCATGAACTTGGAATATATTCATCTTAGAAATGCCAACTGCAGACTTAAAATGCATCTCTATTAGGTTACAGCCCGTTGTACTTCTTGGTTTTTTCTTGGCTTTTCACTTGATAATTGTAAAAAATCAGTACTTTTAAAACATAGAGAAATCATAATTTTGTTGAAGAGAGAGAGCTACTTTCTGTCCATAATTATAAAGTATTTCGAAGTTTGGACTTACTTACAGAATTGTGAGTCCGGGGGCGCCTGGGTGGCTCAGTGGGTTAAAGCCTCTGCCTTTGGCTCAGGTCATGATCTCAGGGTCCTGGGATCAAGCCCCGCATCAGGCTCTCTGCTCAGCAGGAGCCTGCTTCCTCCTCTCTCTCTGCCTGCCTCTCTGCCTACTTGTGATCTCTCTCTCTCTCTCTCTCTCTCTCTCTCTCTCTCTCTGTGTCAAATAAATAAATAAATAAATGTCAGTTCGCTTTGTTGTTGTTATTGGTTTGTTTGTTTTTTTCTTTCCATTTCTAAATTGGTTCTTTAGTTCTGATCACCTTTATAGGCACTCCTGCCTTTGGTATTTGTCTACTTCCAAATGTATCCAAAAAATTTTGTGGCCTAAATATGATAAAATCTATTGCAAGGATCAAAGAGGAGAAAATATTGTCGCAGATGTCCTTAGCAAAAACAGTGAATGGTGTCATCCTTCCTGTTGAGTGACAACGTGCATGAGAATGCTTTCCTTTTTTCCTTAGAATTCTAACTACGCTCACTTCTCAGTTCTTGGGCTGCGAAAATCCATCTAGGATATCATTATCTGAAGACTCATAGTCTGAGATCGTGTTTCTATGATCAATTTCACTCATAGTCCAATTTGTTCAGTATTTGTGAAGTACCTCCTGTCACTTTTCTCATATTTGCTAATTGGAAAATGAACATTTGTGATTTTCGGTTGTGTTTGGTAGAAGTCTGACTTCTTCCATACCTTCTGGAAAGGTGATGTAATATTTTGGAAACACAGGAATAAACCTGTGATGATTTTCCTGTTGCCTCATCCTTGTAGACAATTTCTCATCCTTTCATTTTCATATTATTTGGTCTTCTTCATCATAGTTGAAAACAGTTAACGAATAATGGTGAAATAATTCTTGAGATGTTAAAAATAGGAAACTGTTGCAAAAAATTTTAGGTTTGTAAAAAGTTGCAGTGGACTGATTAAAATAATTAAAAGGAAGAGTGAGCTTTATTCAATTTTTTAAAAAATGAAATCTCTAAAGAAGAGCAAAAGTCAGAAATACCGACCCTTACAAGAACAGCTCAAAATGAAAATCAAAAGGTATGATTATGTCCAGTGGACCCTACTGGTATTCTGAGAGTTATTAGCCTACTGTACTTAACATGGGTTTACATTTGATAGAAGACCTTTGTGAATTTACACATTAAAACATTTGACCTAATTTTCCACAAACTAAGGGCTCAACAAATACTTGAATTAAATTGAATTGGTGTTCACGTCAAATACAGACAGGCATAGTGGGTAACTCAGGGTTAAACTAACGGGGCTTTAAAAGAAAAACTACCAAGAAATAATGTTCTGGATAGGCAATAATTAAGTGAAATTGCATCAGAAGTCTCTTAACTACTTTTAAGCTAGAAATACTGAAAAAAAAAAAAAAAGCTGGGACCTCCAGAATATTTATAACAATTTCTTAGCACCATTAATGTAGTCACTACTTGAGCATCTTTTCATTGCTTCAAAAAATGAAATAAAATAGAATAAGGTGAAATGAGATTGGGATTCCAAATGAAGGTACGATTCATCTCTCTCTGAGCTTTTGAATAAATGTCAGTTCTCAGAGCAGCTTTCCTATTTGAACCAAGCAAGCATTTTTTTGTTGTTGTTCTTTGATACCATGTTGGAGCTCTTTACTAAAAATAAAGAACAGTAGGCAAAAATTTCAGGAAGTACAAGTTACAGTCATGAGACTAACTCAGTCCATTAGCTGTTGGCAAGCACTGTGTGATTTTAAAAATGAATAAAGAAACACCAGTTCAGAATGGTGGTTCTCAACTGGGGGTGATTTTGCTGCCCAAGGGACCTTTGGAATTGTCCACATTTTGAGTCGCCGGAATGGCGGGGGGGAGCTCCTGGCATTTGGTGGGTAGGAATGGGGGATACTGCTAAGCCTCCCACCACAACGAAATGTCAGTAGAGCCAATGTTGAGAAATGGGTTTAGAGGTTTCTTCAGGACTGGAAGAAAGCTTGGGAAATTACCCTTTAAAACCTCTGATCTCCTGTGGACAGAAAAGCAAACACCCCAGAAGCCCACCACTTGAATGTGGCTTTTGTACAGATGGAAATGCTTGAGATGAAAACAGACCTTCCAGACATCTGCATCCATAGCTTAAAAGACCATCATCAAAATGCACTCAAATACAATGGATGATTGAGGCTTCCTGTTTGTACCCAGTTACTTCATTAATTCGAATCATTCTGTCAAATATTTTTTCTTTTATTCGTATCACTGCTCTCCATTTTGACTCCAATAAATATTAGCATATTTTCTGGGGCAAAATGAGTTGGAAACATCCGCTCTCTTGAGAGGCACGGGAGACCGTCTCCAATGGAAATATTTTTCCATTACATGTATCATACTTTTTCAGAAGACTTTGCGTTAGGGAAAATCACCTATAATTTGACCTCATTGTAAATTTTGTGTTCCTATTTGTTTTTGTACGTGTGGATATGTTTTTATTTTGTTGTGGCTAAAATATCCAATTTTTATTTGTAGATATTTTAGTATTTAGAAAATAGAGTTATTATCTCCCTATCTGTTCCTTCAAAGGTTGTGTATCCATTTGACATTGTCGGACTTTTTTTTTTTTTTTTTTTTTTGAGAGAGAGCGAGAACCTGAGAGGCAGGGCAGAGGGAGAGGGAGAGAGAGAATCCTAAGCAGATGCGCCCCCCCCCTCCCCCTCTGAGCACAGAGCCATCCTCGGGGCTTCATCTCACCACCCTGAGACCATGACCTGAGCTGAAATCAAGAATTGTACGCTTCACCAACTGAGCCACCCAGGCACTACATCAGGTTTTGTGTGTGTGTGTGTGTGTGTGTGTGTTTCTTTCTTTCTTCTTCTTTTTTTTTTAATGTTATGGAGGCCACGCTTTTGAATTCCTTAATGAACCTAGATTTCTTCCCATATTATATGATAATTGCTTGAAGGTGTATTTCTAAAAGTTGGATTACTAGCTTAAGAGAGAAGAATGTACTTGACAGCACTTAAAAGGTATCTCAAACATGCTTATGCCTATTTACAGTGAGGTATCAACAGCGAATGAACTTATTCTATCATTGCATATTCACCACTACTGGATTCTGTTGTTACTGATGACCTGGCCCCTCCCTTATACCTCCAAGCTTTCAGGGTCTTTTAGACTGAGTTTCATGAGGGTATGGACTAGGTTTTAGTGCCTTCTTATACCTTCATCTGTGCAGGACTAGAATAATCGTAGTAGATGTTATATATAGTCTTGCTATGTGCAAACCACTGTTCTGAATACCTTGAAAATGTTAACTCATTTAATGTTCACAGCTCTTTAATGTCTGTAGTTACTTGTTGAATGATTTAATGAGTTCCTTGGGGCTCTTCCAAAGTTAGGAAGAGATTTGTGCTGAGGTATCTCAGCACAAATAGTTGGAGATTGCAATATTTTTTGTCTTGTGCCAAGCAAATAGTGTAGGTATTATTCCAGCTGTAAACTTCAGCAGAACTCTTTGGCAGATTCTTATTTCATTAATTGTACGTTAATGAAATATAGTTAATAATCTGTACATTTCTCATTCAACCCATTTCTTCCATTCCACCTAAAGAGCACATATAAATCATAACTTTAAAAAGTGATTCATTTGGGCTGCCTGGGTGGCTCAGTCGGTTAAGCCTCTGCCTTTGGCTCAGGTCATGATCTCAGGGTCCTGGAATCGAGCCCTGCATTGGGCTCTCCGCTCAGCGGGGAGCCTGCTTCCCCCTCTCTCTCTGCCTGCCTCTCTGCCTACTTGTGATCTCTCTCTGTCAAATAAATAAATAAAATCCTTAAAAAAAAAAAAAAAAAGGCGGGGGACAGCTTTGGAGAGAGTCACAAAGAGAATCATAGAAATGATAAATTGCAGCCTTAAATCCTTGCCAGTGGGTGAATCAGGTGGAATGGATTTGATGAGCCGGTGGGTGGCTCTGGGACGTAACTGTCCCCATGCTGGTTGGCAGCTTCTAGCACGCTTTGAGGCGGAGACACATCACTGTGTCTTGCACGGAAATAAGGCAACTAATTTGAAAACAATGACTAGGAGAGTAGCAGAAGCTCGCCTTTTGTCTGGAGGCAACTGGCCGCCAGCTCCGAGGTCTTATTAAAAATGCTGAGTTTCTATATTTAATAAGCTTGGGTCCCATGTATGTCAAGAAGGAAAACCAAACGCTTTTTAACAGTCTGAGCCAGAATTCAGCCTGTGTGGTCAAACCAGTGCCTTGTCTCTTTGTTCTGTGTTTGTTCTGATGGGCAAGCAGGTGATGGCTGGGAAAGGCGATGTGAGATGCCTTTGAAGTGGTGCAGGGTTGGGTTGCTGCCATCGGAGTCACATCTGGCGGCCGTCGCCCTGCTCGCTGGGACCCACCCGCGCAGAGCTGCCCCAGTAACCAGATAGGGCTGAACGTGCGGTGTGAGGGAACCCTTTGTTTCGTAACAGTTCCTCAGAGGGTTGGGTTTCTCCCTGCCGAGGATCTGACACCATTGAGGAAAGGAACATCTTTTCATCCTCCTGATGTCTTTTCATGGAACTGTTCAAATCTCCTGAATTTCAAAATAGTAAACGCGGAAGAAACTAGAGAGCCTTATGATGCGAACAGGTTTTCTGGCAGTGGTATCCCCAAACAGTAACTTCTTGCTGAAACCGGCATCTGGATACTGTTATTCTCATTACAAAACCTCTAGTTTAGACAGGATGCACCAGTATTCCAAAAGTATATGTTACTCATTTTTTTTTTTTTTTGGTGTTTTGTATTTCCCCTGTGGCCTGAGGATCTGCATCAGCACGTTATGCCCAAAGAGATTTCTTTTACTTGAACCGTGTTGTTCCTCAGATCCTCGGTAATAATAAATTGCATGCTGGAACTTTATCTGAAAGTTAGTAATACTAAATTGGCTTCCAGGAGCCCTCTACTAGGCAATCAAGCTGTAGTACATGATGTCAGTGTTGCCCCATCTCAGTCTAAACTGGTACCAAGAACTTGTCAAAAAAACTCCGCTGAATTTTAACAAGCCTGTATTTGTTTTTGAAGGAAGCCGTTCATATAGAGGGTAATTTAGACAGACTTCAAACTGTTTCCTTCGATGAGAGATAGTAAACAGAATCTTTCCCAAGTGAGAACTAACTACAGCTTCCTTTTTCACCCTCCATATTTAAAAAGTTAACACTCTCTGTGTTTACCTATAAAATTGGGAGTGGAATTGTTCCACTTAGCTGAAGCTGGTGGTCACCTCAAGAGTATGTGTATGTGACGGGGCACCTGGGTGGCTCAGTGGTTTAAGCCTCTGCCTTCGACTCAGGTCATGATCTCAGGGTCCTGGGATCGAGCCCCGCATCAGGCTCTCTGCTCGGCGGGGAGCCTGCTTCCTCCTCTCTCTCTGCCTACTTGTGATCTCTCTGTCAAATAAATAAATAAAATCTTTAGAAAAAAAGTGTGTGTACGTGTATGTGTGTGTGTGTGTGTGTGTGTGTTTCTGTCTCTATGATCTACTGTTGCCCCCTTTGTTTTGAAATGGTCCCTAAAGGAATAGTATCCTTTCCTTCCTTCAAAAATAGGCTCAGGTATCTGCAAATGAAATTGTTTCCTCACTTAATCCATAGCAAATTTCCCGTACAGAGTGAGACATCAGAACATTAATCTTATTAATTAGTTAAAATTCTAGAATGTATAACATTTTTAAAGAAATTCATTAATTGCTGTCAAATAAATATAGTAGCTCCAACTGGTGATTTTTTATTCAGGCTGTTATTGGTAGTAGTTTTATCTACCATTTGTATATTATTTTGCATACATATATATTTTATATGCATATGTTCATACAAATAAATTTTATTTATCTATAATTGAGTAAAACAGTATATGAGCACATCAAACAGACCCTTGGTATTAATGATGTTATTTACTTAACCCCCTCCTCCCACCCTCCCACATATATAAATATAAGCATATTTCTATCTTTTGTAAAACTATATCACTAATTGTATTTAAGCAGCTTTAAATGGGTGTGATTTTACTTGCATCAGATGTTAGTTATCTTTAATCAGTAAGATTCCTGTAGGAAATAAAAACATTATCCGTGTAATATTTTGCTGACTCTGTCCTCTTTTCCTAATTTCTTTTTTTAATGAGATTTTTTTTTTTAGATTTTATTTATTTATTTGACAGAGAGAAAGAGAGAGATCACAAGTAGGCAGAGAGGCAGGCAGAGAGAGAGGGGGAAGCAGGCTCCCTGCTGAGCAGAGCGCCCAATGCGGTGCTCGACCCCAGGACCCTGAGATCATGACCTGAGCCGAAGGCAGAGGCTTTAACCCACTGAGCCACCCAGGCGCCCCGCTTTTCCTAATTTCTTAATTGAATACATAACTAATATCATACTGTTTACTAGCAAACACCTGCATAAATTTTTTGAAGGCATCCAAAGTGCGAACTACAAATGTTTATATTTCTGAGTAATCCTAGTAATAGGGTAACAGCTCTGTTTTATAATCTCTATTCATTTATTGTCAATTTCAAAAGTAAGCAGAGGACACAGAGACCTTCTATCTGGTCATGTTATCATTACACATTTGAAGATACAGCAGATGGATGTTCATTGTTGAAATTTATGTCCTGTTTTCCGCCCAGCACATTTTGCCCTATAAATCTCTCTAAAGAGACCTGAATATTAAGCATATAATAGGCTACAGTGCTTGTGCATTGACTAAACTGTTTTAGTAAGGTGTCATGTGCAATTCTGGGAAGTTCTCCCCAAGGATATTCAGAAGTACGGTATGGTGTTGGAAGTTACTTGAAAATAGAGGACAGCAAGATTGTACTGAGGACAGTGGTAAACTAGACTACATAACTGATTTGGTGTTGTATTGTCCTTGTGTCCTATAATTGGAACTTTCTTTTGCACTTGAGACCAGTGTGCTGTTGTTTGAATTTGGTCTCCGTACGTTTTCTGCTTAGCACCCTGTTGCCATTCTGGGAAGAGCCCTCGCTGCGTCACTGGAATGTGCACTGGCGATTTGCTGTCTGTTACATCAGCTGCTCCCATACCACTAGTTAGGAGATAAATGCTGTTGGGTACAAAAAATGTTAGCATAATGCTAGCTCCCAGACTGGAAAAAACATTATCATCGCGATGGCAAGGACAACATTACATTTATAGTCACTTAATGATGGTAACGCCAATCTGCGTAAAAAGACATGGTGAGGAAACAGAAGCCCAACGTACTAGACGCACCCAAAGAGCTTAAGAAAGAACAGACATGTTCCTTAGGAAAATGACGTTTGCTTCAGAAATGTCTTCAAAGGTTTAGAGTATGCTTTGGACCTAGTAACATCTTTTTGAGCCTGTTTCTTTACCTTTACCATGGAGAAGATGGTTATCACCTATTATCGTAGTACTTGGTTTTAGAATACAGTTAAAGCTTAGATATGGGAGCCTCTTGAACTCAGATGTTCAGTGGGCTTGATGGAGGTACATTGAGTGGAATCGTAAGGGAGGGCAGGCCAAGGTGGGGCTGCTGCTTCCTTCCTCAACCTCTCCCACCCCTGACCTCACACAGTCAACCAGAAAAGCTCTCCTCAGGGCATAATGACTAATCTCCACCTCTGGTTTGAGAATCATGGCTGTTATAACATGTTCCTTCTTAATTAGGTCTTCAGAAAATAGTGTGGGCCTCGTAATAATTACAACCAACACTAACCAACGCTAATAGATAATGACTTCGGCACTTTCCGTCCTAGATAGATGAGGTTGAAAACATTATTAAAATAGATGTTGGAAGCAAACAACTAATGATCTTCTGATTTTATGAATTTAAATACATAGGTAGGAGTGCTTTTTATTTTAGGGAAGTGAAACATTAGAAAATGTGATTTTTCTAGGATTGGAAAATGGCTGTAGAAATTCATGTGGAATTGGCTTAGGCTCTTTTGGACATTTTAAATAGAAATTCAGTAGGTACTCGAATAGCAATGAAGTAATTCTCCTCTCAATTTCTGTATATTTGAAGACCTTCAATTTTATATTTAAATTGTATTTCAGAAATAGTTCTAAAAGAATGATGACATCTTAAACTAAACGAATAAGGGAAGCTATATCAAAGTTTTAATCTTTTACCTCTGAAACTTGCTGTTCATTCGTTCTCCTCTATGTGTACATACATCCTTTGAGTGGTAGTTGGTTAGCCTCCAGTGGCTCTCGGGAGAATTTTATTCCAGTCCCTGATACTGGAAAATTGGAACCAAAGAGTCCTGCGCATGTCGACACGGTATTGAAGCGCCAGGGTTTTACGAAAATGTTTGCAAGATAGTCACAGGACGGCAACATTGCATTTAAAGTGATTTAATGAGAGAGGCGCATAGGTGACTCGGTTGAGTGTCTGCCTTCAGCTCAGGTCATGATCTCAGGGTCCTGGGATCGAGTCCCCCATTGGGCTCCCTGCTCAGTGTCGAGCCTCCTTCTCCTTCCCCCCTCCCCCCTCCCCCCTGCTTGTGCTTTCTCTCTCTGACAAATAAATAAATAAAATCTTTAAAAAAAAAATAGAGTGATTTAATAATAGTAGCACCCATCACAGAGGAGCAGGGTGCTGAGACCACACTTCATCGCATCTCTGTACCCTGCTCGGCTTCATATCCAACCCCGCGTTGGCGCTGAGACACACTCAGCAGCACTTACATGCACAGAGCATTCATAACCAGGTGGTTTTTCCCACCACTTCCCGTGTGGGGAATGTTCTCTCCCAGCATGCACGTTGGTAAATTGACTCTATATGTCACATCTTTGTCTGGAATGGTATGTTTAGAATATCTGTGATCTTTGGCGGTGACCCCTTCATAGGACTGAATATGCTCTTGCTCTGTCGTTGGTATTAGTGGACAAATAAGGTAGCTCGTTTCCTCATAACTTCTTTATCTACCTAATCAAGGTACCAGTGCAGACAGACCCAGATGCTTCTGGGCTCAGAAACCTAAATATTCATAGGATAGAAATTTCAATATAAAGTACCTTAAGGTTAATAAGCCCTCAGAACCGATTATCTTTGCTTTTGCTCAGAAACCTTTTTTTTTTTTTTTAATAACTTGTTTGTCTTCATTTCCAATCTGTCTTCCCTATGCATTCTTTGCACAAGGCTTTGGAGTTTTTTTGTTTGCTTCTTTCTAGCCATGCTGATGTCACTGTTTTCTGTTTTGTTTTGTTTTGTTTTTAAATTCCTGCCTCTGGTTATCTCTCTTCGGTTATTATAGTGTTTCCTCTCCTGGCCCCTCCTCCTTGATTGCTGTAATCTACACCTTTGACTTTATAAAACTGGCTGTATTGAGTTAGCCCTGGCTAGCCAGGGTTAGTCCCCATGTGGGAAGCCAGAGGGTCTGTATGGAGAGATTGAAGAACTAAAGCCACATGCATAGAGTTTCCTAATGTGTCCAGGAGAGAGTTCTTAATTCCCACCCACTACCTCCACTTCGGTTCTCTCAAAGCTGTTCTTAGTCATGGCTCTACACCTTCTCTTAGGAATTACAGCTAAGAAACTGGGACTCACGGCACCCTTGCCACAAATCCTGTCCATTCTGGATTCATACACTTGTCTCCATCTTTTCTAGTACAATCCTAGTACCATTATTTCTTGCTGGAGTTACTGCAGTATCCCATTGATTTCTGCTCCCATCGTCTTCCCCACTATAGACCCACATGGGCCATTTCCACACATCTTAAGCCATTCTGTACACTGCTGCCAAGACATGGAGTGTAGACATGTACATGAAGCTGACCATGGAACTCCCAAGACTGAGATGGGCTAATGGCTTTCCAGTACACTTACCAACCCAATACACGGAGAAAAAGCAATGACCCCTTTTGTTGAGATGCCAAGTATGGTGTTAACTAGAACACTTAGTCAACACATACCTTGTGTTCTTTTCCAGGTAGGAATGTATTTGACCCAGCTTCTCTGTGCCTTGTCAGCATCTCCCCGTGCCTCTCTCTCCCCACTGCTGTCTCTATCATACAAAACATGGCAGGTCGTCCCCCACCCCACAACTGATGAATCTTCCTATAATGATTTCCCCAATTTACTGGGATTCTTTTTCTTTTTAACCTCAGCTTCACCGTTCTGTTCTCAAAATGAATTCCCATGATCACTTTGCAAAACACCCTCCTCCCAGTAGCCTTAATCTTGGCAGCCTACTTATTTCTTCCTGACATGAATTATACCTTTTCATATTGTATCTGCTTATCGACCTTCTCTCCCCTCATAGAATGTAGGCTCCCTGAAAGGCAGAAATCATATCCTTTTCTCTTCTAGAGCCTCAGATCTGGCAGAATGCCTGGTACATAGTTGATATCCACTAACATTTGTTGAATGAATGACTTTTCATATGCTATTGTTTTAAATGTAGTAGGATGTTCTTGATTAGGCTCTTTAATCAATACAGAAAACCCCTCCTTGGAGAATTTTTCACATAGATCACTGAATTGGAAAGCAGCTTGAATTATCCTTGTGCGGAAAGAGGAAAAACCAGGACGAACAGTGTAATGAGACCTCAGCAGGCTAGATTCTGTTTCTAGTTACATATGATATCATAGCAGGACGTTTGAGCAATGCAGAAAATGAGTGGCTATTCTGGACCGTTTTCTGTGGTCTTTCAAAAATGGTAGCTCTTGAGTTTTAAGGAAAAAAACAACAAAAATGTTCATTGCTGGGCACCTAGGTGACTCAGTGGGTTAAAGCCTCTGTTTTTGGCTCAGGTCATGATCTCAGGGTCCTGGAATTGAGCCCCACATCGGGCTCTCTGCCTGGCAGGGAGCCTGATTCCCCTTCTCTCTACCTGCCTCTCTGCCTACTTGTGATCTCTCTCTCTCTCTCTCTGTGTCAAATAAATAAATAAATAAATAAAATCTTTTAAAAATGTGCATTGCTATTTAACTAATAGAAATAGAAAAACAGTGCCTCCCAGATCTATATATTTTTGGCTCAGATTTCTAGTCCTTTAATTCTTTTTCTTTTCTTAAGATTTTACCTCTTTATTTGAGAGACTGGGAGTGTGAGAGAACACAATCAGGGAGAGCGGCATCGGGAGAGGGAGAAGCAGACTCCCCACTGAGCAGAGAGCCCCATGTGGGGCCCCATCCCAGGACTCTAGGATCATGACCTGAGCTTAACCCACTGAGCTATCCATGTGCCCCTCTCGTCCTTTATTTCCAGATGGAGGCCGGAGGCCTCTAAAACACTGTCTTGCATCATGGTCCAAGCCGACCCCATGCATCTCCTTTCTTCACCATCCATTCTTCCCGCTGTATCCCGTTACCCTTGGTGACCTCTCTTCACCCAGTTGCTCCATCTCCACACGTCAGCCTCATCCTGTCACTAGCCCCCTTCCAGCCCGTCACCAGTTCTGCTATGTTCTTTTCTCAAAGCTCTCACCTCCCACCTCCTCCCTGGCCAGGCTTCTGCAGAGCGTTCTCCCGCGCCCACCTGTGACTCCCCCACCTGTCTGTTCTTTGTACTTCTGCCATCTCAGACTTACTGAACTACAGCTGATTTTGCCGCTCTTCCGTTAAAGTTTCTCTTCCAGGCTCTGAATCACGAGAAGAATGAGAGCAAACAAGGTCCTTTGTAATGTGTCTGCAATTTACTCACTTCCCAGTGCCTGCTCCTGTCTCCCAGCCACGCTTACCTACCTGCCCTTCCTGCAGAGACTTCCCGTATTTACACATGCTGGGTCCTGTCTCTGCATTGCCCTTTTGCCATTGTCTTCTCTGTCGATGTCTGTTGACTCATTGGTTCCTAGTTCACCTGTTAACGTTCTCGATCCATCCCTCCCAAGCCCTGCTAACAGACTTTAAAAAAGAAAAAAAAAATCCATTACAGTTAATGTGCACACCTCTGACATCATTGTTCTGTGCTTCTTTACCTGTCCAGGTCTGCAGGACTCCGAGCCTATGGTCAGCACCTGGGACTTACTAGGCATAGTACCCCCCCCCCCCCCGCTTGCTGTGATCTCTCTCTCTCTCTATTCTCTAATAAAGAATAGATCTCTTCATAGGTTTCTTTTTTTTTTTTTAAGATTTTATTAATTTGACAGAAAGAGAGCACAAGTAGACAGAGAGGCAGGCAGAGGAAGAGGGGGAAGCAGACTCCCCTCTGGATACGGGGCTCGATCCCAGGACCCTGAGATCATGACCTGAGCTGAAGGCAGAGGCTTTAACCCACTGAGCCACCCAGGCGCCCCCCAATCTTCATAGGTTTCTTTTTCTGAAATAAACCCCAAGAACAATACTGTATATGAAGAATAAGTGATAACTTTTATTGACACCATTTTCAAAACCTTATACCACTGAAAGGAGGGAAAAAACGTATTTGTCATACATAAATTTGAGTCGTAGTCTAATAACACCAGATAAGTATGCTAGTGAGCATTTACAGTATGCTTATTCTAAGTGCTTGGCATACATTAATTGCTCACAGCATGTCCCAGGGGAGGTAATGTCATCAGCCCATTTTATTTTATTTTTAAAGATTTTATTTTTTTATTTGACAGAGAGAGATCACAAGTAGGCAGAGGGAGGGGGAAGCAGGTTCCCCGCTGAGCAGAGAGCACGATTCAGGACTCGATCCCAGGACCCTGAGATCATGACCTGAGCCGAAGGCAGAGGCTTTAACCCACTGAGCCACCCAGGTGCCCCAATCATCCCATTTTAAAGATAAACTTCAGTCACAGCAGGATAAGTCACTTGCCCATGGTCACACCACAGCTGGCAGGCAGCTTCCAAAAATATGCCTTCAATTGCCCCAGTTTCCCCTCTGCAGGTCCCAGCAAGCAAGAACAGTGAGTGAACTGGAGTTTACCGCAGTGTAATTTTTCCTTGAAAAAGAGAGGATGTTCGGAACAGCTGTTACTAGTGATTCAACCTAAAAAGTAATGCGCTTCCATATTCCTCTTAGGGCCTTGCCCCTTCTACATGTTGTTGCATTGTGCATGCAGCGTCCGCATTTGATATTCTGACGCTACAGATTTCTCAGACAGCAACTGAAGATACTTTAAAAAATAAACTCAATAAGCCAAGGAAGCGGGCTTGCTGGAAAAGGAAGAAAGTTGGCTCACTCGTGGAGAATGAACTGAAAGTTCTACGTCTCCCAGACATGCTTTCCCTATATATCTGGCCGATCCAAGACTCTGTCATTATAGCAGACTATGCTTGTCTTTACTTTTTGTTTCCTTCTTTCCCTACAATTTAAAATACTTCTTGGGGCGCCTAGAAGTAGCTCAGTCATTGTCTGCCTTCAGCTCAGGTCAAGATCCCAGGGCCCTGGGTTTGAGCCCCTTATCGGGCTCCCTGCTCTGCAGGAAGCCTGCTTCTCCCTCTCCCACTCCCCCTGCTTGTGTTCCCTCTCTCTCGCTATGTCTTTCTCTGTCAAATAAATAAAAAAAAATCTTAAATAAAATAAAATAACAAAATAAGATAAAACAAAATAAAATAAGATACTTCTTTCAAGCTCTAAGAACAAAGGGAGCCCTTGGCTTGTTTTTAGATAAATGGCCCTTCCTACCACCTGAGGATGGGGCAGATCTATCTGTGCGACCCGTACCTGAGACTCTGGTGCCGGACAAGGTGGAGCCACAGTTTCTTACAGTGTGAAAGGAAAAGGAGCAGAAATCTAGGTAGAACCACTTGTTTTCTCACAAGAGACAAGAGGGAAGCCTGCTGAAACAGGCCGTTTCCTTCCCTTCTTTGTAAGGACAGGGTCCTTTACAAGGTGTCCCCAAAAGAAAGGTGACATTACTGTCTTGCTTTGTGGCTTTTCTAGAGGGCCTCGCCGCCATTTTGTACCCAGCCCATCTATAGCTTTATAGTAATCCTCGTGTGTGTAAGCACAGCAGAAAATGAGGCTGGGCACAGTGTGTGTGCTGAAATGACACCTGTTCGGGACATTGTTCTCTTATTATTCTCTTTATATATTATCTCAGACCTCCTAACTACCCATTCCAGTATACCTTATCCAGCCTTCCTGCTTCCATACTTTCCCGTAGTACCTGTCACCCGTAACGTGCTCAGACATCTTTGCCTTGGTTTCTTACATTGTCACCTCTCGCCCCAGTAGACAGACTAGAAGTGCCAGGAAGGCAGGGAATTTTATCTGTTTCATTCCCAGAGATAACTTATGAGTGTGGCACAGACCCCTTAGAGCCCAGTTCACACTCAACTATTGTAAAGTGGCCACCGAGCCCATACCTCCAGCTCTGCACCCAAAATGTGTACCAATCACCTGTACCTGGCAACCACCAAATCTTTAGGGATGAGGAATGTGCTCAAAGTTTTCTGGCGTAGCATCTGATTAACCAAGATTGGGTTTCGCTTATCGAGAGCCTTAAATGACTCTGAAAGTTTTTATCACCTAAGGTGCTTCTCCTTAATCCTAGTTGGTTCATAAAGCTGTCAGGAAAAAAATGTGCTTTTGATTATATATGGCTCTTCATGCCTCCAAGATAGTCTTTAAAAAAGCAATTTAGCTTTTTACTATAATTATATGCTAAACTTAATATTTTCAAAGTCTTGCCAGAATAGCATTTTCCCCCTTTCAGCAGACTTTTTATGATTTAAAGTTCGAGCAGCAACTCTACTACATATTTCTACATCTCTAAAACCTAAGACCATTTTCCTGCTCAAATGTTACCATCTTACCCACAAAATGTAATGATTTTTTCATATTATCAGATGCTGACTCCACCGTCAGATTTTCCCTAAGCCACAGAAATGCCCTTCCGCATCTCGTTTTTATACCCAGATTCTGTCCAGTATCAACCCCAGTATCTCACATCCTTCACACACAGCCCTTTACCCCGACACCAGCATGCCGAAGAAGCTACAGCAATTTTCTGTGAACTCTTCTCCAGCCTCTGATTTGTCTCATGGCTTAGGGGCGTTACTTACGTTGTTTTTCTTAATTGCTAAAATATTATTGTTTTAAAGATTTTCTTTATTTGAGAGAGCGAGAGAGAGAGCGCAAGTTCGAGCGAGCGGGCAAGAGGGAGAGGCAGAGAGAGAAGCAGACTCCCCGCTGAGCAGGGAGCCCGATGGCGGGACTCGATCCCAGGACCTGAGCTGAAGGCAGACACTTCACTGACTGAGCCACCCAGGCGCCCCTGAAATATTCTTATTACGAGTACATAGTGAGATGGTGGAGAAAAGAGACATTGTCTGCCTCATGTTCTACCCAGGTGTTCCTAATTTACACCAAGGCGTGGATCGCTTCTCTTATCTCTGCTTACTTTAGCCTCACACTTCAGAATTTGACTAAATCAAATAGGGCAGAGTATATAGGCCAGTCTGAAGAGTAGCTGATCTCATACTAAAGCACCGTTCTTGTAACCTTCCTTCAATTTTCTTTCATGCCTGGCACCTTTTAGTGAATGCAGTTAGTTTTATTCTTAGTATTGGCAAAAACCTTAGTAGCTAATACACACAAGAATTTAATACTGGTTTCTATAGTAGTAGTCTATTAATATCTTTGCGCCATGTGGTACCAGAATCCTGAAAACATAGTTTGGTACGGGGTATATTTTTTTTTTAACTTTAAAGATTAAGTAATTTTGTAATATCTTAAAATCTTGCCTAGGACTACCTAACCTCTAACCCTTTTATGTTTTCTCATTAAGAAGAAAATCAGGGGTGCCTGGGTGGCTCAGTCGCTAAGCATCTGCCTTCAGCTCACGCCATGGTCCCAGCGTTCTGGAATCGAGCCCCGTATCGGACTCCCTGCTCTGTAGGGAGCCTGCTTCTCCCTCTCCCTCTCCCCTGGCTTGTGTTCCCTCTCTCTCTCTCTCTCTCTCTCTCTCTTTCTGTCAAATAAATAAATAAATAATAAATTTCTAAAAAAAGAAAATCAGACTGTATGCAATTGTCATAGAATACACCAATTCAGAATGTTCTGGAAGAATATGTCAGTGGTATTTAGTCTTATTGTTCATTCATTCAACATGTATTTTTTGAGCTATTTTCTTTTTTTTTTTTTTTCCTTTGAGCTATTTTCAATACCTGTAATTTGAGCTATTCTCTGCGTCATGGACTGTGCATGTGCTGCGTGTGACTTTTGCTTTATTGTGTCTTCCATGGTACTCATGGTGGGTCAGGTGCTGTTCTAAATGCGTTACAAATATTAACCCAGTTTATGTCTCGTCACATAAACTGTGATGAGTTTTATGATGTGATCACCCCTGTGAATGGAAATAGCTCCTGTAAGTTTGCTGTTTTATAGAAGAAGAGGAGGAGGCACAGAGAGGTTGACTAACTTGCTCAGGGTCACAGAGCCAGGATTCACGTCCAGGCAGGCTAGCCCTAGAGTTCATACTTTGAACCACTCCACCATGCTGCAAGGTTTCCTGTCTCCTTGCACCCTGTGTTCTGCTGGCTCCTAAGGAGGCAAGAAGCAGGAATCACTGTTGTTTCTGCTCTGGAATTTTAGAACTTGGACATCCTAGAGATCTTTCACCTTGTTTTATTTGACCTCATTTCAAATCAGGACAAAGCATGGTCGTATGTTCTTTCCATACCCACCTCACCCACTCGTCCACCTTCTATACAAAGAGTCAGCTCACTTTCTATAAAGGGCCAGATAATAAACATTTTAGGCTCTGTTGGCCATATACCATCTCTATGACATATCTTTTTTTTTTCTTTTAATCATAATCCTTTAAAAATGTAAAATCTACTCTTAGCTTATAGGGTGTTTAAAAAAGAACCATGAGCCATCTGCTCCATGCCATTGAGCATTTGTCCTTCTGTGGTTACTCTTTGTTCTTGTCAGCTGACTCTGTTTCAGAGTTTCAGATCTTCCACCCTCCTACCACAGGGCCTTTTCATATGTTCTGCCTACCCTGTCTTGTGGAGAATGGTCTTGAGCCCCGAGACCTTATCAGCCTTGGCCTTCTATAGGTTACATTTCAGGCATCCCTTCCTCATGGATGTCTTACTGTATATCCCAGGTCTGGTCAGGTCTTATTCTTTTGGATTTCCTAGCCATTCATAATTGTTATCACCATAGTACTGTCCTATTTATTGAACAATGATGTCATTGTCCTCTTGGCTCTTAACCCTGTGAGCGACCCTTGCTTCCTTGTGTGTTTCTCCCAAAGCAATGTCCCAGCTTCTACTCTTGTCTCCCTAGAGTCTGCTCTCCCCTCAGCAACCGGAGCCATCTTTAAAACTTAAATCTGATTGAGTCATTTTGGTTACATGTGAGTAAACTTGCTATTTCTTTATATAACCAGCATGGCCTTACTGGGTCACGCCCTTCCTGTCTGTCTCCACCATCTTACCGTATACTTCATCCCCTCATCTACTGCCCCCTAAGCTCATTCGCTTTCTCTTCATCATGCTAAGCCTGACCTCTGGCCAGGGCCTTTGCATTTGCTCTTCCTCCTGCCCCAACCAACCCTCCCACCCGGACTCTTTCAGCCTTCTGTGTCTCGATGGCCTTCCCCTGACCATCCTATTTGAAATGCTGCCTCCATTCCTACCCCACACATCTGTTATAGTCACCGGTTAATAGATTAGCCCCCTTCCTTTATCTGTATACTTTTGACTTTTTTTTCCCTTTTTTCCTTATTTATTAGCTCATATTGTGCGTCACCCACTAAAATATATGTTCCAAGAGAGTAGAGGCTCTGTCCTGCTCACAAGTCCACCATCAGTCTCTGGACTAGCCCCTCGCACTTGGCAAAAGCACCATAAATGTTGGTTGCATGGCTGATGGCTAGTATGTGGCATAGAGAGGCACTTACTAGAATGGCTCAGTGGGGGCGCCTGGGTGGCTCAGTCGGTTAAGCATCTCCCTTCAGCTCAGGCCATGATCCCAGGGTCCTAGGATCGAGCCCCATGTCAGGCTCCCTGCTTAGTGGGGAGCCTGCTTCTCCCTCTCCCTCGGATCCTCCCCCTGCTTGTATGCTCTCTCTGTCAAATGAATAAATAAAATCTTAAAAAAAAAAAAAAGAATGGCTCATTGGGTGGGGGAGCTAACACATGACCCTTTTTTTGCTCATTAACAATTGGCACATGTTTGCTTCAACTCAAACACTTCACTATCCGTTGACTAAAGAAAAAATATCTGAATACTTGATCTCTGCAATTTAGCATGCCTCACTATTAAAATTCAGTGCCATGTTGAATTCTGTTATAGTCAAGCTTGTGTATTCATTATTCCTGATGGGGCATTATATGGAGATCCCTCCCTCATCCTCACACCTGCTTTTCACGGCCTGCCAGCTCAGACGCTTCTAGCTCCCCAGGATCGCTTTCCCCTTTAAATTTCTAAAGCGTTTGGTAGGCAGTATGGCTGTTACTCATACAGTAATCAGTGTAGATTCTCTCGCCCAGAACAGACATTCCGATTAAATATGTAACAATGATGATACATTCTTATTTCAGACTAAGGTTGCCTGTATCTCATCCTTAATGCCTGAGTCATGAATTTTTGGTGTCTGAGTATTGTCCTTCTCTCCCTGAAGCAGGAATCCATCCATAACCTGGGGCCTGGGGTAAGCATTTGAACCATCCGCAAGGAATGCTTTTAGCTGCAAATAACCAAAACCCCAGTCATTATTGGTAGGGAGCCTTGGGCTGGTGCAGCGATGCAGAGACGGGACCTTTTTGTATCTGTCTACCCCACCATCCTTATCAGCTTCTACATCTGGATGTTTATCATTTAACCAGCGGCAGATGGCCGTTGCTCTTCCAGGGAGAAAGTAGAGAGATCGAAGGGCAAAGGAACAAAAGCGCCCCGGACTACTCAGTATGATGAGCCTTCTCATCTAGAAAGTGAAGCCTTCCTAGAAACCCCACCTAGAGCTCCAAGCAGATGTCTGTCGGCATCTGATTACCGGAGACTTGGCAGTCACATTGGCCTTCGCTATCTGCAAGGGAAACAGGGCGTGGAATGTTCGCCGCCTTTTCTCTGGTGGAAGAAGGGATGGGGGAAAGGAGTTAGGTATGGCTTTGGTGTAGCTTACCAACAGTTTCTGCGACAGCGCGTTTTTCAGGCAGGGGAGGAAGCTAATCAAATTCTCAGAGATCCTTTAAATGAAAAGTTAATAGTACCTACTAACTGAGGAATGTCATCAACACAACTATCCTGAAACTCAGTAGACTACTAAAGAGAAATCTGTGGGGATCTGTTTTTATATGATATTATTAGTTGTCGGCAGGAGAGATTCTAATAGTACAAAATTAAAGGTAACATTATTTTTTTTTTTTAGTAATCATCAACATATGGTGGATTGAAGCCTATATGAGCCTTAAATTCAAATTCATTTATAAAACATCTGTAGTAATGAATTAATTAACTCAGGGAATTAATTGTTTAACCAGTTCAGCCTAGTTATATATATATTATATAATATGTATATATATATACATATTATATAATATATATTATGTATATAACTATATAATATATATATACACACATGTATAGGTATATATACATATGTACATCTATATACATATATTCATGTATAGATACATAATTATTTATATTCCCTTCAGATAGTGAAAGATTTTCACTAGTGAAAAGATTTATGTTATTATATGTAATTATTATATCTAATTATATATATAAATTATTATCTCTACATACTATTATTATTATTATTATTTGCCTTCTACCTTCATAATTTGTGCCCTAATGGGATTGGGGGTTTGGAGTACAAGTGTATTTTTTTCAGATTTGGAGTCCTGGAAAATACAATTAAAGAGCTCTCACTCTCGCTCAGTCGTGAGAATATTAGAGTGAAACAGTACAGTAGCAGTATCCTCTCCCTCTGACTCCTCGTTCCTAAACTGTAACTTATGTAAAGAGAAGTGCACCTAAAACAGTACCCAGCTCCATGGGTTTTCAAAACTGAACACACGCGGGAGAGCCGACCCCCAGATCCCGGTGCCACCTGGCCAGCCCCCCGAGGCCTCTGTCCCGTGTCCCTGCCAGGCACAGATCCCTCCCCCTCGCTGCCCCCATCACCAACGTGCAGGAGGACCTCGCGTGAGCTCTGGCAGCAGCGTGGAGGGCTGCCTGTTTTCATAGCGTACGTAAATGGCATCAGGCCTTGTGTCCAGTTTTACATTCGACTCCTAACAGCGTCTTTAAGTGGGAGAGACCCTGGCTTTTTCTAACTTAGCTCTGCTCCTCTTGAATCTTTTACTCAGAACTCTGTAGAAGGAGCTTTCATTCTTTTACCTTTTCTCACATTTTCTGGCAACTTCTAATTTTCCTAATTTCACAGCAGTATTCCACATCACGCGTTCTCCTGGAACACACTGACTCTTCGGCCATTGTACCCTCCAGGGTAAACTCTGGGAGCACCAAGAACTGGGGCAGAGGGGAAACCAGTTTGGTTTGTTTACCTTTTGAAAAATGTGCTTTATCTTCTCTATTCCTGACTCTGGGAGACGCTTTCTTCCCCTTTCTAGTTCAATAAACATACATCGGTCTGAGCATCTTCCTGCTGAGACTTGCCCCTCTGGTCCCGGGTTGATCTTACATTTGGGGAACTGAAAGCTGTTGTGTTTCCTCTCACCGCCGCCCCCGCCCCCCGCCCCCCGCCCCCATCACCCTGGCGTTCGGGTTCCATGCTTGTCCAGTTCGCCGAAACCACAGGAATCACAGCTTTCTGGATGTTGCTTCCTCTCCTTTGTCCTAAAAGGGGAAACAGAAGGTTGGTCTTAGCAGACACTATGAAAGAGTAAACACAGCTCTTTTAGAGAATGCAAATAGTCCATTGTTTTGTGTGACTTAAACAAAAAAGAATTAAAACTGGTATGTGAATCGAAATCTTTCCCCATCTGAAGGGAACATCAGGCAAGCAAACCACAAGTGGACTCTGTCAAGGTCAGCTTTGATCTAGAAATACAGGGAGAGTCACCTTCGTGATGGAGTACATTCTTCATCAGAGTGTACTCTCACGTGCTAACACATAAAATTTCATTATCGGTGATTTATTTCCTCCTAGAAATGTCCCTTTGACCCTTTAACCTTCTTATTAAAGTCAGATATTCCTGAGATGATCAGCATTTTTCCCTCCTATTTTGGAAGTGTTTCTCATTATTGGACTTTAGAGGCCAGAAAAGCTGTCTCCTATAAATTGACAGACGCTAAGATGTGTGAATGTGATACGAATATTCCACCGTGTTACCAAGGGATTGTTTCATTGTGAGATCTCTGATTATTTACAAGGAAATTATGACGCCCAGCCTCACACGTCCGTCAACGGGCCCCTCCTTGGCGTTTTCTTTCACTGCGAGCCGCTTTCCCAAACCAGCTCGCCTGCATCAACGTCGCTGAACAGAGCTGCCCCACAGTTGAAGAGTTGGTGGAAAAGTCCGTCTTGCTCCCCTTCCTGTGTTCCCTGCTCTCTGTGAAATCTGGGGTTGGCAGCAGAATGCCGGTGTGTTTGGCCTTCTTTGGGAAGATGCATCATTCCGGCATAACTGCGAGCTGCTCTTTTAATTGTGTCCAAATAGATAATCGAATCCATGGACATCTAAATTTAATTCCAGAAATCAAAGCTATGGTAATAAGGACTGGACCTGAGTTCTCGTAGGCCAAGTAATTTGATTCCTCAGCCAGTTGAACTATTATGTATCTCTGTTCCTTGTTTTTATGCCGGTAAATTGCTTAGGCAGATGCCCTGATGGATGATGGGTGTATGTTTCACTCTTTTTTTTTTTTTTTTTTTTTGTGGCTAGACACGTGCTAGAATGCAGATCACTTGAAACACAGCTCTTTTCACAAGCACGTTTTCTATTCGGAGCCGTAGGTGCTGCCATTGGGGTCATAACAGGAGAGGTTGAGGGAGGCTCCTGGGAGTACCCACAGTCCCGTTTTGACTGTCCCACCTGGAAGCACGGTGCTGTCGTATCCCCAGATCACATAGATCACATCCTGGGACCCTTCTTTCCGTTCATGCTGCAAAACAGTGGCCATGCTCACTGCATGACTTAAGGAGAATACCTTTGGTTTGGTTTGATTTTTCTCCCTGGCTTTACCTCAGTTTTGGACTTAATCTAGAGCACTAAATAGTGTTGGTGCCTATAAGTTGATTGAATACAGAAGAGAATAAATTGGCTGGTGGCACACATTGGATCATTATTCTGTGCACAGTAATACAACATGGAGATTCTGTAGAAAAATGAGGCAGGATACCGGGTAAAATTTGGGGCATCTGAGTGAGCAGCTGTTAAGTTCAGAATTCTTTGCAAATGTTGCCTCAGACTTTTGTGCAGGAATGCAGGTGATCAATAAATAATGATGACACCTCACCCTTATCTTTAAGCAGATGAAGGGGTTATTTTATTTTATTTTACTATTTTTTTTTCAGTGTTCCAAGATTCATTGTTTATGCACCACACCCAGTGCTCCATGCAATACGTGCCCTCCTTAATACCCACCAGATGAAGGTTTTACACCAAATGATTATCAGTGCCAATGTTTTCCCTTCTTAACGTTTTTCTCCTTGGTTTTACGGAAATATTAAAATAACTGATTAGAGTCTTCTGTATTACACTTCATTTATTAATACACTCATAAATTATGATTAATGTTATTCTGCTTATAAGTTTCTCCTTTTTCTCTAGCCACATGCTCCAACTTCTTTGGATGTGTTCATTTATTATTCTTGCATCATATTTAATCAAAATTAGAAAGGTGTTCCCCTTGGTAAGCAGGACACATTTCTGTAGAACGTCTATAAAAGTTCCTTGAATTATTAGTTAATCAATTAAAGGAATTCCTTCTAGTGCTGTATACCATCTCTCTCCTTACGTATCTATTTCTTTTTCATCCTCCACAAAATTACTTGTGGCGGTCCTTTTGGCTTAGCTTGTTGGGAGCCTTTTGCCTTCTTCCTTTCTGTCTTCCCACACCGTGGAACCCTACTGTTCTCGTTCCCTAGCATGTTTGAAATCTGACTTTCTGTACACTGCCCAATGAGCTTCTCTCAGGCGAGAGTCAGCTGTGGGGTGATAATTCCCCCCATTTCTTTTTTTCTGGCCAAACTTGTCAGCATGGCAGCCCCTCCGTCTTACTCCTGGGATGCTTCTTGTCAGATGAGACCCGTGGCAGAGGCTCTGGCTGGTTGGAACCTTCCCCCACATCTGGATCTTTTGCCTATATTGTTTCTGTGATCCGAGCAAGGATGCAGCGTGTAGTTCTCCTATCTGGCCAGATGGTGTGTGATATATACTTTTACTGTCGAACACGTTCCTATCTTCATTCATCATCTTTCAGGTGCTCTTGACCATGTCTGTGCTGCAAGTTCACGGTTTCCACAAGGATATCTTCCTAGGGCTCTCTCATTTTGTCCTAGACATACCCCTCTTCCTCCATCCACGTGTGCTGATTTATTACCTACCACTGTGCATCAGTATATACATATTTAATGCCTTACATATTATTTCTGATCTCCTTCCCAATCGTACTGTGATTTACTGGCTATCTGCTACCATTCTTCTCAGTACTGCATATTCCAGTGGTTCTCAGAATATTATCCCCTAACTTTCAGCATCAATATCACCCAGGACGTTGTTAGAAATGCAAATTCTCGGGGCACCTGCGTGGCTCATTTGGTTAAGCGTCTGCCTTCGGCTCAGGTCATGATCTCAGGGTCCCAGGATCAAGTCCCACATCAGGCTCTCTGCTCAGCGGGGAGTCTGCTTCTCCTTCTATCCCTCCCGCCTGCTTGTGATCTCTCTCTCTCTTGAATAAATAAATAAAATATTTAAAATAAAAAAAAAAAAAGAAAAAATACAAATTCTCAGCCCCATCCTAGACCCACTGATTCAGAAACCCTGAAGGATGATGCCTCCGTGCTCTGTGTTTTCGGAAGCCTTCCAAGTGATTCTGATAGTCACTGACATTTGAGAACCACTGAAATACCCGATAATCTACAGTATTTACACAGAAGCAAGAGTAGGGAGCACAGCTGTATAGTTTCAATAGGCATCCCTGACCACTGGATCTTACAGATTTATTTACCCCAGATTTTTCTTCCTCATCCATATCCCGTTGAGACTTTGAATTGCAATATTTGAACCAGTTTCCACCTTTACTGAGAATCTGCCTTGCAGATCCTGTGTGGTATTTTCATATACGTTATAAGAAGTCGTCCGCACACAGAAAATTCAGTTTGGGTATTCTTCCTCTGTCCTGTTTGATAGGCTTTATTTTTTTAGAGCAGCTTTAGGTTTAAAGAAAATTTCAGCAGGAAGTGTGGGGAGTTCCCCACTCCCCCTCTCTGGCCACCCCCATATTTCTTCTGTTGTTAATATTTCATGAGTATGATACATCTGATCCAATATCGATACATTAGTTATTAGAGTTCACTTTTTGTGTTGTACAGATCTGTTGGTTTTGACAAATGTGTGTGTCTTGTGTTCACTGTTAGAGTATCATACAGAGTAATTTTACTGCTGTACGAATCCCCTGTACTCTGCCTGTTCATCCCTCCCTTTTTCACCCAGATGCCCCAGAAACCACGGATCTTTTTAATGGTCTCCATAATTTTTGCCTCTTCCAGAATATCATGTAATTAGAATCATGGTATACCCCTTTTGCAACTATGTACACTAAGAAGAGCTGTACCCAGCGGTAAAACACTACAGAATTGGGGCGCCTAGGGGGCTCAGTGGGTTAAGCGTCTGCCTTCAGCTCAGGTCATGATCCTGGAGTCCTGGGATCGTGTCCCCCATCCGGTTCCCTGCTCAGCGAGGAAGCTGCTTCTCCCTTTCCCTTTGCCCCTCTGCTCCACTCCGTCTCTCAAATAAGTAAATAAAATCTTAAGGAAAAAAAAAAACAGTACACTGCAGATCTGCTGAGCTGGAATTCATACATTGAGCTGCTGGCTTCAAGCTTTGTGTATGGTTTTCCATTGGTGCCACGTTCCCTCTCAAATCACCAAAATCCTTTGCTGTAGAGTCCCCTCCCCCTTTCCGGAAATTTGTTTCAATGACCGTTACTGTTGTTTTTATTTCCTGCTCCAGCGAAGACAAAGTAGTAGAGGTAGCAGAGGAGGAGGAAGTGGCCGACGTTGAGGAAGAAGAAGCCGAAGACGACGAGGATGACGAGGATGGTGAGGAGGTCGAGGAAGAGGCGGAAGAACCCTATGAAGAGGCCACGGAGAGAACCACCAGCATTGCCACGACCACCACCACCACCACGGAGTCTGTGGAAGAGGTGGTCCGAGGTAATTCACTGTTTACTTGGATCTGCCCTGTTAGGGAAAAGGAAAGCCTGATGCCAGAGTTTGAAATTTCTAACCAGCCTACCACCATTGCCTTCCCCCACCGGAAATAAAATTCAGAGTCACAAGTCTTGTGCTTGTTAAACTCTCTTGGGTCTAACAAGCCATCCAACGATTCAGTTCAAATAACATGCAATCCTGATTTGAGCCTGTTGGGTGCCTTGTTTATGCTGCCGGGCACACCCCACCTTGTTCTGCAAAACCCCACCTAACCAGCTGCCGTCTCTCCTGGCGGAAGCCGCGTTAGGTGACCTCCGCGGCATGCGCCCAGCAGTGGGTATTTATTACACTCCGACTACCTGTTGCCTCTATCGCCGCCTAGACTGTGAGCTCCCTGAGGGTTAGGACTGGCTTTTACTGAGTGTCATGCAGAGGGCCTGCCTTGTAGAAAGTTTTAGTTGAATCTCAGTGGAGTGAATAGTCGGAATTAAATTTCATTAAAGAACAACAACATTTGGTGAGTTATCCCATTATTTTTTGCTGCGAAATCTGACTTGGATGATTTTCGTGTTATCTTTACCGTGCTTTATTGAAGGGAGTGGCATTGCTTTCTTTAAGAGGTAGAGTGTTAGTGTCTTAAGACTTCTTCTTCTGTTTAATTAATGCTCCTATTAAGAATGTTGGGACGGGAATGAACTAACAGACTTCCTTTTTTGTCTCCCTGAAATAAAAGCAAGCATTGAGTTTATGTTAAACAACCGAATGTTATCATAGCAACTAGTGAACTGTAGGGTTGCAGTTCTTCAAGGTTATGCATTTGTTTTGCAAATGGTGAAAGACTGGTCATAGAATCAGACGGGTGAATACAGATGGAGGGAGTTTTGATGTATTCAAATACTTTTAAAGTCCGTGCACACGAGTTACAACATTGTAAGTCTTCCCCTCACTTTTTATTAAGGTAAAATGAGTTCAGCTCTGTTGTTAAAATGGGTTACTTTCTCTGCCTTAAGTAGATGTCTAATGATCCTTGCACTTTTTATGCCTTCACTGAGGTATAATTTACATATAAAATTCGCTCATTTTTCAGTATATAGGTGTATAATTATGAGGCTTTAATAAATTTACCACATTATGCAACCGTCCCCATAATCCAGTCTGAGAACGTTTCCATCGTCCCGGTAAGATTCCTCCTCTCGCCTGTGCAGTTCATCCTTGTTCTCACCGTCAGCCCTAAGCAACAAGCAGTCCATTTTACGTCCCTACAGATTTGCCTTCTCTAGGCATTTACCACAAGTGGCATCATACATGGCCTTCTGTGCTGGGTTCGTTCACTTAAGCTAGCGTTTTTGAGGTTCTGTGCTTCTTTAACTTACAGCTTTTAAAACTGAGATGATTCCAAGCTGCACACTCAGTTAACTTAAAAATTCATTGAAAGAGTCACATATTTGTTGCGAAATAGAGTAGAAGATAGACCGCTTTGCTTTATCGTTCCCTACTTAATGACAACTCCTTTTTGCATTTAGCACATAAAGGCTTGTGTAAGCAGGCATACGTTTCGTTTGAGTCATCGTTTTTTTTTCAATACCCGGAGCATCCTTTCCCAGAGTGTGTTTTGTGTGCCTCTTAGGACCGTCTGTGGTTAATGAACTTGTTAGCTTCCATTTTCCTAGCAGGGAAAGCGTGGATTTCTCAGAGCTTCTCCTCTTGAAACCTCCAGGATGTGTGACTAAAGATTACAGCAGCTAGTATTCTGCAGTGGCTCTGAAGTTCTCGTGATCTCCATCAAGAGAGCTGTTTACTTACATAATCAATGCCCGTTTATTCAACACTCGTTTTTGAAGGGCCTTTTCCGTATAAGCCATTTTGCTGGGCTTAATGGATCCCATGATGAGAATACACAGGAGAGCTGACCCTCGTGGATGTTCAGATCTAGTAGGAAATTTAAGTCAAAGAAACACAAAGTCATCTGTGTTTAAAGTATGAGCCCAGAGCCTACTGCAAAGAGTAAGCCATCAGAGAAGGCTCTACAGAGGGGATGCCATCTGAATTAGAAGTAGAAGGGCCTGGAGTAGGTCTATCCATGGATTTTATTCTAGCATTCTTTAGAGGCAGTCAGGATAGCAACACAGGTTTGCCATGGGAAGGTACATGGCATGTTTGAGAGACAAGGTCAGTCTGATTTAAACAAAAATTAGTTAGATGAGACAGTTACAGAAAAATTAGGCTGGGGCTAAAATGTGGAGAATTTCAGTGTCAGGCTGGCAAGTATGAGTATCAGCTAAGGGTGATCACTTCAGGACCTACTGTGTATGAGCTGAGGATTTTTCTGGTAGAAACAATGAAGAGATTTTGTTATGATGTTACTGCTGTGAGGGGATGGGCAAACAAAGAGTAGCATAATTAATGCAGTAGAATGAGAAATTGCCACATAAACTTAAGCCCATGTTGGAAACCAAGCCCGAGTTCTCTTGAGATAATAGTCTTCTTATGTTCTAAATAAGTCCAGTTCTTTTGCTTGAGTTTTTCTCTCAATGTTTATTAGCATTATTAGCTAAGATAGAACATAGAGGGACAGAGGTTACAGTATTTTCTATAGAAAGATGAAGGCAACTAAAAGAAATTTTTAAGAAAAATCTCCAGTCTAGAGGGTTGTTTTTTGTTTTGTTTTATTTTGTTTAGTTTTGTTTTGTTTTTAAGAAGCCAGCCCTAAAAGACAATAAGTTAATAATGTTGATGGCAAGAAAAACACTTAATAGTGACCTTCTAAACACACAGTGTGGTCATTTATGGTACCTACTGTTAATGCTAGAAATAGAAGAGCTGCTTTCTTTTATTTTTTTTATTTGTCAGAGAGCACAAGCAGAGAGAAAAGCAGGCAGAGGGAGAAGCACGTTCCTCACTGAGCAAGGAGCCTGATGTGGGGCTCAATCCTAGGACCATGAGATCATGATCTGACCTAAAGGCAGGTGCTTAACTTAGTGAGCCACCTGGGTGTCCCTAAAAGAGCTTTTAATAGGAATCCATCCATCCCATGGAAGACTCCCAAAATGAACAAAAGTGTCATTGAGGCAAGGCCTTCTGAGAAAAAAACATGGTATGTTGGGTCCATGTCAGAGAGTTTCTTTTTTCCCAGCTAATTCTTGCCTGATAAAGAACAGTAGTGCCATACCCGATGGTTGACTTTGTCAAACTTGACTTCTAAGGAGTCGACTCCCGTGCTGAAAATAAAAATCAGAAGCGACTTGCAAAGAAGAGATATTGAAAAGAGGTTCACAATCTCGTTTTCAATGTTAATGTTTCAGTGCCCAAGAGAAAATGTGATTTACAGTCCTATTTAATAAGAAAATTGTTTCTTCATTACCAGCATATTGCTACTAATACAATTCCTTAATGTGCTTCATAACAAAAACTCGATCGTGCTATAACCTGTTTAAATTTGAAAGAAATAGGTAGAGGGAAGGAAAGTATAGGACATTACGGCACGGTCATAAAATTTTCCATTGTATTGTATTAGAACTAATGATGCTGAAGTGGGAGATGTCAGTTCTAACTCTATTACCAATTCCAGGGGAAGAGTGAGCGCCCTGCTACATCCATCTGGCTTTAGCATTTATTAGTTTGGGTACTTCGGAAAAACTTGGATATTGATCCTGTGGAATAAACCAATACCAATTTGAGTAAAACAGCAATATATTAGATTCTTGCTCCTAATTTTCAAGATATCAGGGCAATTTCTGACTCAACCATAGATTCTAAACTCTGATTAAACTTTAGTATTATAATCAATGACACAATGTTTGATTTATTCTAGCCTGTTTTGTCCATCTAGAATTAGTCTGCTTTTTTCCTCCTGCTCATTTATTCAGCAAATAGTCACTGTGCCCCTGCTCATCGCAGGCACTCCGCTACTGTGAAAAGTGTCGTGGGGAGCTAGCTATATTGTGAGATGGGCTTGCCTACCACTCTGGAGCAGTTACCTCTATCTTTTAATCCTTGTAACTGTGCCGTGTGGTAGAAATTGTATTTCTCCATTTACAGCTAAGGCAGCTAAGGCCTGGAGAATTTTTTTAAGTGTCCATGGCCACAAAGGTGGGAGGTGGTGAAGCCAGTATTCAGAATCAAATGGACCAGGTTATTTCTACTTCATTAGTGTCAAAATTTTTCTTTCTTTTGTTTACAAATACATACCGGCTCAATTTATTAACTTTTGCTCCCTTGTAGATATGTATTCCTTTGCTATAGTCACATATTCGTCTTACTATTATGTCACACTGAGCCTTTCCTAAGTTTTAGAATTGTTGGGACGCCTGGGTGGCTCAGTTGTTAAGTGTCTGCCTTCAGCTTAGGTCATGATCCAGGGGTCCTGGGATCGAGCCAAGCATCGGGCTCTCTGCTTGGCGGGAAGCCTGCTTCTCCCTCTTCCACTCCCCCTGCTTGTGTTCCCTTTCACTGTGTCTCTGTCGAATAAATAAATAAAATCTTTTTTTAAAAAAAGAAATTTTTTAAAAATTTAAAAAGTTAAAAAAAATTTTAGAATTATTATTTAAATAATAATGATGATCAGGAGTCAGCAAACTATGACATGGGCCATATATGCCCTGTCACCTGTTTTTGAATACAAAGGTTTATTAGGAGACAACCAATCCCATTTGTTTACCTATTGTCTGTAGCCACTTGCTCCAGAGGTGGAGTGGAGTACTTGCAAGAGACACCGTGTGGCCTGCAAAGCTGGACGTATTTACTCTCTGGGTCCTTAGAGAAAACCCCTGATTTGGGTCATGAGAAAAACAGTCGGAGAGGCACCTAGCTGGCTCAGTTATGTAAGCATCTGACTTTTGGTTGCGGCTCAGGTAATGATCTCAGGGTCATGAGATCAAGCCCCTGTCGGGAGTCCACAGGCTCAGCAGGGAGTCTGCTTGAGATTCTCTCTCTCCCTCTGCCCCTCCCCCCCCCCCCCCCGCCCACCTGCTGGCACTCTCTCAAACAAATCAAGAAAGAAAGAAAGCGGAAAGAAAAAAAGAAAGAAAATTAGGAATTTTTTCTATTTCAGATACTACCATGCCAGATTAATTTTACTAAGGTAGTTTTATTTTAGTTCAAGAGAGAATTTTTAATGATTTTATGGCCTTGGGCTGAGTAACCTTGGTAAAGTCTTTTGTCATGTGTAATGGTGTAGATGCTGATAAGAGGGTTCATGTTTGTTGAACAAATGATGATAGTTGCTCCATGTTTAGCATTTACGTAATGCCTGACACATTATAAGTGTTTGGTTTGTTTTAAAAGCACAGGCTACCCAGAATCAAATCCCGGCTGTCACCTAACCGTATAAATCTGTCAGTCCAATAACCTTGAAGTCCCACTGCTTCCCTCCGTAAAGTAGGGTGTTTAATAATACCTACCTCATTTTAATCATTGGGTGAGGATTCAGTGAAGTGTAATCTATGAGAAACAGCACAGTTACTGGCAGACAGTAAGTGTTCAATTAACCTAAAGTGTTCTAGTTGTCAGGATTATAGGCATTATTCTGGTTTTTCAGAGAACTAATATTCACTACTATTTAGGAATGTCAAAGGTAAACGGACAGATTGATTTTTTTTAATCATAAAAAGCATAAATGTGCTGTATGCATATCTATTGGTAAATAGAGGTGATATTTATAGGTACCTGTTAAGAAAAACAACCTAAACTCAGTTTCTTGGTTAAAAATTTTTTTGTGAATATACATTGTATAGTAAAATACCTGCAGTTAAATTTTATGTCTAGCTGAAAATTCAACCCGGGTAATATTAAATGCGACTGCATTTCAAGATAGTGTTTCATTTCTTCCGGGTATTTTGAACCTCTTGGAAGTTCATCTATTAAATGGACGGAGACTGATAACAGGTAGCTCTTTAAGCATCGCATATGATGATGATGTTAAAAAGTTTGATCTAATGTTGCTTGCCTTGGGCTAGATGACTGAACTCTGCAGAATTAAATTATTTCAGCTATCCCTCGGGTGGTCATTAATCTGGGAGCAGCACCAAGTGATTTGCTGCTGGACGTCCCACCACCATCAACCAGACACGCTTAGGTTCTGGGCATTGCCCTGGTTCCTCGGGGCACAGGGATACGAATGGGGTGGCTCCGTCACGATGCGTCCAGCCATTCCTGCACGCTTCCTCCTGGGGAGAGACACGAGTGTCTTTGACCTTGCTGGTAGGGCACATCAACAACACAGAGGAAGGAGCGGGCTCAGCCTCAGTTTTAACTAAGGCATTGATGAGAAGTTGGCATGATTTTTCAAGAAGAGTCGAGGTTTGCCAGGTTATACAGCACCAGGCAGAAGGAATTTGAGAACTGTCGTAAATAAATCAGAGTGGCTTGCCATGATCTCCAGGGTTGAGGAACCGAACCTTAGCCTAATTCTCACATCTCTGTTGTTACCTCTGTAATGGATGTGACACTTAACAAGGTGTCCTGGGATTCACTAAATAGGGTACTTGGTTATCATTCATATTTAACATTTTACCGGGAGTGGGGGAAAACCGAGCATGACTTGGGTACTTGAAAATGTGCTCACATACTCTTGTTGGAGGCCTCATAGCAGCGTGCTGCCCAGAAATGAAGGGAACAAGGCAAAGGGATAATGGTTGCTCCCTTTCGAAGAAGCCTTTCCCTCAGTGTTATGACCAAGGGCAAGTAAGATACAGCCCTGTTCCTGGACCAGAAGGTAGCATCCTTCCTATGAGAGAACTCGAGTTGGCACTGGGCATAGATGTGAGAGGTGGCAGCCTGTTCTTTGGTGCCCATGGCATGACAGCCGTTGATGGGAAGGTGTTAGATATACACTTTGATAGAGACCAAGTATGGCGTTGAGTGCTTCTTTTCATGTAGTTGGAGGGTCCAATTCAGAAAGCCCAGTCAGGTAGTTTGCTTAAAATGTCAGAGTGAGGATAAGAACCGTATAAAAACTTGTGTGTACACATATACAGTTTTCTATTTTTTAATAAATCTATTGAGATATAATTTGCATATCATAAAGTGCAGAATTCAGTGGTTTAGGATATTCCCAAAGATCTGCATGGCCACATGGAAAACTATACATTTGAACTTCATTTTGCTTGATATTTTCCATGGCTCATAGTGCTCATGGCTTGTACTTTTCGTGTTCTATTCCTACACTGTATGTTTTAAGACTCAGTGTTAGTAATGGACATAATCAGCCAAAGGCATTTTAATGCAGTTATATCTAAATCTATTAAAAATAGATTCATTCCAAGTCCAGAAATCAGACTTAAAGAAAAAATTCTAGCCTTTCTCATGTTTTTCCCCAAATCAGTTGCTGTTCAAAAAAAATACAAATGCCTCAGACATAACAATTGCATATATCTACACAACATGGATTTTACAATTAAAAAAAAAAATTCAAGCATATTTAAAGAATCCAGCAAATGAAAGAACAATTCATTTAGACATCATGTCATTTTCAGAGGCATGCCTTTTTCTCAGTCTGTTTGCTTCATTGAGTAGGGGCTCAGATTCCATGTGTAGGTAACGGAATTATGGGTTTTAATGGAAATCTGTAATTCTCTTGTAGAAAAATGCTTCCTGGAGTTTTTAAGCAGGATGGGTTACAATCTAAACACCTCTTTCCCTCAGACCTCAACCATTTTGCCCTTCTCAAAATTCATTGCTGCCTTCCATCCATCTCTTCCAACTTCTGACCTCTTAGAATTTTGTTAGAAAAGCAAGAAATTGGGGCATCTGGGGTGGCTCAGTGGGTTAAAGCCTCTGCCTTCGGCTCCAGTCATGATCTCAGGGTCCTGGGATCGAGCCCCGCATCGGGCTCTCTGCTCAGCGGGGAGCCTGCTTCTCCCTCTCTCTCTGCCTGCTTGTAATCTCTCTCAGTCAAATAAATAAATAATAAGATCTTTAAAAAAAAAAAAAAGAGCAAGAAATCAAGGTGAGGCTGACTGAATCTCACCTCAAAAAGATGCTCAATAAAACCCTTCAGCCTTCCAGGCAGCAAAAGCCTAAATTTTAAAAATTAAGAGACATTTGGGGCACCTGGCTGGTTCCCTCAGAAGAACACACTGACTCTTGATCTCGGGGTTGTGATTTCGGGCCCCATGTTGGGCATAGAGATTACTAAAAAAGAATAAATAAGTAAACTTTTAAGTATAAATAAACAAATAAGTAAATAAAATTCAAGAGACCCTTGAAATGGTAGGAGTTTAGAACCAAAGACTTGTCAAAAGTGCACTGTGTTTCATATATCATGGTAAGACTGTTCGAGTATTTAACTGGGAGCATAGGGTTGTTTCTCTTTTTCCTAACTTACTTTATGTTCTTATTGGTTGTAATTTCTGAGGCAGACTATGAGCGTGTGACAAAATCTGGACAGAAATTTTGTGTTCCTTACACGTGAGTTTGAACTCCTACCGTTTCGTGAGAGAGACATAGAAGGCCCTCATTGGGCAATCTCATGCCTAAAGCTGTTCTGGAATTTAACAGTAGTTGTAACTCAAGATTTCTGAGGTGTCGGCGACTGTTGCTTGTTAGCCCCCAGGCTCTAGATTGGGCAAAATCACTACAGTGCAGTGTGAATCCTTCTGGTGTGTGTGTCGACTGTGGCAGGGTTTCTCAGTCTCAGCATTAACAGTGTTTTGGGCCCGGTGGTTCCTTATTGGTACTATTCCATTCATTTTAGGATGTTTAGTAGCACTGTCCCTCTCACCACATGCCAGTAACACCCTCCACTTTTGACAACTAAAAATGTCTCTAGTCTTTGCTGGATGTTCCCTGAGAGGGGATGGGGGCAGAAGCTCTCTGGTTGCTAACCACTGGACTGTGGTACCGGGATCTCCAGTGATGTCCAACTTTAAATAACAGGAGCAGGGAAACAGCCCTGCGAGACTCTGTCTCATCTTAATGTCAGCTGTGACCCTGAAGTCGGCGTTTTGCCCATTGTAGGTAGCCAGTGGACATTTTTCGTTTGTTTGAGAAGAATCGATAAACAAAATATATGCTCAAACGAAGATGATAAATTCTCATTTATCAGGTAAAAACAGATATCTGGTAAGCTATGAAATGTAGTTTCATAGCTTAGAGACAAATCACAAAATTTTTATTTTTTTTAAAATTATCGCATATGCGTATTTGCCGTATAGGCAGGGAGAGGTGGAGAAAAACTGCCTTTCCAGCTTTGTTTTGTGTTCTTCCAAAAGCAATTCACTCTCCCCCGGTACACCGTTTTGAAATAGCAGATGGTGGTTAGTGTCCAGATAGCAATCAGGGACACGTATTCCCAGCTGGAGGAGAGGCCCATCCTTTCCCGCTGGGTCCTGCAACAAGAGACCAGCTAAAATGGCAAGGTGGACACTCCCAGTCTCCCCCAGAAAAGGTCATAAAACAGCAGGACTGTCCTCCATCTGGGACTCGCATTATCTAGAAGCATCCTTTTTGTTGCATGAACAGGAACTCCATGTAAATTCCTTCTTGACGGAGAGCTTTGAAAGTAAATTTCTTTTTTTTTTTTTTTTAAGATTTATTTATTTGACAGAGAAGGATCACAAGTAGGCAGAGAGGCAGGCAGAGAGAGAGGGGGAAGCAGGCTCCCCGCTGAGCAGAGAGCCCGATGTGGGACTCCATCCCAGGGCCCCAAGATCATGACCTGAGCTGACGGCAGATGCTTTAACCCACTGAGCCAACCAGGCGCCGCTTGAAAGTAAATTTCAAGTCTCCTTCATTGCTTCTTTATTTCTCTTAATAAAAATCATAACTTTATTTCTGGTGTTCTGGCATGTTACAAGAACATTATCACTTAAATTTGGATTTCTGAGACATCTGGGTTTTTATATGTAAGAAAATTATGTTGGTATTGGATTTAAGGCACAAGTATTGAAACTGTCAAGTATGTATCGCTAACTCTTAAAATTAAGTTTTTGAGACAGAGCATAGGGTCTTAACACCTCTACTAAAATATGCTGCATTCCTCTTTTCCCAAATATATGTGGACTTCTCTTTTTAAGCCAGAAACCTCTGCGTCTTTTTATTCATCCTTCCCTTCAGGTCATTTCAGAAAGTGATTGAATCTTACATATCTGATTTTGACATTTCAGCTGCACATAAAAGGGTTGATCGCACTGCTTTCTCAAACGCTAATGTCCATTCAAGCCACCGAGGCACTTGCTAAACCTAGATTCAGAGATAGAGGTCTGGAGTGGGTCCTGAGACCCAGGTATGCTGGCCCCATTGATCCATGGACTGCCCTTGGAGGGGTAGTTTCTAGTAGCATTGCATGCCCCTCATATCCTGCAGATGTAGGAGATTGAGACAGGGAATAAGAAACTGAAAGGGAAAACTATCCTTATCTATGGTGGGGGTGTTCCTAATATATTATCAAATGTCATCAAATGAGCTCTCCAGACCAAGCAAATTAGAAAATTCTTACTATCTTCCTACATACACAATTGTGACTAGTTTCACTTGTCCCTTTATAATTCCTCTCATTGGTACAGTGCAGACAACTCCTGCTAGCCTATAAAAGGTGATTATACAGGAGTTCTATAAATACCAATGGTGGGAGTATTTACACAACGAGAATCATTGAACATTGTAAATCACACACCCCACCCCCACCCCCCAGGAGATAATCAGTTCCCAGCATCCTCTGCCTCTCAGTCACTAAGAAAAGTCATTTTGCCTTATTTCCAGCAGCGAACACGACCTCTTCTTATCTGACTCAGAGTTCGGAGCTTCTTATAGTACTGTGGTGCTTTTTCAGACTAACCAAAAACAAGTTTATTCCCATAGCAAACAGGGAACAAAGAAATCAGGGAAAGTCATAGGCGTGCCCATTTGTGAGTGTGCCCAGCACCGCCACCACGAGAGTACTGGTGAGTCTAAATCCTCACAAGTGGATCTCCTTCAGGTAGCATTTTATAGAGACTCTCATCATGGAGAGATGTGAGAATTGGGTCAGGTATAATTGGAATGACAGATGTGTGGGATAGCCTTGGAGAATCAACACAATTCAGTTACCAGGCTAGCCAACTACAGATACCTTGTAGAGACTTCCGTGACACCCGTCATTTCGTAATTGCTGAGTCAGTGATTTCGGGACCACACGTAGCTGTTCCCATCACTTGTTTGTGTAGTCCGACCCATATTTGGGGCTTAAGTGAGATTTGTTATAAGACTTTAGTTCAAGCTTGCTTATCCGTTTTTACATGCCTTTATTTCGTAAAATATGATTACTAGGTAAAAAAATATCTAGTCATTTATTGCCCTGATGAGAATTATTTTCTAGTGGGCAGATTTTCTGCTGGCTACTCGCTAATATTTGCAAGCACATTCTAAAATCTTCTTTTAATTAAAAGTACATGTATCGTTGAAAAAAAATGCACTCTTAAAAAAATCATTCTTTTTCTGATATGTTGCCTTTTTAAAATTTTGTGAGTTAAACACAAATCTGTCTACTTTATTTAACAGAATATGAGATGTGTTCTAATAACTTAGGCTCACAAAGTTGCACCCCATGGTAATATTTAGAATTGCAGGAATAACTTAATTAGGCTGAAAATTACAAACTGCATTGAAACTGGTCAATTTCATTATTAATTGATTAGGCAGATCAGTCAACACTTAATTGGAAATATTAAAGATAAGAATATTTAGTAGATTTTAATATTTCTGTTATTGTTTTTATTTTATTGTTAACATTAAACAAGTGATTTATTACAAGGTCAGACTATATTTGTCTTCTTACTGCCTTTTGTACTCTACTTTAAAATTTCAAGATATGAGGATGCCTGGGTAGTTCAGTTGTTAAGCATCCAATTCTTGATCTCGACTCAGGTCTTGATCTCAAGAGTTTTGAGTTCAAGCCCTGCATTGGACTCCATGCTGAGCATGGAAACTACTTAAAAAGTAAAATAAAATTTCAAGATATATAATTTTTAACTCAAAGAAAATAGGTATATTTGTACTGTATCTGAACTTTAATTCTGCATATATTCTTGCAGCATATGGAGAAATTCTCCTACATAATTTGTTTGTTTCTTTATAATATCAGAATATACAATTGCTAGCTTTCTATAAAAAAAATCTTCTAGGATTATTCAGGTATTGCTTTCTCAAAATTTGTAAATTTAAACCTTATTCATTCCATACAATACTGGTTTTATTTTCTCATATTCCAGTACTCAGAATAATTGAAATTCAGCTATTAAAAATGAATAATAAAAAGCTTTACATTATTCTAAAATTATTCTTTAGTTAGTGCTTTATTTAAAGGTAATTATTTGTCAATCTATTAATTTTGTTTATATTTATTTTTTTAAACACTTTGTACATTACTTACTAATTAATTTTTTAAGTAGTGCCACACCCAATGTGGGGCTCAAACTCATGACCCCAAGATCCGGAGTTGTGTGATCTACCAACTGAGCCAGCCAGGCACCCATTAATCTTGCTCTTTCTTTCTTTCTTTCTTTCTTTCTTTCTTTCTTTCTTTCTTTCTTTCTTTTTTTTAAGATTTTATTTATTTATTTGACAGGGAAAGAGAGATCACAAGTAGGCAGAGAGGCAGGCAGAAAGAAGGGGGGGGAAGCAGGCTCCATGCTGAGCAGAAAGCCTGATGCGGGGCTCAATCCCAGGCCCCTGAGGTCATGACCTGAGCCGAAGGCAGAGACTTTAACCCACTGAGCCACCCAGGCACCCCTAATCTCGCTTTTTAAGAAGGTATTATAATTATTGTACATTTGAAAGTGGTGATTTTCCCCTCATCCTAGCTGCCACTTTCACAGGTGTCTTCATGCCGATATTTTTTTTTAAGTATAAAATTTTCTAATTTGGGTTGTCCACAATAAAGTTTACTTCAATTTGACATCTATTTAGAGTTAGTTTTTGTGATTAAAGCATTATTTTTTGGACAGTGGGTTGCCTAATCATTTTATATAGTGTAGGGAGCTCCAGCTTTGTTCCTCTGTTGTATTTGTATAATACTGATTTTTAGGAAATGGAATTTAATGTTGAAATCAGCCCAGCTCTTGGCAAGGACCTACCTTACAAAGATATAAAATGCATAGAGCTGGTTTTTAAGCATATAAACTCATATGCTTTGTGCATTTCAGTTTATTAAATGGTCTCTTGTCTTGAAGGGTGTATAGAGCTATTCTAAAAGAAGAGATTAAGCCTTCCCTACCAGCAGAATTCAGCTAGATGAATATTGAGAAACCTATTTGTCATCTTAGAAGCTTAAGAATTAAATATGAATAAACAAAGATCATCATTCCTTAGATGTCTGTGTAAGTCTGGGCCAGTATGTGTATCTGACTTTAAGCATTCTGAGAAAGATCCCAGTTTCTATTATTCTGGACAAATTTTCTTCATTACGATATGGAAGATGTACTTTGAATAGAAACGAAGGTGGATTGGAATTTGAATGGCTTTAAAATGTGAGTCTTATTATTTTACATTTTGAGAAGAAAATGAAGGTGGAGAAAAGAAAACTGCAGTTTCAATTTTCAGGTGGATTCTCTTTTGGGGGAATTACAGTCCTAGAGGGTCTAAATGCCCTGCATTTAGTGGACGATACTGTCTATAATGTCCCACTGAGTCCCCTCGGAACTGAGCCCCGCTACTTGAGGGAGTTGACGCTCGACTCCTAGCCAGAAGGAAAGTGATAGCCATTCGTACTGTTCTTCTAGGCTCCTGTGTGGATACTCCCCAATACATTATTTGACATTAGATTATCACACACCATTACACCAACTCTGACCAAGTTATCGCATGTTCTATGTGAGTACTGTGGGATTGATGGCTATGCCTCACCTTGTCCACATACACCAGTCATGAAGCTGTGTGGGCCTTCAATGTCCAGAGTGCAGCAGCAGCCCTGATAATGTCAAGAGAGCCACCAAAACACTCCCCAAATGTTGTGTCAGTCAGTACTTGGCCTTTTCAGATCGATGGGTCAAGACTCTTGGCAGCTGGAGACGGCCAGCAAGAATTGTGGGCTCATCACGTAGTTCATTCCATTCTATTTAGTTGATATATAAATGGATTTTGTGCCCTGAACCGCTTTTTCTGGTTAACAGGGACTCTACAAATTTGGGTGTGACAAAGGGGTTTGGTAGCCATTTTGAACGAGGCAGAAGAAAAAGTAAATGAACGAAACAAAAACGTTTCACTTGTGGCAGAGGGAAACGGTGCTTTATTAAAATGCCGTTCGAGTTCTAGCCTGGGAGTTTTTGCCTCCATCAGCAGAAGTAACGAGGTGGCACCCAAAGACAAATATCTATGACGGATCCTGTCCTTGGATCATCATTCTTTTATCCCATTACTTCACTTTCCTCCACCCCAAATTCTCTCACTTTTAGTTCATCCGCGGGAGATATCCCAGAGACAGGGGCCTGCCCCTGCACAGCCGTGGTGTTCGCTGGGGGCCTGCGGCCGACGAGTACAAGACAGCACGGACTTGGTACTCTAAGACGTATCAAACGTGAGGACCGCTGGGAGTTGTTGAGGCACGATGGGTTTTGTTGCCGGTGGCCCTGTGACTTGGGGTCATGCCATGGGGTGGAGGCACCCCCTGCCTTTCTTGGAGCAGCAGCCACTGGCAGCTCCACGGCCAAATTCACCCACAGTATAGGCTCAGAAGACACCGGTGCCTGGCGGTCTCATTGCAGTGAGTACAGCCTGGGAAAGGGCTTTACGATGAATATTACCACATCTTAGAAACAAGAAGGAGACTGTCACATAAAGACGTGCAGACTGGTGAGGGAAATACAAGGGAGAGAGCCTGTAGGTGTTTCTTAGAGCCGAGAGAGAGGGAGAGAGAGAGAGAGACAAAGTCGTTGAGGTCCAGGAGGGGAGACAAGCTAATGGCTGGGTTTGAAGGGAGCCCACCCCTGGGGCGTGTGACTTCAGCGCCGTGGCCCAGAAGCTGCTCTGTCAGTAACTCAGAGGTGATCAGACTCTCCCCCACTCCCAAAACTTATTTTATCCTCTCTAAGTATGACTACTCGTCCTTTACTTGGTGGAGGAGAAGTCAAATTGCCAAGTGGATGGGGAGCTTGTATGAACGGGTTGGCAGATTCTCACGTACAGGAGAGCTCTGTTCAGAAAGCAAACTGAAAACACACCATGGCTTGGCAAGGACGGACCTCCGAAGCAGCAGTACTGAATAAGAAGACATGGGAGATGGGTGACCTTGAGCGCTGATGCTCCTGGAGCCACATATGTCCGTCTGAAAACCATCTAAAGAGACCCCGGACCACCGTGGATATCAGATACCCCTGCTTTCCTCCTGCACAGTCTTTGACCTCTACCTTCTGAGCTCCATACTGACTGTTGACGTCATCATGATGGTGGTAGTTCCTGGTTTTGCCATCACCTCTCTGTCTCAATTGGAAAGAACAATAAGTGCTGTAGAGGAAAGTTAAACAGTAGTTCTCGTTTACACAGACAGTATGGATCTTTGTCTTTGAAGGAAGGACTAAAGGATCAAACAGAGGAATATTGTTGAATATTCCTAATTTGGAAGCTCTGAGTTTTGCGTGACATTTCTCTTTGAGAAGGATGCTTTTCCTTCGTATGATGGTAAAACTAATAAACAAGACATCTGTGTGGGCTCAGGCTTCTGCAGTTTCTCTATAAGCCTAACCAAGGCAAGACACAAACTCAGGGAGAATTGTTTTACTTGTAATAAAAATGGAATACACATGGGAGGAAGAGTTCCTGTTTCACCATAACTTAACAAATGGAAACAGAGAGGTTATTACACTTGGATCAATCAGGGACAATGATGACACTGATCTTGGGGAGGGTGGCAAAGCGTGTTGTCAGGTAAGATGTGCTTTGAGGTAAAACGATACAGTGTATGGATTGACAAATTAGAGTTGGTTGACGATGGTTTATTGTTTGTGACATTATTGCCCGAAGGACAGATGAGAGAAAAATCAAAAATTGTATTTAACTAGAGTTAATAAAATCGGCTGTAAGACGCATTTACAGAAGTTACATATGTTTTCAAATATGGTCAGTGGACAGGCTGGCTCTCTGCAAACTGGTTCACATTCAGAATATGTGTAATTATTTTACACTCTGAGGCAACGCTTCGGAGTTTTCCTTCATGAAGGAAAACAATCAGATGTTGGGGAGAGGGTACGTTTTTTTTGCCTCAGAAGCAGACACAATCCTTTTACCTTTAAAGCTGACTTGAGGTTATTCTAGAAGAGAAGTTCATTTCTTAGAGGGAAGAAGTGTTTCGATGTGCAGACGCTTGGGGCATTTACTTACTGTTCATCCAAAAGCAGCTAAAAGATTCCTTTCCAGAATCCTTTTATCACTACTAAGCTATGCTCATTAAACCAGATGAGCATGAACAGCTCTGTTTCAGAGGTCGTCGGAAAGTCCTGGTAGGTGATTAAAATGTTGCACAGAATCTGCCTAATCATCCCAGCCCACGTCACCCCCCCCCCCAGGGAGGACTGATGCATAAGAAACGTAAACATGTGCGTGAACCGCGAGCCCGTACCTTTTCATGCTAAATGTGGTTCCCCACGTCTCCTCTGATTAGAGGTGTGCTCTGAACAGGCCGAGACGGGGCCATGCCGAGCAATGATCTCCCGCTGGTACTTTGATGTGACCGAAGGGAAGTGCGCCCCGTTCTTTTACGGCGGATGTGGCGGCAACCGAAACAACTTTGACACAGAGGAGTACTGCATGGCCGTGTGTGGCAGCGTCAGTAAGTGGACCTTCCTCGAGCCTGGCCACCTTTCGTCTTTCTCGCCACTGACTCTGCTGTCTGTAACAGATTGGTTTTCCTGGTCCTTGGGAACGGGTCTGTTGCTCCCACTAACCACGTTCTCTGTCCACCCCTCTAATTGCCGGGCGTCTCCTCGCCTCTGTTCCACCCCCCTGAGCACACCGCTCCGTCTTTCTCTAATAAAGCATGGCCCTGGATGTGTTTTCTACTAGCTGTGGTGCATTCGTCTTGCAATCTTCTGGGGACTTCTTTTGAGTGCCTCTCTTTAAGCCAAGCTGGAGTCGCTGTTGTGTCTTCTCAGCTGTCTTCTGCAAGTGTCTACATATGTGTTTGTGCACCTGTGTGTTCGGGTCTGTGCATGAGCAGTATGTGTGCAAACAAGGCTTACCACCGGAAGCCTGGCTGATGGAGCTTTGGCTGCCCTGGCAAGGCGGGTTGTTGTGTTTAAGTTATTTCGTAACATGTGACTTTGATTGTGGCAGCAGTGAATGTGATTGAATTAAGCATATGCACTTCAAATGCCGGAGGATAGAAGGGCCCCAGTGGCCTCGGAGCTCTCGCTGGGACAGTTGCAATATCAATTTTTCGTGTCTTCTCTTGGAAACAGAAGAAAATTCTTCACTTAACGTTAGAAACGTTGAATGACAAGAGACTTGGGTAATATAATTTTCCAAGTCTCTTCTCTCGAATTTTCAGCTCTTCATAACTCCAGGGAATAAAGACATAAAATGACAGTGACTCAAATGTGAGATAAAACTTTTTCCACAGAGGTAGCACTCAGGAGGTAGTGAACCAGACATAGGGGACTTCTGTTCTTGTTAACGGCCTTCCATGTGAAAGTCCCAATTTTATTTATTTACTGTTGTTTGTGAGTGGGAGATTTGAACTGCTCAAGAAATAATTACTCAGCTTAAGAAATTAAAGATTAAACGCGGCGGCTGTGCATTTCTTTTTTGAGAGACGTCGGGCTTTTCTCTTGCTCTCGTGAAGGTGACAGGTACCATTTTCTGCCTGGGATTCCTAGGAATTATATAAATTGTTTTCCACCGTGATCATGGGCTTACGCTAAACAACAAAAGGACCTGCCCCATTAAGACCTTCTATTGTGAAGCCGGGTATCTAAGTAGAATCTAATGGAACAGTTCCTATTGGTCTCCTGGGAGAAGGATGACTCCATTTCTATCTTGTGTGAGAGCAGGTGTAGGAATTGGTAACCCCAAGGGCTTCTTTTCTGGCTGCCATTGGATGATGGTAGCTTCTAGCTCAAAAGACTCCTTTCTTCAGTTTTAAACAAAGAAGTTAATTAGGTCAGGTAACATGGAACACAATGGGGGATTCTGTTGCCTGGAGCCTCTTGAACAAAGGACTTTTGTTACAGAGATTCTAACTGGCTTAGCTGCTGAGGGAGATTTCCTGGCAGATTTCCGACTTTTTTCTCCATTTCCCTGAGGTGGATTTATTTTTTGGAATATAAATTTGTGTGTGTGTGTGTGCACATGTAATAAGAAAAAGAGTTTTACAAATTACTGGCAGTGAAAAATTTGCCTTGAGTTAGAAATTATTCCCCTGCCCCCCAAAACTCTACTCCAGCCCATTACACACACGATGTCCACTTCATCAGTCCAATTTGACTTAGGCTGGGAGTGGGCCATGGGCACCACAGGTCAGTCAGGGCCCCTAATGGGGCCCTGGATGGCACGCCTTTTGCTGAGAGCTTCGCCAAAGGTAGAGACTCCCAACAAAGGTGTAATGGATCAGCCAGGAAGTCCATATTTAGTTTCAGAAGGGGAGGTAGGGTGTAGAGTAATTTATCAAGAAAGCAAATGCAAGAGGCTGAGGGTCAGTCAGAAGTGTGGGCAGGTCTAAGTGGACAGTAAAACTCAACACATGGCCCAACCTGCGAGCTAGAGGTGCCCTGTGAATGGGTGATCGGTGTGGATCCTTGGGAATTGGAGATGCTTGGCACTAAGGGAGAATGAGAGCAGGAAATCCTCAACAGGTTGCTGGGAAATTCTATTGGAGACCAAATACCCAACACTCTAAGGTATTACCGTGGAAATAGATCTCTTAGGTTTATGTTTACTTTGGTTCCATGCAGGGGCCCAACCTCAGGGTATTTGTTTGGTTCTGTTTTTCATCCAATGTCTTTGTTTTTGTTTTTCCCTTTAGTCAGTAGAATCATGTAAGTTTCAACCATCATTCGCACGTTTCTATTTTTTGTTTTTAGTTACGTTCTCTTATTTTCTCCGTAGTGTCCCAAAGTTTACTCAAGACTACCCAGGAACCTCTTCCCCAAGATGCTGTTAAACGTATGTTGACATTCACTGGAGGGGGTTGGGGCAGGGAGGACGTAGTCCAGTGCATGGCTGGATTATAACTCCAGCATCATCACCTTCTTTGCATGGTTTTGTGTGTCTCCAACACCTGTGTTTCAATAAAATGTTTATTTCCGTTGCTTTGCTTTGTAATTATGTCCGGTTTTGCCAGACAACTTCAGATGCCGAGCTAAGAGCATTGACTAAACTTGTATTTCTGATCATTTTTTTTCAATTTAGTGTGGTTCTATTATGTATCATATATGTAGTATTGTTGTGTTTTAATTGGCATCACTATTTTATTTCTTAAAGCTGTCAAGATGGCCACAGTTTAACGAGAGGCCACATATGTAGAAGTGACTGGTTTCCCGGAAAAATACATAATATGCATGCATTGTACTAACTCGTGGACTAATGTGTATGCACAGACTTCAGTTCTGTGTTGTAAGGCACGTGTGGAGCCGTAGGAAGTGAAAGAGCCCGTCTAGATTTCCTCATCACCTCTTCTTCCTCTCCCCGAATGCACACTAATGGGACAGAAGTGCCCGACTTTGGGTTTTATCATAAGGTTGTAGAAGATTCATCTGAAGAAATCTTGCATCAGCCAACCTTAGAATGTCTGTGTTTTGTGATGATTCCACTTGGCGTATTAGTCTAGCTTGATTTTTAAAATGTGGTGTTAAAGCACACTAGTAGTTATTTTAAAATGTGGATTGTATCCAAAAATAGATTTATACATCATTAGGTTAGGGATGATACACACACGCGCGCGCACACACACACACACACACTGTTGTGCTTATGGTTGTTGGAAAAAGAGATACAATTCAGCTCTAGTTCATATATAATGAAAATTAGCATTTATTTATATTATCCTGGAAAAAAAAAACCTGGTCTCCAAATTGATCTTTTAAAAAAAGATAAATAGGGCGCCTGGGTGGCTCAGTTGGTTAAGCGACTGCCTTTGGCTCAGGTCATGATCCCGGAGTCCCGGGATCGAGTCCCATATCGGACTCCCGGCTCTGCGGGAAGTCTGCTTCTCCCTCTGACCTTCTCCCCTCTCATTCTCAGTCTCTGTCTCTAATAAATAAATAAATAAATCTTTAAAAAAAAAAAAAGATAAATAAGTGGCACTTGGGTGGCTCAGTTGGTTAAGCACCCGACTTTTTTTTTTTTTTCAAGATTTTATTTATTTGACAGAGAGAAACCCAGCGAGAGAGGGAACAGAAGCAGGGAGAGTGGGAGAGGGAGAAACAGGCTTCCTGCCACCGAGCAGGGACGATGTGGAACTTGATCTCAGAACCCTGGGATCGTGTTTTGAGCCAAAGGCATCCGCTAAACAACTGAGCCACCCAGGCACCCAGAATCCGACTCTTGATTTCCACCTTGATCATGATCTCATGAGTCGTGAGATTAAACCTCCCGTTGGGCTCCACACTCAGCAAGGAGTGTTCTTCTTTCCTTCTCCCTCTACCTCTGCTCCTCTGCACTTGTGTACTCTTTCTCTCTCTCTCAAATAAATAAATCTTAGGGGCACCTGGGTAGCTCAGTTAAACATCGGCTTTCGGCTCAGGTCATGATTCCAGGGTCCTGGAAATGAGCCCCTCTTCAGGCTCCCTGCTTAGCAGGGGAGTCTGCTGCTCTCCCTCTCCCTCTGCCCCTGTGCACTCACTCATATAAATAAATAAAATCTTTAAAATAAATAACTTAAAAAAAATCTTTAAAAGATAAGTAAAATTTAAAAAGATAAATAATAGAGAATTATGTAATTTACAAATAATTTCATCACTGACCATCACATTTTTTTAATGGTCACCATAAGATTCACATTCATTCACTTTATATATAACTTGGGGAGGATGTGGGGATTTTACTACTACAGTCAACGTATTTTCTGTGATTGTGACAAAGCATTTTTTTCCCAACAAAATCAAAAGTGTGGCAAGTAAGTCGACACAAAGAACCAGAGAAAACTGGGTATTACACTGTAGGATTAATAATATATTGATCTTTGTGGCATGTTGCAATTTACCAGGCGTTGTCACGGATCATTTATTTTTCTCAGGAGCACTTTGCAGGCATTTTCTTCATGTCCTTTATACATAGGAGAAAATGAGGCTGTGAGAGCCATCAAATGTGTCAGGATCAGTTTTGAAACATAAATGATTTTGTGGCCATACCCTGCACTCCATACAACCGAGGATCTAATTCTGTTTTTTAGGTTAGAAAAATTACATTTGAAATTCAGAGTGTATTTTAAGAATACAGAAAATAAAATAACAGAAAGAGGAAGAATATGAAAAACTTTTTTCTAAATGCAGTGAATATAGCGTCCCTCAGTAACTATCTTTCCCCCTTTTATAAAGAAAAATTCATTTTGTATCATCTTAGCATATAAAAGAATTCTATTTTTCCAATTTTTATTAATTAACGGAAATGAACATTATTTGATAAATTAATTTCATGAGGGTCTCTGGGTGGCTCAGTCGATTAAGTGTCTGACTCTTGATTTTGGCTCAGGGTGTGATCTCAGTTATGAAATCGAGCCCCACACCGGGCACTGGGGTCTCTCTCCCTCTGCCCCCACATGTGCGTGCTCTCTCGCTCTCTCTCTCTCTCTCTCTCTCTCTCAAATAAATAAAATCTTTAAGAAATATATTTTTAAAAATTTCTTTTATTTTCATGAAATTCTTCAGTCCTCAGCTCTCCCAAACAGACCGTGAAAATCTCTCATCATTTTCTCTTTTCCAGTAATATTCTCCAACTACTTGTAGTGTATTTGGGTCATGACACCTTTCCATCCTAGGAGGGTGAAGTGGTTTTGGCAGCTCTATTTTCTTGTCTATCTCCAGAGACGATTCATCACAGCAAGTGTAGGGTTCTGCAGTGCTAGTACAAACAGACTAGAGAAAGCATATAATTTCTGGTTATTTATAGCCTGTGCAGTGATGCGATCTTATTTATAGCAGAGTTACACATTGGAATTAAAGAAGTCACGGTCATCTGGAGGTCAAATGCAGATAGCAGAATGCAGTCAGAGAAATGAGCCCAACGAGAAGGTGCACAAGCCCATTAGATTTGCCTCCTTCCCCAACCTAGGGCTCCGTCAGAGGGTCTCTCTTCACCAACGTGGTTGTTTATGGGTTTCTGGGTTGGAGTTGCTTCTAGTCAAATAATAAATATGAAATGAGATAGAAACGCTCCTCAGTTAAACTGATGTAATATTGCATATGTGGGGAAAATCTGTGATGGTCTACACTGTAAATTCAGTCATTTTCCCGTAAAAACATATCATAATCCTATATTCCTAGATTTTAAATCTGTGTCATAAAAACCATCTTTGATTATTGCAATTGTAAAGAGCAACTGATTTTTTTTTTTATTTTGTTGTTGTAAATAAGAATCTAAACCACAGATAAAAAAAAGAGAGCAACAACAGGCTAAGGATTTTTCATTTTACTCGTAAACTTGTGGATTTGAATCCTTTATAAAATCTTTTTCCTGTTTGAGATGAAGTATCGGATGAGACCAGAGTTGTTTCTGACATTCATCTGGTGTCTGCCCCTTTGTGTTTGTGAACAACAATTAATCTTAGGTGAGCATATAAATATTTATTGATTCGTTTATGTTTCAAATATGGGAGAATGATTTTTTTTCCTAGCGTTCTTCCCGTCAGATGGCATCTCAAAAGGCAAACCGACTGCCTCCTTAATGGCATTTAATGTCACCCAGAACATCGGGCCAGGATTTAGTCAGCTGACTGCACTGAAGGGTCTGGCCAAAGAGAACGACAGATGACTCACCTTCGGCTCTCTTCTTGCAGCGAGTTGTGATACAGACAATAGTTAAACCAAGGTCTCTCAACCTTGACACTAATGACGTTTGGGGCTAATTTGATCTTGTGGATGCTGTCCTGTGTATGGAGAATGTTTAGCAGCATCCCCGGCCTCTACCCACAAAATGCCACCCCAACTATGATAACTTCAACTGTCTCTAGACTTTGCCAAATTGTGGCCTGGGGCAGGGAGGGGCAAGATCACCCCTCTCCCCGCATTGAGAGCCTCTGCTCTAGACGAGGTGAGCCCACATCTGATTCAAAGATACAACTAGGCTGGAGTAAACAGGAACACTCTCCATGAACTTGAGGGCCTATGGGTGTGCTACATGTCAGAAGCCTCCAGTTCTGGACAGATGTTAATGAATTTGTTAGACCGCCATGCTGGCTCTCAGCGTGTACAAGGTAGGATAGAAATTGCTATGCTGTCTGTAAGGTAGTTAGAGGTCTCATAGTCTTTCTACTCTAATGTGAGTGCTATTAGGGAAACAGACTAACCCAGCAAGCCCCTAGGTTGGAAGTAATGGTTCCCCCGTGCAGCACCCCCTCCTCCTCTATCTGTTTTGCAGAATCCCAGCATATCCTAGAGATCGGCCGTCTGTGGTGATGCCACATGGCCTTGCCACACAGGTCACTTGGCATTGAGGATGTACCTTGGGATTATGTTTGTGGCCTGAGGGTCTCTGCAAAGGCTAGATCTGGCCTCATGCAGGATCCAGAAAGGGAAAAGATTGTTTTGTACCCCTGTCAAAATGGTTGAGAGAGAGTAGACTAATACACTTCCAGAGAATATAAAAATAATGAGGACATAGTAAATCAGGCCAAATCGCCATCCCCAAGTTCTAAGGCTGCTGCCTGAGAAGCTCACAGTTTGCAGACTCACAGTGCAGCCTTTGAATGGAATGTGCCACCTTCACCCTAGAGTTGTCATATCCTGTCCTAATGCCCAGGCATTCAGTCTTTGATCAGACTTGGACCGTTGTTCTCAGTCACATTGTACTTATTCTTCTGATTGTGAAATAACAAATATGAGTTCCCATTAGCACATTCTCGAATACTAATGGAACTATGATATTTTTATAAAGCTGCCAGGCATTATTAGTAGTAATTAAAATCACTTAAAAGATTTGGGAGTGCATTAAATTACATTCCACCTCAGTGACAGTAAAATCTATTAGATTGACACATAGGAGAAGCCACATCTTTGGTTATCGAGAAATGAGCAGAATGGAAAGTGGCTTTTTCCTCCAAGTTTCATAGGGACAAATACCTAAGATGGACAGGAATCGATTTGCTCAGCAAACTACCATTAAAAAAAAAAAAAAAAAGCTCATTTACTCAGAACAGTAAAAAATGCTCATTATATATGTATGTGCTCTGTTCTTCAGCTATTTCCAAAGACTGTAAGTAGAGAGTTTGATAAAAGCTTTGCCAAAAGTTTTTCGTAAAAGACCAGAGAGTTGATATTTTAGGTTTTGCGGGCCATGTGGTCTCTGCGGTACATGCCCAACTTGGAATCCTAGCGTGAAGGCAGCTGTAGAGAATAGGCAAACAAACAGATAGAGCCGTGCTTCAAAAAAAAAAAAACATTATTTACAAAAAGAAGACCATCATGTCAACCTCTGACTTAATAAAGCTGTTATTTCTTGACAGTTTTATGGATGAGATGAGACCCAAGCATGTGGTAGGATTAAGTACCAATATAAAGTAAAATACACAAGCGTAGGGAAAGACTGGTGTGGAAGGCCAGAGCAAAATGAAATTGCTTTTATCCTGAAGACCTCCACAGAGCTTAACAGCTCTGGCTGGCTTTTCCTGCTACAATTTCTTGGAAAGTAGATAAGGTTGCCGATTGTGACTTTTCGAACCCCTCTGTTGAGCAACTCTGACAGGTCGTCTCTTCATGAGCCACCATTAATGAAGCTGAGACTAGCTCCCGACACCTGGACAGAAAGCAGCGACGGTGGGGGGAGGCAAGACGTTCTGGATGCCAGTCATGAGGGCTGTTGCTTCACAGGTGGTTTTCAGATTCAGGCTTGAGGTTGCTCTTAAATTTGGGTGCATGGCGCTCAATCGGAGAGAGAGATTAATAAAAATAACGCCAGGCTTCATTCTTCCACGTTCCTCTCACATATTTGACAAAATTCCCACATCCAGTACGTGTCCATAACACATAAAAAAGAAATGTAGCTTGACTGGAGGAAACACGGCGGCGTAGATTACATTTTTATTACCTTACGTCCGCAGGACACACTGATAGTCTGCCAACTGTGATCGCATTGGCTCTAAAACAAGCCTGAAGCGAGGGCGTGGCCGGGGGTGCGGGGAGAAGGGCCTTTGTTCTTTTTTCCCTTCCTTTTTTAGAGAATCTGCACCCCTATTTAAGGGTCACACACTGTTTTCACATTACACGTGGCTCCTCTCGCTTGGACTTGGTGGGTGCGACAAATATTTGGGTTCAGAACGTGGTAGGGATTTTAGTTATTCTGGAATTAGAGAAATGGAAAGACTTTTTTTTTCCCCCTTTGGTTAATGTCAGGGTGGCCATCTGCAAGCTTTGCCTTGTTTCCAGATTAAATTTTTGCCTAAAATCTTCCTCTATAGGTTCATATTTCACCTATCCGTGAATGATCCTCTTTGTCACCTCGGGTATAAATCACAGCCGTTTCGAGTCGCCCTGGTACAGGCTCTGTGTAAAATAGCATTGCCAATGATAAAACAATGACTGGTATAGGTCTTAATTTACTTTCATCTCCTCTTGTCAGCGCTGTAGAGATAAATTGCCTTTCTCCTGACAAAAGGAGACTAACCAGATTTTCTTGTTAGAATCTAACATTAGTATATTGACTCAATGCCATTCACAGGCCTCTGTTTGGGGGAAAACATTCTGCCCCATGGCCTGGTGGAGGTAGTCAGACTCGTTACTGTTTGAAGGTGAAGTTATCACTCTTTTTGTATCCTGAGCCCTTCTTGACTATAACATTATGTGCCTCCTCGAGATGGGGGAATCAACCGAATATCGAAATGACAGAGGCCGTGTTTCTTGATGCCTGTAGTGTTTCGACTCCACATTGTTCCCCGCCCCCCCCCCACCCCGGCATGAAATGGAGTACTATGTAGTGATGATACAGTTAGAACTGAAATGAACTAAAAACATGGCATAAACTTTGATTTATTGGCTGAATTTGATCATGTCTCTAATACAGAGGTCCTCCAAAAAGACCAGGGGAGTGATTTCTAGTGCATTCTGAAGATACCAGTTTTTACTTTGTTTCTAAGTAACTTTCCTAAAGAGTATAAAGCTTTCTCAGGGGAAATGCTAGAAGGGAAATGTTTATTGGCATCACGTCCCCAGTGATGGTGGGTGTGTTTTGTTACACGCGCATTGGGGGCAGCATCGGGGTTCATTAATAAACTCAAAGCAATGGGGCACCTGGGGGGCTCAGTCGGTTAGGCATCCGACTCTTGATTTCAGCTCAGGTCATGATCTCAGGGTTGTGAGATCGAGCCTCACCCTGGGGGACTCTGTGCTGGGTGTGGAGCCTGCTTAGGATTCTCTTGTCTCCCTCTCCCTGCCCACCTCTGCACGGGGCACTTTCTATTTCTCTCTCTCTCTCTCTCTCTCTCTCTCTCTCTCTCTCCCACCCACCCACACACACACAAATGAAAAAATAAAATAAACTGAAAGCAAATGAATATACACACCCCCTCCACCCACCAAAAAAAAAGACAGAGAGCACTCTGACAGGTACTAAGAGAGATTGCAATGTGAAGGAAACATTATGGCCTACATTGCAAAATTGTTACAACTGAAATGAACCCCCCCACCTCCCGCACATGTGTGGAAAAAAATGTCTCCCTTAGTAGCTGGTTACCAATGTGATAGCACTTGGCATTGAGACAAAGAAGCAAATCTGTGATTGTCTTATTCTGGGGGAGGAGGACTTCCATGAGAACCCCTCACCCTCTTCTGCTCTATCCCTCAGCAGACTGTGACCATCCTAAAGCATCCTGTCATATCTTTCTCTTCCTCAAAACAACTCGCATTGTCTCCTCACAGCCCTCACCTGATCTGCCCCTCATTTCCTTTCTGCCTCTCACGCTTCTCTCTTCCTTGCTGCTTCAGCGCTGGCCACACTGACCTTGCTTGCCCTGGAACTCTCCAGGCGCACTCACCCCTGAGGGCCTTTTTGCTAGTTTCTGTGTCTCCCTGCTGCATTCTTCAGGGAGTGACAGGAAGTGGGGCTTCAGCTTTGTCTAAACACACCTTCTCGGGTTTGACCCAGCCTGGCCTCCCGCCCACCCCAGCTCCCTTCCCCCGCACTCCTGATTCTTCCCAGCCCTGTTCTAGTTTTCTTTTTCTCCATAATACAAATCACATTCTAACAATGTGACTTGTTTCTGGTTTGTTGTGTTTTTTTTTTTTTTTTTTTTGAGGTGATCGTTTCTCTCACTAGACTATAATTCCATAAGAACAGAGGTCTTTGTTCTGCTCGTTGGTTTCTCCCGTGTGTCTCACATTCGGTATGGATGGTGATATTTGTTAAACAGAGGAATAAAGGAATGAACAAACACACTCAAGGTGGCACAGTCTACATCCGAGCTGCCATCTCGGCTTTTCCGATACCTCTGACCTCCCCCGTTGCCGAAAAGCAAGAATGAAGTTTCTGTGGAAAGTATTAGTCATCTAGAATCCACTGGATTTTTGGAACCAGAATGTTCACCTTGAGGCAATAACGTGCTATGAGTCAGAACTGCTTTTCTGTAGCATTTGTTTTTGTTTGGTGTTACATTCAGACACCCATTCTTGGTATTGGTAGGTATATCCTACCATATTTTACCAGGCAGTTGTGAGACTAACCTAAGAAAATTAATATGAGGGGGCGCCTGGGTGGCTCAGTGGGTTAAAGCCTCTGCCTTCAGCTCAGGTCAGGATCTCAGGGTCCTGGGATCAAGCCCCGCCTCGGGCTCTCTGCTCAGCAGGGAGCCTGCTTCCCCGCCTCTTCTCTCTGCCTGCCTCTCTCCCTACTTGTGATCTCTCTCTCTCTCTCTGTCAAATAAATAAAAATCTTTAAAAAAAATCGATATGAGGGTCGTTTGAAAAGTTAAAAACCCATGCGTATGATGGTGCCAGGCAGCTAATGATGCAGCGGCTAGAGGTTAAAACCCAGAGCTAAATGTGTCTAACCCTGCAGGTTTAATCTAGTTTTCTGCAAAAGGGGAATATGTCCAGTGAACTTCCTTGCAACTGAGCCCATCTGAGCAGGGGCCAAAGCCTAAAAGATCATCCAGGTTCACGCTCTGTGAGATCTTTTGCCTGACCCCTGTCTCATAACCCTACTTCTGCCAAAACGTTGGGTGGAGGTCCTTTGCCAGATGGCATTCAGGGCAGGAACAGCTGTTGGATAGACCATAGGTTGATAGATCATAGCGAAGCATGTTTTTTGCCAATTCATGTTGTTCATTAACAAAAGCAAATACTTTCCAGTGCCCTGAACATATCAATGGATTAGCCCTTTTCTGCTCTAAATATTAACTTTATAAGCCTTTTCCTGGTTTACCTAATCCTAAAGTCAGACATATTTGTGGGTCAGAGATAGGAGGAATTATGTTAAATGCACAATAAATGTAATGGGGTGATTTTTCCTCCCCCCCCACATATTAAATGAGGACATGTTTGGAAAGCACCTTGCGCAGTAGTAGCTCATCAATACAGGCTGTTATTATTTGGCCAACTTGGAAATGTGAGCCGAGATCAGAGTTTCTCCCGGGAGAGCCCCCCCCCCCGGCCCCCCGGAGGTCTCTGGACAGGATGAACTGCCATATGGTAGCTTAAAAAAACACAACCAAAGTAAACCCTCATAAGGCCAGTTTGTTTCTACTTTTCTCCATTGTTAAGATGACCTGTGCTTTAAATGACCTGTGATAAACAGCTCCCCATTCCTTTGCACCTGTCATTCCTTGAGCCACTCTTTTCCCAAAGGAAGCACCTTGAAAGGGCAGGGACAAAGGGCACAGGTTTCCTGCATCTACCCCCTGCGCTGTCCTCGTTATCTTGCGTCTGGCCCACCCTGGACTTTATCACAAACCAGCAGCTGTTCCTGGTGGTGATCATGTCGTGGGGATATTAGAGAAGCAGAAGCCGAGCTCTCCTCCTTAAAGTGTTCTCTCCTGCCTCCGTACCAGTTGCAGGGTAGTGATAATGAAATATTAAATTCATTTTCAGATATCAACATGTGCCATCATTCTTCTGTCCTTGACTGGACAGTGATCTGGTTTGCCAGTTGGTAGGAAGACAGGAGAACTTCACTTGGGCTAATTGAGACGGAGCGTTAGTGTGAATGGCTAAAATGCTTGAATTAAAGATTAAAAGAGAGACAGCTTCCTTCAAAGTCTTCAACGAAGAGCAGTAACAAGGGCCGCTAATAACGCTTTCCTCAAAGAGGAATATTGGATTAAATGGAATAAATCAGTAATACAGTATTTGTATTTATTTCCACTTGCCTAAAAAGAAGGTTTAATACTTGAAATATTCTTAATCCTATTAAATATACCTTGCATGCTCATTTCTGTAATATTCTTTTATTCTTAATATTATAAAGCTACATTTTAACATAAGCTAATGAGATTATACTGACTCAGATATCAGTGTTTATCTCCTTTCCATAAAATAGTCGACAGTGTTTGCAAATCATGAGTTGGAGAAAACCGTACAATTTGCCCACCATAAAAGTTGGGTGGAGAACTTTCCTACTTGTAGTAACTTCAGTAAATCCAGTTTTCCAGATGCTGTGTTATGGTTTGACACGTAAAAGCTGGACGGCTATCTAGATCAGTAAAAAGAACCCCAAACGTTCACACATTTTCATTTATTCAAAATGGAAAATACAGTGTGCCTCATTCTGTCATGCTGCTGGATTGTACTGTGCAAAAGAACTTTAACGTTTTTGTGTTTAAGCTGTACCCACAAAGATGGGGGAAAAATGATTAAAACCCTGGGAAGCACGTTGAAAATGTTAAACATCACTTCCATTTCAAGTGGGGAACATTGATGAAGTTAAATATACTTGCATATTGATTTGCTTGAATTTGTGCGGAAAAACACTTGCCTTTGATTTCCTTTTTTTAAAAAAAAAGGATTTTAAGTTGAAAATTACTTCTCAGTCTTAAAAAGTAAGGACTTCTTTTCGGTCATTTGGGGGCCTTCTCTGGGGGTCATACCAAAGGTCTTTTAGAAAAATATATATTCCTGGGGCGCCTGGGTGTCTTAGTCGTTAAGCGTCTGCCTTCAGCTCAGGTCATGATCTCAGGGTCCTGGGATCAAGCCCGGCATCGGGCTCCCTGCTTAGTGGGAAGCCTGCTTCTCCCTCTCCCACTCCCCCTGCTTGTGTTTCCTCTCTCACTCTCTCTCTTTCTCTGTCAAATAAATGAATAAAACCTTTAAATATATATATATATATTCCTTTCCTGTGGGTGGTACCTCATGGTCCTGCCTGTAATTCGTTTTCAGTGGATGCGAAATAAAAGTAGCTTACTTTTTCTATGGTTTGCATAAGCTCTAAGATTTGAAGGACATGTGATGAGCAAAGGGAAAGAGGAGGGCACTAAGGACTGTATACACCCCCTTAACTCATGGAGTGGCATCTCGTTTTCCCCGTGCACCTAGGCTGCTGGCCTGATAGGTGAGGAAGCAGGGGCACAGACGACTCATGTTAGCTGCCCTGGATCGCAGCTAGTCTAAGAAAGACTGAAAGCAAGGTGTGCCTCATTGCAAAGCTCATGCTGCTTTTCCCCCGTCCGCTGTTGAAGTACATTCTCCCTCATCTACCCCCCAGGAGGTAGGGGCAGATGCTTTTTAATCTGTAATGCCCTGTGCAGGTCCCAGACCTATTGACTCACAGTCAATCCCCTGGTGGAGACAGAGGGCTGAACACACAAGTGTTTTGAAAAATAACCCCAGGCATACGCCCCGCCTTCTCCTTCCACTTGAAAGCACCCTCTGTATAGATACCTAAATTGCTGTTATTTTTTAAAAAATAATTATTACACAGTGGTTCAAGAAGAAGGGAAGAAATCTGAGCAAATATCCCGCTTTAAAATTAAAGATCTTGGGACATCTGGGTGGCTCAGTGGGTTAAGCCTCTGCCTTTGGCTTAGGTCATGATCTCAGGGTCCTGGGATCGAGCCCCGAATCGGGCTTTCTGCTCAGTAGGGATCCTGCTTCCCCCTCTCTCTCTCTGCCTACCTGTGATCTCTCTTTCTCTCTGTCAAATAAATAAATCAAATCTTTTTTAAAAAATTAAAGATCTTCCTTATGTAACAAAAATGTCTGATTTCGGATGAAATCTTGAAGCCTTTGGACTGTGAAGATTCCAGGTGTTTTTTCTCAAAGCATGTGTGGAAGACATTTATCTTAAAATTCTGTTTCAAGGGATGCCTGGTTGGTTCAGTCAGTTAAGCATCTGCCTTTGGCTCAGGTCATGATCCCGGAGTGCTCTGATGGAGTCCAGAATTGGGCTTCTTGCTCAGCAGGGAACCTACTTCTCCCTCTGCCTGCTGCTCCCCCTGCTTAAGCTCTCTCTCTCTCTTTTTCTCTCTCTCTGGCAAATAAATAAGATTAAATTTAAAAAGAATTTTGTTTCAAAATGGTTTAGCCATAAATACTTCTTATTTAAGTCCTCTTTGGGATATCATATCTCAAAGAGAGTAGTCAAATAATTAGGCAAAAATCAGTGATGAAAAATACTCAGAACATTGGTGATTTTTGAATAATCTTTTGAGTAAAATACCTGAGTTGATTTGACCTGAACACCTAATTTCTCTGTTTTGATTGAACATATTCGATTCTTTAAATCAAAATCTTTTTTTCCTTTTTTTTTCTTGTAAGCTCATATATACTCTGAATTCTCACTAATCAATACTAATCTTTTGGAAAACTGCTTGTATAGGGCATTAAAATTCACTCGACTCATGAATTAAAATATTTGTGTTTTGTAGTACACTCTTCAGTTTTATGGATATTTATGTTTCCATGTAATTTAGCAGTATATGTTGCAACTCAGTCATATTGCTTGGCAGTTTTAGTTGAATTCAAAATAGAAATCACTTTCTTTTTGACAACCGGTATAATGAATTGGCTGGCTGTTGTCAAATTTTGTGAAGGCAGAAAGAATCCTTCTGTGATTTCCGAAATACATTTATTGACGTTTACGGGGTTTGGGATAGTGTTTGAAACACTTTGTTACAAAAGGTGGCTTTGAAGTCAAGCTATCGGGAATACATAATGTAGAATTTACCTTTACTCTGTGGTGTGGTTATTCTGCAATAGACTGATTTTGAGATTTCTTCAGTTTCTGTAGGAATCATAAGATGCAATATTGATAACATATTTTACATTGAAGATTACAAAAGTTAATTTAGCAAGGCATAGGGATCTGGAACAAAATGTCTGTATTAAACACTGACTAGTTTTGCTCTGTGCATGCCTGTTTTGGAAAGAATTTTTAATATAACACTACACCCGCAGAAAGGACTGTTTTATAGATTTTCCTTCACCCTATACTTGAAAGGGGTGAAACATTTGTACCGTGCTGTGAAATGTCTCATGGTGTTCTCTTAAATAGCATTAACTTCTTGAATGTGCTTCTCTACTAAATTCTTTGTTCTGTAGTAAACAGAAAATACGGCTTCCATTGAAAAGACTGGATATTCTGTGTCTCTTCTCAAACCTCCTTCTTTCTACTTTATAGTTCCTACAACAGCAGCCAGCACCCCTGACGCCGTTGACAAGTATCTTGAGACACCTGGAGATGAGAACGAACATGCCCATTTCCAGAAAGCCAAAGAGAGGCTGGAGGCCAAGCACCGCGAGCGGATGTCCCAGGTAAAGTGACTTTTCCATCCTTTAGTTTACAATAAAGGAGAAATCTGGCCTTGGCCTCTGCCTTGAGTCTCCCTAGAGGCTCTATGACTGATGAATGCTTAGGGGCAGAAGGGGTCTTTAATTTTATCCAGATCTTTAAAGGTTTGCTCTAAGGGTACCAGTTTGGGGTGTTTAGAATCCTCCTTGAGCATGCCACATAGGAGAGATCCAGTCACCCTAAGAATAGCAGGATTTCATAAGCACAAATTAAATTATGTCTGTAGCATTCTCTCTGGTTTTATTACTTTTGTATATACATAGCCCTGTAACCATGATGTTATAAATTAAAATCCCTTAAAATGATCCATTAGTAAAGATGAGTATTTTTTTATTAGATGCCAAAATATAACTTTGAGCCTCACATTTCTTCCAAAGGCAATTCATAAGACCGTGGGAACTTAAAAGCAATGTGAACCATAATGATCATGTCATCTTATTTTATAAATGATCAATAATGCAACGATGGTTCAGGACTGTGGTTTCCCACTCTAGAACAAAGCAATATAAGGAACTCAAGAAATGACATTTGGAACTAGAACCTGCTTCTGGCACAATGCTCTTCTCACTATATTGTGGGGCAAACTGGCTTGTTTGGTTGGTTTTTTTTTTCTTTAGCAGATTCTTTATGAAACAAACTGAAAAATTCGTTCAAAACCTGGCTAATGTATACCTAATAATATTAATTACAATTTCTGATATGCCTATACCTGGTGCTAGATATCGTATTTATTAGAAATAGATAATAATTATAGCCCTTTCTCAAATGGGCTAATTTGAGAAAGGGCTAAAATTCTTCCTTCATTCCTTCCTTCATCCAACAAATATATATCAGCATTTCAGTTGCTGTCAGTTGCTTGTCAGTTACTGCCTAACTTGAAGCCTACAATTCGGAGTGAGAAAACCATAGGAAAAGTCAGATTTAAGGAAACATAAATGAGTGAATGAGGAAATCTCTCAGGTCAAAGTCAACCATTTTTGGTGTTACTCTTCTGTAGTAAATATCAGAAGGTATTACTGATTTTGGTAATATTTAGCACAAATACTTAAATTTTCCTTAATAGACGTTAAATAGGACTCATGGATTAGTCTGCCATATTTTTCTAAGACCACAGGAAGTCTTTAGAAGATTGGATTAGTCATGGGCTTTAATTTTTTGTATTTTCTGGTGTTTTAACATCAGGGGCCTTACTAACTCTAGGAGGCTGCCCCTCCCAGGGTTAGCCAGTTCCTAGAGGTAGCAAATGACTAGCCTTTAGGCACACCTTTCATAATCAAACCAACATCTCCAAAGCCCATTTCCCCCAGACACCTTCTTCATCTTGCTTTTACACTCTGACCCACTCCCCCTGTCCTGTTCACTTCAAGGCTAGGTACCAGACATCTAGGGGCAGCCCTATACCCGTATATCAAAATTGTTCAAACTACCCAAATCTAAGCCTGCTTCACCTGCTTAACCCTGACTCACCCATTCCTTTCCGAGGAAACCACCAACTCCTGGCTACATTTTCCCCTCACTTTCTCTGCCTCCCGACCCACCCTGGTGCTTCCCCTTATTCCTTCCCTCAGTGGCATGACATGCCGCCTCCTTTCAGGAACTGTGTGCGAGTAACAATCTTTTCAGGGGCATCTGTCGACCTCACTATATTTGAATATAAGAAGATCTATATTTTTATTTATTTATGTATTTATTTTAATAGAAACTATATTTTTTTAAATATTTTATTTATTTATTTGACAGAGGGAGATCACAAGTAGGCAGAGAGGCAGGCGGCGGGGCCGGGGGGGGGGAGAGGAAGCTCCCCGCTGAGCAGAGAGCCTGATGTGGGGCTCGATCCCAGGACCCTGAGATCATGACCTGAGCTGAAGGCAGAGGCTTTAACCCACTGAGCCACCCAGGCGCCCCTAAAACCTGTATTTTAATGTTTAATGTATCTAGAAAGACACAACACAATTACTTCTTTTTTATTTTTATAAGATGAGTGAGATGCTTTGATTTATTTTGGAATAATAACAAGGGAGGAAAAAAAAGTTAAAATACTTTGGCTCTGGAGTATAATGTGCAACTATAGTTTTTGGCCATGATGAAAACCTAAAAGCAAGTTGAACTAGTGGAATAGTGAGGTTTCACCTGAAAGCAATTCTTCTAGAAAATAGGATTTTTCATTAGGAAATACACAGGCTGATACATAATCACTGTTAAGAAAGCAGTTGAGTCGTATTTATTGCCCCTGAAATGGCATCTTTTAAACTTAAATCCTATCTCACTGCTTGCTTCTGAAGCTTTCAGAGCCTTCTTGCTGGCCTCAAATTCCATTTCAGGGGCAATGAAGTCCAAAAAAAGAATAATTAAAAAAAAATTAATACTGAAAGCTCCCGTTGGCATTTCCGGTGCCAAGTAACTTATTAGTGACTTTTTGATATACATGTCAAATTCGGATATTCTAGATCTTTCCTGGAATAGTAACTTAGTTTTAGTTTAGTACATCTATTTAACCATATAAATCTTTATGGAATTTCTTCATCTTGTAGTTATTAACTATATCTGACCTAACTTAAGACAAGTGATCCTAGAGCAGAGAATGCTGTCTGCTCATTCCAGTGGGCCCAGGAAAAACAGACGCCTGAGATTAACATTTATCTTCATCATCTGTGGTACTGAATTCTGAGGACTGTTTGCCTTTGAACTTGCCTGCCTGCCCCTTAAATCTCTATGTATTAGTTGTGATTTTTCTCTACATGAAACAGCCAAGTCTTTGAAGATCCATAAATCTGATGATACTGATACTTTTGTTCATTCAGTGGGAAATTGCTTTACAAGAATATATGGAGCAACCTGAGAATTTTAATTTATTTTTGTTGTAATTTTTGTTACTGTTTGTTTTCCTATGAGTACAGAGATTTGGGGGGGGGTTGGTGTTTGAGGGTTTTGTTATTTGGTTGTTGGGCATCATGATAACTAAACTTGTAGATTTCTATTGCCATATGTTCTGAATAGTGTCTAGCAAATGTAGGATTCTGGATAATCTATAAATGTTTTATTGTATATTTATATATCCTATAATAACTATACGTATTACTTATGGACTTGGCAATTTTAATATATCCTTAAAATGAAATTCTTCAAAATGAAATTTGACCTTCCTCTGAATTTATTATTTTTAAGATAATCGTCAGTATCTTAGGAAGAGTCCTTTTCCTGTCATCAAATCTAAGGAAACTTAGCTCACCTATTGAATTTGCCTTTCAACAATTTTATATAATTATAAATATAATTTATATATTTACTTACATGTATGTTTATATATTACATATAACTAGATATATTTATATAATCAGCTATATAAGAATATAACTTATATAAATCTATATATTATATATATATGTAATTTTTATATTTTATAATGACAGATTGGGCAGTAGAGGATAAAAGCATGGTCTCTAGAGCCACAAAGATCTTGGTTTATATCCTTCCTTCCTCAATTTTTTTTCCTCCATGACCTTGAGCAGGTGACTTAATCAGGTCCATAAAATGGAGATCACCATGACTAATCCCATAGATTTTATAAAGCACTTAATACAGAGTCTGCTATGTAGCAGATCTATAGTAATGTTATCTATTACTGGGACACCTCAGTGGCAGCCATTGTTCAGAGAGACGTTGAGCCTACAGTATATGCTTATCTTGCATTAAATGGGCCTATGGTGGGTATCTGAATTGTTTTATTTTTGAGGGTATAGAATATTGTTAAATTGCTCTGAAAATCAAATTCGATTTCGTTTTATAATAATGTTTCTTTTCAATTTATTAGCCAAGTAAATCTAATTATTCCCTGTATTTCCCCAGCTCAAAGTTCACAGGCCAGGTTCCAAATGTGCAAGGTGGAATGGTAAAAATGTAAAGATATACAGGAGATCAGTTTTCACAGTCCAGTAAGACATTTGGTTTCTCTCTCAAACTAATTTTGAGATTCCTTGCCTGAAGAGTTCGTGGTAGAGTACTGCCACTGTGAACATTCTCAAAGCAGGAAATTGAAATATTTTTATTGTAAGCTACAAGCCTTATCTCATCCATAAAGCAAAGGTAGTCTTTGGTAGCCCCCTCCCAAAGGGGCCCTTCATTAACTCTCAGAGACACTGAAGCATCTGGGACAATATGTTTATTTACTTTTGTATTCTGTTCTTAGTCATAGCACTGGAGCATTTGTTCTAATTTTGTTATGACCTTTTCAGGTTATTATTTTACATGTTCTTCAAGTATAACAGAAAATTCACTCCATTCTATTTTCTCCATAATTTCGTAAAAAGAACACAAGGAAGCTAATCTTGTATCGTATACAGCAAATTAATGCTAGAAAATAAAATACCTAAACAAAAACCCACAGTGATTTGATAGGTTATTATCTCATAGAAATTCTCTATCAACAGTTTTTAAACCAAGTCTCTCTCTTTTTTTTATCTTGAAGGATGTCAGAAAAATCGATTCCTTGAGGAATAAATAACTATAAATAACGGGCTGTGACAGTACAGAAATCAGGTTCTTTTATGCTTTGTATGTCTACAAAGTATACAAGTACACATCTGTCAGTAGCCCTTTACAATGCTTCCTTGATCTTCCCCTTCTTTATTTCACCTGCCTCAGTTACGAGTTGCACTTAGAAAAGCTCTGCTTGACAGCAAGTAGTACACTTGAAAAGGAAAGGCAGCCGTAGGTAGTTAAGAATCTCGTATCATTTCCTTTCAGCAACATACACAACTGCAGGCTTCTCTTCTTTGCATTCAGGTCAATGAATGAACCTCTCTCAGAGTAATAATCCTGGGTGAACTTCCAGGATGAGAAGAGGAAGCTTTTTTTTCTTACCAAACAGATTAGCCTGGCTACTGAATTAGCATTGCTTGCCAAAAATACATTTTGCTATGTTCAGAACATTATAATGTGTACTCTCTTGGAATTTCTGGAAGTATTTCAGGTATTCTTTGCTGTTCATGATGGTGGTTGGTGAGCAAAAAGGCCCTCATTACCCATCAGTGGGGTGGCTCTGAGAAATTCTGACGATGGCAGCCTTCTTTTCCTTCCTCCATCATATACTTCTTTTTGGAAGTATGTGTGCATACACATGAAATGTTCATGCCTTCCCCCACTTTACTATTTGAAAAATACACAGTTTTAACTTTTATAACTTGCTTTCACAAAAGACTAAAAAATACACTCAATATAATGGTGGAAATCCTTGTTCAAGAAATATACATATATGCCTTTTATGAATCGTTGACATTTGTGCACATCAAACAAAATGACTTTCAGCCATTTCTGAGGAAAAGAGAAAAAGAACAACTTTGTTTCAAAGGGCCGTATTCCTTCAATAAGTGTGAGCCTTTATGTTTAATATACTGCTACGATAGATGATTTACATCTTCGTGGGAGGTCGGATAAATCGTTTTGAGATAGGACTGGAATGTGATAATTTTTTAAAATGTCTAAAATGTCAAGTACAGGAAGGAAATAATCTCTCATGAAATACAAATTGGAAAAAAAAGAACTGATGATTTTAAATTCAAATGTTTTCTCATTTTGTAGGTCATGCGAGAATGGGAAGAGGCAGAACGACAGGCAAAGAACTTGCCTAAAGCCGACAAGAAAGCAGTTATTCAGGTAAAACCTGGGCCATTTCTCCACCCAGCAACACAGGCCTACACATTTTCCAGCATCTCTGGATGAATGGTCATATTCCCTGGGTGACTGTTGATATTCCCATCAATTTGGACTATGGCTCATCATTGTCCTGTAATTCAGTTTCTTAAACCTTTCCTTGTATTTGCTTTTAATTAGCTCAAGTTATAATGCATTTCCATAGAACTCCTAGTGTTACTTGCCGTCTGCTTTTTATCAATAATATATCTTTTTGATGGCCAAAATCTGCTGCCGCTTCTTCCTCTGGCAAAAATTACATCATGATGAGAGTTTGGGACAGGAACTCCTCTCAAAACTGCCTTTGAGGAAACTGGTCATTTTCTGAAATTAAAGTACTTGGAGTAAAAGAGGAATTTTTTTTATTCACCGTGGAATTCAGAGTTTTAAGAGCACAGAAATGCATCCTATGTTACGGTTAGTCAAATCAGTCTTTGGGGACCCTATAAGGTAATGATTTACGGTGAGAAATCAGGTTTGGGGATGGAGGACAGGAAAGGGAGGAAGCCCATAAAACATGCCAAATACAGTCAAAATGTGAGAACAACTATAAATCTTTGAGTGAAATGACATACGACGCCCCGTTGGAAACACTTGTATTTGCTGCCCCATCCTCCTTGTTCATGCCCGACTGACACGAGTGTGTGTGTGTGTGTTTGCAATGACAGCACTTCCAGGAGAAAGTGGAGTCTCTGGAGCAGGAAGCCGCCAATGAGAGGCAGCAGCTGGTGGAGACGCACATGGCCCGCGTGGAAGCCATGCTCAATGACCGCCGCCGCCTGGCTCTGGAGAACTACATCACTGCTCTGCAGGCCGTTCCCCCTCGGGTAGGTCTCCCAGCTCCCTTCAGGGCACCGCACACACAGGAAACCTGGCAGGATTTTTATGTGTCCCCAAGCCCAGCTTCCCTATCTAATGACCTGTAACCGAGCGTCATGGAAAGTTGGGAGTTGGCCAACTTGTCAGGATTTTTAAAGCGGTAACGGGAACTAGAACTCAAGTTTCCAGCTCAGAGCAGCCGCCATAGTCTCTGAGGAGAAGCCCTCGTCAGTCATGGCGTCCACTCATGTTAGAAGGCATCAGGAAGCTTGTTTGAGGTTTTCAGCAACAAATGCCCAGAAAAGCTTACCAAGCAATGCATGCAGATCTCCTCAATGAGCCTTCATGGGAGAGTTTACTTCAGACGTCAGAAACATTCTGAGCGTGAGTGTGTGTGCATTTTGCCTGTTTGTTCTATCCATTACTGAGGAAGAGATATTAAAGTCTCCCGACATTTTCTCATGTGAGGCTGTCGGGTTTTGCTTTTTTTTTTTTTTTTTTAAAGATTTTACTTATTTATTTGACAGAGAGAGAGAGATCACAAGTAGGCAGAGAGGCAGGCAGAGAGGCAGGCAGAGAGAGAGGAGGAAGCAGGCTCCCTGCTGAGCAGAGAGCCCGATGCGGGGCTCGACCCCAGGACCCTGGGATCATGACCTGAGCTGAAGACAGAGGCTTTAACCCACTGAGCCACCCAGGCACCCCGAGGCTTTGTTTTTAGGTACATAAACATTCAGAGTTGTTATGTCCTCCCTCACCCCCACCTTCTCATTATGAAACGTCCTCCTTCTCCTAGGTAATATGTTTTGTTCTGAAATTACTCTAATATTAAAGCTATGTCAGCTTTATTTTGATTAATGTTATCATAGCATATCATTTTTCCATCCTTATACTTTTGTTTAACCTATCTGTCTTTATATTTGATGTACATTTCTTGTAGGCAGCATATAGTTGGATCTTGCGTTTTAATTGAGAAAAACACTTCATGCAGTTATTGATAACAGTTATACCTAAATCTGTCATCTTGCTCTGTTTCCTATTTGTCCCATCTGTTCTTTGTCCTCTTTTTCTTCTCCATCCTCCTCTTCTCCTCCTCCTCCCTCTTCTTCTTCTTTTGGCCAAATTTGGACTAATAGAATGTTTTTTATGATTTTCTTTTGTGCTCTTTGTAGGGTTTTTAGCTGTAACTCTTAATTTATTTTGTTATTTTAGTGTTTGCCTTAGGGTTTTAGAAAATGTTTCTTAACAGTTCACAATATTATACCAGTAAAAGTGATATTATGCCATTTCAGGTATATTAGAAGAACCTCATACTCGAATTCTTCCATTTCCTTTTTCCCAGTCTTTGGGCTGTTGTTATCATATGTTTTCCATGCTACATTATTGTTAATTTTCTTTTAAATGGTAAGTTATCTTTTAAAGAGTTTTACATAATAAGAAAAATATTTACTGTTTCTGGTGCTCTCTATTCCTGGTATAGATCCATCTGGAATTATTTTCTTTCTACCCAGAGGACTTCCTTTAAAAATTTTTTTAATGCCTATAGATTGGGAAAGAATTCTTTTGCTTGGGTGTATCGGAAAAGATCTTTATTTCACCTATGTTTTTGATAGACATTTCTGCTGGGTATAGACTTTTAGGATGAATTTTTCTTCTTTAGCCACTTTAATGATGGTGTTCCATTGTCTTACTTGCGTTGTTTCCAACAAAAATGCTTATATCCTTTGTCTCTGTAAATAATATATATTTTTATTATTTTTTTTTTTAGAGAGGGGGGAAATGGGCAGAGGAAGGGAAAGACTCGTAAGCACACTCCATACCTAGCACAGAGCCCAATACAGGTCTCGATCTCATGACCCTGAGATATGACCTGAGTCAAAATCAGGAGTCCGATCCTTAACTGACTGAACCTCCCAGGCACCCCCCCCCCATCTTCTTTTTTTAAATCTTGCTGCTGTGAAGATTTTCTCTTTCTCACCAGTTTTGAGTAATTTGATTATGATGTGCCATAGGGTTACCCCCATCTGGCTATTTTTCATCTCATGCATTTCATATCTAGAAGTTTAGTCTGGTTTTTGTTTGTTTTTATATATTCCATTTCTTAAGTTTTTGAACCTGTGGGATGCATTATATATAGTAACTTATAATACCGTTGGTTCCCACCTCTAACTTCTGTGTCAGCTTTGGGTCGATTTTGATTGATTTTTTTTATAGTGATATTTTCCTTCATTATTTCATACCTAGTAATTTTTTATTGGCCTTCAGACGCTATGAACTTTACCTTATTGAGTGGGTTCTTTTATATACCTCTCTTCTTGAGCTTTGTTCTGCAGTGTTGTTAAATTACTCAGAAACAGTTTGATCCTTTTGGGTTTTGCTTTTAAGACTTGTAAGGTGGGATCAGAGCAGTTATCAGCTTATGGCTCCTTATTCTCTCCAATACGGAGGTTAGGATCCTTCTGAGTAATCTACTCAGAATATAATGAATACTATGAATACTATGTTTCCCCATCTGGATGGTGGGAACAGGTGCTGTTCCTGACCTGTGTAAACACCAGGCACTGTAGCCTCTAATCCTTTGGGATGGTTTTTTTCTTCTCCACGGCCTCATTTGGGTTCTTTTACTTGCATGTCCTAATCATTACTCAGCTACTTCCTCAAGGGGCATTTCATGCACATCTGGTCAACTCTGTCCTCCCGGCACTTGCCTGTGACTGCTGGCTGCCTTCATCCCTCTAGACTCTCACTCACCTACCTTAGCTGTGGGAGTCCACCAGGCTCCAGCTGGTTGCTGCACCTGGAAGCGCATGGCGACAAGCTTGAGGAGCTGGAGGGCTCATCTCATTCGTTTCCCCTTTCACAGTGTTCACTACCCGTCACCTGACGTCTAATATCTCTTAGACACATAGTTCTGTCTATTCTGGTTGTTACAGGTGACCGGGTAAATCTGGTTCTCATTACTCCATCTTGGCTGACGGGAGCAGGCTGCATGTGTTATGTAACTAAACCAAATCGCCACTCACTTACACCGATGCCCCTCATTTTGATTTTTCTTTTTCTGCTGACATTACAGCACAGAAAGCTTTGAGGAACCCTAAAAGAGCTTCCAGCGCTCTTATAGATGGTGCGACAGGATTGACCCTGTTCCACCAATGATGTCACTGAGATCAAGTGTCTGGTTCAGGGTGACCCCGCTACCCTGGTTAAGGGACAGGGTGGAGCTGAGAATCACAGTTGATCACCACAGTGCCCTTTCAGTAGACCACGCTTCCTCTCTGGACAAAAAGCTTTTGAAAAAAAATATCACATTAGCATTTTCATTTTCTATTCAGGAAAAAAAAAATCTCTGTCCTAGCACTGTTCAGTAAAATTCTGTTTATGTGCATTTGGAGAAAAGTCCCTTGATTCCTTGGTCCTCTTTTTGTAGAGGGCTCAATTGGGGAGTCAGGACCATTGGGATCCTTTGCCAGGGAAGGGCAGGGGGGTGGGTCTTGAAACAAGAATCCTAATTGCTGACATTTCATGGAGTGTTCCAGCCAAAAGTCCCGATCTCCAAAGGAGGGTCTTTGCTATGTGGACATTGATAGAGCTAAAATACAAGATGAGCACTGAATGGAGTCAATGCAACAAATGCACATTTCAGAACTTTTGGTTCCACACAATCTGCCATCACAAGAAAGACAGAGAAGAATGTTTGCCAAAGCTTCCTGTGTTACCAAAGGGGATCATTTCAGACTGGTCATAATCATGCTTATTCTGGGCCTGTCGATATCTTCGGGTAGAATTCAGCATCATGTTTATTTGGGATACAAATTAAAGACTGGATTATGGAGAACTGTTTTACTGTCAAAAAAAAAAAAATCAGGGGCACTTGGGTGGCTCAGTCAGTGAAACATCTGCCTTGCGGTCAGGTCGTGGTCCCAAGGTCCTGGGATGGAGTCCCATATTGGGCTCCCTGCTTACCAGGGAGCCCGCTTTTCCCTCTACCCCTGTCCTGCTGCTCTTGTTCTCTCTCTCCCCGTCCCTCCCTCCTTTACTATCTCAAAAAAATAAAATTTGAAGGGGCACCTGGGTGGTTTAGTTGGTTAAGTGTCTGCCTTCAGCTCAGGTTATAATCTCAGGGTCCTGAGTTTGAGCCCCACATGGGGCTCCTGATCAGCGGGAAGCCTACTTCTCCCTCTCCCACTCCCCCTGTTTGTTCTCTCTCTTTATTTCTCTGTTGAATTAATAAATAAAATATTTTTTAAATAAATAAATAAAATCTTTATTAAAAAATCAAGATTGTTGTTGATGAATCCAGAAATCTATTGAATTCATACCTAGAAATGCATAAACCTCTCCCATGTAATAAAAACTGGGGCTGGATATTCGCAAGCCTACAATCTTGGCATTTCCTGCCATTTTTTTAAGTTAATGAGCGTTTTATTTAAATTTTATTTTGAGTATTTATTTTAACACACAACTTGATACGGCACTTAGCTCTGCACGTTGGAAAAATGCAAGAAAGTTCTAAGTCTATTTTTGAGAACTTTTCCATATTGCTGTTAAAAGACAAATCAAAAAAAACACAAAAAACAAATCAGGACTGTGCCAGTTACTTTCTGAGGAAGGTCATGTCTTATATTGGAGCCATAAATAAATTTTTCTGAGATTTCCATCATACTTCACACAGTGCCTGGAAAATATGGAATATTCAGTAAGTGTTAGTTGAATAAAAGGAAATGAATTAGTCAAAGTGTTTTTTTCCTGTGGATTCTATAGTTGAGAGCACCTTCAAAATTAATATCCCATTAACCCTGACCATATTCCACCAGTTCCAGCCTTTGCCACATGGGAATCTGAAATAACATAGATTGTTTCCATGGTCTCTCTGAGGCTCAGGTTTAATCTGTAATTTTACCTATATTTTTCAACCCGAGCTTGGAAGTATTAGATGATGAAATTTTTATACAGGTAGAAGGCTTTACTATACTATGAATTTCATTTGTGAGTCCCCATGTCTGTGCTTTATGTTCTAAATTTCCTCTTTCAGGGGCGCCTGGGTGGCTCAGTTGGTTGAGCGACTGCCTTCGGCTCAGGTCATGATCCCGGAGTCCCAGGATCGAGTCCCATATCGGACTCCTGGCTCTGCGGGAAGTCTGCTTCTCCCTCTGACTTTCTCCCCTCTCATTCTCAGTCTCTCGCTCTCTAATAAAAAAAAAAAAAAAAAAATTAAATTTCCTCTTTCATGAATTATGTGCCCACTGGCTGATCCAGTAAATGGGCAGTCTCCAAGTGCATTGTTGGAAGTATATGTAGAATTTTACAATATCCAAATATTGTATTACAGGATTACAGTATTCTAGTATTCCAGGAGATGAAACGGTTGCATTTCTCTCAGGAATAATTTGGTCTTTGCACTCAGCGTAAACTCTTAATCTGTAGGGGGCTAGTGACTCTTCTAAGGACCAGCCTCTTTAATTTTTTCACTTTTCTTGAAGTTTCCTTGGAAAATCAGAGTTATCCTTCCCCCCAGCCCCTGAGAAATTTGAAATTCCTCTCCAGACTTGCATCACACAATGGATCACAATGGATTAAGTACTTCCTAAAACTAAATCATCATTATTTAAAAACCCAGACCTCTACCTGTGCTTCTGACTTCCTACTTTCTCAAGGCAACTTACGGCCTCATGAAAGATGAGCTAAATATGATCTGAGCCTTCCTTTTTGTAACTGTCAGGATTCTACTTCCTAGATGGAGAGAAGACAGTGATACTGCTTGACTCTCCAACATTCTCTGCAATCTGGAGAGCAATTAGCCTTAAGCAAGCTGCTGTATAGTTAAACTAAGGGCTAGATAGGAATTTCTGTTTAAAATAAAGCTTCCCGGGCACCTGGGTGGCTTAGTTGGTTAAAATAAAGCTTCCTGCGGTAGGCTTAGGTATGGAAAAACTCAGGAGCTCCTAATTAGTAAGAACTGAAATGTGTTAAAAGACGAGACAAATTACAAAAGTTTTCTTTGTAATTCTGAGATTTTTGGTGTCTTTATATATACTTATTTTAAATCTCCTATTAGACAACATCCTAGTTATTATCCTGACCGCAACAACTCTTTTTTTAAGATTATTTATTTTTAGAGAGAGTGAAAGAGAGAGAGACCGTGGAGGGGAGGGGCAGAGGGAGAGAGAGAATCTCAAGCAGGCCACTTAATTGATTGAGCCACCCAGGTGTCACCTAACCGCAGTGACTTTGAAACATTCTCTAGATGGAAGTGAAAATTAGGAAATGTTTTCATGTATATCTGTCTTGTCTATGTAGCAGTGGTGTGTGTGGTTTGTTTTGTTTTTTTTTTTTCCGGTGTCATGATGGCAGCCATCTTCACACTAAAATTAGTCTCTTGCTTGTATCTGATACCTCACATTCAGATTCTCAACATTCGATTAAAGGGGAAGAAAAAAATTGGCACTTTGTTTAGCACCAACATTCTTTCCTTTCTCATTTCTGGTTTGTTTGGCCAAATGTTAAATTTTCCTGAGATTCTGGAAAACTGCCACATAGAATGCTTTGGTAGAACATTAATGTAATGATTTGTGACATCTGTCATCAAAGAACATGATTTTTGTCCCGGGATGGAGATTTGGTGTGTCCTAATAGCAGGTCAATAAATGTTCAATAAGAAGCAGCAAAATCATTGGAGAAAATAAAGGACAGAAATAATGGGTGCAAAATCGAGGTGCTTAACTTGGCTGTTTTTTAAAAGTTTTCATGTGATATTGCAAACTCCCTTTCTCCCTATGACTCTTTATTTCCTGCTAATCACTTTGGGTCAAAAAAGAGATATGAGCATTTATAGAATATACATAGAGATCATGTATCTACATGCCAAGGTAAATATGGTACATCTGTTCCTCAGTATAATGGACAGTTTAAATAAGTTTAAAAAAGTATTTGCCTCATTCTTAATATTGAAGGCTCTGAAACAGATGAGTCCTAAGATGTTTAAGACATTCTTCCCTCTAGGTTTTAATACACCAAAAATTTTGTAATGCCAGTCTGAATGTACTTAAAAGTTAAAAGACTGCTACGTTGAAAATTACCTTTGAGAAATGTAAATAATTATCTTATACCTTATATGTTTATTGTCCATCCATTCATCATTCAGTTTTAGTTGAGATTTATGAAAATTGGTGAGCACGAGAAGACTCATTTACTTGAGAGCTTTTAAGGACAGACCCAGTAACAAACAGGTGGAAAGGAAAACAGGAGAATTAGCATTCATTGAACAAAATCCTATAGAGTATGCTGAGTGGTTTGTATGCTTTTTCAGGAAAGTCTCAATATGACCTCCTTACCTTGCTTTGACTCTATCAGGCTCAATAGACAGATCTTCTAAAGACCCAACGGGAAGTATGTAAACCAGAGACACTAGTGCTTTCTGTTTTTAATTGAATTAAATTAAATAGAAAATTATGAAGTATGGGGCGCCTGGGTGACTGAGTCAGTTGAGCATCCAACTCTTGATTTCAGCTCAAGTCATGATCTCAGGATCGTGAAATTGAGTCCTGCATTGGGCTCTGTGCTCAGTGTGAAGTTGGCTTAAGATTCTCTCTCTCCCTCTCCCTCTGCCTCTCCCCACTGTGGTCTCTTGTGCTCTCTCTTGCTCTCTCACAATAAAAAATAAAAATCTTAAAAAAAAGAAAAAGAAAAGAAAATGATGGAACATGTAGGAAAAGCATTAGCATAAAAGCTGTCCTATGCCTGTGAGTCCGTATTCATCCCCAGATTCCCTCCACAGCAGAGCCCTGCTTCATCACTGCCTTTGAAGTCAAAACAGCTCTTCATCAGATACCATCAAAACGTGCGGCCCGGGATGCCCCCTCTCATTCTAGCATAGGTTGCATGTACAGATTTATAGGCTGATACCTTGTTTTCAATTCATCCTTCAAAATCCGAACCCATTATGAAAACATAAATATTTCATTTTTTTAGACAAATGCATACTACATTATTTAATGATCCACAGGTCATTCATTACCTGCCCTTACCTGGCGGTCATTATAGACATCTACCCTGTTAGAACAGACAGCAACAAGGGATCATCTCCCGAGAAACACATGCGCACACACATGGAATTACACATGGATTTCAGGGAGTTCAATTTTTTTTAATGTTATGTTAGTCACCAGACAGTACATCATTAGTTTTTGCTGTAGTGTTCCATGATTCATTGTTTGCTTATAACACCCAGTGCTCCATGCAATACGTGCCCTCCTTAATACCCATCACCGGGCTCACCCTTCCCCATACCTCCCTCCCCTCTGAAACCCTCAGTTTGTTTCTCAGAGTCCATAGTCTCTCATGGTTCATTTCCTCCTCTGATTCCCCCTGCTTTATTTTCAGGGAGTTCACTTATTTTGTGAACCTCATCCACTGATTGGTTTAAAGATCCTAAGTTGCATTTTCGTTTTTATAAGCTTTGTCTCACATTTCTTCACATTAATCTTTCTACTAGGTCAAGGGATTGTGGTTGGCGAGCATATGAGGAGAGGGTGAAATTAAATATAAATGTCCATATCTTTGAGACCTTCTTTTCAAAGGTCTGTGATATACTTTCAAGCATCCTTTGTTTATGGTCTCTTCTGCAGCTCTCTGGGCTTTGCCTTTTGCAGTCTATATATATATATATATATACACATATATGTATATATATATTTTGCTTTTTGGGGGGGGTTATATTAATCTGTTCATCATTAAGAGCATCATTGTGGCTCACTGCTTGACTAAATAATAATTGAAGACCTGCCCTACAAATCCAGGGAATTTCTGACCCTTCTTTGCTTTCAGTTCGGTTGATGAGTTCGGTTGATGCTGTCTTCACTGATTTATAGCTATGTTCTGTGTAACTCTACTCTCACTATTCTGACACCAAATGTGTGAGGTTCTTTTCCCTCACATTAAATAATTCTGACACCAACAACCCATCATTAACGTAGGCCCCACAGGTTAAGGGCTCAGTCCTGTCAGACTATCCCATATTTCAGATGCCAATCCCAAATGTCAGATTTTTTCACACACATTCTGATCAACCAGCCATGAATCGGGGGTTCCCACGACCCCCTCCTTCAGTTTGATAATTTACTAGAACAGCTCACGGAACTCAAATCAGTGCTATTTATTAGTGTATTTATTTACTTTGCTAACATATAATGTATTTGTTTCAGGGGTACAGGTCTGTGATTCATCAGTCTTACACTATTCACAGCACTCACCATAGCATGTATCCTCCCCAGTGTTCATCACCAAACCACCCTATCCCACCGACCCCCCTCCCCTCCAGCAATCCTCAGTTTGTTTCCTGAGATCAAGAGTCTTTTATGGTTTGTCTGCCTCTCTGGATTCATCTTGTTTCTTTTTTCCCTTCCTTCCTCAAGATCCTGTCTTGTTTCTCAAGTTCCTCATATCAGTGAGATCATATGATAATTGCCTTTCTCTAATTGACTTATTTCGTTTAGCATAATACCCTCTAGTTCCATCCATGTCAGTGCAAATGACAAGATCTCAATTTTTGATGGCTGCATAATATTCCATTATATATACGTACCACATCTTCTTTATCCATTCATCTGTTGATGGACATTTAGGCTCTTCCCGTGGTTTGGCTATTGTAGACATTGCTGCTATAAACATTGAGGTGCACGTGCCCTTTTGGATCACTACATTTGTATCTTTGGGGTAAATACCCAGTAGTGCAATTGCTGGGTCGTAGGGTAGCTCTATTTTCAACTTTCAACTTCTTGAGGAACCTCCATACTGTTTTCCAGAGTGGCTGCACCAGCTTGCATTCCCACCAATAGTGTAGGTCCTACATCTTTCTCTGCATTCTCGCCAACATCTGTATTTCTTGACTTGTTAATTTTAGCCATTCTGACTGATGTGAGTTGGTATCTCATTGAGGTTTTGATTTGTATTTCCCTGATGCTGAGTGATGTTGAGCACTTCTTCATGTGTCTGTTGGCCATTTGGATATCTTCTTTGCTGAAATGTCTGTTCATATCTTCTGCCCATTTCTTGACTGGATTATTTGTTCTTTGGGTGTTGAGTTTGGTAAGTTCTTTATGAATTTTGGATACTAGCTCTTTATCTGATATGTGATTTGCAAATATCTTCTCTCATTCTTCAGTTGTCTTTTGGTTTTGTTGACTGTTTCCTTTGCTGTGCAAAAAGCTTTTGATCTTGATGAAGTCCCAATAGTTCATTTTTACCCTTGCTTCCCTTGCCTTTGGTGCTGTTTCTAGGAAGAAGTTGCTGTCACTGAGGTCAAAGAGGTTGCTGCCTATGTTCTCCTCAAGGATTTTGATGGATTCCTGTCTCACATTGAGGTCTTTCATCCATTTTGAGTCTATTTTTGTGTGTGTTGTAAGGTAATGGTCCAGTTTCATTCTTTTGCATGTGGCGGTCCAATTTTCCCAGCACCATTTGTTGAACAGACTTTTTTCCATTGGACATTCTTTCCTGCTTTGTCGAAGATTAGTTGACCCTAGAGTCGAGAGTCCATTTCTGGGCTCTGTATTTTGTTCCATTGATCTATGTGACTATTTCTGTGCCGGTACCATACTGTCGTGATGATTACAGCTTTGTAATAGAGCTTGAAGTCTGGAATTGTGATGCCACCAACTTTGGTGTTCTTTTTCAACATTCCTCTGGCTGTTCCGGGTCTTTTCTAGTTCCATACAAATTTTTAGGATTATTTGTTTCATTTCTTGAAAAAAGTTTATAGTATTTTGATAGGGATTGCATTAAATGAGTAGATTGCTCTAGGTAGCATAGACGTGTTCACAATATTTGGTCTTCCAATCCATGAGCATGGAATGTTTTTCCATTTCTTTGTGTCTTCCTCGATTTCTTTCACGAGTGTTCTATAGTTGTCTGAGTACAGATTCTTTGCCTCTTTGGTTAGGTTTATTCCTAGGTATCTGATGGTTTGGGGTACAATTGTAAATGGGATCGACTCCTTAATTTCTCTTTCTTCTGTCTTTTGTTGGTATATAGAAACTGTATATTGTCTCTGTTGCTTTCTGGTCTATGTTACTTTTAGGCTCTCTTTGTGCTTAGAGGACCCTTTTCAATATTTCCTATAGGGCTGGTTTGGTGTTCACAAATTCTTTTAGTTTTTGTTTGTCCTAGAAGCTTTTTATCTCTTCTGTTTTCAATGACAGCCTAGCTGGATATAGTATCCTTGGCTCATATTTTTCTCATTTAGTGCTCTGAATATATCATGCCAGTCCTTTCTGGCCTGTTATGTCTCTGTGGATAGGTCTACTGCCAATCTACCATTGTTGGTGACAAACCTTAGTGGTCTATTTATTGTTAGCAACTTATTATAAGGGACATAACTCAGGAATGGCCAGATGGAAGCCATACATGGGGCAAGGTATGGGGGGAAGGGGTGTGGAGCTTGCATGTCCTCTGTGCCTGTTGCTGTCCTGGTACCCCATTGTCTTCACCAACTGGGAAGCTGTGTGAACCCCATTGTGAGGGGTTTTTTATGGAGGCCTCATTAGGTAGGCACGACTGACTAAATCCTTGGCCACTGGTGACTAAACTCAATCTTGGGTCCCTTTCCCCACCCTGGAGGACAGAAGTTCCAACTTTTAATCAGAGACTTGGTCCCTCTAGCATCCAGCCACCATCCTCCAAGAGTCACTGTGTTAGTATACCAGAGACAGCTCATCATCATTTCAAGGGTCTTAGAAGCTCTTGTGGCGGGAACCAGGGATTAAGACTGAATATTCTGACAAAAGATGTCACCCTCGTCACTCGGGTAATTACAAGAGTTTTAGGAGCTCTGTGTCAGGAACTAGGGAAAGAGACCAAATACACATTCCTTATGAGGTCACAGTACCCCAAATCAGTTATTTCTAAGAACTAGCAGAATATCCTGAAAAAAGCTATGTATAGCCTACCAGATTTAACAGGAGGTCACTAATTATGAGTGACAATTAATAACACCCTTATTATCTATATTTTATAGATTTCAGCACTTGTCTTTAATTCCCTGGTTTGCTGTCTATATAACCTATCACTTGGAATATGTGACTTAATGAAAAGGATTCTTCCTCCTCCTCCATTTGCAGATTGGGGTTAATTCTATGCTTTCACAATTGGGATTGTTCTAGCTTTTGTTAGCCATATTAGAAAAAAGGATTAATGGAAGGTTGAAATGAGATTGTGAAGTAGTAAGATATCTTCCTCCATAAGAAAAGACAAGCCAGAATATGTTATCAGGACAGAATATATGGAGGCTTTGTTGCCAAGTCCCTATCAGAAGTTGTCTGCTTCCCTGTGGAGGAGGGAAGGGATGGGAAGATGACTTTCTGTTTTCTTGGGGGCTGCCATGTTCTAGGACAGCACAAGGCCAAAGCCAAAGCAGTTACCTGGATGTGCTGGGAAGGGGTGAATCTAATGTTTCCCTGTTATCAAACTTTGAGACACATTGAAATGGGGGCAGACACAGGAATCTGTGCTCTTTGCTCAGTTGCTTCCTCAAGACTTCAGGGTTAGTCATTGGCCGTCTTATATGCATTTTTAACTACAGAAACCGTGTATGTGCTTTTCTGACGAAAGAAATGTGGATGAATTTTGCAGTGAACCTTAAAAATTTAGCTCAACTCCTAGCCTTAAAGACGAACGCGGCTGTGATCCAAAGGTTCCCCTGGATGGTTCCCTGAATGACTTTATTTTCCTCCAGGTTTTTCTTACAACAGTGGGGGTACCTGTGAAATGCTGAAATTCTAAGGGCCAAAGTGGCAAAATAAACTTAACTGAGACTATGTCAAGCAGAAAAAGGTTTAACTCTTTCACAGACATGTACCCTGGGACAAATAACACATTATATGTTAATTTAAAAAAAACAAGAAAAAGGTTAAACTCTTCAGTGTTTTTTTTAAACTTACACAGAAATTGGTTACATTTTACATTTATATGCTTAAGATTTCTTGAAATCCAGGGTACCTAGGTGGCTCATTCGGTTAAATATCTACCTTCAGCTGAGGTCATGATCTTAAGCTCCTGGAATCGAAACTCAGCGGGGAGTCTGCTTCTCCCTTTCCCTCTGCCTGTTACTCCCCCTGCCTGTTCTTGCCCTCTCTCTCTCTCTCAAATAAATAAAATCTTTTTTAAGAATAAAAAATTTAAAAAAAGATTTCTTGAAATTTAAGATGTAGAGCTATGAAAATAATGGCCTTGAACCTGTTGGTGGAAACAGGAGAGATTTGCATTTTCATGATAGGTGATTAACTTTCCTGGTTAAGGGGCTGGAAACCACTGGGACGCAATTTAATGTTCTAGGAGAACGCTTTCTGAATAAATCCCTAGTGACCTGGAAAGGTTAGGGTGCTCCTCATAAAGTGACTCATTTATTTCCTCCTCCTTGGTGGGATTACACTTAGGGCTTTTAAAGGCTCATGACGTACCATTCTCTCTTATCAGGAAATGGTTTAAGACACAAGTGTCTATTATGATAAGATGTCAGATTTCCAGATCAAGCATGAAGCTACAGAATGGAACAATAGGGCCAATTAGTCGTGTTTTAATATACCTCCCTCCTGAACTGTGGAATTAAAAGCTACACTTTCAAACATGATTGACTTTGAATCAGTTAAATGTGTATGACTGACACCAAGCCCAGGAACATCAAACATATGAAATTGCATTTAAAAAAAAGAAAAGGCAATTCATTTGAGAACAGGGTAAATTAATTTTTTTAAAAATATCTTTTATAGGTTAAGGCCATGAAATTCCCTTCAAAATTATTTACATCAACCTGACATCAAAATCCAAGCCGTAAGAAAATAAGCTATGTCGTCTTTTGAGATTGATGAAATGAATTCTTATTAATAATGGTTTGAATATGCTTCCTAAAGGAATCCAGCAGATTCCTTTAGGAATGGATAGATAGAACAAGTGGGGCTGGAAAATCAGTGTTTTCAATGAAAATCAATGAAATCAATGAAAATCAATGTTTCATGAAAATTGGGAATGCATCTTAGTGGAGAGATGCAATTATTTACAACTCACATACCACAAAAGATATATTTTGCTGCTGGCACTATTTGTGAAATCACATTCAACTCTAGGTTATTCATTAATTTAATTAACATACACTTTTAGCAACCAGATTGTGCCAGGAACTGTGCCAGTGGCTAGACATATCGTATGCTTGTGTTCCAAGAAAGGAAAGCGATTAATGTTCCAAAAAGTAAATCTTCTATTTTAGGTTAAGTCTAATCCATTTTAGTAGGAAGTCTAATCATTTTAGTAATGCCCAGCCTTAATCCTTTAAGAAATTCTTTTTGAAATGATTTTTTTAGATGCAGTGTGAATAGTGAAGGGATTTTAGTGCCGAATGAAAAATGTAAGATCAGATGCAAATAGATGCTTTGTTATTATGGGCTAAACACTCAGAAACAATAGTGATTAAAAAAAAAAAAAAAAAGGATTGGATGTAATTAGTTCCCCTGGGGCAGATCTCTTCCTTTTATTTTCTCTCTTCTTTGCTATAAATTTTAATAATAAGATTAGCCATCCAATGCCAGTATAAACAGATTGTAGTTTGAATACATACACTATCTAAATTGTAAAATAGGGGAAATTTGGCAGAAAAAAAACATTATTACTAGTTACTAGAAGATTTAAAGACGAGAATGATTGATTGAAAGTGTATGCATAGAGGTTAAAAACATGTTTCTTAAACTCTGCTTACTACCAATATGTTTGAGCCACTGAATTCTTACACTCATTTTTCTAATCATATGAACAATCTTAACTATAACTATTGTGACAGTAGTAAAACCATTTACTTTAAGAGAATACATTTCTATGGAGATCCCAGCATATTTTCTTCTCTTATTCTTTTGTGAATACTAGTGTGTTTTTTAATGAAAATTTTAAGAAACTTAAAATTTTGTCCTAGCATAATGAGATAAAATGCCCTAAGAGATTCCCTGTTATTCTACCATACGTGGATATGGTACACTTCTAGAAATAACTAGATAATTATAATTAGTTATCTAGATAATTATCTGGCCTTGATAATTCTGTATTCTAGAATAAAAGTGCTAAAAACAATTACTTCTTTATTTGATTGAAATATGCATGAACCATATACCAAAGGAAAGCCCCTTTCTGTTTTTGTTTTTGTTTTTTTAACATAAAACAAATGAAAAAATATAAAAGTATAAGGAAATGTTATCTATTTTTCTTTGTTACCTAAAAATAGTATCTGTTGCTGAGGTGCAGACATAACTGCTATTTTATTTGGTATGATTTATCTGCCTTCTCCACCATAAGAGCTAATCCGATTTTTTTTTTCATTTCTAAGCATGATTCTTAGAAATGTGTTTGCATGAATAAATCAGCCAACAGAACCATGTAATTCATTTATGGAAGGCATGGTAATGGGTTCCTGAATTATCTCATGTCCCGAGGAGTAGGCATTAGGAAGAAAAAGGCCGATGTTTGTGTTAGACACACACACCATGTGTATCTGAGCTCATATAAACACTGATGAGGTCATAGCTTACAATGGGCTCTTAGGACTCATTATCCTGGCAAGAGCTTTGTTCCCTGGTAGAGAGATGTGGAGGCCTGGGGAATCATCAGATCCTGGTGTGCTACTCTTTCATTGTCAGGCTCGAGGGATTTGATGGGGAAAGTCAGGAATATATTTCTGAAATGAAGAAAATGTTTGGTTTTAAATAAGATAAGCAATTTTAAACATGTGAACACATTCACCATTTAATTATCCTTCTTAATAGACGAGAAGGATGGATTCAGAAATAGAATCCATGCATGGCACAAAAGCCTAACTTTTAACTATAATACCTTTTATCATTTTCTAGTCATCCTAAACAGATTGGCAAAGGACAGTCCTATCTTGGTGTTTCACCTTCCCAGAGTGGAGTGCCAAGAACCCAGGACGGCAGTTGAGAGAGTGACTAGGCTAAATCTGGATGACCTCCTACACAGTAGGAAGAGCGGGTGTTATCGTGTCCCCAAAGACTATTATCCAAGCTTATAAGCACTAGATACTCAGGCAAGGACTCCTAGAACAGACTTTCTAACCACTCAATTATTTCTTTGTTTTCAACTCTGTAAGTTACTTTTTGGAATTGTCTTTAGCTTGATCCATGGTAGAGTTTCTCTGAAAGGCAGGATCATGGGGCGCCTGGGTGGCTCAGTTGGTTAAGCGACTGCCTTCAGCTCAGGTCATGATCCCGGAGTCCGGGGAGCGAGTTGCACATCGGGCTCCCAGCTCTGCAGGGAGTCTGCTTCTCCCTCTGACTTTCTCTCCTCTCATGCTCTCAAATAAACGAAAAAAATCTTAAAAAAAAGAAAGAAAAAGAAAAGGAAAGAAAGAAAGAAAGAAAGAAAAAGAAAGAAAGAAAAAAAGAAAGGCAGGATCACATAGCAATTGAGAGACCAGGTTTGGGAGCCCAAGTGGGTTTACCTGTTCTCGCTGTGTAACTAGCTGTGTAACTAGCCACATAGCCCTCAAGCTTAGCTTTTGGTGCTTTGTTTTATCGATGATAAAACCCCAGTCATAGGGTTGATGGGTAGATTCATTCATTTATTTGAGAGAGAAAAAGAGCATGAGCGGGCGTGTGGGGTGGGGCAGGAGGGCAGAGGGAGAGGAGGAAGCAGACTCCCTGCTGAGCAGAGAGCCCTATACAGAGCTCAATCCCAGGGCCCTGAGATCATGACCTGAGCTGAAGTCAGATGCTCAACCGACTAAGCCGCCCAGGTGCCCCAACACAGAACATTTTTAATACTCAGGGTGCTCTATATGAAAAATACAGAGAGAAAATCGAGGCCTAGATAATTTGGGGACTCTCATGTTCATTTTAAAATTGATGTTAGCAATAGTTATTTGCAAGTGGGAATGTATGCTGTTTTTGGTGATAGTGGAAGAGAAAAGGGGAGACCCAGATGTTAGTTATCAGAAATTCCCTCCCCATTCTCTAACTGGAGATTTAGATTTAACGCCGCAATGCCAAGGCCAGTGTGGAGCCCTTTACATTTGGGAGCGCACACTTGGCGGTGACCATCATTGCAGGAAGGAATGCCTTAGAGGAATGTTCAGAGGTGACTGGCTGTAGATAGATGGACGGAAAGATAGGATGACAGCAATCCTTATGTTGAATTGAAACATTTTTGCTTATATGAGCTCTCCAAAGAAAAAATTTCATTTTCCTCAAAGCAGTGAACCTTTTCAAGGGAAAAAAGTGACATAGGGCAACTAAGAAAGCACATAAAGCCAGTCGGGCAGGGACGTCATGAATAGATGCAGTTAGTTGTCACCCTTTCTGTCTCTGACCTTGGAGGTATCATTGTAATAGAACTAGAGGGAGAATTTTGTAGGCCTTGGTTATCTCTTTTACTACTTTTCTTCCCTTAGGATTTAAAAGATCATTCTCTGATTTGTAGATTCAGCTAGATTTCAGAGTACAAATGAGAATTATCATGATGTGTTGCCAAAAGCTAGGTTTCCAGCTGGGATATCTGCCTTTTTTGGAATTATGGGGAAGCACATTTCTTGTAGGGTGAAAGAAATAAGGCAGATGAGCACAGACTTATTTTCTTTTTCTTGTGGATATTTCCTTTCTTAAGTATAGGAATGTGACCTGAGGAAAGCATAAAGTAAGCAAGTCGCCCTCTCTGAGTCAGGCACTAGGTAGCGTGATTCCTGATAAAGACCAAATCTGGCCCTTAAGGGTCTCACACTTGAATAATTTATTAGACTGTGTTAAGTCCAATAATGGGGATATACATAGCATTTCATGGGAGCACCAAAAAAGGATACCATTTCTACCTGGGATGTCAGGGAGGTGACCCCTAAGTTACCCAATGGAGAAGGGGAGGGACATCCCATAAAATATTAGAGCCTTCACGCTACCCCCAACGTATCATCTCTGGAAATAAATTCCACACCTTCCAACTGGCTTTCAAGATTTCCATGACCTAGCTAATAATAACTGGTTTTGCCCAAATGGCCACAGTTCTTTGCCTGACATGAACTTTCATAGGGTTTTTGTTTGTTTGTTTGTTTGTTTGTTTTAATGATGAAGAAATGTGTACCTTTGGAAATCATTTTACAAAATCACATAGTAGAATACATAGGGCAATGGAATCATTTAAGACAAAGGAGCTTTTGTCTTTTTTTATTAGGATGAATGTTTTCAGGAGAGACTAGGATAAAAATGAAATAGAACCAATTAGAAAAAAAACAGAAGCACTAAAGAGACTTAATGGTTGCTGAAAGAATTAGAATCTGATGCAGAAAGAATTTAATTAAATTTCAAAGTAAAATAACTACAGTTTCACATTGCCCTTGATCCTGGGAAAGTATACTGTGTCTCAAAGCTTATCAGTTATTCCTTGGCCTACAAATGAGTAGTGTTTGTCTATTACTTTTCTCATTTCGATTATTATATTTTTATATGTTTCCTGGCGGTGGGATGATTTGTGCGGCATTACTATTGAGATAACCATGAAGACTGTGCATGTAGAAATGTGTCTTGTATATGCCCCCATGTATTTGGGTGGGAAAAGGGGGGGACCTAGCTTAAATATGACAGATCCAAAATCATCTCCCTGCAGCAGAATACTGCCGTTTAAAAAGAAAATGCCGCTTAAGGACAGCCATCGTATATGTCAAATGCTAAATGCTCTTGTCGAAATGAAAAATGGCCAATCAACTAGGTAATTACCCATTAAGAAAGTAGTGGTAGAATTGCAAAAAGATGACTCACAGTCCTTTCATGTTCTGGAATGAGATAGCGGGACCTCTGACGCACAGAGGTCTTACTTACCCGGAATAAGTAGTATTTTGCACAAAAGTGAAAGTAAAAGTGAAAAAAAATTTTTTTTTTTTCATTTTTTCCCACAACAGCCTCGTCATGTGTTCAACATGCTAAAGAAGTATGTCCGTGCTGAGCAGAAAGACAGGCAGCACACCCTAAAGCATTTTGAGCATGTGCGCATGGTGGACCCAAAGAAAGCCGCTCAGATCCGGTCCCAGGTAAACACAGAGTGTAGTCATCATATGCAGCCTGGACAGTCCAGTGGCCTTGCCCTTTTAGTTGGATCTTCAGGTTTTCCCAGTGTACCTGTGGGTACTTTTATAGCAAGAGTTTTTTGATACCTGGTAAATTCTAAAAGCTTGTCTTAGATTAACATATGGTTTGACATTTTCTGATTTATGAAAATAATAAGAAATATATACATCTTAAGTGTCTACCGCTGCCAGTTCTTAAGGAACCCTTTAAAACTCTGATGACTAAAGTGAAGAAAACAAACATTGTGTCAGCTCAAACCTCTAAACTTGGTTCAACTAACTTGTGACCAGCGATCATAAACGCCACTGCTACCACAGGGCTTAGAGGTAATGTGAGCCTAAATGAGAACCTGTAATCAAGGGCTTTATTTCCATTCCCAAAGGTTGACAAATGAGATCTACCTCGGCAATCTGAAGTTTTACATTTCCTTAAATAGGAGAATTTTAAATAAAAGGATAGGCGGATGGATGGATGGATAGACGGATAGAATGAAAGAACTTTCCAGTCAAATTGAAGTATGTTCCTATCTTTTGAAAAATTTCCACAGAAATGTATGTAGAGCATTAGGGGTTATTTAGGGGCCCTAAATATTAGGAAGCAGAAATGCTCTTTTCGGTTGGCTTTGTAATTATGGCTGCAAGCATACAGTACAATGGGAAGTTTAAAGCAACTCTGAAGTTCGAGAATAGAGAACGGGAGAACACGAAAAATAAGGATGACCTTTCAGGTCAGAAGTTCCAGCAGGGTTTTGTCCATTTCATTTTGGAAGTTTGTATCTGTTTGTGGTGCTTGGTAAGGAAAACGACTTCTCCCTGCTACAAAGACGGCTTACCTAGGGCTGTCACCCTTTCTGTCAGGTGATGACACATCTCCGTGTGATTTACGAGCGCATGAACCAGTCCCTCTCCCTGCTCTACAACGTGCCTGCCGTGGCTGAGGAGATCCAGGATGAAGTTGGTAAGTAAGCTCTTCTCTTGATGCTGAGGAAAAGATCAGATTCCCTTTTATAGTGAAAGTCTGGGGGATGGAAGTCATCATCACCTCATGAGTGGGATGGTATCCTCTTACGGATGAAGGTGCTCAGAAACGTCCTTGCCTGGGGCACCCATCTCCTAAGTAGCAGAGCAAAAGGGCAACACTGGGTCTGTGGTCTGACTTCAGAGTTACCGTTCTATTCAGGGACATGTTTCTCCGGTGCCCCTCCCCCAACAGCTATGAGTGTTCTCTGAGCCATGTTGTTTAAATGTCGTGAAATATGTG
>CM052799.1:180023160-180135086 GCA_028533885.1 Nasua narica | reverse complement strand
TCGTGTAAGTTCTCCTGCTTTTGTTTTTCTTGGAAAGGGAGTAGAGCATCCCATAATGTCAGTCTCTGCCAACCTCACAAATGCCCATATTTGTTTAACTTTACCTCATAAAAGCACGTCAGCAGCGGTTACACAAGTGATTCTTTCAGCATAAAAGAAATGTACATACCCCAGAGATTTGGTCCATAAGCTAACCCTTTGTTAATTGAGTTGGAAATGGATGCAGGTTATCTGAAATCGGAACACCCCGGATGTTGTAGATGGGTACACTCCTGACAGGAATTCCTCCTCTGAAGTGGCTGAAACACCCCCCCCCACTTTTTACATCTCGTGCCAATGCTGTGTACTGTCCCTTTTCTAACTCAGTACTGCCCTAGAAATGTTGTTTGTGTTGCGGTCAAGCATTTGGCATGTATCAGGTGATGACGCTCTGCTCCTAATGTGTATTAACATACGGAATCATGTATCCTTCAGGCTATTCAAGCATGTAAACTTCATAATAATGTTTTGTCTTAACTTCTGTTCAGAAGGAGTTCGGTGTTGAGCAAGATCTTAAGAGGGTCATCAGGAGAGTGTTTATAGTCTATACCATGGATTGAACACAGGCTTGCCGATTAATCTTTCATTCTATTACGTTTGTATAAGGAATGAATATTCTTGTTACCTGTATTTGGGGGGAGGAATTTGTAAGCAACCTTTAAAATACTGTATGGAGTGCCTGGGTGGTTCAGTCAGTTAAGTCAGTTAATATCAGGTCATGATCCTGGGGTCCTGGGATCGAGTCCCACATCAGGCTCCCTGCTCAACAGAGAGTCTGCTTTTCCCTCTCCCTCTTGCCCTGCCATTAGTGCTTTCTTTCCCTACCTCTTTCTCTCTCAATTAAAACAAAACAAAAAAAAAACCCACAAAACTTTAAAAAAAAGAAATAAAAATGAGTTATTTTTAAATATTCCTGCAAATGAAGAACAATGTAAGATAACTAAGCTCAATCCAGAAAAGGCATTTTCCCCAGGGTACTCTGCTTTATATCTCTGATGCTGGGAACTCTAACAGGAGGTAAATAGGTCTATTCAATGGAAGTTCATTAAGGTTGACTTCTCTTTCTACAGGAAGTAGCCATTTAAAAATGGAGGCAAGAGAGATTTTTTTTGAAAAGTTATCTTTCAGGATCTGGTATCTAGTACATTTAGAATGACAAAAATTAAAAAAAAAAAACATGTTCTTAATCCAAGTTCATAGTTGAGATTTTCTTTTATATGGAAAAATTTCCACCATTCTAATTATCTGAATTTCCTCCCTGTCACTGAGATTTAAAGTTCACTGTATTGTCTTATTCTTGGGCATTTTGACACTTCACTCACCGGCTGAGCCATCCAGGAGCTCCTAAATACCTCGCTTTTAAAGGAGGAATATAGATGAAATAAGATTAACCATGGGTGTTAATTTGTTTAAGCAGAGTGGGAGTTCTCTTTAGTATTCTCTTTATTTTGGTAAAAGTTTGAAATTTTCTGTAGTAGTTGTTGGGGTGGTAGTTTTTATTTTAAATTGTTTTCTAAATGGGATCTTCACAGATTTCTTCCAGTTTTATACTCTTTCTAATAGTTTCAGAGAGTCTTTGTCAGTAGTCTGACTTGCATTTTTTTATATAATCAAACTTTAGATTAGAGTCAGTTCTGTGCAAACAGGCAGGAACCTGAAGTTCAGATCCACTGGCAAACAGCAAGATCTGGAGGTACCTACAAACGCCTGCCTGTTATGTAAAAGTCGGTGCTTTTAAGTGTGGGCAATTAGGACAGGTTTAATGCAATAAAACATCCACAGGAAAATACAGCAGGTTTTTTTTTTTTTTAAGATTTTATTTATTATTTATTTATTATTATTATTGATTGATTGATTGATTATTTATTATTTTTTAGTATTATTTATTTGACAGAGAGAGACAGGGCAAGAGAGGGAACACAAGCAAGGGGAGTGGGTGAGGGAGAATCAGGCTCCCCGTGGAGCAGGGAGCCTGACGTGGGACTCGATCTCAGGACCTGAGATGAAGGCAGATGCTTACCAACTGAGCCACCAAGGGACCCCAAAATACAACAGTTTTATTAGATAAGTGGTAATAAGTGCTCTTGAGATGACGAGTTTTTTTCCAGTCTCAGGTACTGCGGTATCTTTAGTGACATAGCTGTATCTGCTTCAGTAAATTTATTCTCCCATTAGTGTAGAATTCTCTGTTGTGAACAAAAATGAGGAAGAAGCTAGGCACAGTAGAAAGAAGGAAGGGCAGGGGCACCAGGGTGGCTCAGTGGATTAAAGCCTCTGCCTTCAGCTCAGGTCATGATTTCAAGGTCCTGGGGTCGAGCCCCACATCAGGTTCTCTGCGCGGTGGGGTGCCTGCTTCCCCTCTCTCTCTGCCTGCCTCTCTGCCTGCTTGTGATCTCTCTCTCTGTCAAATAAATAAATAAAATCTAGAAAGGGAGGGAGGAAGGAAGGAAGGAAGGAAGAAAAGGAAGGAAGGAAGGAAGAAGGGATGGCAAAAACAGGAATTGGTGTGAAATTGGTGAGAACAGTAGAGGGCGGCTGATGGGACTGTAGGATTCATCATGCCCGTGAATTCGGCGCTGGCCTTACTCACCACTGTGCTTTCCCAAGGATGCCCATCTGTCCGTGCTACTTCACTGTTAACTCCAGGAAATCCCAAATCCCTAGGCCTAGCAAAAAAAAAAGCCTGTCCGCTAAATCCCAATACCATATCCCAGACTATGAGACTATCCCACACGTTTCTCACCGTCTAGTCAGTGAGTATAAAGAAGAAATTACTGGGTCCCTCTTGAAATTGATTCATGCTGCAGTCTCAGTATGGGACCTCCCAGTGGGCCAGTATTTCTCTGTGACACCTTCTTCTCCTTTAGCTACGATTTCCTGCCAGTCGCAAGATCTGTAAATGGTTCTTCCTTGCTTAAAAAGTGGAATCCTTCAATACTCACCTGAAATCTCCACGCACCTATAAAACCTTGGCTAATCTGCATAGGGACCGAGAGAGAAGAGCTGGCACGGAGTGACAGCCATGTAACAAACTAACGAGTATCTGTTACTGATGGTGTTGACGGTCCAACTTCCTTACGAACACTCACCCTTGAGGTCCTGGTGGTTTAGGTGCAAAGTGCAGCTGACATTCTTCGTCCCACGCACAGAGCCAAGCAAGCCCTCGGAGGTTGGGCCCAGGCCTCTTGAAGCATGGCTTCCTTGTGATGCACACAAGTGTGGCCTGTGAGCTGGTGACAATACTGGCGAATTCCATGGTAGCACCCACAGTTTGCAGGTGAAGAAACCAAACCTTAGAGAGAGGTCGCTAACTTGTCCTCACAGGTCCTAAGGTGATGAGAGCAGAACTGGACCCAGGGTCTACCCGAGTCTAAAATTCATGCTTTCTCTGCTCCCCATGCTCCTCTCTCCAGTGGAATTTCCTTCTCCTGAACCTCAGTGTCCTGAGCAATGTGAATCTACCTCTAATACCGTACTTCACTTGTACTTAATTACTTGTTTGCATGTCCACCCACCGCGCGTCCTGTGAGCTCTTCCAGGACAGGTCTCGGCCTTCTTTGCATCCTTAGGATCCAGCAGAGGACCTGGTACTTCGTAGGTATTGGTGACTGTAGACAAGGTTGAAGCAAATCCCAAGGCTGCAAGGTAGACGCTCCTTTGTTTATGTTGATCAGTTGGACTCCTTCATAACCCTAAAGACCCACCCCGAGCTCCTTCCTTAGCACCTAACAGTGTTGCACAAAACTAATCTTTTCCTCGGCTTGGGGCACCTGGGTGGCTCAGTGGGTTAAAGCCTCTGCCTTCAGCTCAGATCATCATCTCAAGGTCCTGGGATCGAGTGCCGCATCGGGCTCTCTGCTCGGTGGAGAGCCTGCTTCCCCCTCTCTCTCTGCCTGCCTCTCTGCCTACTTGTGTTCTCTCTCTCTCTGTGTCAAATAAATAAATAAAAAAGTCTTTTCCTCAGCTACAGCACTCTGTACAGCTGTGATTGATCAAACCAACAAAATGAGTGCAGTTGGCGAAGGTATCAAAAAAGAATAAAGCACAGTTCTAATACTGTAACTACGGACATTTTACAGTGTTGCCCTATATAATTTGCATGACCCTCTGCTATTTGGTTATCTGCCCAATTCGCATACTTTGACACTTGATCTATTAAGCATGTTGCCTGGTTTCACTTTCTTGTCAAATCAGAATCTGAAGCTGCTTATTCGATTTGCTTCACCAATGAGTATGAATTATCAAAACTGCTCGATTCGTTATATGAAAGCTTGGTTTTTTATTATTTTATAATAATTTTTCAGTTCTGTTTGAATTGTTATGTGCAAGTTCCCAGGCATAGCCCTATATTACTTCATGTTTTCTCTTTTTATAAAAACAAAAGTTATCGCATGCAAATTACGAAGTTTCCTTGCAAGAAAAGGCTTAAAGCCTTGTTTATAGAGCAGGGGAAAGTCCCCTTCTTCATTTAAAATAGCTGTTTAGGACTTTGCGTTTTATTTAGCAAATGATAGAATCAGTATGTTCATGAAAATATGCATCCTCTTCAATGTCCCTATGCTGTTTTAATTCTTTCAACCCTTCCAAAAGGCAGAATCCCTTCATCTCTGCTGTTCAGCTCACCCTTTGCTTTGTCAAATTGCTATTTCAAAACGAATGGGGTCTTATGCCCATTGTAATCTTCTTTAAATCTTTGCTGCAAGGATTCTTGTCTACCCTTTCTATCAGCACTGAGGTTATTTATCAAAGTGTTTCATTTTGCAGCTACCTCAAGGCTAAAAATATTGGCGCTCACAGTTCCGGGATGGCTGTCTCACAGAATGGTATAATGACCAATTTATGAGAAAGGCAATAGGAAGCCTTTCTTCCTAGGGGAAGGAAGGCATCATTGTTTCATATCCTGGGCTTTTTTTCTTTTAGCATTCAAAATTAATAAAAATCACGCATTATTATAAACCAGATGTTGGAAGGATCTCTGGCTGAATAAATCCAGAGTGAATGGGGTAGGAGTGAAATATGTGGCAGGAGATCAAGGAACTCGTGCTCATGAAAGAATGCTTATAATTTATTATTACAATTTTACTATGGCCTCTTGATAAAATGTTCTACTCTTTGGGGTAAATTCCGCATGCTTATTGCAAAGACAGTGTTTCCATTCTCTGCCCCTAACAATCCTACTGATTTGGGGATTTAATGAATCCAAAGTAGTCTAAGTTTAAAACAGAGTATGTATAGCATTTGCCAAATGAACAAAACGGATCATTCATTTCTCCTGAGAATTTTAAGTGTCCTTATGTGTAATTGTTGGTCAAGCAAGAACATCAAGGAGAAAATATATCGTAAGAGAAAGTGAGAGACAGCTAGCTATCAACTTACTGGACTCATGCTTTTTGTTTTTCAGGAGGAATGGCTTTTAAATATACGTCCATTTATTATTTTATAGCTGATTATAGTATTTGGGAACAAGAATTTTTGTTTCATGAATTACCAAAGACCTGGGGCGTCTGGGTGGCTCAGTGGGTTAGAGCCTCTGCCTTCAGCTCAGGTCATGGTCTCACGGTCCTGGGATCGAGCTCCATATCGGAGCCCCACATCGGGCTCTCTGCTCAGTGGGGAGCCTGCTTCCCCCTCTCTGTCTGCCTGCTTCTCTGCCTGCTTGTGATCTCTCTCCTTTCTGTCAAATAAATAAATAAAATCTTAAAAAAAAAATTACCAAAGACCTGTTCCTTCTGTAATTTTATTTAGTCCTTCTTTAGTTTTAGTTCCAGGCTCCTTTTCATGAGTTCCCCAGTGTAGTCACCTGAAGTATAGGAATGGCCAATGTTTATTTGCCCACCTCTAAATGTATTACCTTTGTTCCCCTCTTAGCAAGGAAGTTGCTCTTCCAGAATAGACCCATTCATTTTGTTTATTTTTTTATTTTAAATTGAGATATAATTGGCATAAGACATTACACTGGTTTCAGGTGCACAACATAATGAATCAATATCTGTATATGTTGTAAAAAGGTCACCATAATAAGTCTAGTTAACAACTGTCCCTAGACAGAGTGATGAAAAAAGATGTTTTTTCTTGTCATGAGAACTTTTAAGATCTGCTCTCTTAGAAGCTTTTAAATATGCAGTACAGTCGTATTAATTATAGTCAGTATGTTGTACATCATGTCGCCACAACTTACTATCTAGCCGGAAGTTTGTATCTTTTGCCCCCTCCTTTATCCATTTTGCCCACCTCTCAACCCCTGTTTCTGGCAACCACCAGTCTGTGCGCCGTATCTATGAGTATGTTTTTTTTTTTTTTTTGATTCCACCTGTAAGTGAGACCTTACCTATTTTTGTCTTTCTCTGATTGACTTATTTAGCATAATACCCTCGAGGTCCATCCTGACAAATGGCAAGATTTCATTCTTTTTGATGGCTAAATCATATTCCCTGTGTGTAATGAATATGTGTGTGTGTGTGTACATGTGTAGACCACATCTATATCTATTCACACTTAGGTCGTTTACACGTCTTGTTCACGTTATAGTGAACATGGGAGTGTTCTATTTTCTTTGGATAAATACCCAGAAGTGAGATTGCTGGATTGTAGGGTATTTCATTTTTAATTTTTGAGGAACCTCTGTGTTGTTTTCCATAGTGGTTCCACCAATTTACTTTTCTACCAACAGTGCACGCAGGTTCCCTTTTCTCCACATCTTCACCAACACTTGTTATTTCTTGCCCTTTTGATACTAGCTTCTAACAAGCGTGAGGTGAAATCTCATTGTGGTTTTGATTTGCATTTCCCTGATAGTTTGTGATGCTGAGTGTCTTTTCACGCTTCTGTTGGCCATTTGTATGTCTTCTTTGGAAAAGTGTCTGTTTAAATCCTCTGCCCATTTTTTAATTAGATTGTTTTTATGGGTTTTTGTATTTTTTTTTTGTCTTTTGTTTTTGCTTTTGAGCTGTATGAGTTCTTTATATCTTTTGGATATTAAACTCCTTTTTTTTAAAGATTTTATTTATTTATTTGACAGAGAGAGACACAGTGAGAGAGGATACACAAGCAAGAGGAGGGAGAGAGGGAGAAGCAGGCTTTCCATGGAGCAGAGAGCCCGATGCGGGGCTCGATCCCAGAACCCTGGGAATCATGACCCGAGCCAAAGGCAGACGCTCAACGACTGAGCCACCCAGGGGCCCCTGGATATTAAACTCTTATTAGAGATAGGATTTGCAGATATTTTGCTCTCATTCAGTAGGCTGCCTTTTCATTTTGTTGATGATTTCCTTTGCTGTGCAGAAGCTTTTTAGTTTGGTATAATCCCACTGGCTTATTTTTGCTTTTGTTACCTTTGCTTTTAGAATCAGACCTTGAAGACTGACTTCAAGGAGCTTACTGTTTTGTTTTCTTGTAGGAGTTGTATGCTTTCAGATCTTACAGTCAGGTCTTTAATCCATTTTTTAATTCTTTTTGATATGTGGTATAAGATAGGAGTCTAGTTTCATTCCTTTACATGTGGCTGTTCAGTTTCCCCAGCACCATTGGTTGAAGGAAAAATCCTTTTCCAGTTGTATATTTTTGACTACTTTGTCATAAACTAATTTACCATATGTATGTGGGTTAATTTCTGGGCTCTGTTCTGCTCCAGTGATCTGTGTATCTATTTTTATTCCAATACGAGCTCTTTTGACTAGAACTTTATAGAACTTTATAATCTAGTTTGAAATCAGGGAGCATGAGGCCTCTAGCTTTGTTCTTCTTCCTCAAGATTGCTTTGGCTATTTAGAATTTTGTGCATAGAACTACTTATTTTATAAATGAGAAAATGAAAAACCATTGTCAAGTGAACCTGCATATAAACATTTTAATCTTCAAAATGGGAAAGTATAACATTAGCACCCTAGCTTTCTGAGGCTTTGACTGTCAATGTTGGTATCTCTAACCAGCAAAATATAAGCCTGTGAACACCAGTGAATTCATACCTCACACCCAGCTGGTCTGCAAACAGTCTTAGGAGGTTACAGCCCGTAAGTGTTGAACTTGTCCATAGTGGTTAGGTCAGTGTTTTGTGTGTATTTAGCTCTCGATACTTTTTTTGGATGTGATATATAAGCTGCCTTTTTCTTTCTTAGGAGTTTAATAATTGAATCTAAAACGACAATGTATGTATCATCCCAGATGATCTGTGGACATCTTGATAAAGTCCTTTAGAAGTTGACATATATAACTTGTCCTGTGTAAATTATCACTATGTCAATGACTCAAAATGGCAGCAGTTTTCCTGAGTAATTTTTATAATTTTCCTTCTGGCAAATAGATATTTTCTTTTCTATATTTCTGACCCATAATTTTAAAGGAAAAGTCAGTCCTACAGCAATATTAAAAAGAATATACTTTCTAGGGGCGCCTGGGTGGCTCATTCAGTTAAGCGTCTGACTCTTGATCTCAGCTCAGGTCTTGATCTCCGGGTTGTGGGTTCAAGCCCCACACTGGGCTCCACACTGAGCATGGAACCTACTTTAAAAATGTATATATGCTTCCTAGGAAGAATGAATGTCAAAAGGTTCTATTTAAACAAATAAGCACAACCTCCACTATTCTGACAAATTACAGGCGTTAAATTGCATATTGATCTTGTTTCTTATAAGACAAGTGTACACTGGCCATCATTTGATGACTCAGGTATCAACCACGTTGTTTACTTTATGCCATTGCAGGGGCTCCCTGGGGATTAGTTTTTCAGTCTAAATAAGAATCTATTCCAACCTTTGGCCTGTTTTCTAGTTGGGTTGTTTGCCCTTTTTATTATTGAGTAGTTAAGAGTTCTTTATTATACTCTGGATACTAGACTTATCAAATATATGATTTGAAAATATTTTCTCAGGGTGCCTGGGTGACTCAGTGGGTTAAAGCCTCTGCCTTCAGCTCAGGTCATGATCTCAGGGTCCTGGAATCGAGCCCTGCACTGGGCTCTCTGTTCAGCAGGGAGCCTGCTTCCTCCTCTCTCTCTGCCTGCCTCTGCCTACTTGTGATCTCTCTCTCTTGTGTCAAACAAATAAAAGCTTTAAAAAATATATTTTCTCTTTCTGTAGGTTATCTTTTCATTTTCTTTTTTTTAATATTTTATTTATTCATTTGTTAGAGAGAGAGAGAGAGAGCACAAGCAGGCAGAGTGGCAGGCAGAGGCAGAGGGGGAAGCAGGCTCCCTGCTGAGCAAGGAGCCCTATGTGGGACTAGATCCCAGGACCCTGGGATCGTGACCTGAGCCGAAGGCAGACACTTAACCAACTGAGCCACCCAGGTGCCCCATCTTTTCTTTTTCTTGGTATCCTTTGAACATGCAAAATGTTTGAATTCTAATGAAGTCCAGTTTAGCGATTTTTTTGTTGTTGTAACTGCTTGCCCGTTATTACATCTAAGCATCATTGTCACATCCAAGATCAAAAAAGATTTATACCGATGTTTCCTTCTAAGAGTTTTACAGTTTAATTCTTGCAAATAAATCTTTGATTCATTTTGAGTTATGTTTGTTTTCATTTTGAGTGAATTTTTATTAGTGATGGGAGATAAAGATCTGATTTCATTCTTTCACATTTGGATACCCAGTATCCCAGCACCGTTTGTTGAATAAGACTGTTCTTTCTGCCTTGAATGGTCTTGACACCCTTGGCAAAAAATAAGTTGACCAGAAACGCGTGGGTTTATTTCTTGACTCTCAGTTCCATTCCTTTGGTCTATATGTCTGTCTTATTACAGTATGACATTGTTTTGATTAGTGTAACTGTGTAGTAAGTTTTGAAATTGAGAAATGTGAATCTTCACCTCTGTTCTTTTTTAAGATTATTTTGACTCTTTGGGGTCCCTTGTCTTTCCATGTGAATTTCAGGGTCCTCCCCTCCCCATTTCTATTAAGAAGATCGTTGGAATTTTAAAAGGGATTGCATTAGATCTGTAGATCAATTTGGGTAGTACTGTTGTGTAATTCCTTTAATGAAGTCTTAAAAACGCTCTAGCTACTTGAACGGATATCCACGATGAAATGATTCCGTTTCGACCCCATTTAGGAGGGTTAGTGTTTAGAAGTAGAAGGAAAATTAATTTAGCAAACTGTCAGCCTTCTACTCCAAATTTTGCTTTTCCTTAAATCATGACGACTGTGACACCTCAGTTGTTTTTATCTGTCCTCGTGCCATTTGTCTTATTGGTCGCTGTGTGTGGACCCTCTACCTACTGGATGAAGCTCAAAGCTCAAAGGGGTGCCTCCCACACTAAGCTCCGCCCAGTCCTGTGCCAATCCAGTGCAGGTCTCAAGTTGTTTCTTAACTCACCAGCTCTTATGTATGGCCCTGCAATTTGAATCAAAATCTAAGAAGAAATTTTTAGTAACTAAAAATGATGGAGGAGTGACGCCTGACCGCAGCAGTGGCTGTTAGACTCCTTCCTGGCATAAAACCCTCCGGAAAATGTGTCCTGATTTTTTTTTTTTTGGTAGAGTCTTGAGAACAACTAGGGATTTTTAGACTGGACGAGGAGCGGGTTATTTTGCCTTTCACAGGCAGCTGCCTTCAAGGTTCATATTTTGAAAGAGGAGAAAAATAAAAAGTGTCGTCAATCTATCACCCTGGATATAGAGGTGCATTGAAATTGAGATTCATTTTGAACTTTATTTCCACAAAGACTAACTGGCAATGAGATGAATGTGTTTGCATGTGAGACAGAGGATGGGAGGAATGTTAATTGACCTCTTGCTGTTTAACTCAGAAACAAATTTCGCAGTGTCCCCCTAGGGGGCCCCATTACTTTCTGTGCATTGTTCTCCTGTCGTCTCTTCCACGGGCTGCTTGAGAAAGTAAGGCATAGACAGTAGGGTATGTACCTGATCCACAATAAGAGATCAATCCGCTAACCTATTTTGAATTATGAGGCAATTGTACAAAACACTATTCACAGAGAGTCTTTTGGACTTTGAGTCAGAAACAGGTGGTCACAGGGCCAAGGCCAGGGGTGTTACTTAATTTCAACTACGATTCACAGATGTATTGACCTAAGACAGTGAGTTTAAAATAGCCTATTTAATGTTTGGGGTTTTTTTAAGATTTTATTTATTTGTCAGAGAGAGAGAGAGGCAAACACAAGCAGGGGGAGCAGCAGGCAGAGGGAGAAGCAGGCTCCCGTGGAGCAGGGAGCCCGTTGTGGGACTCATTCCCAGGACCCTGGGATCATGACCTGAGCTGAAGGCAGAAGCTTAACCGACTGAGCCACCCAGGCGTCCCGAATGTGTTTAATTTTTTATAAATGTTATTCACTTACATATGCTTATTGAAGCATGAGTTAAATCTTCTGTGCCTTTGCTCTTGGTTTGAGTGGCACTTAGATGAACCTGCCCATCTCCTGAGAGAAAAACCCTGTGTTCAGCTTCCTCTTTCACACTGAACTTGGTAAACCTGCTCCTAAGATGCACAGAGACCATAGATGTTGTCGTCTTAGTGAAGGAAGAAGGGGCAGCAGAAGCAATAGCCTGAACCAGCTGGGTCTTGTTATGCTCTTCACCTCTTCTCTTTCCGAGGCTGCCATAGTGACACGGTTTCTCTGAGGCTCTAGCGAGTTGCCTCTGAAGCTTTGCCAAGTTATGAAGGAACTTCCTGGGCCATGAGCAGTGGAGGGCTGGAGTGCAGGAGGGAACATATCTATTTTTTTTTTTAAGATTTTATTTGTCAGAGAGAAAGAGCACAAGCAGGGGGAGCAGCAGGCAGAGGGAGAAGCAGGCTCCCCCCTGAGCAAGGAGTCCAATGTGGGACTCCATCTCAGGACCCTGGGCTCATGACCTAAGCCAAAGGCAGATGCTTAACCAACTGAGCCACCCAGGTGTCCCAAGGGGGAACATATCTTATTAAAATAATTATACTTTTTAACTTTTTTCATACTGTTTTTATTTAGGAAACTCTAGAAGCAAACCAAATTTCACATTCTGGGTTTGGGGCAGGGGTTGGGGGAGTTTGGAAGAAAGATTGCTGTTCAAAATCCTGAATTTAGTCACTCTTCTGCCAAAGGCCTACCTTCATCTTGCTGATTACTGAGACCTGAAAGAATTAAAATGGGTTTACTCTCAAGTGGTAGTCAGTATATCTGATAGAAAGGAAAGTTGCCAGACTTGCTCTTTTTGATATCACATGCACCGTAAGAAAAGTATCGCTTATGTAGCTAGATGTGAAAGCATTAATCATTTATAATGTGACCTTTCTGTCACCTTTCTGTACTACATTAAAACTATTCTTTACCTAAAGACTATGACCAAATAACACATGCTTCTTGCTGTTTGTAAGTTTCCGATGATACCGGTAAGCATTTTCTAAAATCCTCATATATGAAACTTCGTTGTTAGAGTTAATAGTTACAATTTTTTAAATTGTTACAGTTCTCTATTATCAGACAGATTTTGTCAAAAAAAAAAAAAGGAAACTACCATTCTCATTGCCACTGAGATATCACTGACAGACACCTTAGTTCTCAGTCACTGCTCAAAGAATTTATAAGCAGCATTAGGAGGTTTCAGAGGTATATCTGTAGTCCTCACTTCAGCACATCTCCTAAAATTGAAACCATACAGAAAAGATTAACATGGCCCCTACACAAGTAGGAGATGCCAATTTACGAAGCGTCCCCTATTTTTTTTTTATTCCACTTATATCTGGAGCATGACTAGAGGCATCTAGAGTAATAAATTCACAGAGACTGAAAGTAGAATACTAGTTCTCGGGTCCCAAGGTAAGGAGGGAATGGGGAGTTCAGGTTTGATGGTGCAGAATTTCCGTTTAGGAAGATAAAGTTCTAGAAAAAGGTGGTGGTGATGGTTTTACAACACTCTGAACACATTTACCGCCAATGAACTGTGCACTTAAAATGGTTAAAATAGTAGGGTTTATGTTTACATATTTTGTACCATAATAAAAGAAAAGGACATATGCATAGCATACGCTACCATGAATAGCAAAAGGATTCAAGGATTAATCAAGAGTGTTGAATCTTAATGAGTATTTGTTTTTTTAAAAGATTTTATTTATTTGACAGAGAGATCACAAGTAGGCAGAGAGAGAGGGGGAAGCAGGCTCCCCGCTGAGCAGAGAGCCCAATGCGGGGCTCGATCCCAGGACCCTGAGATCATGACCTGAGCCGAAGGCAGAGACTTTAACCCCCTGAGCCACCCAGGTGCCCCTTAATGAGTATTTATTAAACGCCTACCATTTTCCAGATTCTACTCTCAGATATACTGCAGGTGCGGGGCCCAATCTTTCCTACTTAGAATCTGCCTGGGGAGACTTGGGGGAAACGGAGTTGAGAAGCAGGCTGCACTCATTCAGTTGATTGCCTTGTCTCTTGGTGTTCGGTGGTGACATCTGACAGCCATTCCTTACTTGCACCATCACTCGCTGAAGATGACTAGAGAAGGGAACCTTAGTTTTCAGCTGGCTCGGCTGCATCATTTCATAGGCTCAGGACAACTGGGATAGGCCGCCTCGTACGTCTGGTCAGTAAGACTGAAGACCAGTTCCACTCTGATGTCTCTGATGTATCCACTAGTATTTGTTCTGTGTGCCTGCGGAGGCCAAGTTAAACTGGCTTCAGGGAGCCATTCATTCAGCTTCCACAACTTTTTTTTTTCCCTACTTTTTTTCACGACTGAGAAAAAGACAGTTTATTTGACTGAGAGAGAGAGAAGGGACAAATGATATACAAGACTCAGTTTCCCCTTTATATTTCTCTCATTTTGGGGTTCCCAACCCCTAAAGTTGTAAGGAAATGGCAACATGCGGTGCCGGCTGGAAATGCAACATTCTAGGACACTTAGGTGGAAATGGTCTAAATAATCAGTGAACGTGTTAGCTCATCTGTTTTCTTCTCCCAGGATATTATATAAATTCTGTGGTTACCCTAAGAGCTCTCAGTTTCTCTGTAATTCTGGTAAAAAGGAAGGAAATACTTTCGAATACACTATTGCTATACTTTCTGTTTATACTTTCTATTTATCTATACTTTTCTATTTAGTTGATATCAATCAAAATGAGTCCTAGGGGTGCCTGGGTGGCTCAGTTGATTAAGCAGCTGCCTTCAGTTCAGGTTGTGATCCCGAGGTCCTGGGATCGAGCCCCATGTCGGGCTCCTTGCTCAGTGGAAAGCCTGCTTCTCCCTCTCCCTCTACCTGCTGCTCTGCCCACTTGTGCTCTCTCTCTTTCTGTCAAATAAATAAATAAAATCTAAAAAAAATGAATTTTAGAAGTTTTTAGCAATTTTTTTAAAGATCTTATTTATTTGTCAGAGAGAGAGAGCACAAGCAGGCAGAGTGGCAAGCAGAGAGAGAGAGAAGCAGCCTCCCCGCTGAGCAAGGAGCCCAGTGCAAGACTCGATCCCAGGACTATGGGATCATGACCTGAGCCAAAGGCAGCTGCTTAACTGACGGAGCTACCCAGGTGTCCCTTAGCAAATTTTTTTAATACTGAGAACAAACAGCGGACCTGGGTGGCTCAGTCATTGGGCCTTTGCCTTTGGCTCAGGTCGTGATCCCGGTGTCCTAGGATTAAGCCCCATATCAGGCTTCCTGCTCGGCAGAGAGCCTGCTTCTCCCTCTTCAGCTCCCTCGTGCTTGTGTTCCCTCTTTCTCTCTGCTGTCTCTCTCTGTCATAAATAAATAAAAAATCTTAAAAAAAAAATACTGAGAACAAACACTTGGAGTAAATCCACCAAACTTAAGTGTTTTGAGGATAGTAACAATGAGAGGAACAGCCCCTCAATTTTCTGCTAAGAATCAAACTGAACAGTTTCCAAACTCCTGTTGGTAATACCAGTTACCATGAGGGAAAGAGAAAAAAGAAGCTGTTTCAAGAATAAATTTCTTTTAGATATAAGAGAAATGAAGACAAGGTTGTCTGTGAATTTACTAAAACAGTTAATCAAAAAAAGAGGGGTCCTAAACAGCCTCTCTGTTGATTATTATGGAGTCCTGTGTAAGTCAGATGTTGTACGATGACCTGAGAGTGACTTTGCTTTCTAGATCTTTCTGATGGTATGGACCCTCATCCACCACTTCAAAGGAACAGAAAAGTGGATGCAAACCTGTCAATTTTCAGACTAAGGATTTTGGGTGATTTAGTGACTTGATCAAAATTAGCATCTGTGGATATGCTATAAAGACAGCCAAGGCCCAAGGGGTTCACTATGTCTTGCCCTTCAGAAATCAAGGCAGTTCTTCACGTACTTGGGTGCAAACAAAATGCTTTTTTTTTTTTTAAAGATTTTATTTATTTACTTGAGAGACAGAGAAAGTGAGAGAGACCATTAGAGGAGAGAAGGTTAGAGGAAGAAGCAGACTCCCCGTGGAGCTGGGAGCCCGATGTGGGACTCGATCCCAGAACTCAAGGATCATGACCTGAGCCGAAGGCACTCACTCAACCAACTGAGCCACCCAGGCGCCCCGAACAAAATGCTTTTTAAAAAAATACCGTCCCATTAGAACAGAATTGGGAGCCCTCTGTGGGAGATTGGGCCTGAGTGTGCTGACTTTATATAAGGTCTTGTTCGTCCGGGCTTGGACTTGAAATCCTTGGAGCAGCCCCCTAATAGAGCAGGCTAGCGTGATGAGCTGACTGACCCGTAGCTCCTAGCTTGAGTTTTCCCCGCTGTTTTACATGATTGCTGCAGCTCTGTGCCATCAGCCAATAAACAGAAAAGACTGTGTCATTTGTCGGTGTCCTCAGTCTGGTTGCTGTGAGCCTCTGCAGGGCATGTGAGAGGTCATCCAACACACTCCCCATGGAAATCGTTATTCTGAAAGCCATAGGTTCTTAATGTGTTCTTGGGGCCAATCAAAGCTCAATAATGTGGAGGAATTCTTGGGGAAAACACACATTCCTGGGCTCCCCCTCTGACCTACAGAAAGCTACATTTTGCTTACCTCCCCAGGAGGTTCTTAAACATTCAGAAGTCTTGCTTACATGAAATAGCAAAACCCTAAGGAATCTCACAGCCTTAGATCACAGCTTGCGTTGGTCTTGAACGTGGAAGAACGGCTTTTGTTGTCATTGAAAATTAATATATCCCGTAAATAGGCCACGTGGATTTCCAATGCCATGACTATAAGATGTGAAAGTGAAGCATTACTAACCTCGAAGTTCAGATTCATTGAGAATTTGTTTAGGCGTGATAGGGCTGATGGCCTTATTTACCCAAGCTAAGGCTTCTTATTAGCTATGAAAAAGGATTGGCATAAACTGCTTATTGACATTGATTAACTCTACCTAAAAGGAACAAATAATACAAGCATCGAGCAGGCTTCAGTCAGAAAATGTCATCTTTCATTCATAGCGTTTTCCCCCATTTACTTCTTTTCGTGCTCCTTCCAAAAACTGTGAATCTACTACTCTACCAGAACCTTTTCTTCCCTCTATAGATTCTTCATTTGCTGTTATTGATAGTGACATTTTACTTAAAGAAATTATCCATTTGGGAGCCTGGGTGGCGCAGTTGGTTGAGCGACTGCCTTCTGCTCCGGTCATGATCCCGGAGTTCCGGGATCGAGTCCCACATCGGGCTCCCAGCTCCATGGAGAGTCCGCTTCTCACTCTGACCTTCTCCCTTCTCATGCTCTCTCTCACTCTCTCTCTTTCCTAATAAGTAAATAAATAAAATCTTTAAAAAAAAAAGAAAAGAAATTGTCCATTTAGGCTCTCTTCAAATTCAAAGTGATATTAGTTTAATAAAGAGTGAAAGGGGAAATTGAAAAAAATACGCTCAGAGTTGTCAGCATTGGAGATGACAAATAGTAAAAGCTTAATCTTGGAGGATTATCAGAGAGCTTAACGTTAGCTCAGATTGTCAGGGAGCTTAATGTGTCTTTCTCAGGGAATTGAGAAAAAAATTACCAAGAAAAGGCATGCTGAGAACCACCTCCAGGTGCAAAACCTGAGAGGCGACTCACTTTGTTAAGCAATGGTATACGTAATTTCCAGGTTACACAGCAAAGCATATTATATTCCTTTGCTTCAAGTATCTTGTGTGGTGACTGGACATAGAAATCACATACCATCTCCTCCTTTCCCCCAAAGCAAAGAGACCACGTACCTGGAAATGTCCCAGACACATAAGGAAATTGTTAGTTGGCCCTTTTTCTCCACCTGCAATGAAGCATTTGAGAACTTTCTTGGCAAATGGCCGTAAAAAATAAAGAAAATCAAAAAGCCCCAAAGGTCAAGTGTACTTTCAAACCCTGAACTGAGTCATCTCTGAAATAAATCACTTCCTTGTCATCTCTTTGAAAGGTGTAGTACAAGAAATTCCCCTGGTGACCCCTTGATACTTTATACTAGTTCTCTCATCGTTGGCTATCATCTTTCTTGAAAAACACAAAAAGAAAAAGAAAGAAACAAAAATGTCGTAGAGAAAGCTGTTTTGACCTTTGCTTTTTCTTTTATCTGGCTGTGATGAGGTGAGTGTGTCAGTGAGTTTAGGCTGCCATAACAAAACTCCACAGACCACGTGTGGCTTAAGGAGCAGAAAAGTTTGGTTGGTTTTTTTTTTCCCCACAGTTCTGGAAACTGAAAATCCAAGATCAGGTCTTGATTAGGGTCTCCTGAAGTCTCTCTCCTCGGCTTGTGGATGGCTGCCTTCTTGCTCTGTCCCCACATGGCCTTTTCTCCCACAGAATGACAGAGATCTTTGATGTCTCTTCCTCTTCTAAAGGACACCAATCCTATTATGACCCGCTGTCATGACCTCATTTAACCTCAATGACCTTCTTAAAGGCCCTGTCTCCAAATACAGTCACCTTGGGGGTTAAGGCTTCAACATATGAGTGGGGGAATGGGGGGAAGCATGGTTCAGTCAGTCTGTAACATTTGACTAAATCGTGCTTTTGGAGATATCCAGTGTACCCTTTCTCTTCAGCATTCCTCAGCCCTTATCCTCTTAGTGCACATGGGTGCCTTCTCTTCAGAAACTCAGGGAAGGGCGCCTGGGTGGCTCAGTTGATTGGGCGACTGCCTTCGGCTCAGGTCATGGTCCCAGAGTCCCAGGATCGAGTCCTGCATCGGGTTCCCGGCTCCATCGGGAGTCTGCTTCTCCCTCTGATCTTCTCCCCTCTTATGCGCTCTCTCTCTCTCTTTCTCAAATGAATAAATAAAATCTTAAAAAAAAAAAAAAAGAAAGAAAGAAACTCAGGGAAGACCATGGAAGATATTTTTCCTGCTTCTGTACCCAAAGTCATTGGAACTAAGTTCCCTCTGGCGGCCTCCACTGTGTCTTTATGAACTTCAAATACAAGATCTCTTTCATATGTAAAAAGCATATACTTCACATGGAAAGATTTAGTGGGCTTTTAACATCTGTTTTTCACTAATTCATTGACACACTCTTCGTTTTGTCTCTGAGTGACTAAAGCCAAGCGTTCCCATGTGAAAAAAGCAGAAGGACAGACCAGATAGTATAACAAGGTTTGTAGCATGATATATTCTGTAACTGGGTATTGGAAGCCATATTTTCCTCCTATCTTGACCCAAAGGGTCACAGAAAACCTAGAAGTTGCTATTAAACACATTACTTTATTAAATACTCTTTTCCACTCATCTGTATGTCATACAAGAGTAAAGAAAAACATTTAGGCTGCAGAGTCTTTTTTTCAAAATCCAGCTGGTCAAATGTGAATTTTAAAATTTGAAACTGAGATGCTCAGCGCCAGAGATGGACTCCAGCCATCCCAGCTTCTCGGTTCGGTCGCCAAGTGGAGGTATGTGGCATTAGAGATGGTGGTGGTTTCATCACGCAGAAGTTAGTAAAACCTGAAACCTGCCAGGCATTTGCCACACGTTACCCTGCCAGGGACAGCTCAGCTTCTGGCTTCTTGGAGAGGATATGGCATAACCTTTGGTTTGTAAGGTATTTGAAACTGAAACCCTTCCACTTCCGCTCTGAGCTTAAGAGTTGACACTGGTATCCAAAATTCCTTGGGCCTTAACTGGGTGAGGCATGCAGCCGTTGATGGTCAAGAAAGGGAAGTGGATGGTATCCTCTGTAGATGGGAAGAGAGCTGCTGAAACGAAGGAGCCATTAGGTCACCACTGAAACCCATGCTGCTATTCAGGGGGAAACATCTTTGCGTTAATTAGATGAGACCACTATTTGATAGAACTCTTTATTCTTCTCCGCAGTCTACTTATCCCAGCACAGAGTAAAGGGCTCAGGAAAAAACCACATTCTATTCCAATGTGATGAGTAAAGCCAGAAATGGTTATCGTATTTGCGAATAGTTAATATTCATTTATACAGGTGGTGTTTTAGTTTCCTAAGGCTGTCATCACTAACTACAACAAATTGGGTGACCTAAAACAACAGAAATGTGCCGTCTCATCATTCTGGAGGCCAGAAGTCAAAAATCAAGATGTCCACAGGGTCATGCGCTCTCTGAAGGCTCTAGGTTAGAATCTCTTCCGTTCCTTTTAATTGCTTCTGGTGCAGCTGACAATCCTAGACATTCTTTGGCTTGAAGATAACTCCAGTCTCCCCCTTTGCCTTCACACGGTGTTTTCCCCTTTGTCACCATCTCTGTATGTCTCTTCTAAAATGATCAAAAACTCATCTGAACTCCAGTAGGATCTCCCCTACTCCATATTGGATTGAGGGCCTATCTTATTCCAGTATGATTTCGACTTTACCAGAATATTTCTGCAAAGACCCTCTTTCCGTATCAGGTCACTTTCAGAGGTACTGGGGATGAGGGCGTCAAGATATCTTTTAGGAAAACGTAATTCAGCCTTTACCAAGCAGTTTTATTTTTTCTTTACCCTGATTTTGATGAATCCAAAAAATTGTCCAAGTGTTTCTAAAATACTATCAAATTTAAGTCAAAGGACTGTGTGTCTTGAATTTATGACCTCTTCATTTTAAAAAAATAATTTCCATCTTTAATTGGTTCAAATTACGAAATGCTTTAAATGCTTTGCATTTGCTTGAGGCTGATTAATGGGTAAATTTGTAAACCGTGGTTGTTTTAATTAGCCAGGGTTAATTAATGTTTACTGCACTTGGAAGATGAAAAGACATGTATAAATGCACCATAATGTGAATCATTTTTTAATTTGTTGCTGAAGCTTAAAATATATTCAAATAAAGATTGCTTACATCACACTAATAAAAGAAAAAGAGAAGCTGCTGGAGCACCACGGAAGTTAGTATAGAGGGCTCTAAATATTAAAGTGAGTGAATTACATATTATACAAGATGACTATTTTTTAATATTATATATTCAGAGATAGGTTGTTACATTTTTAAGTCTGATTACATAAAGAATAGAAATCTCAGGCCAAACTGATAACTTCTCATAAAATGTATCATATTTTGAGGTGAAGCCTGTTTTTTGTTTTTGCTCTTTTTACTTCTGAGTTGAGACTTTTTCAGAGCATGGTGGAGGAAAGGTTTAATCCTTCTGAGGTGAAAATAACATTTTTTTTAAGAGAAGAGGAGATTAGGGGAGAGGGGCAAAGGGAGAGAGAGAGAGAGAGAGAACCTTAGACAAGCTCCCTGCATAGCACAGAGCCTGATGTGGGGCTCAGTCTCACAAGACTGAGATCATGACCTGAACTGAAATCAAGAGTTGAACACCTGCCCAACTGAGCCAGCCAGATGCTCTGAAAATAACATTTTTAAACAATTTTTTTTGAAAAAAGAATATTACCAGAATTCCATGTAAATTTTCAACAGGAAAAGCCTCAGGGCCTTGGCCAAGATTTAGTGCTGGGTCTAGGAAGTGTGGAGATTAGAAAACGTTTAAGAAGGAAATAGCAGGGCAAAGTTTCCCGAGTGGGGCTGGCTGCAAGCTGTACGTCATGGAAGGTGGTCATCTCAGGTAGTGAAAAGGATTGTCCATTCTTAGTGGGAAAGTAACTGTCGGATTATTTTCCAATGTGCTCGGTAGAATGCACCTTCTGGTCCCAAGATTCATGGTTCACTAGGTAACTTGAAGTCAGAGCGGGCTTCAGTGACACCACTCCATCTCCCTTCATCATTGTCTAAAAGGAGAGCATATCCAAAGTTAAATTCGCAAAAGGGTTGGGTCTACTTTATGCTTCGTCTCCTACACAATTCTCTCTTTGTTCTTTGCAAAATAAAAAAGTAAAGTTGATTTCTTTTTTTTTTAACATCTCATGGATGTTGATATGAAAGTGATGTAAGGGGGAAAAGAAGACCCATAACCCTCTATTTGGATAAGAAATAGGTTGCTCCTTGTAGTTCTTAACAGTAGCTACCTACCGATGTTATTGTCAAGCACTCCAGTTCGACACTGTAAAGGATTTTTAGCTGGGATGTGGTACTTCATCATGGGTGGCGTGTTTATATAGACAAAAAACCCCTTTTGGGAAGTCTAGTATGGGCTTTTTCCCCAAAACACCTGCAAAATTCTGCTAGAATCTGGAAAACTTCCATTTTCCTATCAGTGCTTCCCCTTGGACCGTGTCGGAATGGACATGAGCTCTCCAGGTTCATATTTCGAGTGGCCGTGGTATGTTGGAATATCACAAACATGTCTGAGGAGAACTTGTCTTTCTCCCCTGTATTTGCTCTTCTGAGAGACACAGCTCCAGTCAAGAATAAAAATATTAGGGGACGCCTGGGTGGCTCAGTTGGTTAAGCAGCTGCCTTCGGCTCGGGTCGTGATCCCGGGGTACTGGGATCGAGTCCCGCATCGGGCTCCTTGCTCAGCGGGGAGCCTGCTTCTTCCTCTGCCTCTGCCTGCCACTCTTCCTGCTTGTGCTCTCTCTCTCTCTCTCTCTCTCTCTCTCTCTGACAAATAAATAAATAAAATCTTTAAAAAAAAAAAAGGAATAAAAATATCAGGGGTGCCTGGGTGGCTCCGCCAGTTAACGTCTGCCTTTGGCTCAGGTCATGATCTCCAGGTTCTGGAATCAAGCCCTGCATCCATCAGGCTTCCTGATCAGCAAGGAGTCTGTGTCTCTCTCTCTCTTCCCTTTGCCCCTCCCAATCCTCGTTCTCTCTCTCTCTCAAATAAAATTCTTAAAAAAAAAAAAGGACTGAAAAAGCTCCCTAGTAGCTCCTCTGCCCTGTCCCAGGCACAACCTCCCCCTCCTGCCACCATCAAAATAGCATCGTTCCTCCTCATATCACTTCCTTAAATGTCTTTCTTGGGTTTTATCATTCTAGTGTACAACCTGCCCCAGTTTTTAATGTTGACATGTCTCTCAAGTATCTTATAATCCCCAGGTGTCCCGTCCCTGCCTTTCTTTTCTTTACAGCTTACCTGTAAATGAACCGCAGGCGTCAGCAGAGCCTGTGGAATTCCCGTGTTCAGGATTTTGTGAATCGTATACACCTAGTCAGCATGTTCTTCTTCTCTCTTTGTTCCACAAACCAAAGCCCCTGGCTTTCTATCTACGCTGCTTCCTTTATGCTTCCCTTGGGGCAGCAGCCTGTCCCTTGGTACGTGCCCTTGTATCTCCCAGCAGAGCAGGCTCTCTGCCGGAGCGATACCACTCACGGTCTCCAGCCGAAAAATCCACGCTCATTTCTTTCTCGCTCTGCCCATCCTGCTTCCCGTAGTACTCGCAGGGAATCACTTTTGCACCCATGGCTCCTCTAGGCCCTGAGCTCCGAGCAAAAAGAAATTGGCTTAGTTATTTCCTGCAATGGCCTGGAAGAGGGTAGGATTGCTAAATAGGGAGCTAAAGGAACGAGCTCATTTATTAATAATAAAGTGCTTTTCTTTTTCTTGGCTTCAGATTATTTTCCTTCAAGTGAGTTGTTTCAGCTTCTCCGCTCCTCTGCCCTGTTACTGCTTCCCTAAGAGAGACACTTTCCATCTGTCTCCAAGTCCCAGATGCCAGGCATTTTCCATCTCCAGGCTTGGTTTCTCCATACGTTGTTGAGCGATTGTTCGCGTCAGCTAATCAGAAGAGGAAGGACCATTGCTGTTCTAGAAATGTTTAGCGCAGAGCGAGTTTTGTGTTAAAGAAAACATAAATAGCTCAGTGAGCAGAACATACGGGACTGACGTGGGCTTTTTTGATCTGCATAAACATTCATTTCAAATGAGCTCTCTTGTAAACAAACCTGATGCGCTGTCCACAGGAACAGGATTTCTTCCTCCCTTGTCATGAGGTTTTGTGTGTGTGTGTGTGTGTGTGTGTGTGTGTTTGCACTGAACTTATCCACATTTGCCTATTACCCTTGTAATTGTCAGCATAAATCTTGAAGCTCTTCGAGTGCAATTAACTCTTAATGAATGTTAAAAATCATACTTTCTACCACGAGCTAACCTTCTTACTTAACAGCCTTGTAAATACAGAATTCCGTCAAGGACATACCAGGTATGAGTCGATTAGAATGCACCTTCTACAGCGTACAGCAGAGAGCGATTGCTGGCTCTTGAGAGGGGCACGGTGTCCCGTGGCCGGCCCGCAGGATATCTCTTACCCAGGCGAGAAAGACTTCTGTCACAAGTCTGGGAAAGGGTGCTGATCAGACAGGAACACCGCTTACACTGTGCAGGTGGGACAGGATACGGTCCCAGGGGCGTCCCTTAGGGAGGGATGGATGTAACTCCCTCCCCAAAGAGAGCATCTTGTGGGTTCATAAGGGCCTGGCCTTTATCAGAAGCAAAGGTGATATTTTCTTCTCTACATGTTCCCTCTTAATCGGTTCTGAGCTCAGGTGGAAAGAAGGGAGTGTTACGAGAGGATGCCCAGAACACTCCAACACCAGCAGCGAAGGCTCCAGGCGGGTATGAGCTCGGATTGGGTGCAGTTGCCAGAATGACTTGGCCTTTATAAAAAGGCAAGAGCAGTAAAACTGTCATTTCAGTATCTTTTTCAAAAAATAACCTTTCTCCTTTTACTCCCTCGTCCTCACTAAAAGCGTTAGCAGCTTTTAAAAGATGAAGTGGGATGCTAACCCCGATAGAGCAAACCTAGGTTTGATTTCACTTTTCCAATTTGCTCTAGATCGGAGAACTTAGTTAGAAAGGAAAACAAACCAAAACCTGCCCCAGCTATGCAGAAGAGCCTCCCAGAAAAATTGCAAACTACGCACTGGGGAATGAAACCAGAAGGAAATTCATCCCCGTGACTTCACGTCTGTGTCATCAGACCTGATCGTTCCAATTCCGAGGGCCACCGGCCCCCTCCAGCCCCGTCACAGGGTGCTTTCTCGGTGACCGCAGTCGTAAAAATTAGATAATGAAGTGCTGACTGAAGATTTGAAATAATCTTATAAAGAACAAAAGTACTTAAAAAAAGAAAACATGACTCTTGGCTATCTCGGTGGTGGGATCGTGAGTGTAGTATCGATATTTCTTTTGTTTCCTGCATTTTTTGGAACCGAATTTCTGTTATTCTTGTAATTACTCCCAAATGTCACATTTTTATATAAAAGAGGAAGCTCGGTGAAGTCCTCACTTATGCTAGAGGGATTAGGCTCTCTTTATTTATTTATTTTTAAAAGATTTTATTTATTTTTTTCAGAGAGAGAGAGAAAGCACAAGGAGGGGGAGGGGCAGAGGGAAAGGGAAAAACAGACTCCCCGCCGAGCAGGGAGCCTGATGCACAGGACCCCAGGACCACGACCTGAGCCGAAGGCAGACTTTTAACTGACTGAGCCACCCAGGCACACCTAGGCTCTTTTAAACACAGATTTGAAGAGAAGATTCTTCATAATCCTAATTACCTTGAAGCTACATAAGTTTACAGTAAAAGTACACATCTCTCAACTAGCCCAAAAGTGCCAGTTTTTCCTCTGGTATGTGAAGAGACAAGTGTTTCCTTGCCTGAAAAATCACATGAGATAATTGATTTATGTTTAAGCGTAAGGAGTCATCCAAATGTTTATTCATTTTTATTTTATCCTTTGTAGAGACGTATAATTGTATCTGCTTACCTTAATGGTCAGGTACGCCTTGTCCGTATATTTATCAACCAGAGGAAACTTCCAGATAGATCCAGGTTAAAGCTGGCACCACAGTGTTATTGCCACAGTGCTGGACTTCTTACCTTAATAGAATTCCAGACTTAAAGGAGAGTTCTGAAAAATACTGCATAAAACTTCTTTTTTTTTGAGTGACTTACAGACCTTATTGGCCCTTTACACCTACATTCTTCACTGTGTGTTTCCTCAAAACAAACACTTATTTGCATGTGCAAATTATCAGCTCAATACAGCATACCTGCAGAGATTCTCTCCGTAATATGAAACTTGGTTTGTAGTCTACATTTAGAAGATTTTTCCCCTCGGGACTGCTTAGACTGCCGCCCACCCAGACCAGATCAAGATTCCTAAGGTAGTTGGAAATAGGATCCCAACATTGGCACAAAAACTACAAGTAAGCATGAAGAAGAAACGCTTTAATCTGTTTTTAGATGCCTGGGAGACAGACTTTTATCTCAATTTCTGACCGATGCCATTGATAGATCTAAGTTTGATCTCCGTTGTTTAAAAGTCAAAAGGAAACTTGTCTTCAATGAAAAGGGACTTCCTTTGGGCGTCTGGGTGGCTCAGTGGGTTAAAGCCTCTGCCTTAGGCTCAGTTCAAGATCTCAGGGTCCTGGGTTCAGCCCCTGCTCAGCAGGGAGCCTGTTTCCCTCCTCTCTCTGCCTGCTTGTGATCTCTCTCTGTCAAATAAATAAATAAAACCTTTAAAAAAAAAAAAAGGGACTTGGAACCCTCAGTCTTAGGCTGGACAAGTGATACTTCAGGAAATGTGACTTGGGATAGGGAATATTCTCACAAGGGCTATGTAGCTATGATTGTGTGTCCTCCAGGGACAGTCTGTTGCCATGAACAGACAAAGCTTATTTCATTTAAAATCTGTGCCAAGGAATCTACCAAAGAAAAATAAACCCAGATTCAGAGGCAAAGTCTGAATTTAGAGACTGTGAGAGATTCTCAAGATTGATAGTGTGGCTAAAAATGAAAGAACTGACCCAGATTTCTGGAAGTCAAAATAAAAACCAGATTTATGGAACAGCATTACTTTGTGATAATATGTCTGTAATTTTTTACCTAGTTAGAAACGTGGCAGCATTCTCCACGGCTCTTTCTCTCTTGGGCTGCTGAAGTATTCTAGTCCCTCCACCGTCAATGAGAGGCGGTATTCGGGATGACTAAGTAGGCAGAGTCAGTCTGCTGGTCAACCATTTACATAGCTCAAACCCGAAAGGCGTCTGCATTATCCAGTTTGACTCAGAATTGGTGAAACCTCAGGACAGTTCACATAGCTATCATATTTACACCAATCTCCCAGAGAAAGGAAATTAGAGAAGTGGGAGATGGGTGTCCAGAGGGGAAACTGCTTTGAGGGCTGTTGAAATGGAGGTGACACATAAGGCCTCCCTTTGAGTAGGGAGCAGTGCGTGGCTGTGCAGCTGGGAACCACCTGGTTCATCAGCCCTGCTCGTCCACCATCAAGAAGCTCTGTGACCTTGACTCCTTCCTATGAAAAAAAAAAAGAGATAACCATTGAATTCATCAGTTTTCCAAATCTATCAAAAATAAGGAGAAAGAGGATGCTTGTGATGATACATGTGTATATATTTCTATAATGTCAGTCACTAATCAAATAGCCATGTCAGCCATAAAATAGAATTTTTCATGGAATAGTGAAAATGTTTGGACTAGGCATCAACATACTTGGGTTCGGATCTCAATTCTGCCACTTGATAACTGTGTTACTCAAAAGGGATGTCACAGTTTGCTCAGCTGCCAGTGGAGTGGGAATCCCACAATAGAGATCGTTGTGGATATCAAATGAGCTAATGGATTTGAAAAGGCCCCAGAAGCGGAAGGTGTCTTGGTACAGTTGATCTCGTGCTTTCAAGATGTCATAGCACAACACAATTCTGCCACAGTATGGCTGTCCCATGAGTCACACACAGATCAAGACCTCCCAACCATGTGCAGTAATCACTTGAAGACCACATAGGTTCTCCCCCAAATCAGCATCTTAAACAGCTTCTGCTCCACTGATGAGTGGCACAGGGTGGCTCAGTGGGTTAAGCGTCCAACTCTTTTCTTTTTTTTTTTAATACTTTATTTGAATTTGATTTAGTTAACATGTAGTATATTATGAATTTCAGGGGTAGAATTTAGTGCTTCATTAGTTGCATATAACACCCAATGCTCATACCATCATGTGCCCTCCTTAATGCCCATCACCCACTTACCCCATTCTCCCAGCCACCTTCTCTCCAGCAACCCTCAGTTTGTTTCCTAGAGTTCAGTGTCTCTCATGGTTTGCCTATTTTCATCTTATTTTATTTTTCCTTCCCTTCCCATCTGTTCATCTGTTTTGTTTCTTAAAGTCCACATTTGAATGAATTCATACGGTATTTGTCTTTCTCTGACTTATTTCGCTTAGCATAATACCTTCTAATTCCATCCACATCATTGCATAACAAGATCGCATTCTTTCTGATGACTGAGTAATATTCCACTGTGTATATATACTACCTCTTCTTTATCTGTTCATCTGTCGATGGACATCTTAACCCTTTCCATAGGTTGGCTCTCACATTGCTGCTGTAAACATTGGGGCGCAGATGCCCCTTCAAATCAGTATGTTTGTGTCCTATGGGTAAATCCCAAGTAGTGCAATTGCTAGGTCATAGGGTAGCTCTATTTTTAACTTCTTAAGGAAGCGCCATACTGTTTTCCAGCGTGGCTGCACCAGTTTGCATTTCCACCAACAGTGCAGGAAGATTCCCCTTTCTCCACATCCTCACCAACATCTGTTGTTTCCTGACTTGTTAATTTTAGCCACTCGGGACTACTGTGAGGTTGTATCTCACTGGGGTTTTGATTTGTCTTTCCCTGATGCCAAGTGATATCGAACATTTTTTCATGTGTTTGTTGGCCATTTATATGTCTTCTTTGGAGAAATGTCTATTCATGTCTTCTGCCCGTTTTTTGACTTAATTAATTAAGTCAAATTAATTACTCGTTTTTTGGGTGTTGAGTTTGAGAAGTTCTTTATAGATCTTGGATATCAGCCCATTGTCTATAGTGTCATTTGCAAATATTCCTCCCATTCCATGGGTTGCCCTCTTTGTTTTGCTGAATGTTGCCTTTGCTGTGCAGAAGCTTTTTATCTTGATGGAGTCCAAAAGTCCATTTTCACTTTTGTTTCCCTTGCTTGCCTTTGGAGACGTGTATTTTTTTTTTTTTTAAGATTTTATTTATTTATTTGACAGAGAGAGAGAGAGATCACAAGTAGGCAGAGAGGCAGGCAGAGAGAGGGGAAAGCAGGCTCCCCACTGAGCAGAGAGCCTGATTCGGGGCTCGAGACCATGACCTGAGCTGAAGACAGAGGCTTTAACCCACTTAGCCACCCAGGCGCCCCTGGAGAAGTGTCTTGAAAGAAGATACTGTGGCCGATGTCAAAGAGGTACTGCCTATGTTCTCCTCTAGGATTTTGATAGATTCCTGCCTCACCTTGAAGTTTCTCATCCATTTTGAATTTATCTTTGTGTATGGTGTAAGATAATGGTCGAGTTTCATTCTTCTGTATATAACTGTCCAATTTTCCCAGCACCATTTGTTGAAGAGACTGTCTTTTTTCCATTGGATATTTTTTCCTGCCTTGTCGAAGATAGTTGACCATAGAGTTGAGGGTCCATATCTGAGCTCTCTGTTCTGTTCCATTGGTCTTATGTGTCTGTTTTTCTGCCGGTACCCTCCTGTCTTGATGATCACAGCTTTGTAATACAGCTTGACTGTCTGACTTTTGATTTCAGCTCAGGTCATGATCTCAGCATCCTGGAATAGAGCCCCACATCAGCTTCCACACTCAGCAGGGAGTCGGCTTGAGGATTCTCTTTCTCTCCTTCTGCCCCTCCCCCAACTCATGCTCATGCTCTCTGTCCCTCCTCTAGAATAAATAAATCTTAAAAAAAAAAAATTCTCTCTGCCCCTCCCCCATTTTCTCTCTTCCCCCCTCTCTAAAAAAGATAAACAGTTTCTTCTCCATTGAACTATAGCTAACTTCATGCTCGGAAGTAAAAGAGTCACCAGCTAGGGCTGGTCTTCAGTAGGGGCGAGCACAGCACTGAAGTGTGTCCTCTAGTGCCCTCTACACTTTTAAGTTCTTTTTCTCAGAGTCCGAACAACACTGACGTGTTTCCTGAACACTTCCCTGCTCTGTCTCCTGTGTCATTTCCTGCCTGGCAAAAAAGGAAATTCATAACTAGTCTTTTCTTTCCTGTGGCTTTCTGATTCAGAAGCATCGTTGGGCGTGAGAGCTTCAAGGCCCCAGAGTGGGTTGGGTTCTGAGAACGTGACTTAAGGGTGCTTGGGAGTCAGGTTTCCTCTGGCAAGTTTCCTTTTGAGACTTGTTCTGTCTCTTATGAAGGTGTTGACTGAGCCCATTCGTGGCAGTGGTTTGTCTGGAACATGCCTGAGAATCACCCGGGGACCACCGTGGCCTGCAAATTCTGGTTCCCTAGCTCGGGGCGGGGGGGCCGGGGGCAGGGGGGACACCTACATACAAGAGCACAGCTAACAGGATTCAAAGTACAGGAACTGCTAAGACCATCCATCCAGCCTCCTCCAAGTTTATGGATGAGGAATGCGAGCCTTAGGGGGTTTCAGAGACGTTGCAACATTCAGTATAATGAACGAGCGTGCCAGTTGTGTGCTGAGCCATGAATCAGACATGCACAGAACTGTGATTGGGAAATTAAATCTGATCTCATAGGCCTGGTGTGGGCAAAATGCCTAGAATGGATGACAGCAGATTCATGGTGGAGCTCCCTGGTCGGGGAAAAATCGCAACCCTTTTATAGCTGTTCCCAGTGCAGCTGTGGTGGTTGCCGGGAGCAGGGAGAGGAGTGTGCATCGCACAGAGGTGTAACCCTCTTCTTTCAGACGCAGAAGGAAATATTTGTTAAAAAGGTACCATTGGTGAAAAACAGAAATGGACAGGTCACCATAGAGAAACATTTAAATTACGATTTCTTCTTTATTTAAAAAAAGGGGTAAGAATGGGTCATATGAGAATCCCCTGTCAGACGAAGCTGAAAGGAAATTTCTGTTTGGGGGAGAGGCTACAGATAAATACATATTTTTCCAGCAGGAACCAGAAGAATCAGAAAATACAAAATAATAATAATAATAAATAATAATCATAGCAGTGCAGTTTCAATCCTGTGAAGAGAAAAACCAGCAAGCCTAGGGAGACCTCAACTACTGCTAGTCTCCAAATCAGACTATTAATAGCTGTGTGTTACAGAGGAAGAGGCGGAGATTTTCCTCCCCACCCAAACATATTTAAAAGATAGAAGAGGTGGTTGAGTAATTGTAACTAAAGCTTGTAAAAGAGAACTGATTTAATGTTTACAAACTGTATTTTCTCGAAACCTGAAATACGGCAGTTGAAACTTCAGAAGTGTGGCTACATTAATAATTTAAAGAGGCATATTAGACAGAAGCTCTAAAATTCCTCTGTTTCCCATTCAGCAATTCTTTTATAGGTGATTTCTCTCCAACTAGCATAGAAGTCTATTGCTTCCACACACACACAAAATATATTTTGGTCATTTGAAGATGATATCACTATTGGAGGACTCTCTTGATGCTGCTTTCTTCAAAGTTTGTAAATTTTTATTTCAATTCCAGTTAACACATGGTGCGATATTAGCTTCAGGTGTAGAATATGGGAATTCCACACTCCTTCATCCCCATCACCTCAGAATATTTTAAATATTTTCTATGATAACTATATGGTGATATTTTTTTTCTCTTAACTATTAAGTATGCTTAGTGTAAATCCTCAACACTTTTTAAAAGGGCAAGGTGACAAGGCTTGCTGTATGTTTCATATTTGAAATTGAGTATCTCTGTTTTGTTTAAGCTGTTGGTTAAGCTGATGGTAACATCACTGAACTCAGTTAAATATTTCCACTTCTTTTTTTTTTAAGATTTTATTTATTTGAGAGAGAGAGAAAGAGCATGAACAGGGGGAGAAGTGACTCCCCGCTAAGCAGGGAGCCCGACATAGGGCGCCAAGATCACGACCTGAGCCAAAGAGAGGCACTTAGCCAACTGAGCCACCCAAGTGCCCAAATATTTCCACTTTTTTTTTATTAACATATAATGTATTATTACATGTTAATGTATTATTTGCCCCAGGGATACAGGTCTGTGAATCATCAGGCTTATACATTTCACAGAACTCACCATAGCACGTACCTTCCCCAATGTCCATAGCCCAGCCACCCTATCCCTACCCCCCTACCCCCCAGCAACCCTCAGTTTGTTTCCTGAGATTGAGAGTCTCTTATGGTTTATCTCCTTCCCGATCCCATCTCGTTTCATTTTTCCCTCCCTACCCCCCATGACCCTCTGCCCTGACTCTCAAATTCTTCATATCAGAGAGATCATATAATTGTCTTCCTCTGATTGCCTTATTTCGCTTAGCCTAATACCCTCTAGTTCCATCCACGTTGTTGCAAATGGCAAGATTTCGGTTTTTGATGGCTGCATAGTATTCCGTTGTATATATATACACCACATCTTCTTTATCCATTCATCTGTTGATGGACATCTAGGTTCTTTCCATAGTTTGGCTATTGTGGACATTGCTGCTATAAACATTGGGCTGCACGTGCCCCCTCGGATCACTACATTTGTATCTTTAGACTGAATACCCAGTAGTGTGACTGCTAGGTTGTAGGGTAGCTCAGTTTTCAAGTGTTTGAGGAATCTCCATACAGCATCTATGTATGCTGGGTATTATAGAAGAAAATAAATTTAACTCCAGAGATAGCAGCTGTAATTCTGGGCAATAACAAGTAACTTTTAGAAAGGAAAAAAAAGAGAGAGAGGAGAGAGAGAGAGTCTTAGGGGAGAAATGAACTTTGTGTCTTAGTTTAATGTAACAGCTGGCCAATGTAGATGTTTAAAAGCTTTGAAAATCACCAATATATGCCATCAAAGCATTGCAGTAAAATATTAAATTAATTCAGATAAATAGGTAATCCATCAGAGCCATTAACATCCTAGATGTGTGGTTTCTGTGCGATGAGTCTTAACCACAGAATTCAAAGATAAAACTTCACTCAGAAGGAGCACTGAAATAACCATATGTGGCTCTGTATTTTTTTTTTTCACAAGCAGAATTGCCTGGTGCCAGTTGTATTTGCTATTGGTAAAATCCTGAGCCCTTAATATTGTCGAGAGGTAGCTTGCTGCCTTCGCCGTTTAATGATTGCTAAATGGAATCATACCACCACGAATGATAATCCATCATTTCCACCTGCCTTTTGTTCTTTAAAAACCACATAGACTTCATTGTTCCAAATGAGATAACCAGAGGTGGTTGTTTCTAAGTCTCCTGCATTAAACTGAGGTTAAAACATGGATTTCTGCTATTTTGTACCCCCCCCCAAAAAAAGCCTAAGTGCTTTTCGCTCTGCCAAAAATGGAACATTTCTTGAATGTTTTATTCTTTCATTTTCTGAACATGAATATAATAAGCCAGGAAAATTAACCACCATGGGGCTCAACATTTTAGCGGCCATTCGGAGGAAATTTTCTGCCAACAGTGTAAGAGATAAAAGAGAAAAGCAGACACCGCGATTTGCTGCAACCCAAAATGTCCAGACGTAAGATTTTCCACTGTGACGGTTTCCTGCTCTACCTTTTTTACTGCCATGGGCTGAGATGGGTACAGGACTCCCTTCAGCTCCGGTGCCTGGAAAATGCCTGTTCAAGGCACGAAAGCAATAACCATTCCATAGGGCTGGTGGTGTTTGAGTCTGTTTGCAGCCCTATAAGTGTGGCAAACGTTCTGGAACACTTAGGCTTGTAATCACTCTGCAAATGAGCAATGCAGTGCTGAGACCAGGAGTGGACCCTGCTCTGGGGCCAAGGAGGCTAGGTAGGTGGGGGTCACAGGCAGAGGTGGGCCCCCTGCAGCCCAGAGCTGGGACTTAAGCACTGATGCCCGTTCATGGGATCTTAAAGAGATTTGGTCATCCCTCCCAGCCTCAGTTTCCCATCCCATAAAAATAATCATGCCCATAACCCTCATAAAGTTCGTTAGGAGGAGAGAGCATTTGAGCTGGGCTTTCAGGAGTTCATATAATTTTGATAAGCAGAGATGGTCTCCCCATGTGGCAGGAACAGAGAGCAGAGGTGTCCTGATGGGAGTGCCTGGTCCCATCTGGGGATAATCCAAGCCACTCGGTCTGACAGAGCTGTGGGTCCAGTTCCAATTTGTGGGCTTTTCCCCATACCAACAAGCAATTCTCTAGCATCACTTGGAGAATTCAGTCAGTTCAACCCAATTCCAACTCTACCTACCTGGAGGGAGTGTATATCCCACAAGAGTTAATGGACTCAGTCCTACAAGACTCCCCCGCCCCACCCCCAACAGCCCATTGCAGTTCCAGGGGTCACCTGTGCTTCTGATGACCAGCTGTGAATGAGGAATTCCATCCACCTCCTCCTCAGGTTCTATTAATTTGCTAGAACAGAGGGAAACAGTTTACTTGCTAGATTACTGGTTTATTATAAAACGGATATAACCCAGCAGCAGCCAAGTGGAAGAGACACAGAGGACAAAGTCCGTGGGAAAGGGCTTGGCGCTTTCAGCACATTCCTTTCCCTACATCTCACGTGTTCGCCAACCTCAGAACTCCCAGACCCCTGTCCTTTTCTGGTTTTTATGGAGGCTTCATTACGTAGACTTGATTGATTAAATCATTGGCCATTGATGATTGAGCTCGGTCTCCAGCCCCTCTCCCCTCCCAGAGGGCAGAAGTGAAAGTTCTAACCCTCTGATCACATGCTTAGTTCCTCTGGTGACTAGCCCCCATCCTTCGGTGACCTGCAGGTTTTTCAAAAGTCACTTTATAACATAACGAGAGATACCTTTATTACCTATGAAATTCCAAGAGTTTGACTTCTTTGCCAATTTGAATACGTTATATTTCTTTTTGTTGTCTGCCGTTGTTAGGACTTCTAGTACTATGTTGAACAAGAGTGGAGAGAGTGGGCATCCTTGTCATGTTCCTGATCTCAAGGGGAAGGCTGTCAGCTTTTCCCCATTGAGAATGATATTCGCTGGGGGCTTTTCATAGATAGATTTTATGAAATTAAGAAATGTTCCCTCTATCCCTATACTTTGAAGAGTTTTAATCAGGAACGGATGCTGTATTTGGTCAAATGCCTTTTCTGCATCAGTTGAGAGACCATATGGTTCGAACTCTTCTCTTATTGATTGATTCTATTACATTGATTGATTTGCGAACGTTGAACCACCCTTGCATCCCAGGGATAAATCCCACCTGGTCTTGGTGGATAATCTTTTTAATGTGCTGTTGGATCCTATTAACTAGGATCTTGTTGAGACTCTTGGCATCCATATTCATCAGGGATAATCGTCTGAAATTTCAGCTCTGTGCCTATGAAGACCAAATACAGATTTCTTATTATAAATCACTCTGTCACAGGTGTATACCGCAAAGAGCTTGAGCCTCATAGCTAGAAAGATGAGGTGGACCCAGATCACAGAGGGCCTTTAATATCTGGCAAAGTAGTGTTTGGGATTAATTCAGTAGGGAACGGGGAGTTGCTGAAATGAGGCAGGGCCATTCCTCAGTATCACAAAAAGATATGGGGAAGAGAAAGGGATAAGAAGTAGAGCGGGGGCAACAACAAGAGACACCACAGTTATCGAGGCAGAAAGTGATGATGGTTCAAGGGAGGAGGACAGTAGAAAGGGGGAGTGAGAAATGAAGAGAATCCAGAAATGGAATTTTAAAAGGAGTTGTCAGCAATAGAAGTACAGGACAAAGAAATAGAGCCATGGGGCGCCTGGGTGGCTCAGTTGGTTGAGTTGCTGCCTTCGGCTCGGGTCATGATCTCAGAGTCCTGGGATGGAGCCCCGCATCGGGCTCTCTGCTCAGCAGGGAGCCTGCTTCCTCCTCTCTCTCTGCCTGCCTCTCTGCCTACTTGTGATCTTTCTCTGTGTATCAAATAAATAAATAAAATCTTTAAAAAAAGAAGAAGAAGAAAAAGAAATAGAGTCATGGACGGTTAGGAAGGTTTCACACCTGTGGCTGGGATCATAACTCTGCCATGACTCCAACAGGGGAAGGCAGGAGGGAGAGCAGAGGGGCCTTGAGCTCGCTTTTGTACATACTCAGTTCATGGGAGATGTAAGCTAATACACCCAGCAAACTTAGACATATATAGAACCTAGAGTGGGAGGAGTGGGAGGAAGAAGTGAAAGCTGGGGAAATACATTTCCGATTCATCCTCAGTGTTGCAAGAGGGGATGGGATTTCCAAGTGAAAAGTTGCAGAAAGAGATGGATGGAGATAGGAAAGGAAAATTAGGGATGAAGAGATGAGGAAAAAGGAACAAGAAGTTACTCGGAGAAGTCACAGGGAACCAGCTTGGAACTGAGTATGCAAGACAAGGAGAAACAGTTAACAGAGGGAGGGAGAGGTTAAGTGGCAGTAAATGCCACAAAGATACCAACGTGCCTCCAGGTGGGGGCCAAGAGCAGATCACGCTGGCGAAGGTTATTCCCTCTCAGAGGAAGGCATGAGCTCCAATAATTATTCTAGAAGATCATCTCTTTAGTATTGTAAGTGCTCAACAGTCAGAAGCATAAGATTTATATAAAAGAAATGCCCATCTAATTTATTAAAGCAGACATTGGCTAAGTTATAAGCCATTACCCATGACTCTGTAAGACATGAAAAAGTTGGAGTAAATCTAATGGGGCCCTTTCATCTGCACGGGAAAGGTCATTACAAGCATCAAATATTGAATTTTAGCATGGTGCTGTAGCAAATAGCTATATATTATAACTCAAATTAGACTTCAGAAGGACTGTTTGTCGTAGGATTTCATCATTTAAAATGATATCTCGCAATAAAACTGACTCCATAGAAGAATGTTAATCTCATGCTTTAATGCTTTTCTCTCAAATTGTTTTAATTGACCTGTGGGAACAGAATTTTAATTTCTCAGGTAAAATTTTTTTCTCAACTTTTAAGAGAATATGAAGGACGATGGGAAAATGTTCCAAATCAAATTTAAATCCTGATTTTTATCTTCTTCATTTTCTGCAGCAGTAACACTAACCAGTGGTTGGTTTGAAATATATAATACAGTAAACTCTTGACAGAGATGTGATTGGGGGATGAGATATTCTGGTTAGTACCATTTTTAATAGCACACATACTCCTCGTGGGTGTCTAACTTTAAAAAATATATTCCACAGAAAAACCTGGTGACCTGTGGCAGTATAAGAGGAGATTCACAAATCTTGGGATAACCCTGTATTTAAAGTAGTGATTCCAGTCAGTACAAGGTTATATTCCCAGCTCTCTTTTCCAATAAAAAATGCACTGCAATAATGAAGTGTATGATGTAGGAATTTTCACTAGTCTACAAAAACTTAGAGATAAGTCGATTATGTCCCACAAAGTTGGTTTTGTTTAATTCATTTTTTTTTTAAGGGTTAACTGAGGGGCTCCTGGCTGGCTCAGTTGTTAAGCATCTGCCTTCGGCTCAGGTCATGATCCCAGGGTCCTGGGATCGAGTCCCACATCGGGCTCTCTGCTTCTCCCTCTCCTGCTCCCCTTGCTTGTGCTCACTGTCTCTGTCAAATAAAGAAATAATCTTAAAGGGGGTGGGGTGGGTTAATGATAGCATTTTTTGAAAAGAGAAGCAGCAGCGGGAGAGGCGGGAAATTTGGCTTGAGAGGGCGTGACAAATGCTGGGAGGCAGGGAGGTTTCGCCCACAGCAGAGGAGGCTGGAGCAGAGCTTCCTGTGGCAAGGCCCCCGCTGGAACAGCGAGGGGGCTGCCTCTCCGTTCCCTCAGAACAGAAGTCATGCGGCACCTGGGGGGCCTTCGGGGAAGGCAGATATGTTCGTGGCAAAACAGTGCAAATGTTCAAGAACAGAGCAGGCTGCCACCCAGTTAGGCTTCTCTTGTCCTCACACGGTTCAAGGAGGGACGAGGGACTCATGGATTACATCCTCCAGCTGGAAAGGGACCGTCCCTTGCACGCTGCCACCACGCCCCGGCAAACACCTCAGCAGAGCACACTGTTGATTCCTCCGTGATCCCAGGATACCAGAGCCTGTGAGAGAGGAGGGAAGGGAGCACTCTTGAGGTCTTTTATCTTGGGGAGGAGTGGTGCAGCCGCTCCGAGCCGCACCCCAAGGGGGAGCCATTCTCCCTGGGCTCACATCCTGCCTTGGGCACTTGCTGTGGTTTTACATAAGTGGCTCAACTGCCATGGGCCTCGGTTTTCCCATCTGTCGGATGGAGCCGACAGTGGTCCCCGCCTCGTGACTCTGCATGAGATCGTGTGTGCAGAGCCGGTCAAGTCGTGGGGTCGGGGGGGGGGGGGGGGGGCCAGACAGGAAACAGTAGCCAGGGCTGCCATCACACGTGTTGCTGTGACCCACCATCCACGTGGCTTTGTTCTTTTTAGATGAGCTGCTTCAGAAAGAGCAGAACTACTCGGATGACGTCTTGGCCAACATGATCAGCGAACCAAGAATCAGTTATGGAAACGACGCCCTCATGCCATCTTTGACGGAAACGAAAACCACCGTGGAGCTTCTTCCCGTGAATGGGGAGTTCAGCCTGGATGATCTCCAGCCCTGGCATCCTTTCGGGGTCGACTCGGTGCCGGCCAACACAGAAAATGAAGGTAAGCAGTAAGCGGCCCCAGAGAGAACAAGAACATTCCAGTACACACGCACACACACACACACACACACACACACACCCCTTTCTGATATTCTTGAGTGATAACTTCTTATATGCATTTGAAAAAAATACTTTCTCCCCTAGAGGTATTTTGTTGCTTCTGGAAAAAAAAGAACAATTTTCAGTGTGTGTTTATGAGGCAGAGGCCTGTCTAGGCCCACCTTCAAAGCAAACAGAGGATGAAATTATGTAAATTTTTCTCCCCTCAGGAACAAGTTTTCATGGGGCCTGCAGAAACGGAAATTTGAAAAGCACCAAAATAGTCTTTGCTGGTTATTTATTCCTAGTGCATTAAATTTTAGATTGCATTGACTGTTAAAAGCAAAGAAAGATAAAGAGCCATCTACAAATAAAATGTAATTTTGCTGAAAATTTAAACAACTCTGTGTTTAGAAAGTTAAATTTAAGGCAGCTGTCAAAATTAAGAAGTGCATCAATCTACATGATTTTTCCTATGATAGCTCAGAGATTTTCTCTGTCGACAAATTTGCACATTGGATGATGTACTTTCTTTCACAGGGGTTTCTTAGCAGAAACTTCTAAACAACATCTCTCATGAGAGAATATCTTTCCGTTCTTTTTATTCCATAAACATTTTTACATGTTCAGAAGTATACAATTTCAAACACGGGAACACCTTGATTTCTGAACACTAATAGCACTTTTTTTAAGAACACCAGATTTTACCTGTAAGTGTCTTTGTTAAAGTGACAAGTTTGGATGGTGGTAATAATTGTAATAGGACTATAGTAGGGATACCTCAAAATGCAGTCAGTATATACCTCAGACTAAATTTAAACTCAGTATCAGACTCTAAATGTACTACAGAAGCTTTTTTTTTAAGAAACCGTTACAGAAAGTCTTTCTATGGACAGTCTCCATGTGAGTAATCACCCCAGATTTGCTTCACTAATTTGAAAAAGGGCCTCATAGTAGTAATACCAGCTACGAAAAGCAGCATCATTTATTACAAAAGTAATGAAGACTTCACCATTTATAAAAATAATTCTGACACAGAAGAAAAAATTTAAAGACTTCTAAAAATTGAAGAACTTCAGTTACGAGGGTAACTTCCTTCTTAAATTTATTAATAATAGAGTGCTGGCGGTGCCGGTTTTTTTTAATAGGTGGATACGTTTTGGTCTTTTGAAATCCTCATCGTTCAATCACTAATGAAAATTCTTTGTAGAAAATGCCCACTCTCATTTGTAAATGGAATGCACACTAGATTTCTTCCTTTCCTTTAGCATACTGAGCTGTTTCATTCAGGGAGAAATAGGTCCCACTTCTGCCCGAAGTCTGACAAACTTCCTTTGGTAGAAAATTATAACGTTTAATGCCCTTTATACCAAATACTGTTAAATGTTTGTCATTTATGTCCAACTCTTAGTTTTTTATGAAAAAAAATTAAATATATAGATTAGACTGTTCTTTGTTAAAAATTACCCCTGCCTTTGAGAATTTATTCAACTGCAGTGATTCTAAAATTATAATTTACAAAGAACTTCCTGTCACTTCCTCATAGTTGAAGACCTTTCCACATATTTGAAATACGTAGTTCCTGTAAATAAAATGTTCCCATTTAATAGTTTTCACAACTTGTTGCTTTTGGAAAAGTAGGATAAAACCTATTTCGGAGCCTATCTGAATTTTTATGATCAGATGCACACAAAAATAATAGAAACTAGAAACTGTAATTTATTTATGGTAAAGTTTGTGGGAAGATTTAGAAAGCCAAAGTAAGCTACATTAGCAGAGTAAAAATTAATTTACAGAAATTACTGTGTATGTTTGATGTAATACTTGGTATTTTAAATGTTGTAAATCCTATACAAATGTGGACTATACAGTTTTTGTAAGAACAACAATAACAAAGACGCTCAGCCCTGTTTATGTTAGCTTCTTCCAATTTAATGAATACAGTGAAATGCAATGATCTTGGTGCCACATAGCACCATAAAGAATAGCAAGATAGTGTGTATTATTCGAGAAGGTGCTGCATTTCCTAAATTTTGGATTTTCTCTTTACTTTCTCACTCTATCAGATATTGAGAGCTGAAGTGCTTAATATGAATACCACATTTCCTTGGTATCTTTAGTGAGGTAAATTTAACTTTTCATTTATCATATTTGTAGTATAAATAATACCAACAGTCAAATAAATCTTCCTTTATGTTCTCCATGCATTTTATCTTGACCTCATACCTATACATAAATATATGTGGTCATATGTCTATATATGGTCTCCATTAAAAAGTATATGCATTCTAGTAAACATTTGGCTTATATTAAAATTTTTAAATAGTAAGCAAACTGACCCACTCTGTTTAGGGAAAGAAATGCAAGGATATTTGTTGTTCTTTTTAAGGAGAAATAGAGGGAGAACTATTTTACCTAGCCTGCTTCCTAAAATCCAAACCTTGATGCCACTCTCAACATATCCACTGTTTTCCTGGTCTTCTCCCCCTTGACAGTCCTCCCAAATCAAATAAGAAAGAAGTCTTGGTCCAAGGTAGGAGGCAAGCAGGGATTCTCCCCCCGCACTTGCCAGATAACCCGAAGAAGGAAGATTGGGTTAATTACTGGGGTTCTCCAAAGTGAACAGTTTTTGGAAGGCTGAGAACAATAGATTTTGGAGATACCCCAGAACAGCAATGACTTAAACACCTCCCCTCCGAAGCAGACTCTTGAGAGTGGCTTGTCACCATCGGTCCTAGGAGACTGTGCTCGTGCACGTAGGCCCACACCGTGGGCCCTTGGGTGCTACCAAGATGCCCACTTGGGCAAAAGTCCTTGATTGAGTGCCTCTGGACCCTTGACCAGGGCACAGCCGCTCACATCGCCCAAGTGGCCTCATCAGAAGAGCTGATACTCTTGTTAAATAAAGACCTGTCATTGATAAATAGCAAAAGCTTACATGAGAAGAATATTGAGGATCTCAGAGCTTGAGTTCTGGTGCTCAGTGTTATCAGACCCAACCCTCCTTTTATAACATTTTGAAAAGCCTCCTTAACAGTGAATCTTAAAATAAAATGGATTGACAGTGTTTCAGGGGAAAAATCAATATAATGGATGTAATGTATAATAAATGCTTCAACGCATGAGCGTTCGGGCCGGCCGGCCAGTGGAAACAGTGGCACGATCAGGTGTTCGCCCTGCGTGGATGTGACAGGTACACATGCGGACTCGCACAAGGGCTGATTCCACAGTTCAGGTGCTACAAGCGACAGTGGATGAGTTCCTGACATAGTGGAGAACTCTTGGGAAGGCTCTGATGAAAACGGTCCTCCCTCGTTTTACCCAGTGATGAGCTCTTAGCATATCCAGTTTACAGTAAGAACTGTGCCAAACAGGCTTTGTGTTTGTGGATTGGACTGCGTTATGCGCTAGACTCACATAAGCATAGATAAATGAATGTCCGGCAGGAATTTAGGAACTCGTAGAGGATTCGAGGCTATTTTTATTTGTGTGGGATTGCCCTGTGCATGGCATCCAGCATCCTTGCTCCCCATCCCCACCATCCCACAGAATCGGAGGTACCCCACACTGCTGAATGGCGTGGATCATCAGAGTCTAAATCCCAGCACTGCCGGGTATGGTGGGCAAGTTAGAGAGCCTCTGCGGCTATTTCCTGGTCTGTAAAACAAAGGTGATAATCATTCCTAATCCAGAGATAGTGAGATGGCAGGCAAAGCTCTCGGCAGAGTATCTACAACAAAGGGTAAATGTTTAGTGTAGCTTTTTCTTTGTTTCTTTTCTTTCCTTTCCGTTATTTTCCTTCCTTCCATCTTCCTTCCATCTTCCTTCCTATCTTCCTTCCTTCCTGTCTTTTCTATCTTTTTTCCTTTTCTTCCTTCCTTCTTCCCTTTCTACCTTTTCTCCTTCCTTCCTTCCTTCCTTCTTTCCTTCCTTCCTTCCATCCTTTTGTTCGTTCATTCGTTCATTCATTTGTTCTTTCCATAGAATCAGGATCTTAGTAGAGAGGTTTTACCAACTGGTCCCAGGGAGAATCACAGTATATCCTTAAAAATTAATGACTATAAGGAGCCATATAATGACACGGTCCTAAAATCACCCCCTTTCTGTCCTCCCCACCTCCTCCCTTTTCCCCTCTCGCCATAGCCTTGTTCCTTATGAATATCTCAGACATGAGCTCACACACAGAGCCGCTGAAACTACCTAAAATTCCCAGAGGATTTCCTTTGCTTGTTCATGCAGTCCTTATCATCAGAGCTTCAGACGCTTACCAGCAATGTATTGCTTTTTCTGAAGAACAGTCAGTCAAGTCCAGAGAGAGGGTCAGACAGACCCCCAGGCCACCTTTTAATTTATATTGCAGAAAGAAGCATATCACAGTTTTCTGATATTTTAGGCTCTTTGACCAGCTCCCGTTGGCCTTGAGGGATTTTTCCGTGGTTTTTTTCAGATCCACAGAACTTCACTGAGTAACCCACAGTGAAGCTGTTACTTAGCAAACTGTTCTCGTGGATTGTGAAGGCATCTGGCTGAAGGCGTCTGTTGATTCTGCTTTGTCACGATCGCCTGCACGGGCTCAGCCACAGAGTGGCCAACAGTCAGCGTCCTTGTATAGAATACGTACCTGAGACACTATGAGATTCTCAAAGAGGCACAGCAGGTCTTCTGAGACTGTATGTTTGTAATTGCAAAGTGCACTTACCCACTGGTATATTTCTTTTTTTTTTTTAAGATTTTATTTATTTATCTGAGAGTGAGAGAGAGCATGAGAGGTGAGAAGGTCAGAGGGAGAAGCAGGCTCCCCCTGGAGCTGGGAGCCCGATGCGGGACTCGATCCTAGGACTCCGGGATCATGACCTGAGCTGAAGGCAGTTGCTCAACCAACTGAGCCACCCAGGTGCCCCTGCCCATTGGTATATTTTTAATTAGCCTAATGAAGAAGCAATGGACCAAATCTCTTTAAGTGCTGGAATTGAGGGGCACCTGGGTGGCTCAGTCAGTTAAGCATCCGACTCTTGGTTTTGGCTCAGGTCGTGATCTCGGGGTCGTGAGATCGAGCCCCATGTCAGGCTCCACGCTCAGTGGGAAGTCAGCTTGAGATTCTCTCTCCCTCTCCTTCTGCCCCTCCCCCTGCTTCCACACACTCTCTCTCAAATAAATACATTTTAAAAATCTTTTTAAAAACTAAATATACGGGTGAGCCTGGGTGGCTCAGTCAGTTAAGCATCTGCCTTCGGCTCAAGTGTGATCCTGGAGTCCCAGGATCGAGCCCCATGCTGAGCGCCCCACTCAGCGGGGAGTCTGCTTCTCCCTCTCCCTCTGCTCCTCCCCACTTGTGTTCACTCTCTCAAATAAATAAAATCTTTTTTTTTAAGATTTATTTATTTGAGAGAGAGAGAGAAAGAGATCACAAGCAGGCAGAGAGGCAGGCAGAGAGAGGGGGAAGCAGGCTCCCCGCCGAGCAGAGAGCCCGATGTGGGACTCGATCCCAGGACCCTGAGATCACAACCCGAGCTGAAGGCAGAGGCTTTAACCCACTGAACCACCCAGGCTCCCCTAAATAAAATCTTTTTTAAAAAATAGGGAAGTAAATATATAAGCAAATGCTAAAATTGAAAGTAATGTCATTTTCAGGTGTGTTTTCTGTCTGTGTAAAGTGTTTTCCCGCTGATCTCTCCATTCCCTTTGGCCTGGTGGCAGGCTGTGCTAGGCAGCATTTAGCTCGGAACTGGTCTGTTACAAGGAGCCGCAGAACAAACTCCGAAGCCCCGGAATGTGGCTTCTCTTAGGAGAAGGTATGATTCAAAGCTACTTAAGGCAGGGGAATAACACATTTCTGCTGAAGTTTTAAGATGACTTCTTTTATATTTTTAATTTCCTAAACAGCTACTGTAAAATGTTCTGAACGCTATCTTGAAGTTACCTTCTGGTTCAGGGAGTAATAGTTCATTTGGAAAATTAGAAAGTATATTTATTGGACTGGGAAATAATGCACCACTTTTGTCTTGTCGATGTATTTGCAACAATGGCATAATTGTCTTTTTAAAAAATTGATGTGTGCTCACTGAACACAGGAGGTAGTTACTTTTTGGATATTAATTCATACTGAATCAACCTCAAACTGTTAAAGCAGGCTACAGTTTAAGTCAGTAAACTATTAATTGTTTCGCCTTCCAAAAAACAGACAAGATTCTATTACTGTTTTCAAACCAGACATGCACATGGGGATAAAAAGGCAGAGAAGCTTCTAGAAACAATCTCCTCACCCAGAAATAACAAATGATAGCTTTTTGTGGTAATATCTTTCAGACTTTTTTTTTTGTCCGTACATTTGATGCTTTTTTTCTGTATTTAGGGAATTGAGAAATCGTGCTTTATCATTCGTAAGGTTCTTGTGCATATGTGTGCACATTTGAGCCTTGGAAAAACTTTACTTATGACAAAACTGAGGATTGGAAAGAATGTGTCTTGCCCAAGATTACAGAGTAAATCAGTGGTGACATTTAAGTGGACCCTGGGACCAACGGGCAGCTCTTCAGCCTGTATTTAAACCACAGATTAACTGCTGATTCCCACATGAGTCAAATACAGTTTCTGATGATTTAGCCAATGATGAATAGGATCCCCACTTCGAGTTCCTTTTTTGCCCTGAATGTGCTGCTTGGGCGTGCTCTTCTCTTCAACTGAAGCACCATTGGAGCTCTCGTGAGGAAGTTCTCAAAAATACAGTAATTCCTCCATGAACTCTATTTTACAAAGAATAATAAAGCCCCTCACTAAAAACTGTGACAGATGGGGAAAAAAGGTACAACCCAGAGAATCCATGCCATTCAAATGTATTTGTGAGTTGCAGAAGACTCTCTCTCTCTCTCTCTCTCTTTTTTTTAATCGTATTTATTTATTTGACAGAGAGGAGAGAGATCACAAGCAGGCAGAGAGGCAGGCAGAGAGAGAGGGGGAAGCAGGCTCCTTGAACCCAGGACCCTGAGATCATGACCTGAGCCGAAGGCAGGGGCTTTAACCCACTGAGCCGCCCAGGCGCCCCGCAGAAGGCTGTCTTAATCTATGGTACCAACAAAGTACTAGAAATCAGTCATCTCAGCAAGGATCGTTAGGGAAGGTTGAATAAATGCAGTTTCACAATATTGGAGCGTTTCTGAAACAGGTTTTAAAACTGTTTTGTTTCTCAATACAATGAGAAGAGGCTGTTTTTACGTATAAAGAAACAGCCTCGGAAGTGGACATTCGCCCCAAGTTGCTTACGGTGCCCGGGCCAGTGTTGGGCTTGGAGGCCTCCGCCCTTCTGTCCACCATGCCGCCACTCTGCACCACAAAGGCCCAAACCACACTGCTTTTTGGATTCATCCAACTGTCTGCGTATTCTCAGAAACCTGATTTTTTTCATAATGTGAAGGCTTGGCTTCCTGCCGCTCTCTTCTCCCTCACTGTTCTGCCAAAGTGTGACATTCAGGATCCACTTGGGTTTGTAATCCCACCTCGGAAGGCCAGGCTGTGAGCCTCGGGAAGCTGGATGGTCTTCCTGAAACTTCCTGAAACTGCTCATCCAGGAGCCAGCCCATCGAGCCCACGGGACGTCTTTGCTCACCTTTCCTTACCTTCTTACCTTGTATTTCCCAGGCCTTACCCAAGGGGCTTTTCCCCTCCCTTGGTTTCATTTGCCCCTTTGTCTGTTTATTAACCCTTAAAGCTTTGTTTCTCTCCCTTGCTCCCTTTGTTTCTTCAAAGACCAGTCTAAGTTCAAGTTAATATTTTCTGAGACTCAGAAGCACTTTGGAAAGGCCAGCCCATGGTATACCCACACGGTTTCCTTTGGTTCCGGTCCAGAACTCACACAAAGGAAAAATTGTGGAAGTTGAAAAATACAAAAGGAAGTATTCCCATTTCACACATTACAGCTGTATGTCATCTATTAAAATAGTAACCAGCCTTTAAAATAAGAGAGAGAGAGAGAATCACTCCCTGGTTTACTTCTTTTACCTTCAAAATGGGAGCAAATTGGGTGCACTGAGTGGCAGATTAAGGTGGTGAGCCATTCCTCTCCCGACTCAGGCATATTTGCATTTCCCCTGGGGATTTAATGGAGTCCTTTTGTAGTTAATTAACTGTAAGATAAGATAAGATCCACAGTTGTAAAAGGAGGTACCTTCAAGATTTTCCGCCAGCCTGGGTATATTGTATTTTATTTCTAATCAAAAGCCAAGAAACCATCCCTAAACTCCATGAGAGGTAAATCCACACTCCCCAGCCCCTTCGTTTGATGTTGCTGCGTATCCTGGCGAGTGCTTTTATTAGAAAATCTAAGGAGTCCATAAGCCTTTTGAAGCGGTCCCCCTCCCAGTCCCTGATACTTGGGATGAACTCACTGTGGTTCTTTTCCCGCTGCTCCTTTTGTATGACTTATGTATTTCACATGCTTTCCCCTGCTCTCTGTTCAGGAGCCACAACTCACCATTTCGATTTGTCTTGTTTGCTTTCCGTGTATCTTGCTTCCTGCGCCCAGTCGAGCCTGTTGACGCCCGCCCTGCTGCCGACCGTGGACTGACCACCCGACCAGGTATAACCCGGTTCCCTTCTGCCTCCCAGCATCTTACGCTTGCGCTCGAGCCCCTGACGTCTCTGCTCTTCGCTATTAGCCTCTCTCAACTGCAAATACTGAGAGAGAGGATTTGAAATGACCGTGGAGATCAGATGTCTCGAAAATTCCCTTTGCTTCTCCTTACACTTTATGTTCCAATTTCCTATTGAAGTCATCTGTTTTTCTTTCTGAGCTTTCCTTTTCAAATAATGAAAGAGCCCTTCCAACTTAAGGGTTCTTTTTTTTTTTTTTTTTTTTAAGTGGAGAAGAGTGTCTAGACCTCTCGGGCCTCATATGGGAAACCACGCAGGTGCACGCTCTGTCTGGTGGCAGCGTGGTTTCTGCTTTGAATAGCTCATCCTTCCTTTCTTGTTTAGTGTGCAGACGGGTCCTCCTCGGACTGAATTGGGCTCAAACTTCAATCAGTTTCTCACATAGATCTGACTCCTAAAAATATCAGGACGGGATGACCTCTAGAGCCCAGAAGTATTTACATTTCCTCTTTCGTGGGTTGTATGGACTTACTCTCCATGAGTAACTAAAATGACAGAAAGGATATATGTGCAGAGTTTAGTAGACAAGTCTTTTTTTTTTTTTTTTCTATACCACTTACAATTCCCATTAACACTGAAATAGACACTTTTTGTTTACAGTTTCCCCGGCATTAAGAGGAAAAACACGTTTACCCTTTGTTCTGTATGCAGCCTATACCTCAAACTGCCTTAAAATTCAATGTCACACCACAGCAGAAACACATCCGAGCCTGGTTTTTGACCTTGTGCACAGCTCTGCCCAACGAATGGCACCCATTGTTTTCCATGAATCAAAGGCAGTCATTACTGAGTTGACACAGCCGTGTATTCTAGAGAGATTTACCTCTACGGTCAGTGCATACCTTCCCGTATTTACTTTCTTCCTTATCCCCGGAATGGCCCCGTGCAAGGGTCTAGGAGCAGGGAGTTCACCTTGTTGGAAGATGGTAACACACGGAGGTCGCTGGTTCCAGCACAGTGAGTAGGAGGCTCAGGACAGACCTGGCTCCCTCAAACTGCCAGTGCCAGCCCGAGTCCCTTCTGTCCCCAACCACGGTCGTAGATGAGAGCTCCGACCACCTCGTGACGTCTTCGTGCCTCAGTGTGGTTGTCCACAGGCTGCCAGGGAGAGTGGAGTGAGCCTTCTAGACAGCTGCTCTCGCTGATTTTATGAATCTCTGCCTTCAGGGCTTTTCAGAGGAATTTAAATGATAGTAAGTCAGACACAGTTTGGGCTCTCCTAATGTCTTCCTTATGGCCATTGTCATGCAAGTGAATTTTAAGGAACCGGCCATCGACAGACCCCCGTGGTGCTCAGCTCCCAGTGGAGCTCAAGGCTGAGGGTCAGGACCATTCTAACCAGCTGAGACCAGCTCTGCAGGGTCCTTTGCCTTGGGCCTTTTTTTATGACCCTCGATTTTATTTTTAAGGAAGAGATGCTTTTCATCTATAAGAATAAAAAGTGAATTAGAAGTACTCTTTCAGCCAGTTTTATAAAGTCCCTCCATTGGGCCCTCCAGGCTAATGTGTTCTAATTGAAATATGGGGGAGGGTAGGTTGATACCACCCGTTGATTTTTTCCCCCCTCTTTTAAAAAATCTAACATGAAAATAACTTCCATACATTTCCCCCAAACAATCTGTTTTAACGGAAGAGCTAGAAAGTAGGTAGAGGTGTTTTGTCCGGGGAAGAAGCCTTCTGAAGTCTTTATTGTAACAGTAACAATGTTTTAGTAACAGCAGTATCTCATTTGGGTATTTCACAAAGATCGATGCATTAAATGCTGTGGTGGGTGGAAAGACATGAAGTGATGAAGTCCCTGTTCTCGGGAGCTTGAAACGTAATAGAAGGAACACACTTGAAGGAACACACTTGGCGTATCTTTGTATCTTTTTTTTTTTTAACTTTCTTTTTTTTTTTTTTAAGATTTTATTTATTTATTTGAGGGACAGAGAAAGTGAGAGAGAGCATGAGAGGAGAGAATGTTATAGGAAGAAGCAGACTCCCCGTGGAGCCGGGAGCCCGATGTGGGACTCGATCCCGGAACTCAAGGATCATGACCTGAGCTGAAGGCAGTCGCTCAACCAACTGAGCCACCCAGGCGCCCTGTATCTTTTTTTTTAATATTTTATTTATTTATTTATTTGAGATAGAGATAGTGAGAGAGAGAATGAGAGGGGAGAAGGTCAGAGGGAGAAGCCGACTCCCCGTGGAGCCGGGAGCCCGATGTGGGACTCGATCCCGGGACTCCGGGATCATGACCTGAGCCGAAGGCAGTTGCTTAACCAACTGAGCCACCCAGGCGCCCCACACTTGGCGTATCTTAAAGAGGAGTTGGAATTAGAAAGGCAGGGGAATACAGACCCACATAAGGTGTAAACCAGGGCATCTGTGAAGGAAGCAGAGGAGGTACTCACCAAGGGTGTTCACCTAGGCACGCTGGAGTCCGGCTTCGGGAAAGCTGTCCAAAGATTTGAGGCTTAGCCATTGGTAAAGAAGAGGGGAAGGATTCAAAGATGAGAGAGTGGCCTAGGCTCAGGCTTCTTTCTTAAACTGTGTAAGGCTAGGGCTTCCCCAATAAAAGAAGGGCCATAGGTAAGAAAGAACGATCAGATCCGAAGTGAGGAAGATTCTAGTTTACTAATAGCTCTATTTGCTGGTTAGGTAGGGAGACCTAGCTCTCTCTATCTCTGCGGACAGTATGTCCCCCGAGCATTTGGACCGACTCCCTGCCATGTTCATAGCATTAGTTTGGGTTCTTCCAACATCACACCTTGGGAGACATGCTTGAGTTCGGTGTATATCTTTAGACTTTCCAAACCTGGAGAACTTGCCCAGGATTGTCGTAGCATGTCATTCAGTTGATGGCATCGTTCCCAAGTAATTGCTGTTGTCACTCTTGACACAAATAAAGAGTTTGTGTCCAGTCATGGCTGAGGAAGATGACTTCTCTTTGTCTTTGGTGTGCGAAAACCCAGGGCATGTCACTTTGAGAATGTAGTGTCAGGTAGGGAAAGTGTGTTATCAATGGTGATTTCTGGGCTTAGTGGCCATTACAAGTACTCCCCTGGCTTAGTTCCAGGGAAAGATAGGCTCTGAAGGTCAAGTTACACCATTGGACCAGAATAAAGAAGGAAAATAACATTAGCAAGCTCTTCCCAGGGGGAGGAAAGCTACCCCTTCCACTGTAATTTATTTACCCCGTTCTCCAGTCCTCACAAAGGAGACCAAGTCCTTGACCCCGAGCCCTGTGAGAGGTTTCACGAGGGACGTGCCTCCCTCCCCCTCAGATGAACAACAGATTGCACTTAGTTACCGTGACAGAGAGACCTGGGTCACACCAGGGCTTAGAAAGGCCTCGGATGAGCCCTTAAGCAGAGGTCTCTGTGATGTATTTAAATCCACACATCACATTTCATCGTGTGCAATGTGAGCTTATTACCAATGATGTTTCCCTTTGTGCAAGCTTAGTAATTTTTCTTCCCTTGTACTGACATTTGCTGAATGTATAGAAAGTCTTTTCACTACGTGATTGCACATGCTATTATACCAAAACGAACTGGAAAGATCTCTCTCTGTCGAGAGTCTCACAGACTACAGAGCTATAGTTAATTATCTGTTGTTCCCACTTGTTATGTGAATTTGAACTTTGGTTTGAGTATCAAAAGTATTTTCACTCTCCTTTCAGAAGTAATATGGGCTTTTATAGTTATGAGTAGAGAGCTCCTGTTTTTTGAGGTAATTGTTGGTCCCTCGAAACTAAGACTATTAAAGAGACTTTTCTTAGGGTCTCAAAAATATAATTTTAACTGTTGCATTGCTAGATCCTGATGACAGCAAAAGGGTGAGCTGTAAAGAAATTACTGAGGTTATACCCCCATATCAGATCTAAGAGGGCCTGTAGGAAGCTAAAAATATGTAGCCAGTGAGACATAACTGAGCGTTAGTATCACAACCCCATAAGCACAGTGTCAAGAAGATTAGAGGTTGGAATGAGTTGAAAATGCTGAGAAAATGCAAATGATTTCAAAGCAAGAAAATAAAATAAAATACAAAAATAAATACGAAGAAAAAGAGAATAAATACTGTCCTACAGCTCTTGGGACAGGATCAGGGCTTGAAGGTCGGTCAGTGAGAGACAGTAAAAGATGAGAGAGAAAGGGAAACTGTCCCACCTTGTGTCTGTATTAGAGGGAGCGATCTTCCGCAAGGAGGAAATTAAAGCCCAAGGTAGATCAAGATGAAGAAAGAAACCATTAGCTCCTTGCACTAGTTTTCTGTTGCTAATGCAGCAAATAATTCTGTAACTCAGTGGCTTAAAACGACAAACATTTAGTTTCTTACAAGTATCAGGACTTCAGGCATGGATTAGCTGGGGGCTCCTAGGAGCTTGCAGTCAAGACATCCTCTGGAGCTGCAGCCGTCTGAAGTTTGAAGCTCGACGGTGGTGGGTGTGTTCCCAAGATGGCCCACTCACGTGGCTGTTGGCGGGACACCGCCATACCTCGTTGTGGGAACCTTGTTGTAGGGCTGTTTGAGTGTCCTTATGACATGGCAGCTGGCTTTTCCAGACCATGATCTGAGAGAGAGAATCAGAAGGAAGTTGCAGGACCTTTTTTGACCTAGACTGAGGACTCTCCCACGATCACTTCGTCTATTGTCTATTCACTAGAAGCAAGGCACTCCATCCAGGCCACACTCGAGAGAAGGGAATTCAGTCCCACCTCTGGAAAGAAAGGAGGAGCAGTAACAGATTTGTGGATATATTTAAAATCTACGACACCTCTCTCCCACGTCCAAGTCCCTGTGACCCAGACCGATTGCAGGCCAGGAGAACTGGAGGGCGAAATGGTGGAACCGCTCTGCAGGATCTTTGAGGACCTCTGCAGGGCGGGAGAGCTGGGAAGATGGGGAGAAGAGACAAGTTCCGCCAGACGGACAGCAGGGAAGATAAGGGGACAGTCTGCAGGCCGGGGGGGAGGCTGACGTTGATCTCGGCTCTGTTTTCAGGCAAGTTATTAAATGGAAGCTTTGTGAACGTTTGGACAAGGAGTCAGGGATCTGTCACAGCCGGCAGGGGTGCCCACGGTCCTGTCAAATTATCCTCTTTTCTTTTTGTGTGAGCTGAGCTCTTAGACTGGCACATGGTGCGCCGTGGACGTTGTGCTTTTCGGTTTCAGCAAGGTATGTGACAAGTTTCACGGCGCCTGCGGACAAGGCTGTAGGAGTGACCAGACAAAAAGCCAGAAATGAGGTCCCCTGGGAGCTGAAGGACCTGGTGACAAATAGCGTGAGCAAGAGCCATCAAAAACACAACTCCTCTCCTCGAGAGTCTGCTCTACTCAAGGCTACAAGGCAGAAGGGAGGTTTCCCCTGCTCTGCGTTGAATAGGCTCCAAGCTTAAATGCCTTAGGGGAACTGATCGGGGCTTGATGTAAGGAAGACATCATTCTTGTAGGCAGAGCTGTCCAAAATGGAGGCAAATTTTTCTCCATTCACTCAGGAGCTGAGGGTTTACCCCTTGGGTGAGAATACCGTAGAGGACATAATTTTGTTGGGGGTTTTTTTTGGTTTTTTGTTTTTTTGGTTTTTTTTATTTTTAACTTTTTTTTAATTTAATTTTATTTTTTCAGTGTTCCAAGATTCATTGTTCATGCACCACACCCAGTGCTCCATGCAAGACGTGCCCTCCTCAATACCCACCACCAGGCTCACCTAACCCCCCACCCCCCCACCCCCCGCCCCCCGCCCCTCCAAAACCCTGTTTGTTCCTTAGAGTCCACAGTCTCTCATGTTTCGGAGGACATGATTTTAAAAGGCTTTCTGGTCCTGAAATGACCACTTTAGATATTTAAATGCTACAGCACGGAAACTGATGTTTTCTATTGTGTGCTTTCATTTTTCTGTTTTAAAAATGGCTTTACGTTTTCTTTTTGTAGCTTCAAATTATTACTTGGAAAATGAAATTTATTATAACAATTAGTGTAAGAATCATGTAGCAATTTATAGAGAAGGAAGAGTTAGTAAGTTATAAATTCTGTTAGTCCCACAGAAACATTTTCTAAAATTATGTACTGCAAGTCTTTATTCAGCGGACGAACCAATTATAATCTGTGTCTATAACTAAATCACCTAAATAAATAATACGATTTTTACAATGCTTCATTGCATAGATACACGAACATAATTTATTTGTAATTGGAACGAAGCCCTAAAGTAGCAGTTTGATTCCGCCAGGTAATTAATGCTCATTTTTTAAAGACTTTTATTATTTTTTCGGAAGACAGAATACATGGGAAAAGACCGAATAGGCTAAACAATAAGCCCCTAAAACGAATCGGTATATTCTGGGAACACATCCTTGCCAACCTCCCAACTAGCATTTAACTTCTGGTTTTTCCCCCACTTAAAAAAAAAAAAAAATTATAATGTGCTTAAAGGCAGCGGAAGCTTTAACTGGGATTTCTTTAATCTTTAAATTTTTTTTTTTGTTTGAGATAGGTAGTGGTTAAGGGTTTAAATACAGAGTGTCAGTGTACTTGAAGAAAGTCATTAATCTGCTTCCTCTCACTCCAGACCCAGAAAGGACGTTTTGGTAGCCTTTGAGTTACAGTGTTCGTGTTTACAGAGAAAATGAACTGAGTGTCGTGCATCATTTAATTATGGCGCGATGCTTATGGATTACTGCAGGTTCGGGTTTGACAAACATCAAGACGGAAGAGATCTCTGAGGTGAAGATGGACGCCGAGTTCCGACATGACTCAGGATACGAAGTTCATCATCAAAAATTGGTATGTAAACTGATTGACCTCTTCCTACCTCTCCGTTTGTCTCGCCAGATGTCCTGATCGCGCTTGTCCATGCTGTCCCGGAAAGCCAGGGAGGGAAAAGGTGAAACCAAGAATAAAGCACTTGCCTATAAGGGTCCTCATGGACACATAAAAGAGAAAGAGGGTCTTTGTAGAGTAGTTCTTTGCCACTAAGCCCACCCACGGCTTAGAGTGGAATTAATGTGTATTCTAATATGCGCTCCAGTTCATTTCCCCTCTATTTTCTAGGAAGACGGGTTTCTAAGAGGTGGATGTGAAGTTGGCATTAACCGTCTCCCTGTGCCATCCCGCGGTTCCCTCCACCCTTCCTTCCTGTCCTTTCCCCAAGGCCCACGTCTTAAAAGTTCTCCTGCAGGGGTCGGGTCTTTGGGTTTCTCCCAAGGTGGCTGGAGGCAGGTGCTGGGGAGGTGAGCAGGACTCCATAATGTTCCCAGCAGTGTTGCTCACTGAAAGATTTGGGCAAGGACGACGGCAGCTTCCTTTTTGAACAAAGTCTCCCTCCTCCCACTGTTGTTTCCCCAGAACGTTAGAATCGGAGTAAATCAAAGAGCACCCGTCCCCTTTGCAGGCAGGCAGCTCCTGTAGTTATATAAAATCTTTTACCAGAAGCTTCGGATAAATCAAATCCTGCATTATGTTTAATTATGCATTAGTGTTTTTCATCCTAGCAGTAAGCTAGTAAGGGGGTTAAGTTAATAAAGAAGACAATTTTATTGCACATTCAGTAGTCAACGAAAAAAAAAGTACTAAAACTCCCCTAGCAATAATAATATTGAGAGGTACTCACTCAGGCACGTGGGGGTGGGGTGGGGGGACACATGCCTGTTCTTTTTCAAGGGAGACAATATCTTCCCAATATTCATAAATATAATTTATAAATCCAAGTAGTAAATTTCAGAAGAAATGCCTGTGGAGTTATGCCTTTTTTCACCCTACATAATAGAGCAAATCCAAAACGGGTTTGTGACTCGGATTTGCATTTCAGCTCCCATAATCTTTTTTGTACAAGAACATCTCGGTTTTCTGAAGCATAGTTTTCACTGGAAGGTTAATCCCGTCTCAATTATTATGAAATCAGGGGCAGTCTTGATCTGGCTGATGCCGAAGAGGTTAAAAAACTCTGAGGGAGCCGCCAAAGGGTTGGGGGCCGGTGGGGCACAGAGCTGAAGATTAATGTGCGGATTTGCATTTTCTGGAGCCTGTGTCCTACACTAACTCTAGTAATGCGACAGTGACTAATGGCAGCAGCAGCAATTAGGAGAATCAGCTCCCTCTACTGAGCTAGTTGATAAGATAATGTACTATAATTAGTGCAGTGAATATTACCAAATTACAGTATTTTCTGAAAGGCATAGGAAGATGTCCAGACTTGCATTTATTCCTGATTACCTCACATTTTTATCATTAGCTAATTAATGATTTGCTTTTTATAAATATGTTGAGCCAGCATATTTGTTGAGAAAGGGGAATAATTATGAACGGTTTCTCATTTTGCTGCAGAGAGACCCTGAGGAAGACTCTTAGAAATTGACGCTATCTGCTGTATTTCATATTGCCCTTTCAGATCACTAGGATGTTCGTTGTCACTGTGGAAAATCGATCATTTTCCTGTGTTGAGATTAGACTGAGAGAATTCTCTAGGGAACCGTTTTCATTAATTTCTATAATACATGTGGTATATGTTTAGTAGTCGTTAGGCCAGGTGGTCTGGCCGAAGATCGTCTCCTTACATACTAGGATTATAAAAGGTGCAGCATCCTTTTATAATTCCAGTCAGGTAGGTGAGGTTGGGAAATAGTGACTTGCTTTTGTAAACAGCAGGAGGGAATGCTGAACGCGGTATGGCCAAGTTACCAGACTCAATAAATATCTCTGACCGTGTTGATGATCAGTTCAAACAAGCAGCAAGAATAAAACAACAGGTTAAGTTGGGGTTCCGGAGAAAACAGTAAGCAAGCAGGAGTTCTCTGTGACCTTTAAAATTCTTATCTCATTGCTTCTTCCCTTTGAAAAAGCTCTCTTTTACACCATACGCTTCTCAGGGTTCAGTACTGTCCTATTGAGTGACTATGGCTAGAAGTAGGTAACAAGTGTCTTTTTTCTTCGGATGAACTCCTTTGTCTCAGATGCTTTATTCCTATGTATTAATGTCCCTCTAAGGAAATTAGGACATCTGGGCATCTGAAAAGCACCTAAGGCGGACTGGTCATGAATCATGTCTCCCAGTGACCTCTTTCCAAAATCACAGTCTGTGCTTTTCCAGCCTTTGGTAGCTCCCCACTCTTCTCACCAGATGTCCCACCTGTCAGAGAGTTTCAGGTTCCTCTTGGCTACTGTTTTCCCTTTCTAGGGCCATTGGGGGGAGTGGGGTGGAAAGTAGATTTCCCAGAACCGGGGAAGCCACATACTGTACATCATTCTTTAGGTGTCATTGTTAGTAGCTAGAATGTGTGATTTTTTTTTTCCCCCGAGTATGCACCAAATGATGGAGCGGCCACCAGCACAGACTTAACAGCGTAAGGCAGACACAAACTCCTCACTTACCTTATCCAGCTGTCTCCTACAATTACAGTCCTTTTTCTTGATCTGCTTTCAAGGTGTTCTTTGCGGAAGATGTGGGTTCAAACAAAGGCGCCATCATCGGACTCATGGTGGGCGGCGTTGTCATAGCAACAGTGATCGTCATCACCTTGGTGATGCTGAAGAAGAAGCAGTACACGTCCATTCATCACGGTGTGGTGGAGGTGGGTAGACGTGGCTGTGTGTGTGCAAGCAGGGGTTAAAGAAAGAGCACATGGGAGATTTTGCTTGGCATTCCACTAAGAATCATCTGAGTATCTCTTCGTGGGGGGGAAAAACGTCTAGATTCCTGCATGGTGCTCAAGTTTGGCAGCTGTTTTCTTGTTTTGGCTTTCACTCATTCTGACTTAGAAATACTGTGTGACCCGGGTGTTGGGTTGTACACAGCTCCTTCAGCTTGTTAGAATTTGTACTGGAATGTCAAAATAATTCTAATGATGATGCCTGGCTTAAAGATATTGTGGTTTTTATACTCGAATGTTTAAAAGAAAAAAAAACTACAATAAGTTAGAAATGAAAAGGAAGGTAGATGTCTGCTACAAAAAAAAAAACCTAAACCCATTTATTCTCTAATTGTTTTTGTCTTAAAGAGTCTGCCTTACAAGTAAAACCAGGTAGCAGCAATTAATACTAATTTTCAGGAAAGAGTCTTATTTAAAGTTTCACAGAAAATCACATAACAAACAGCTGAGCAGAGCTTATGAGGTTGTTCCTAATGTTCAACCTGTTACCCTGCGCTTCTACCCGAAATATCTTCGTTTCTAGGGGTTAGTGCGGTCACACTGGACGTGGAGAAAAGATTCACCAAGTGACAGTCACAGTTACTGCCCAATGACGCCTCAGGATTTTGTCCCCACAGGCCAACATGTGATTAATATGAGTGCATACAGCACGGAAGCCGTGGGTTACCCCAACAAGATAGAGTAGCTACAAGATCGAAGTATGACCTCTTAAACCCATGATATAAAATACTGAAATAGAAAACTTACGGCTAAGTTCTTACGCATTTTTTTTAAGATTTGATTTTATTTTATTTAAAGATTTTATTTATTTATTTATTTATTTATTTATTAGGAAAGATTGAGAGTGAGAGAGAGCATGAGAAGGGAGAAGGTCAGAGTGAGAAGCAGACTCCCCACGGAGCTGGGAGCCCGATGTGGGACTCGACCCGGGACTCTGGGATCATGACCTGAGCTGAAGGCTGTTGCCCAACCAACTGAGCCACCCAGGCGCCCTTAAGATTTTGTTTTTAAGTAATCTCTACACCCAACGTGGGGCTTGAACTCATAATCCCAAAATCAAGAGTTGCATGTTCCACTGACTGAGCCAGCAGTTCTGGTGCTGGCCTGGGGTTGGGGGGTGGCAGTAATCATCAGAGTGTATGTAGTTTTCTAGGAAACTGTTAGAGAAAGTGAATGAATACATCTTGAGAAATATGAGCATTTTTAGAGCTGAAGGAGATCTCAGTGATCAGTCAAATTGATCTTTTCATTTGGGGGATGAGAAAACAGACCCAGACAGAAATGTTCGCCTACTGTCAAACTAAATAGGGCCAAGGTCCAAATACAGATCATCCCTTAGCCTACCCATTGTTTCTTCCAGCAGAGAGACGTCCGTCTAACTTCTCACTAACCCCAAAGACGTTTGATCCCTGCCATTCTCAATGAGAGAAGGGCAGGACAATGTGAAATAAGTTCAGTGTCTGGCAGGGCCAGAAACCTCATTGTGCACAGCACTTATCATTCTCCGGACTGCTCGTTTATGGCATCTGCCATAAACATTTTATGGAAATTGGTTTCGAGTCTTCTTTTCCCTGTCCAGACTGGAGTGGGCCATGCTGGGGAGCGGGGAGGTGTGACAGCACAGGATGACTGACACACTCGCCTGTGGCATCAAATAAGCAGTGACAACATCAGCGACTCTGTGGTACTCCTCTTCTGGTAAGAGTACTTCTGAGCCTGTGTCCTTTGAGACAGTGTGAGATGTGGCCTTGTTAGCATCCGTTTACTTCATTTCTACTCAAAACAATTTTTTTTTCATTTCATGTTTGGGGAAAAAAAAGTTTTTATACTTGAATAATTAAAAAGTCCCTTTTACTAAAATTAACAAGTCAGGAAACAGCAGATGTTGGCGAGGATGTGGAGAAAGGGGAACCCTCGTGCACTGTTGGTGGGAATACAAGCTGGTGCAGCCCCTCTGGAAAATAGTGTGGAGGTTCCTCAAAAAGTTGAAAATGGAGCTACCCTATGATTCAGCAATTGCACTATTAGGGATTTGCCCCAAAGATACAAATGTAGTGATCCAAAGGGGCACATGCACCCCAATGTTTATAGCAGCAATGTCCACAGTAGTCAAACTATGAAAAGAGCCCAGATGTCCATCAACAGATGAATGGATAAAGATGGGGTTCATATGTACAATGGAATTTTACTCAGCCATCAAAAAGAACGAAATCTTGCCATTTACAACGACGTGGCTGGAACTAGAGGGTATTATGCTAAGTGAAATAAGTCAGTCAGAGAAAGACAGTTATCATATGATCTCACTTATAGGTGGAATTTAAGAAACAAAACAGGATCATAGAGGAAGAGAGGAAAAAATAAAACAAGACAAAACCAGAAAGGGAGACAAACCATAAGAAACTCTTAATCATAGGAAACAAACTGAGGGTTAGGGGGGGTGAGGTAACTGGGTGATGGGCCGTAAGGAGGGCAAGTGATGTAATGAGCACTGGGTGTTATAAAGGACTGATGAATCACTGGCCCCTACCTCTGAAACTAATAATACATTATATGTTAACTGAATTTTTTAAAAAATGCTCACTCATTTAAGAAAAAAAAACCCTTTTCATTTCTTTAATCTATTGTATGGGAGGGTTTTTTTTTTTAATTGAATAGAGTTGACATACAATGTTCTGTTTCACGTGTGCAACACAGTGATTTGACAACTCTGTATGTTACACAGTGCTCAGCTCAGTAAGTGTAGTCGCCGTCTGTCACCAGTCATTGTGTTTTAATGGCCTCGGCCTGACGAATCTACCCAAGAAGCATCTTCCTTTTTATCAAGTGCCTGTTTGGGGTACCAGAGTCCCAAGAGCCTATGTTGGTTTGCTAGAGCTGCCATTACAACGTCCCCAACTAGGTGGCTTAAACAATGGAAATGTATGTCCTCACAATTCTGGAAGCTACAAGTCTGAGATCAATGCGTCGGCGAGTTTGGTTTTCTTCTGAGGCCTCCCTCCTTGGCTTGTAGGTGGCCCGCTTGGGCCTTCGAGTCTTCTTTTCTCTGTGCGTGTCTGTGACCTGATCTCTTCCTGTAAGGACACCAGCATTATTGGATAAGATCTTATTTAACCATAGTTACTACTTTAAAGAACCTGTCTCCAAATAGTCATATTATGAGGCACTGGGGATTAGGACTTTAACATAGGAATTTGGGAAGGACACAGTTCAGCCTATCACAGAGCCCAGGGATGCTGGGCAGAAAAGCAAGGTCTCTCTAGGGGACTCTCTGCCACAGTTGTCCATGAGACTCACCAGCTACTTCTTTAAAAGGTCCCAGCCCAGACCTAAGGAAACGATTTCCAAATGGGCTTAGAATCTGAGTGCTGAAAATTTTCCAACTGAATCGGACATGCAGTCATTTTCGAGAATCATTGATCTCTTTCCTTTCAGTCACCTGTCTGAGTCCAGAAAAGAGTATCTGTTGTCTACAAGAGAACTAGCTATCTTTGTAACTTTTTTTAAGATGTTATTTATTTGTTTTAGAGGGAGAGCATGAGTCGAGGGAAGGGCAGAAGCGGAGGGAGAGGGACAAGCACACCCTGGGGCGAGCGCAGAGCTGGAGGCAAGCCTTGATCTTAAGACCCTGAGACCAGGACCGGAGCCTAAGCCAAGAGTCCAAGGCTTCACCTGCTGAGCCATCCAGGCGCCCTGAGAACTAGTAACCTTTTAAGCCTTATTACAGCCGCCTAGGTTAAAAGTTTCTTGTGGTTAGTTACCAAGAAGAGTCTCCTTGGATTCGGGATGTCAGAGACTAAGTTGACACTTTAACAAGATTCTGGGGTGGGGGGAAGAAAGAATTGATTTTGAAGCCAGGGGGCATCTTTGAAGGAGCAGAACTGCAGGGAAGACAGTTATTCAGCTCTTCTCTTGATACGCATTCCGCTCGCTACTTAAGAGCGTCTAGAAACCTCTCCAGAGTGAGTGCCCTCCTTGTATTATGTTTCTTCTCCTTATTTCTTCTCACCTCCTCTCCCTTGAAAGTGCAAGTGTTGTCGAGAGCCTGGAGACTACCCCGTTCTCCCTCTCCAGGCCTTCCTTTCTCTCCCTTCTGGAAGCATCGCCCTCGGGAAGGTTATGGTCGGGCTGGGGTGGGTGAACGTGGCCGCGAAGGGCCGCAGCCCCCAGCAGTACCAAGGTCGTCTCGCCCAGCACGGATGGTGTCGGGCTGTGGGGTTTCCAAGCGCCGTTTCTCCGAAAGCAGAGCCGTGTCTGCCCCGAATGGACGGGGTCCTCCTCCGGACGTGGTCTGCCCATCTCGGCAGGCTCCCACACTCAGGTCCGAGGAATAAGCTTATTCCCAGCGCTGGCTCACCAGCTTCATTAGTGAGCAACCCTGCCTCACTGAAAACAAATAAATGAGCCTTTCCAGTTAGACTGGCCTGCATCTGTTGGACAGAATACTGTCCTTCACGCCATCAGTGCGCGAAGAAACGACGAAAGCCTCGGTCTCCAGGACCTCCCTTCTCAGAGCGGAAGGTGCCTGCAGGAGTTCGCAGAGACGTGGAAATGAAAAGGAGCCTAGTGTTTTTATTGGTAGAGCTGTAACGGGTTGGAAATTCGCAGGTGCCAGTTTTTGTTTCAGACATTGGTGTACTGATTTGCTCAGCTTCACTCTGTAAGCCGTTAGCCAGCCACGCTCCTCAAGGAGAGGACCGTGCCTTTTGGTATCTCAGGTAGTGATGTGATGGCCCTTTGTTCCACTGTGTCCCCAAGGTGCCCACCGTCTCTGGTGGCTGAGGGCCCCAGCGCCAGCTGACTGATTCCAGTTCTCCTGCTTTCCTGAGGTCCTGCCCCGTCTGCTGACCCCAGACAGCCCCCATCTACACGGATGTTGACTGACACTGGATATTCCAAGATGCATATTGTAATTCTTCCCACCCCCCCGCTCCTCCTAAATGGAGACCTCCCCTTTAATTAGGGGGTTGGAGGGGACAAGACAAAAGTTTAAGGGTTACAAACTGGCAGCAAGGAGTCAATGAGGCCTGGAGATCTGATGCCCAGCATAATGAATATAGACCCCAATACTGTATTATAATCATCAAACTTGCTAAGAGACTAGAACTTGATTATTCCAAACACTAATAAGAAAGGATAAGAACGGATAATTCTCCAACCCGATAGAGGTGTTAATTATCACTACAATGACGAGCGTATTACAGTGTATAACTATATCAGGTTCACAGGTTGTACACCCTAATTTACATAACGTCATATGCAAATACATCTCCGTAACAAAAAATAATTAGGGGAGTGGCACAAATTCTGTTTATTACAGGGTATAAAAAATTTTCCTGTTCGTGAGTCTGATAACTGGACCATTAGAACTCTCCCGTCCTCCTCCTCCCCCACACGCCATCTGATTAATGATCTGCTTAAGAAGAGAGGTGCCAGTTAGCTTTTTATGGAGTTACAGCATATGATTTTCCCTGATGAATGTGCCATCATACTGATGATAAAAATACGTCCCGAGGGGTCCTTTCTTCCTGACAAGAAGCTGACCCACCAGCACGGAGGTGCCTAGCCACCACTGACGTGGGTATTGTACAGCAGCTGGACGGGATGGGCAGGTTAAATGGGAAGCAGAGGCACAGAAAAGCGTGGCTGGACCCAGAACCTCTTGTGGCTAGAAGCAAACGGCAGGAAGAGACATTGGAAGATCAAAGAAAAGCATCAGGAATCAGTGGTGATGAAGGCATAGCAAAGGAATCCATTGCCCATTGAAAGTTCACTTAACATGGGCAGCAAACATAAGTGAACCCCTTATAAGGAGATGGAATTACAGTTAAGGAAATGAACGTGGACATGACTGGACACAAGACCCAACACCCCGGGGGGTTAGAGGAGGGATAAACGACCAGCTTGAAAACCTGGTTAATGTTTGTTTTTTTCTCTTTCCCACTGCATGAGCTCCTTGGATGTTCTTCCCCTCCACGGTGATGATGTATTAAGTCACTGTGGTTTATCTTCTCCTTTCCTTGTCCCCCTAGATGACCTGCCATGGGGTATCTTGGGCGTCAGGACTCTGTGGTTCCGCCTAGCTCAGTGTCATGCGTGAAAGGGACTCCCGGTAACACACATCCTGCCGGTTATTCTACATAATAAAATCAAAATGTGCGGTTTCCTGGCTTACTGCTCCCACACTAGAGACGATACAATACGGAGGAGCTAGAAACTAAGGAGACCCAGATAGAATTTCATCTCTGCAGGCTTGACATTTGAGCTATGAATTCTTCTGGATGTAGTGAAGGAATAAAGGTTGAAGCCAGGCCAGTGTGCAGTGCAGAAGGTTCCGGGGTCTCCCATGAAGACACAGCGCCCAGAACCTAGAGCCAGATGAAGACTTAGGACCGGTTATTGATGCAATCTAATCTAGAAATTCAGGAGAGGGGGCATGTGCAGAGGTGGTGTGCATGTGTGTTTTCGTCTCAGCAAGTGGGGTAGGTGTTCCTGTTTGGGGGGCAGAAGGGGCTTCTGTCCCCAATTCACTGTCCCTCATTCCTTCCAGAACAGGCATCACGGGCTCCAACTTCCCCTGGCTCTGCTTTAAGGGAAACAGTATTGTGTTCATGCCAAGACCCTGCCTGCACCATAGTGGGCCAGCCCTCACATGGTGGCCCCCACCAGTGCAGTAGCTTAGCCTTGAAGGACCTAACCCTAAGCCCCGCCGGAGAGGCAGGCTCCCCCTTATTTTTTTTTAAGATTTTATTTATTTATTTATTTGACAGAGAGAGAGAGATCACAAGTAGGCAGAGAAGCAGAGAGAGAGGGAGAAGCAGGCTCCCTGCTGAGCAGACAGCCAGGATGCGGGGCTCCATCCCAGGACCCTGAGATCATGACCAGAGCAGAAGGCAGAGACTTTAACCCACCGAGCCACCCAGGCGCCCTGATGCTCCTCCTTTAGTGGTAGGTTTATCCGTGGATGTGAGCACTCAGTCTTGCACCTTGAGCTTCCCAGGGGCTCAGGATGAAGAGAGAACAACCTCAACTCCTTGGGCACCATTTTGTAAAAATCATCCCTCCTCCTGAAGCTCCTAAGCCCTCTGAGGTCTGAGGACTCAAGGGGCAAGGCTCGAGCTGCCCTCCCAGCAGCAAAAGATAATGAGGATTAGCAGGTGGAAAAGGGCCAAGAAGGCAGGAACATTTGATGCCTGCATTCCACCCCCGTCTCAGCCTCACATTTCTGGCCAGGCTGTTTTAAGCATTTGGCTTTGGCCTTTGAGGAGGAGATAAATGATTAAGCTGCCAGGTGTCCCCCCGACCTTGATGAATACAGATGACAGCTGACAGCCAGGGCGAGGGTTGGCATGTTCCTGGAGGACATACAAGCCTGATATTCTAACAGTCACTCAGCTTTTTTTTTTTTCTATACTTGGAAACATGGCAGCTTTATGCTGGATCTCCTCTTGGCAAGACTTTTTTTTTTTCTTTTTTAATCTCGACACTATTTGAAATATCAGTTAAAAGGTGGCACAGAAACAGAAAGATGCCCAGGTTCATCCGGCCCCAGTATTACAGACAGGCTATCTCCCGGCGAGCAGATTCGGAAGGTGGATGAAACCCTCCTTGTTGGTGCTCATCTGTAATCATGGCGTTCGAACTGTCAAGTCCGTGGCTAATTACACAACTGCCAGCTAAAGCACCGTGACCTCATTTGTTGTTAACGCCGCAGGCCAAAGGAAGAAGCGGGGATAGGAAAAGCATCTGTGGTGTTTCCCATAAGGACGGCGGTGCGGAGCGTCCGTTCGCGCGGTGTCCTCCCAGTACCCCCTTGGCGGGAGCCTGTTGGTGGCTCGGTTCTCCGGGGAGGTGCCCCCCACCCCCGCCTGTCGTCGGAGGGACGGAGGACTCTCACGAGGCAGCCGAACGGGAACGTCCTGTGGATGCGAACTGGGGAACCGTGCGCGCAGTGGGCAGTCCGAAAGAGCTGCCGTCCTCCCGTCCAGAGGCCCAGGGGGTGCTTCCAAGCCCTGCTCGTGAGGTGGAATCACGAAACTCAGCTTGCAGTTGATTCTGCAAAGAGTTCCGGGCTTCCTCTCAGAATTCTGTGCATCGGGCGTGGCACGGCGCGTGTAGCAGATACGCCAACAGCCGTTCCTGCGCACGTGCACCTCGCGGGGCGCGCAGAGAGCAAATACCCCGTCCCTTCCCAGGTCGGTCCTAACCGGGACTTGGGACGGGGTGGGCGGTGGGGGGCGTGGCCAGGTGTACAGCTGCTGGCCTGATGCTAGACCTAGAGCACATCAACGCGGACGGTCTGTTTGTAAATCTGTAGCTGGACTTACTGCTATAGTCTTAGTACTCAGTTAAAATATGTAGATATGTATATAACCTACAACAGTATATTCTTTGAATACTTTTGCTTTTTTCCTTGCCACATGGCCCCTTTGATATCATTTTAATTAAAAGATCCTCAGACCTCTTGTATTAGATTTAGTGAAAGCAGGGACAAATTAAAATGAGTGTGGAAAGATAATCAGCCGTCTAGATTGATTTAAGCGGCTGCCAATATACTTCGCTGACTCTCCATGATGCTCTTGGATTTTTTTTTTCCAGCTTACCACCACACTTTGAAGTAAAACAGTTTTCCATTGTGGCCCTTTGGTCCCTTAGTGAGCCAACAGGGAAGAAAAAATTACTTATTGCGCTGCATGTATCCAGTTACGGTGAAGTGGGGGGAGCGATCAGTGAGCACTGGGCGAGCAGAGCCAGCTCGGTAAGGTTTTAGGCGCCACCTGGTGGCCAGATGGAGCATCTGTGTAACTGGTGGGCACAGGCGTCCTGCTCAGAGAGGTCCCAGTGGGAAGCAAAGAAGCCTTCCGCACTCCTTATCCTTTACCTTTCCAGGTGTGCGCTCTCAAAAGATCGATTTTTTTTAAATTCATTTTTCCTCGCCCTTGCATTTCAGGTTGACGCTGCTGTGACCCCAGAGGAGCGCCACCTCTCCAAGATGCAGCAGAATGGCTATGAAAACCCAACCTACAAGTTCTTCGAGCAGATGCAGAACTAGACCCCTGCGACCGCAGCCTCTGAAGTCGGACAGCAAAACCATTGCTTCACTACCCATCGGTGTTCATTTATAGAATAATGTGGAAAGAAACAAGCCCTTCTGTTTTATGATTTATTCATTGCCTTTCGACCGCTGTGCTATATAACACAAGTAGATGCCTGAACTTGAATTAATATACAAATCAGCAATGTATTCTCTCTCTTTACATTTTGGTCTCTACATTATTAATGGGTTTTGTGTACTGTAAAGAACTTAGCTGTATCAAACTAGTGCATGAATAGATTCTCTCCTGATTATTTATCACGTAGCCCCTTAGCCAGTTGTATATTATTCTTGTGGTTTGTGACCCAATTAAGTCCTACTTGAAATATGCTTTAAGAATCGATGGGCGATGCTTCGTGTGAACGTGGGAGTGTAGCTGCTTCTCTTGCCTAAGTATTCTTTTCCTGATCACTATGCATTTTAAAGTTGAGCATTTTTAAGTATTCCAAATGATCTAGAGAATTTTTTTCCATGGTTGCATTTTACTGTACAGATTGCCGCTTCTGCTAGATTTGTGATATAGGAATTATGAGGATACACATTTATTTCTTTGTGCCTGTTTTATGTGCACACATTAGGCATTGAGAATTGAAACTTTTTTGTCCATGTACCTTTGGATCTTTGATAAAGAAAAGAATCCCTGTTCATTGTAAGCACTTTTACGGGTGGGCGTGGGTGGGGGGAGGGAGCGCTCTGCTGGTCTCAAATTACCAGGAATTCTCCCCAAAAAATTTTCTGCAGGATGATTGTACAGAATCATTGCTTATGACCATGATAGCTTTCTACACTGTATTACATAAATAAATTAAATAAAATCACCCTGGGCAAGAGTTTTCTTTAAAGGATAATGAGGGACATGAAATATTCAGAGTCATTTGAAAGGAAGAAGAAGAGGCAGATGCAGTTTCTTTGAACTAGTCTAAAACATTTTATTTATGACAGCGAACGAAAGTGAAAGGGGAAGGCCTGCCTGGACGGACCCTTTAGGATTTGTCTTCAATTTGTATAAAACGGTGTTTTCATGTAAATAAATACATTCTTGGAGGAGCGCCCTTGTGCTGGTGTGAATGATTCCATGGTGGCCGCCTGCTGGGCTTGTAGCCCCCCGAAGACCCGTGAGAAAGCTAAGGTGATCTAACTCCGGACGTCCACACCTTTGTGTCTTACCTGCAAGTCTGAGTCGGAAGTCGGGGCCAACATGCATCTTCCACTGCTGCTCAAATGTCTCATTGACCTAACTCGGTTTTTAACTTGGTCCAGAGTATTTCGCGGCCGTGTCTCGGTCCTCATGGTTGTCCCTGTCCTCGTCTGTTCGGACTGCCGGAAAAAAATACCATGGACCGGGTATTTTGCTCATAAACAACAGAAATTTCCTTTTCCCAGTTCTGCCGGGAGATGGGCAGTCCAGGGTCAAGGTGGCAGCCTGGTCGTATGGGGACCTTGCAGGTCTCAGATTTCACTTTGTGTAAGGGCGCTACTCCCCTTTGAAGGATCCCCATCGCCCGAGTCACCTCCCAAAAGCCCCCCTACCCAATACCATCACCTTGGGCTTTGCAAATTCAACATAAGAGTTGTGAGGGGACACAGACATTCGGACAGACCATCGCTGTCACAAATAAGAGATGAAGAGAAAACTTCTGGGGAGGCTCAAAGCTAAGACAAGCGGAGAGCTCTCTCTAAAGCAGATTTTCTGAAGCGTGACTCAACTGTTACTCTGCAGGGAATCAATCCTTCCTTGTTCTGGGGCCATGTCCCGAGCATTGAAGGATGTTTAGCAGCATGTCTGACCTCCACTCACGAGATGCCAGGAGTCCTCCCCCTTTGTGATCATCGAAAATGTGTCCAGACATGGCCACATGGCCCTTGGGGTGGGGGGCTAAATTGTCCCCACTTGTGAACCACATGCTCCAGGGGCATGATTTTTAATTGGAGAAGTCTATCCCGTCACTGTCCCGGAGTTGTAAGAACACACAGACCTGGTGTTTATGCTGTATTGTACTTGGAACCAGGGGAACGTGTGCACCCGCCTTTCCATTTTAGCTTTAGATTTGGCCTTTTAAACTAAAACAACGAGCAGAGAAAATTAATCAAGGTTGTTTCATCATGCACTATGCTCGATGAATAGACTCAATTAAAACTCTTCTGAGCGTGTTCTTTTTTCATGAGAACAAAATAGCTCTCTCCCTTCTCCTGTTAAGGGCACTTAGACGCGTCGCCTCTAAGAAGGTGCATAAGGTATGATAGTTTGGGTAGAAGCGAGGGTTCCCTTTTGCCTGGTAGACGGTAGCCAATGGGGGAAAGTTAGTCCTTGTAAGACAACACATCACTCAGGACACTGGTGAATTGAAACCGAACTTGCTCAAAGGTATATTATGTTACTCTCTGGCAGGCTGCAATCCCAAGAACTGCAAGTTTTAACTTTGATCATTTCAGAGCTAATGAGAAAAAATGCAAAGCCTCTCTAGGTAGATTTTATAGATACATGGGTGAACTTTATGAAAAGAAATGGTAACGCATTCTACTCTTGGTTTTCCACTTAAGATGCATTGAAAGGATTCTCCAGATGGTCTGGGGATTAATCAATAAGCAATTTGTCCAGCTCAGAGATCAATGAGATCTGGGGCGGTGGGGGGGGGGAGTTTTGCATGGCCAACCGGATGGGTCGCCAATGGCATCTCAACATAGTCTTCATTTGCATTTATCTTACTACGAATAAAGTTCGATGTTCTTTGATCTTTTTTTTTTTTAAGATTTTATCTATTCATTTGTCAGAGAGAGAGAGCACAAGCAAGCAGAGTGGCAGGCAGAGGCAGAGGGAGAAGCAGGCTCCCCGCTGAGCAAGGAGCCCGATGCGGGACTCGATCCCAGGACCCCGGGACCATGACCTGAGCCGAAGGCAGCAGCCTAACCAACTGAGCCACCCAGGCATCCCTCTTTGATCTTTTCAAGGGCCATTTTGTCTTTCTGAATTTTCTGTTTCTGTCTTTCGTTTGGGGCTTGAAATCTATTTTGCCATCAGGATTGCAAACCCAGCTGCTTTGCTGTTTCCATTTGCCTGATAAATCTTTGTCCACTCCCTTAATTTTTAGCTTTTTCGATTCCTGTGTCTTAAGTGCACCACTTGTATACAGCGGAGAGCTGGGGTTTTGCTATATGAGCCAATCTGGAAGTCTTTTTGGCTTAATAGGCGAGTTAGGCTAATTCGGTTTTATGATATGACCGCTGTGTCTGCTCTCAGTTCTGCCGTGTGTTATAATTACTGAGGGTATTATATTTACTGTGTCTTTATGGAAGGAGGGCTCTTGGCGAACATGTGAGTGCGTGCGAACATGTGAGTGCGTGCGTACATGTGAGAGAGTGTGTGTGTGTGTTTGTGGTTTATAGGAAGTTTTGTCTTTTCATTCTAGTGGTTACATTTTTACTAATGATTTTTGTAGCACTCAGCCTTTTTTCTCAGCTTTTATGAGGGGTCTTTACCAAATAATAAGCTTTGACCCCTTCCTACCACTTATACAACAGTGAATGGTCTTACTCCACTTTTCCCCTTTTCTCCCCCTTCTTCCATTTTTTCAGTTGTATTTGTTCTATTTATTCAGATAAGTGTTTAGACATTTTTTCAACCCAGTTTTATTTTTTTAACATTTTTTTTAAAGATTTTATTTATTTGACATAGAAAGAGACAGCAAGAGAGGGAACACAAGCAGGGGGAGTGGGAGAGGGAGAAGCAGGCTTCCCGCTGAGAAAGGGAAGCCTGCTTCTCCCTCTCTCTCTCCCCCTGCTTGTGTTCCCTCTCTTGCTGTGTCTCTCTCTGTCAAATAAATAAAATCTTTTAAAAAAAATTTTTAAAGCACATGTGGACAGTATCCCTAAAGTTCTAACACATTCAAAACTGATTTTCTATGACCTTGAAACGTGAAGGACAGCGGCTTTTTCCTTAATTATCTAGAAAATGCTGCTCCACCATTTCCTTGCTTCATATGTTACTGTTGAGAAATCCGAAGTCAATCTACTTCTCTTTCCTTTGTTAAGTGTTTTCGGTTTTTACCTACAGGTTCTGAGAATTTTTTTTCTTTATCTTTAGTCTAATAATTCCAAGTTGATTATTCATGCAGTTTTCCTAGGTAACCCCCCAGGGCCCTTCCAATGTGTCCATTCAGTTCTTTATTTCTGGAAATTTTTTTTGGATTACAGTCTTAAATACTCTGTTCTATTATTTTATTTTCTTCTTCAGAGACACCAGGAGTACACATTTCTGGCCGCCTTTTGCTTGTTTCCATTTCAACCTCATTCTGATCCTTTTTGTAATATATTATTTTCTCATTTTCGTGCTGTTGGTTGTTTTCCTTCTCCTACTCAGTTCCCTTTATTAAGTTTTTATTTGAACCCATTTCCTGTGGGCACCAACTAGCCTGTTCTTTATTACTGATACAACCCTGTGATTTTCTCCTCGTCTTTCCTAAATTCAGTGAGTTCTCATTGCTTTTCTTGACTTTTTTCTTGATTTCTCTATTTCACCTTAGTCTTTCTGGTTCGGGGTATTTTCCATATCCCCAGATGTACGTTGGAGGCTATTCAATTCGGTGTTGTGTGGCAGTTTTTGTCAACTTTATGGTTGCTTTGTGGGCGAGACTTCACACCAGCAGTGGAGCTTTTATTCATAATGTCTGACCTTTCACAGTCATTCTCTCTAGAAACGGTCTGCTTTTTTCTGTTTGTATCCACGTCGTGGGCAGGTGGCTGGCTGAGAGCACATTCTTCTGTCTGTTCTCTTCTGTTCCGTGTATTGTTCTTTCATCAGTGTCATTGAGAACACAGGACCAAGTGTGTCTTTTTCCTGTTCTCTGTAGGATTCTTCATTTGGGTTCATTTCCTTCTTTCCCTTTACTGCCTGCCTCCCAGGAACACCCTCTCCTCTCCATAGTTTGTTTGGCTTCTCCCACAGAACCTTGGGCTTTTCCAAGTCACCCCGACGGGTCCCGCCCCCTTGCCGACCCTTCTCTATAGTCAGGGATACACGCTACCAAGTCCCCGTCTGTGTTCATTAATTTTGTACATAGCCTTTCGTTTTCTATTTTGTGGGTGGTTTCGTCTTTTTACTTTTCCTCGAAGTCCCAGCCTCCTCTCAGGTCACTCCTGAGGATCTTCAGACCCCTTCCCCCCATTGCCGCCCCCACCCATTGGTTTGTGGAGGCTGCCGCAGGCCAGCAGTGGGTATGCTGTTGGAATTTGTTTTGATTTGTTTGTTTCTTCTACTTATAGATCATTTAAAGGTTGCAGGTTCTCTTCCTCGTAGTAATGCTGAAGAGGGAGCTTGAGCCACCACTATGGGGAAATCCCCACACCAGTATGGTGGAAAACTCCCCCAGGTGATTCCTACATGCAATAACATGGCGGAGAACCACTTGTTAATCAGTGTGCTTTTGTTTGGGTTTTTTTTTTTTAAGATTTTATTTATTTGAGAGAGAGACAGAGCACGAGCAGGAGAAGGGGGCAGAGGGAGAGAGAAGCAGACTCCCCCCTGAGCAGGGAGCCTGACTCGGGGCTCGATCCTACGTCCCTGGGATCAGGGCCTGAGCTGAAAGCAGATGCAGAACTGACTGAGCCACCCAGGTGCCCCTCACAATATTCTTTTTTTTTTTTTTAATATTTTATTTATTTATTTGAGAGAGAGAGAGAGAACATGAGATGGGAGAGGTCAGAGGGAGAAGCGGGCTCCCCGCTCAGCATGGGGAGACGTGGGACTCGATCTCGGGACTCCAGGTTCATGACCTGAGCCAAAGGCAGTTGCCCAACCAACTGAGCCACCCAGGCGCCCTCACAATATTCTTTTAACTTGTTTTACATATATTGCCTCAAAAATCCTTTGGCTTCCTGGTCATGACTTTCTTTCTACCTGAGTCCTCCATGGAGTGAAGAGATAATTCTTATCTCTTCAGAGCTGATTCTCAAAGACTCTCTCCCCGGTATCAGAATGACCTGGAAGTCTTGCCCCAAAAAAATGCAATTTCCTGGATCCCATCTTGGATCTACTTAGATAATCTCTGGAGACCCAGGGCTCCTCATTTTGAATAAGCACGTCCTTCGATGATTATATAAGCCACGGGAGGTCATAAGAATTGTGGCTTTAGATGTTGGTGGCCCCCAAGGCTCTGTCCTCAAGTTTTTCTTCTCTGTCCCTAAGTAACCCCAACCACATGGAAAATATTCCTTATAAACTCATGTGTAAAGCTTAAACTTAGATCTTTTTTTTCTGAGTTCAGGCCCAGGTTCCTCTTTTTGTTTTAATAATATACATTGTGATTACAAATGCTATGCATGCTAACTGTGGATAATACAGAATGTAGGAAGAAAAAGGACTCACCCATAATCCCCCATCCAGTATTAATAGTTTTGCATGTATACTTCCAGTATTTTTTTAAGTCACATGGATTTACCTCACTTGCCATTTTTTCATATCCTGGAACCTATTTCCTGCTTTTCCACTTGCTTTAATACGTGCATATTCTCGTGGCACCTAAGAATTTCTTAACTATTTTTAAAGACCACATAAGGATATTTAGTCTACGTTCTTGGGAAATTTTTTTACCGCCACAGTGTTTAAACCAATACCTTTGACCACAAATCAATGTGTTACTTAGTTTTTGCTTTTTAATAAAAGCTAGTTTAATATCTGCTTCAAGAATGCACACCAGTCAGGCTCAGCCTCGATCCCCCAATTTGTAAAATAAGATGATAATAGTACTTCATACAGTGGTCACGAGAATCAAATCTGTAAATATATATGAAGCGTTCAGAGTGTTGTCTGACGTGAAGTAAATGGTATGTAAGTGTTAGCTCCTCACGGGAGAGTCTGAGAAGTAGAAGGGTATTTTTAATTCTTATCTCTTTATCCATAATATCAAACTGATTTTCAAAAAAAAGAAGTCCTGCTGTTAGCAGTAGTATATGTGAGTGCCCTCTCAAAGTACCACAGGACTAAGGGGGACTTAGATAATGGCGCATGTTGCCAAGTTGAAATGAAAAAAGGGAGACTAGTTTTGGCCTCACTGTACATACCATTTTCCTAGGAAGCTGGTTCTTCAGGGATAATTCTCTTGTAAAAGATTCTTGAAAGATCCCTAGGGCCATTCTTTTCTCTTCCTTCTTCCCTCTGTACAGATATGAGGTCCCTACGGTGGTGTGATTTTCTGTATATAGGAAAAATCAGAGCACGAATCATTGTGTGATCCCCTTGCTTTGATTACACATATGCATATATTTTTAAAGATTTTATTCATTTATTTGACAGAGAGAGAGCATGCATGTGCACAAGCTGGGAGAGCAGCAGAGAGAGAGGGAGAAGTATGCTGAGCAGGGAGCCAGATACGAAGCAGGGCTCGACCCCAGGGCCCTAGGATCATGACCGAGCCAAAGGCAGCCGCTTCACCAGCTGAGCCACCCAGGGACCCCTGATGCTATCTCTTTACTTGTGAATTACATTTGCAGATCACATCAGAATATGAAGATCCATTGGGGCTATTAAAGCAACAAAAGCTGTCCTCCACCTCTTCTCACAACTGACAGGCCCTGAGGCTAGGCAGGCAATGTCTCATTTTTAACATTGCTCTCCGTTTGAAAGGTTTGAGAGTGATTTCCAGAGTAAATCATGTTAATTGTCAGTAAGTTGTCCTGGATAACTAAGTATTCTTGGATAACCTGTTTGACACACCCCAGAGCATACTGCAATTTTCAACCGGCCTAAACTTAGTTTTTCTTAAGCCGAACTCTTTCTCCAAACTCGGAATCTTTCTTAGGGACCCCAAACATTCCTCCTTCAGTTTGTGAGGTGGCCACAGCTGCTTCATTGTGGTTCATTCATTCATGTCACACTGTTAGTGAATGTCTACTGTATACGCTAAGGCAGGGCCAGGGATGGGGAATACAATGGTTAGAAAATAAACATGGGCTTCCGTTCTTAAGACCTTACAAGTCTCCGGGGCACCTGGGTGGCTCAGTGGGTTAAGGCCTCTGCCTTTGGCTCAGGTCATGATCTCAGGGTCCTGGAATCGAGCCCTGCATTGGGCTCTCCGCTCAGCGGGGAGCCTGCTTCCCCCTCTCTCTCTGCCTGCCTCTCTGCCTACTTGTGATCTCTCTCTCTCTCTCTCTCTCTGTCAAATAAATGGATGAAATCTTAAAAAAAAAAAAAAAGAAAAGACCTTACAAGTCTCCAAGTTACCATGATAACCCAAATAGTGATTGTACACTATTTTTATTCTGCCACAAGTCTGTGATTTGAATAGGGCTCAACGGACAAGACTCATGTTCACATAGTATGAAGTGGGGCAGCTTGACTGAAGGCTGGAGGATCTGTTTCCAAGATGGCACCCTCACACAGCTGGCAAGTTGGTGTGGGCTGTCAGCTTGGGAGTTTGTCCAGAAGCCTCAGTTCCTCCCCACGTGTACCTCTTCATGTGCCCTGGACCTTCTGATAGCATGGCGGCAGAGTTCCAAGGATGAACGTCCCAAAAAAGAGGGCAGAAACTATATTTTTATGCCCTTACATGCCCTGGTCTCTGAATTTCCATGACATCACCTCTGTTGTACCCAATTCATGGAGGGAGTCACAAGACCTGCCTCAGATCAAAGAGAGGGCTCATTGACTTTATCGCTTGATGAAAACCATGTTGGAAAATTGTGGGCACGTTTTAAAACCACTAAATTAAGAAAAAAGGTATATATGTATATACATTCCATTAGAATAAGTAGAGGTGACAGCCATTCCTCTTTCCTGATCTGCCTAGCGTCATGATCTGGTGGTGAAAGATTGTTGAGGGCACATAAGGATGTAGCTCGACTCCCTTGGGTAGGACAATTTCTTTTTATATTTTCCATTCTGGACCTGTCCCGTGACCTTCCCTGTTGCCTGCTGATCTCTCTATTTGAATATTTAACAGACATCTCATACTTAACATGTTCAACATCAAACTCCAGATGTCTTGCTCCTCCTACTGCCTTTCCATTCTCGTGAAATGACAGCTCTGCTCTTCCAGTTGCTTTGGCCAAAAATCACAAGCCACTGGTTACCCATTTGCCTTATTCTCTTATCTCCTTTAGGTCTTTGATGGAATATCATTGGTTTGATGATGTTGTTCCTGACCAATCTGGTTAAAACTAAATTCCCTCCCTGTCCCCAGCATTTCCTACCCCCCTACTCCCCATCATTTTTCTCCTTGGCACCATCTTTCTTTCATTTGTTTCCTGCCCTCCTTTCATGACAATATAAATTCCATACAGGCAAGATTTTGTTTCTTTCTTGTTCACTAACGAATCTTTAGTGCTTAGAACAGTGCCTCACCCATGACAATTGCTCAGTGGGAAATTGTTTGAATAAGTACATAAATTTGGGTCATCATAGTTTGACAACTAGCACAGAGAAAGGATTGAGGAGGGGGCAAACTGGGAGGAAGGAGAATGACTTACCCAAATACCACATAAGCACTGGAGAGAACCAGCAGAGCTGTATATCTTGTTTTGCTTTCTCAAAATGCAGTCAAGACTAAAGAGTTTTAAATATTCTTCATCGTATGTAGGCTGGGCCTTTTCTTATATCAGTTTCTTATGGTAGCTTCCTCCATGTGGGTGTGGATTACTGGCCTGGAGGAGGAAATAGGCTTCTGATCAGTTTTTGTGGCCAGAAACAACCTCTGAATTCCCTGCATCATTTTCACTCATCCTTCCAAACCAGAGGGTTTTATCTATGGCCAGCAACCCTTTCACATCAAGGGACAGAGCTCCAACAATAAGAAAAGGAAAGCGATCGTTTAATGAAAATTGCACCTATTACTGAAGAATTGTACTTCAGCTTAGAAATTATGATAAAAGCTTTGGTAAATTGCACCAAGAAATACTGATACTTAATAGGACAGAAAAAAATGGCAAACTCAGAGAAATAAACACCTCAGGAGCCTTCAACCGAAGGCCTGTACAATATGGAATCTCCAATGAGCTTCAGGAATTGAGGAAGCAAAATCATCTGCAAGGAAATGGGCCTAGGAGAGATGAGTTTCTGGAAGCCAGCTACACTTACCAGTTTCAGGGTATATTCATAATCACATGTCTGGTCTCTCCTGGCTCATTTTAAACTTTGGCTACTCATGAAAGCTCTGTGTATATGGAAGGAGATTCTTCTTCAAACCAAAAGATGATCCCCCAAAACACTGGACTCCCAACAGACACCTCAGCTCTATCCCCCGAGCATTCTCAGACGGAGGCCCATGGATATGCATGGCCTGGCCCACAGACGCTTATGAGACGCTCTACAGATGTTTCTGTCTCAAGATTTCGTCTCTCTTTTTTTTTTTTTTTTTAAGATTTCATTTATTTATTTGAGAAAGAGAGAGAGAGGATGAGTGCGGGGAGAGGCAGAGGGAGAGAGAGAAGCAGGCTCCCCACTGAACAGAAAGCTAGAAGCAGGGCTCCCTCTCAGGACCCTGAGATGGTGACCTGAACCCAAGGCAGACACCTAAGTGACTGAGCCACCCAGGTGTCCCAAGATTTTGTGTCTTTATCTCTAAGAGAAACAGGTATATTACCCTTGACCTCATGACTGGTTTTAAAAAGTAAATGAAGTAGTCCTCAGGTGCCCAAGGTACTTTTCATTCTAGTTACCAAAATTTTGCCCAAATATTTAAGATCAAAGACATATTAAAGGTGAAGGGGCATTAAAGATATTTTAGATAGGGTCCTTTATCTTACTGAGGTGGAAACTAAGCCCAGTGTTCTGAGGTGGCTTACCCACTGCTCTGGAGGATGAGAGCAGAACTCAGTCTGTTCTTACCTCCAGCTCTCACTGAGACCTGTTTTTTTGGGTTTTGTTTTTTTTTTTTCCTCTTAAGACTCCATATTAGAGCTTGTAATGCCCTCCCTTAAAACAAAGTTTTGGCTTCCCACAAACTTCTACCTTGTCTCCCTAACATCCTTCCCAGCTGTTGCTTCCCCGCCGTCGCCCAGTGACATAGTGCAAAGCGCCCCCCAGTGAGCTCAGGGCATTTTCCCAACAGCAGTTAGGGTAATCTCACCAGGAGAGATGACCCATGCGGCAGAGGGTGTCCAAAAGTATCATTTCATCTTCCTCCCGGGTATCCCACATGGGATAAGGTATGTGCCGCTTTCCACAGTGGTACATGTTGGATTGCCAAGCCCAAATTCATCTTCAATGCCACAGCCAAGTGTATAAATATACCATGTATTGTTTGTATTGTTTTCACATTATGTCAGAAAAAGACTAACTTCAAGGTGCTTATAAGGTAAACTAGAGAGTCACCCCTCCAATAGGGCACACAGATACGGGATTTGATGATTATCTTACAATACCTTCCTGTTCTGAAAGTCCCCAACCCCATCACCGATAGCGTTCACTATGTAACTAGGATTCTGTGGAGTCAAGAGAATGCGTCACGTGTCCAATGTTCATTGTGGTGAACAGTAGAGTGTGAGACTGGTGAAGAGGACAAGGAGGCCAGGTTAGGACAGAAAATTTACCAGAAAAAAATTTAAAATGTCCTCTGTTTCTTTTCTTTTTTTTTTTTTTTAAGTCTTCTGGTTCTCATAATTTTATTCTCTAAAAGGCAAAACCTCAGGAACAATCAGGTGAGGAGGGAGATACATAACGTGGTGGTATTTCTACCCCCTTTCTGTCCAGAAGAATTGTGGAAAAGGTAGAACTGCGATGTCTTAGAGAAAATAAAGCAGCAGGTGCACCATGGGTTTCAGGGGCTGGGGGCAGGACCCCCGGCTGTCCACCTGCTGAGAGGGGCCGACATTCTGTGTTGCCTTTCGGCTGAGCGTGCTTCTCAGCAGTTACCAAGACGGATGCCGGCAAAGCCACAGTACCAGGCAGCCCATCACATCTGTCGGACGATCATGTTCAAGGCAGCAAGTGCTTCTGTGGAGGAGAAACAATTAGAATGTTCTCTCTCGGGGCGCCTGGGTGGCTCAGTCAGTTAAGTGGCTGTCTTCGGCTCAGGTCGTGATTCCAGGGTCCTGGGATGGAGCCCCTGCTCAGCAGAGAGCCTGCTTCTCTCTCTTCCTCTGCCTGCCTCTCGACTTACTTGTGCTCTCTCTCTCTCTCTGTCAAATAAATAAATAAGATCTTAAAAAAAAAAAAAGAATGTTCTCGCTCAAAGGACAGCTGGAGGGAAATTCTTTTTCCTGTCCTAGATGGTAAGCAGAATCCTAACATCAGAAAACTTTGAGGAAAAGAGAAAAAAAGAAAAGAAAAGAAGAGACGAGAGGAGAGAAGAGAAGAGAAGAGAACACAGATGTTTCATTTAAAGAAAGGAAAAACACACTAGGCAGATAGAAAGGAACCCAGAATGAACGTCTAGAAACGGTTTAATCTATTATCATGCAAATGGTTTGACACCAGCGTTCTCATTGTACCTACATTTCACTAAACTAATTGCAATGCCAGCCCTGTGTTGTCTGAGCATTCGTGTTTTTTTTTATTGTTTATGCTAATGGGTTTTGTGGATAGTGGATTAGTTGCATTTTAATGCCCACAGGCAAAAAGATAAAAATATCCCGATGATGGGAATGGATAATAAAGCGCCGTGCTGCTTGCAGTTTCAGGCACAGAACTACGTGATTTTGCCTGTGCTGGTGTCACCATTTAGACAACATCCACGCGACTTTCCCCAGTCCAATGTCTGCTCTACACCATCTTCTAATCTGTTCCTTAAAATTTCTTAAAATTGCAGATAAGTCTGGCAAATGTATATGGCTCCCTGCACACAAATCTATTTAACTTTCCTCTGGAAAAGTGGATTAACTTAAGGAAAGGAAAATAACACAAATAACACAACTAATTAAAAAAAAAATGTTGGCAAAAGGTGGCAATGTTTTGCGGAGGATGGAGCGAAGGTTCTGGGCTTGTAGACCAGCCAAGGCTTGGAGGATATTTACTCTGGCTGCCCAGCGGGTGAGTCTCTATCTTAGCATGATAAAATGCTGGATCCTACCCACAGCCAGTATAATGTTTCCTGTCTTGAAGCTTGGCAGGCACAAATGGCCTCGTTAGATCCTGTCTTTTCTTTCAGAAAGCAATTCGAGTGTCGCGGACATTCCAAAACTTAATGCAGTAATTATCTGTTCTCAACTACCAGTGTGGAGCCCTTTTAGATTAAATTCAGATGGGCCAGAAGCACCGGGTGCCCTGTCCAGACACAACCCAGTGATGTCTAATCTTTTCACTGGCAGTGAGGCTCCAAGGGGTATTTAAACAGACCGCAAAGGGTTTCTTCCCCCCCCCTTTTTTTTTTGAAGTGAGGAAGGAGTAGTATGGTGGTAAGGTAAGTAGAGAGATCTTAGAGATGCCACAAATGACTCTCGCAAATAAATCTTTTCCAATCTGAATAGCAAATTGATCCTTGAACTTTTCACATTTGGCTTTTTCCTTCCTCTCGTCAAGCAAGCCCCTAAGAAATTGTTGGATCACTGCGGTGTACACCTGAGACAAAGATAGCATGTGTCGAGTATATTTCAAAAAGAGAAGAAAAAGAAAAAAAAAAAAAAAGGAAAGGAAACCAAGGCACTTCCTGCCAACAAACTTCTATAAGCAAGACAGGTCAACGTGAAACTTGGAATGGATTTTTCTTGAACTTTCCGATGAAGAATAATATCCCACAGGGATTTGTCTATGGCCGTGGAGAACACAAAGTCACTCTTGGGTTTGCCATTGATTTGGGAAACAGCAGGGAGGGATGACTCTGACCCCAAACCCACAGCTCCTTTACTTCACGCACATTCCCAGGATGCCCACACGTGCCCACGCACAGCAAACCAGGCCGGGGAAGCCCACCGACAAGAACCCATGAGCTAGAAATACGACCCTTCAAATCAACCCTCTTGGTTTTTAAAAACGGATATAAAGAAATATTTGTATTTCCTCTGGGCCGTAAGTTTGACGTAGTCACCATATGGAAGCATTATGAAAATCACTAAAACCAGAGGCTAGAATTTGGAATCACCTTCAAATAAATGTCTAGGCTGAGCATTATTACCTCCAAGATATATATTTAGTTTGTTGTTATAAAAGGATGGTATTAACTGAAAAGGATGGTATTAACTAGATAGTATGCATGGGCATGAGGTGGAGATCTGGGTCATGAATACAAGCCCCTGATAAGAATATTCTGAGAGTTCTTAATCCAGAAGCAGCAAGCCACTATTCCGAATCCCGGGCCAAAACACTGCCATTTGGCATTGCAGAGCCCAGTGCTATTAAGACAGAAGAATCCATCTAAAAAAGCACAGGGCTAGAGAATGAATCTATTCCCTAGGGTTACCTGTTATGAATGGATCCCTTTCCAGAATTTAGTTGTACCTTTTCTGGAGTGGAGACGTAGAGATCTAATGAGATGAGAAAGGCAAGTAGAGTAATGGCACCGTCAGGTAAGACACATTATTTTAAACTTGAAACAGTACTTATAGTACTGTTGATTCATGATTTTGATCATTGTGCAATGATTATATGTAAGATGTTAACAGGGGAAGCTGGGTGAAGGGTATATGGAGTGCTTTGTACTATTTTTGAGGCTTTTTGTAAGTCTAAAATTATTTCAAAGTAAAAGGTTAAAACACAGTATTATATGGTACCGGGCTATTAAAAGAAGTTAGCAGAGATACATAAAAGTCCCAAGTCTATGTGACTTTGTCTCTTTTTTGGATGATTATCAAGTTAATCCTTATGGCCATTGCCATTATTTATAGAAAGTTAAATATTTTCGTGGAGACTCCGTAGCTCTTGACAATGAAAACCTCAAAGTGCACCAATTTGAATCAATTTAAATTGAAATGACATGAAACATAAACTAAGGTAGAACCAGTTCCTCGAGAACCATGAAATTCACCAGATAACCCAGAGGCTGTGAAAGACAAATGTTTTATTAGCAGTCTTGTAAGGGGAAATAAATTTGGCCCCATATGGGAGGAATGGATACCTTTGGGTCTCTATACTTTTCACATGGTCTTTGTAATTTGCTTCGGACCAGTTTCTTACTTCTACCCACCCACTATATCCCCTTCAGTACACTGATTTTGAACTTTCGTTAAGTGTTCACCATCCCTACTACATGGCAATAAGGGTAAACAATTTGCATGGAGTACTTTAACATTTACTTTTTAATTTTCTGTACTATTACTCTTCTATCATCTATCTAATGGTACTATTATATCTTTAACTATTTGATTGATTTATTTTTTTTTTAAAGATTTTATTTATTTATTTATTAGGAAAGAGAGAGAGAGAGAGCATGAGAAGGGAGAAAGTCAGAGTGAGAAGCGGACTCCCCATGGAGCTGGGAGCCCGATGCGGGACTCGATCCCGGGACTCCGGGATCATGACCTGAGCTGAAGGCAGTCGCTCAACCAACTGCACCACCCAGGGGCCCTGATTTATTTTTTTTTTAAGATTTTATTTACTTATTTGTCAGAGAGAGAAAGAGAGCACAAGCAGGGAGAGTGGCAGGCAGAGGCAGAGGGAGAAGCAGGCTTCTTCCTGAGCAAGGAGCCCGACCCAGGACCCCAGGGCCCCAGGACCATGACCTGAGCCGAAGGCAGATGCTTAACCGACTGAGCCACCCAGGCATCCCAAGTATTTGATTTTTAAAATAAAAAAATAAGAACCGTATTTATTAAGAAAACAAATACATTTTATTTTAAAATATTCTTATACAGACATATAATGTCCTTTGGCATTCTCAATCTTCTAAGTATTAAAAATACATGTTGGGGTGCCCGGGTAGGGCAGTCAGTTAAGCGTCTGACTCTTGGTTTTGGCTCAGGTCATGACCTCAGGGTCATGAGATCAAGCCCCAAGTCAAGGGAAGAGCCTTGCATCTGGCTTTCTGCTCATTGGGGAGCCTGCTTCTCCGTCTCCCTCTGTCCCTCCCCCACACTTGCACTCATGCTGTCTCTCTAAAATAAATGAAACTTAAAGAAAAAAAAAGTACATGTTCTATTGCCCAAAATTGTGGCACCAAAAGTCCCCTGGGGATAAGAAAAGAGGTGAGTGCAGAAGTTAGAAAAGAAAATAAAAATGTCCTTGAACCCTTGACGGGCAAAGGGATCCTCACATTCCTGTCGAAACATACTTAGGCCTTAAAGGAGTTAAGTGAATAAATGAATGAAATTTCAAAAGTTTTGCCACAAGGAGGCACTCTGCAGGCAATGGGAAAAGGAGGGGCTGACTAAACCACTTGGTTTTGTCCAGGCTTGCAAACAATTAACAAACAAGAGTGTAATTACAAAAAAAATAAAAAACCACAGATCTTCTGAGACAACATGAGCCAATAGATGAAATGAAAAGTGGAGAAACTGTCAGCCAAATATTTGCAGAATTAGGGTTTTCAGTCTCTTGAATATTCTGCCTAATTGACCGTAATCAGATTTGGATTACCAGTTAAAAAAAAAAAAGAAATCAACAACATTTAATTTTTATTGAGTAAAATTGGGTCCTTGTTTAGCTACTTAATGGAAGATTGAGATCTTATAATTCTTTTATGTGATTCATTTCTTCATGTAACAAATATTTATTGAGCACTTATCATGGTCCAGGTACTGAGGATAGAGCAGTTAACAAAATAGACAAGATGCATATGCCCTTTGGGAGTTTACATTCTGGTGTCAATATGGTAAATGTCAGCTATGTCAGCTATCTCACAGATATTCAGAGAGGTGGCTCTTAATATCTTTTAATTCATGGACCGCTGACAATGTGTCAGAACTGTGGGTCTTCTCCCTGTAATTAATTAATTACTAGAAACATTTACGAACATACACATATAACTTAGTGTCTGTCTATACCAATTCAATATCAACTGTGACTATTGTTGCCACATGACTTTAGAGCTTCTGCTCTGGTTTGGGATCTTTTAAGTATTTTATTTGTACAAGCAGGGGGCAGTTGGAGAAGGGCTCGAATCCCAGGACCCTGAGATCATGACCTGCACCAAAGGCAGAGGCCTAATGACCGAGCCACCCAGGCATCTGTCTGCTTTGGTTTTTGAGCCCTAACCTATAATTCATAGATTTATTTGAACAAAAAACAGATAAAAATTGGTCTATATTATCTAATTCCAGATTATTTTACTTTAAAAAATTTTTAAAAAGATTTATTTATTGATTTTGGAGAGAAAGAAAGACAGAAGAGGGGAAAGGGGCAGAGGAAGAGAGTCCTTGAGAAGACTCCCTGCTGAACTCAGGGCCTAACACAGGGCTCCATCCCAGGACTCTGAGATCATGATCTGAGCCCAAAGCAATAATTGGACACCTAACCGACTGAGCCACCCAGGTACCCCATAATTCCAGATTATTTTAAGGAAGCACTAAGCTATCTTCTGGAATGGTAATGTTTACATATAATATATAACAGGAATCCCCTGGCCTTTGTTTCCTTTGAGTCATATAGTTGTATCGTTGGGCATATCCTGTTGATTGTCCATGCCTTGGGTTAAATTGTTAAATTATTATTTTTTAAAAATATTTTTATTTATTTATTTGACGGAGAGAGAGAGAGAGATCACAACAGGCAGAGAGGCAGGCAGAGAGAAAGAGAGGGAAGCAGGCTCCTTGCTGAGCAGAGAGCCTGACGTGGGGCTCCATCCCAGGACCCTGAGATCATGACCTGAGCCGAAGGCAGAGGCTTTAACCCACTGAGCCACCCTGGCACCCAAATTGTTAAATTATTAAACTGGGTTAAATTCTATTCTAATACACAAAGTCATGCTTTTTAACAGGAAGCAATTATGAATTGCACTAAGAGAATACTGGCTTCAGCCAAAAGAAGAAAATGCATCATTAAGTTATTTAGCTTTTAGGGGGGCCATGGTTAGAAGGCATATCTTTAGGTGACTAAATATATCCTTTTTTTAGCATAAAAAATTAGGGCAGGCAACATTCAGATGAAAGGATAATTAAGAAACACCCTTGGTTGCTGAGTTGTTTTGTCATGAAATTAGGCATTCAGATTATTATAACCCAGGAAAGAGAAATTTATTTACCACTAAATCAAATTTATTCACCATTAAAAATTCATTTGTATTTTAAAGTGATATTAAAAAAAAAAAAGACCTGATGATCTTTCCGTAGACTACGTAACTTAATCCTGAATCAGTTTCCCCCGATGAGAATATAAATCAGTCCTAGATGCTGAGGGAAGGTGGAGAGAGGAGATGGAGTGAAGATCACCAAAGACTAAGTCACTGAATTTTAAACTAATCTCCAAATCATCTTTTACCGCAGTAACTGCAAGCAAATATTTTGTTGTCCTCAACACAAAATGGCTCTGTAAAGTAGTTAACCACCTCAGCCTCCACTTCTCTGTGGGATCGATAACAGAAAAGCTTCGATTACCTGGAGCAGGTTTTTTTTTTTTTAAAGATTTTATTCATTTATTTGACAGAGACAGAAAGATCACAAGTAGACAGAGAGGCAGGTGGGGTGGGGGGGCTCGATGAGGGGCTCGATGGGGGGCTCGATCCCAGGACCCTGAGATCATGACCTGAACCAAAGGCAGAGGTTTAACCCACTGAGCCACCCAGGCGCCCCTGGATCAGGTTTCGAACAAAGTCTGTTAGGCAATGTTGACTACTCTTCATGTGTCTTTGACGCCAGCTAGAGCCTGAACAGTGGTGGTCACAAAAAGAAAGAAAAGAAGAAAACTCAGAAGAAAGGTAGGTAAGTAAAGAAGAAAGGAAGGAGGGAGAACGTTTCTTGATCTGTATATATTGAGATTGTAAATTCTCCCCTCCTGAATAAGGAAAGCAAGTGCCTGGCCCCACTAAGCTGGGAATTCCATTACTTTTATTAAAATTGTCACTTCAATTTACGATCCCTATAACCAAAACCAAGTCCTTTCATATCATTTTTTAGAAACTTCCTGACAGCTGATCTATTACATTCCTCATTAGACATCTCGGTCCTTATTTTTGTAGCCCAGGTTCTTTGACTTGGATTGATCATTCGACTCTTAGGATTCCTCATAGGTTCAAGGCCAAACTCTTTTGTTTGATCAAATTGTGAGGAGTTAATGACTTCTCCAAACTGTGTTCTTGACCCACGCTTCCCAGAGCACACAGACTTCTTTAAATGAATAATATCTTCATACTTGGAAAAAAATACTGCAGAGTTTCAAAAATATTTGCTTTCTTTCCTTGTCGTCCTAGCTGAAAGCTCTCTTCATCCTCCACAGCAGTTTTAAAGGAAATAAGCGAGTATAAATCACCTGCTTGACTAAACCTGACCTTGACTAAGCCTTACTTCTGGTTCCAGGTTCTGCCTCTCAAGCAGAGAAAGTAAATTCCCAGGACTTTTTGGAGAAAGAGGCGGAGAGGTGAACAGGCAGAAGCACAAAACGTCTGCTGAGGCCATTAGAGATAGGAGGCTGAAGATCAAAAGGGGTTGTCTCCTCGCAAGCTAGAGTCAGGCAGAATGCTGAGGCTCCAGAACATTTTTTCCCAGCATCAGATGTGATACATGAAAGGCTGTTGAAAAGATAAAGTTCTATAGTCAAGGTAAATGTAAATTCTAATGGTGACTGATTGTTCCTGTGAAATGTAAATTATGAACCCAGTGAGGATAGTATCGTTTTTCAAAATAGAGTTCTCCATTTTGATTTAAAAATAGGAAAAAAACAAGTCATCATGGCTGCATTGGTTAAAAACAGGGTTTCGGGTACCTGGATGGCAGAGTCGGTTAAGTGTCGACTCTTGGTTTGGGCTCAAGTCATGATCTCAGGGTCATGAGAGAGAACCCTACGTGGGGCTCTGAGCTCAGCGTGGAGTCTGCTTGGGATTTTCTCCCTCTGCCTCTCCCCCCACTCATGCCCACTCTCTTTCTCTCTCTCTCTCCAAAGTAAATAAATCTTTTTTAAAAATAAAATAATAAAACAGGGTTTCTCAAGCAGTGCTATGGATATTTGGGTCCAGATAAGTCTTTGTTGGAGATTCTGTTCTGCACACTGTAGCATGTTGAGCAGTGTCCCCGTCCTCTACCCACTGGGGGCCAGTAGCACTCCCTCCCTAGTCAGGACAAAAAAAAATGTCTCCATACATTGGAAGATGTCCCCTTGAGGACATAATTGCCCCTGGTTGAAACCACTGATTTTGATTTGTGTTTAAAGATAAAGATAAGGTTTATGATATTTTATTTTTTTTTAAGATTTTTATTTATTTATTGACACAGAGAGAGAGATCACAAGTAGGCAGAAAGTCAGGCAGAGAGAGAGGGGAAAGCAGGCTCCCTGCCAAGCAGAGAACCTGATGTTGGGCTCGATCCCAGGACCCTGGATCACGACCTGAGCCAAAGGTAGAGGCTTTAACCCACTGAGCCACCCAGGCGCCCCAAGGTTTATGATATTTTAAAAAGCACCTTTAGTTTTTGTGTGAAAACTTACCAGTTCAAATTTTTGAAGCCTTGGCTGAGTTCATGAAGGACATCTAAAGCTTCTTCTTTGAGAGCTATCACTTTAAGAGAGCCTTCCAAATATCTGGGAGTGTAGTCATTACCTGGATTTGGAATGTTCCAAGAAGCAAGGCTGTTCCTTGGGGGCAGGGATTATTATTTCCTACTTATGCTACCTATGAGTGCCTGGTTTTGAGCTAGCACCTTGCATGCTCTCAGTAAGTACTAGATGGATGGATGGTTGGATGGATGGATGGATGGATGGGTGGAAAAGTAAAATAAGTGAGAAATTGAGCTAGGGAGATACGGATTTATCCTTTTTGGTTGTCTCTAGGTATATACTGAGTCTTCTTTATCTACACGAGGGTATTGCAAAGGGCATCTTAGTGATGAAGAAAAGAGACTAAATGTGTCTGACTCTATAAGAAATCCCACTGAACTTCCCAAGGAAAGGACAAGAAAACCATTGTGATACTTTGGGTCTCTTCCATTCTTCAATAAATAATGCTGGTGGATTGAGAATTAAATCAGCCATGGCCTTGATCTGGGGAAGCACACCAGTGGGCACAAAAATACATCCATGTGTGAGACCCTCCTCTACGACCTGCGTTATCTGTACCTTTGTTCTACCCTTTTGGGAACAAAGAGCTTTAAAGTGGGTCAGCATTAGGTCTAATAAAGATGCAAGCTTCTCAGGGAAAGCTCTCAGCTCAAGCTACACTTGACGTTCCAGGGCTGCCTGAGGTCTATGAATACAAATCCCTTTTCCACAGCAGTAATTTAATACAACATCTTCTGTTGTGGCTGGCCAAGTTTGCCTAAATTATCCCTTCTGTGATGCTGAAACTTGACCTTGGACATTTGTTTTTGGAAAATTCTTTTTGTAGTCTGAAATCAGTTGGTTTCCAGTTTGAAGATACTGCTTTTATATTATAAAAATATACAAACTTTGGACAAAATAACCCCAGTCTCTGTGGGCTCCAACTTTTTTAAAAGAACAAAGTTGGGGCCTGTAGGAGGCTGGGGATGGAGAGTTCCTAATGTTTCAATGTTGTAGAAGGTGTTTTTACTGCTACAAATGTAAGCAAAATATCCCCGCTGGTCCCAATTACCATGGCCCCTTCATTAATGGATCCTGCCAGTACCCCGTCTCTTCAGTGGGGAAAACGGCTTGTTCACAAAGCCATCCACAGCAGGACTATTTGACTCCCATGGATAGATGTACCATTGGAATCTTCTGCTTCCTGGAAATCACTCTCTTTCTAACTCAGGGACGAGATTGCTCTGGACTGTTTTAAATGGCACCCTGTGCTCAGCAGACTAAACAAGGACAAGGAGTTAATCACCCCTTTTAAGGATCAAAATTGAGCACCAAGGCAGAGATGGAAAGAAGAGGAAGAAGAAGAAGAAGAAGAAGAAGAAGAAGAAGAAGAAGAAGAAGAAGAAGAAGAAGAAGAAGAAGAAGAAGAAGGAGGAGGAGGAGGAGGAGGAGGAGGAGGAGGAGGAGGAGGAGGAGGAGGAGGAGAAGGAGAAGAAGAAGAAGAAGAAGAAGAAGAAGAAGAAGAAGAAGAAGAAGAAGAAGAAGGAGAAGAAAGAAGAAGGAGAAGAAAGAAGAAGGAGAAGAAAGAAGGAGGAGGAGGAGGAAGCTTTAGAGCATTGAGAATGTAAAGAAAAGAATTTAAACATCTAATAATGTTGCCTTCCACTTCTGTGCAGAAGCCCAGGGCTTTAAGACCTGCTGTGTCTCCAATTCTCTCCACACATAGTGCCCCAACGCTCAAAGATGAGTAGAACCAGAAGGAGATCAGTTCCTCAACCTCAAAGATTGAAAATCCAGATGTGGAGTGGGAGAGAAATAAGAAATGTTCACAAATAACCACAGAAGGCAGAATATGACGGCATGAATGTCCAAATAGCTCTACAGTCTGGTAGAATGAGAAAACGCTCATTTTGTGAGGGATGAAGAATGACTTCATGGCCTATGAAATGGATCTTGAAGAATGTATTGAATTTGCACAGCAAGACGTGAATGTGTATGTCAGGGAGGAAGGACTGTATTTCATTTGACGCAGAAAATGAGCTCAGGGCAACTGTGGAAAAGTGTTCAGGAGTGGGAAAGAGAACAGGAAGAAGTCTATTTACTACTTGGAGTTCACATCATTCAGGGTCCATTCAGGAGCAAGAAATCACACCAGCTACTTAACAGAGAGAAGTTAATATAAAGAGTAGATAACTAATATAAAATTCTGAACTAAGTAAGTGAAAGGCAAGGCTGGGCTGAGCCATACTGACACCTGAGGCAAAAGGAAAAAATTGTGCACCCCTGTATCTTATTTTATGTATTCTTTAAATAACAAATTCTTCTAGAACATTAAAGTAGTTGAAAACACATTGAAGAATAAAAAGTACATATATTAAACTTCATAATGCTATTTTAAATTTAAATATTTAGGGGCGCCTGAGTGGCTCAGTCTGTAAGCATCTGCCTTCGATTCTGGTCATGATCCCAGTGTCCTGGGATGCAGCCCCACATCAGGCTCCCTGCTTAGTGGGGAGCCTGCTTCTCCCTCTCCCTCTCCCACTCCCCCTGCTTGAGAATCCCCTAAATTCTCCCCTAAATTGAGAATCCTAAGGAATCACAGCCAAAGTGAAGAGGCATTGCTGGCTCATAGGAGCAGACAGCCAGAAGGAAGAACCCAGAAAACACAGATGCAGTCCCTGCTTTCTTCCTCTAGCACTGTAATCTCCCTCTATCGCCCCCTATAGGTCAAATCTAACAAGGAGCTTGGCAGCAAAGTAGAAATGCAGGTTTTTAAGTCCTGACCCCAGCATCACAAAGCCAACTAGAGAAGAGTAAGTTTGGGGGGCGCCTGGGTGGCTTAGCGGGTTGAGCCTCTGCCTTTGGCTCGGGTCGTGATCGCGGGGTCCTGGGATCGAGCCCCACGTCGGGATCTCTGCTCGGCGGAGAGCCTGCTCCCTCCTCTCTCTGCCTGCCTCTCTGCCTACTTGTGATCTTTCTCCTCTGTCAAGTAAATAAATAAAAAAAAAAAAAAAGAAGAGTAAGTTTGGGAGGCACCTGGGTGGCTCAGTCAGTTAAGCACCTGATTTCGGGTCGTGGGTTTGAGCCCTGCCTCAGGCTCTGTGCTTAGCAGCAGGAAGTCCGCTAGAGAATCTCTCCCTCTCCCTCTGCCCCTCCCTCCCTCTTTAAAATAATAAATAAATAAAATTCTAAAAAAAAAAAAAAAGTGAGTCTGGAGCTAAAAGGTAATGACTAATAATAATAACTTTTCAAGCATCACACTAAGCTCTTTACATCCCACACAGTTAATGCATGAAAGTGTCCTGAATCCAAACCTAGTTCAGTCTCACCCCAATGCCCATGCTCTCAACTGCTATGCCATAGGTGAAGGAGAGGACATCCTAGGCAAAGGAAAACAGAATAGACCAAGACAAAGAGTTGAAAACTAACATGGCATGTGATGGAAACAACTAGTCTGGTGTTACTGTAACTAACGTTACTATTGAAAGATTCATCTCCATAGATCTCACAGGGGTATGTGCGAGACCCTTCACTGAGTGTTTTATAACAATTATTTCACTTTTTATTTTAGGTGCTTTTATTATTCCCACTTTACTAAGTGATAGAATATATTAATTAAAGTTACTCAGCACATTAATTGAAGGGGCACTCAGTGCACAGAAGAAACAAGCAGAATACAAGTACAGACACTTAGATTTCAGAGCCCTTGCTCTTCGTCACTAGCCGTACTGCCTCCCACGGAACAGAAAATAAACAGGAGTCCAGAGATATGTAAGAGCCAAGGCATGGAGGCCATCCTAAGTTTCCTGGAGTTTATTCTCTGAAAGAAGAGAGACTGTTAAAGCATTTTATTTTTCTTTAAAGCTTATTTATTTATTTATTTGAGAGAGAGAGAAATGAGAGAGAGAGAGAGAGCGAGAGAGAGAGAGAGAAAGAGAGAGAGAGCATGAGGGAGGGAGGATCAGAGGGAGAAGCAGACTGCCTGCTAAGCAGGGAGTCAGATGCGGGACTCGATCCAGGGACTCCAGGATCACGACCTGAGCTGAAGGCAGTCGCTTAACCAACTGAGTCAACCAGGTGCCCCTGTTAAAGCATTTTAAATCACATCCACTTTTTGTTTTTTTGTTTGTTTCAGTAGGTTCCACACCCAGCATGGGGCCCAATGTGGGCCTTGAAATCACGACCCCAAGATCAAGACCTGAGCTGAGATCAAGAGGTGACACTTAACTGACAGAGCTACCCAGGCACCCCAAATAGCAGCATTTCTATATTTGGGAATGGATCACACTGGTCTGAGCCCAGTTTGGAGGATGGATTTAAAATACAGGACGTAGGAATTGGAAAAACCAATTAAGAAGTTACTGCAATGATTCTTTGAAGACTGTGTGGAATTTTGATAGTAAAAGTTGAGAATAGGGAACATAGTTAAGAGTCTAGAGATATTTATGACACTAACGATTCCATATGGATGATGAAGAACAGGGAAGAATAATGAACTAGGAGGCTTTTTTGGATGCCCAATACATGAGCATGCCATCCATTGATAGAAACTAGAAAAAGACCATCTAGTACAGTAGATTAATTACTTTCAACATTTGAGTTTTCTGGAGCTTTGAGCAGATGTGGGAATGAAAGGTAACCCAAGTCCATATTTTCTTGGCTACTCAATGCCAGCTAAGGAATTTTAACTCAATTTTATTGAAAATGAGGACCTCAATTATTTTTTTCTTAATAAAATGCTATGACCATAGCTGCATTGAAAGAACTCCAGACTCACTCCTCTTTTGGTAGAAACTCACCTGGTAACTCAGGTCTCTCAAACACATTCCCTAAAAGAAATGTGTCCAATTTTAAATATGTTTCAATACATATATACCGAGCTAGTGAGTACCAAGCTACTAAGAACCAGATTAGTGCTGTGCAGTATCTGATATTTTACCTGACTTTCCAGCCAACAAGTTATCCTACCACAATTTCATAGATGCCGACAAAAGCCACAAACCTCTGAGTCAGAAACAAAGGACTCTATTATTTATAGGAATAGCAATAGCCAGCGTCAGCATTCATGCGGGTTTCCTGAGACCCAGTTCCCACAGGATAAGGTGAAGAGAGACAGAAAATGACTATATAAGCAATGCAGTGCTTGCTTTGCAAAGGAGAAGAACCCCAAACAAAAGGAACTCATCTATTTTGCAACGAGCATTTAGCAAACTTGCTCCCTTGCTCTAGAGAGAGCTATTAGCTTTATCTTCCCAGGCTAAGCAAACCTTCCCTTTGTTCTGGAGGGAGACACTATCTCTAGCTTCCAAGATAAATATTCTTAAAAAGATAGCCTGGAGAAAAGGCGGTTCTGATCACAAGACATGTATCCCTGTGAGATCTATGGATGAATCTTTCAATAGTTACCTATTTTTTCAATTTTCAAGTGACTATATAGAACTCTCAGCATTGGCTTAGCAAGTGTATGCCACACAGATTTCAAAAGCATAAAACATAAGGAGACAAAGTTACGGTGGCTGGAGAAATAGAATGAGTAGCAACAGCTAACAAAAACGAACTCGCTGGAAAATGGAGAGGCATCCACAAATGTAGATTCCAGAAAACCAACTTGGTAGTGAGGAACAGGGGGCCAAGAACAGGCTACAAAACAGATGCCTCTCATCTCCAGAAGAAAGAAAAAAAGAATTTGAAGGGGGTTGCTTTACTTGTTTGCTGGGGCTGACATTTGCAGTTCTGTCTGCAGCAGAAGAATATACCAGAAATTGGAGACCAGTGATTCACATCCTGGCTGCAAAGATACTACAGTAAGGAGTCAGGGATTAGAATGGGTTTTAATGAGAGCTAATAATCCCATCTTGTGTTCACACTCGACTGTCTGAAAGAGTTTTTATGGATGTCATTTTATATGCTTTAAATCAGGCAGAGATTGACTTAATAGAATACAGGACGCTGAGAGTGAAAGAAGTCCCTCCCTCTCCCTCCCCCCACTTAGAAAGCCACAAACTTGTACTGGAAATGATGTTGCTAGGCAACCTCCAACTTCTATAGGCTTTGGGACTAGATGTTCTTGCTCTCTAGTAGAAAAAAATATCAGACTGAAGGCACAGGACACAGAAGAATGATTTGCTTGTTGATGGTGGTGAACTTGCCTACACCATGAGGATCACTGATCATTGGGTTAACCCCAAAGAAAATCATGGATCTAAGGCAGGCCTCACACAAATCAAATTTTGGAGATTTTTTTTTTAAAGCTTATCTAGACAGCTGTGAAATTTATTTTGCCTTTCAGAAATTATCAACCAGTCAAACATAATTACACACAGCCTCTGGAGAAACTCGTGTGGCAGTGTTGAAGTGTTACAGGACAAAAGAGTTCAACTCCCTTTCACGCTGCCCAAGTTTTTTTATTACTGAAGAGAAGAAAAGGGACCGAGAGAAAACAAAAGGTCAAGGCTCTCTGGGCCATGCATTATTTAAGAAAATAGGAAGAGTGAATATTAACATGACTCAAAACTCTATCCACAAATTAGCCCAGCTACATGACTTTTTTCCCCAGTAATATTCACCAACATGTATGATGTCAAGGAAAAAGGGGATGTTTTTCTAAGGCTGTTGATTTACTAAATTAACTGTACTGGATGGAGAGAAGGATAAGTCATTTGGGTGTAGATTCAAAAGAAGGATTATAATGATGAATTCAAACATCTAAACTGGGTAAGGAGGAAAGTGAAACCAGAAAGCATTAAAGAGAGAGAACAGAGGCAGTGAATTGAAGCTCCGTATGGTATACAGCAAACTTGGTCTCAATACTTTGCATCTCCTTCTATCAAGAGATGGAATTTATTTTCTCACTCTTTAGATCTGTGCTAGTGTTATGACTTGCTTTGATCCATTGAGAATGGCAGAAGTGTTGTATAAATGAGTCCCAAGCCTAAACCGAATGCTTCTTCTTTTGTTGCTTTTGGAATTCTTCAAATAGCACATGAACAAGCCCAATCTGGCCTGTTTCTGGAGGAAAGAACACAAGAAGAGAGGCTTCAATCATCCCACTAGTCCCAGCCATCCCAGTTGAGACCATCATCAACCAGCCAGCTCAAGCCACCCCGCTGCTGGCCACAGATGCATGAGAAAGCATTGCCAAGAAATCAGCTGAACCTGGCCAGGAATTGAAGAACTTCACCTGAGTCCAGCCCAAGTTTTCAATATAAAGAATCTTGAGGTGAATAAATGGGTTCTTGTTTTAATCTACTAAGTTTTGGGATAGTTGGTTATGTAGCAAAAGCTAACTTTTACACCTTAATGAGAGAAAAGAATTATGTTTATAGTATATTTTTAACAAGTGAGTTATAAAGGTAGGGAGTTGTAGTTGGAGAATAGGATGTTCAAACTTGTAACGTTCACAGTAATGTTTCTGTTGAAGACAAGGTCCGGATGGTGACCATTCTTAGCCATGTGGCTAAGAAACAATAGATGAAGATGTCTTTGGAAGAGGAAAGGTAAAGAAACTTAGAGTAATTGATGGCATGTTGACATTACCGAGAATGATTACAGGAGTAGTATTAGAGAAGTGATGGTGTCAAGTGCAGAAAATAATGAGCCACCGAAGTGAGAGCTAAGTGAGGTTGGGTGGCAGGAAAGCCAGATGCCATAGCCATTAAGGGACTGGTGTTTTATAAATGAGCAGAGGAGTAATGATCTGAGGTGGGTGCTGGAAAGTGAGAGGATACCTGACTCGGCACTTGGCCTGAGGTATGGGAAGGGAATAAATAAATGTCTTGTACTTGGAGGGGTGTGGATAAAGTAATATCCTCAAAAGCCACTGTCTATGTTGGGGAGAGGAAACGAAGGGTATGAAGTAGATGAGAATGAGGTGAAGGAGATCAGAAAGGAAAGAATATGGAGGTGGGAAGAGAATGAGAATATGCAGAGTTTGTTGCCCACTAGGATGGCTTTCCCAAGGACCTCATAAATAGGATGAGGAAGTTGTATCTAGTGGTGAGGGGTTGACGCAATGAACCAAGCAGAGGAGGGTGAGAATTGGGGAGATCATGCATGACTAGGCAGAGTATAACCGAAATGTGGGATTTGGTGGAGTTAGTGCCTGGTATCTCGAGTAGAGTGATGAGAACTTGGACATCATGGGAGTTGAGTTGGGTTGTTCTGGGGGAGCTCTGGGAGCTATTCCAGCAGGTCTCAGCTGGAAGGTGGCCTGTGTGGAGTACTTTCAGTAAACCTTCCCTGTTGGAGAAGCAGATAACTTACTGGCTATGAGGGTCCTGCTCAGCTGCAGGGAAAACTAGCCCCACAGGAGGGGTAGCAAAGACTCCCCTGCTATCTGAGAAGGTGACAAGTATATAGCCAGGCAGGGCAATGTCACCCAGCCTCATGGCTGGACCAGGGATCCCCTAGCAGTGTGAGCAAAGCCACAGACACCACACTGCATGGTAAAAGTGTGAAGTCTACAACCCAGTGGATTACAGATGGGGCCAGAGGGTCAAGAGGTCTGTCTATTGCATTTCAGAGATGGGGCCCATGCTAACTGAAAAGAGAATATAGACATGGACTTCAGGATAAGCACCAATTACTCCTATAGAAGCTTAAAGTGAAAAACACACGTTTGGAGAATTAAAAGATAAAATCTGTCACACAAATGAGATTTTTTAAAGGTTTTATTTATTTATTTGAGAGAGAGAGAGAGAGAGATAGTGAGAGATAGAGCATGAGCAGGGGAGAGAGGGAAAAGCAGGCTCCCCACTGAGCAGGAAGCCAGACACCGGGCTGGATCCTGGGATCAGGATCTGATAACTGACTGACCCACCCAGGCGCCCCCACAAATGAGATTCTTATCCAGAGAAAGATGGAGAAATGGGCCATGAAGCCTCTCCCCAGGATCTTAATCTACAAGGGACACTAACACGTAATTAGGGAATTGGAAACTTTACCAGACATGAACTGAAATAAAGGGTATTATTAGTTTCCATCTTAGAGGATTCTCCATGTGACGGGGAAGAATGGTTTGAGGAGCTGGTGTTGTGTGCTGAGGGTTGAGACAAGATCCAGGAACTGCCCTCTGAGGATGGTGGATGTGTCTAGGTGACCGTGTGCTTAGCAGCACGGGTTTCACAAGTCTGGAGCAATAAGAAAACTGAGCATAGATCCCTGGGTCCCTTCTCCTTTTCTTTCTCCAACACAACACTTCTCTTTACCCATGTTGGAAATTTTTGAAGGAATTTTTGCTTGAGGGGTGCCTCGGTGGCTCAGTCGGTTAAGCATCAGCCTTCGGCTCAAGTCATGATCCCAGATTCCCTAGATCAAGTGTCCTATGTTGGGTTCCCTGCTCAGCAAAGAGCTTGCTTCTCCCTCTCTCTCCTGCTCATGCTTTCTCTCTCTCTCAGTTTCTCTCTCTCTTTCAAATAAATAAATAAAATCTTATTACAGAAATTAAAAAAAAAGTTTTGCTTGAAAATGTGCCAGATTTATTATTCTGCCTTAGTACCCACATCTACATCTGGCTTTGACTTGTGGTAGCTTGTTTTCTTAGCCAAATGGCATTTTTAAGTCCATTAAGAGCTACTCCGAATGCTGATCTCCAAACCCTCTGATGAGGCCCTTTATGGTCTGAAACAGAGATCATCCATGCACTGCATTTAGAAAATGTAAAATAAAAAAAAAGAAGAAGAAGAAAATGTAAAATGAATCTTGGAGGAGGAAACATGCATAGCATCACAGAAGCATAGGCCACTGTTAACTTTTTACATTATGTCCACCTTGCCCAAGAACAGAGTCTGAGAGTGAACAGTCCAGTGAGCTACTCAAAATGGAGTAGCTCAAGGAACTAGTAAATAATCCCTGATCCACTTACCTAGGGCCACTCAGCTGGTTGATCTAAATCACAGTGCTGTTCCTTATCAGAGGGATCCTAGGCTAACCTGAAGAAAGGAGATGTAAATACAGCACTAGGGGGCCTCTGGGTAGCTCAGTCGGTTAAGCCTCCAACTCTTGACTTTGGTTCAGATCATGATCTCAGGGTTGTGAGATCAAGCCCCATGATGGGGAGTCTGCCTGAGCTTCTCTCTCTTTCTCTCTCTCTCTCCCTCTGCCTTTCACCACCCCCTCTCTCTTCCTGCCTCAAAAAGTTTTTTAAAAAATAGGTACAGCACTGAAAAATAATTCTCTTGAAGAACTGACACTGATTGACCAATTAGTTTAAGGCAGGTTTCATTGCCTCTCATCCTCTATATTGAAATAAAGATGCTTACACTCCACAGCAAGGATTTTGAGATGATAATATTATAAGCATATTTCTTAATAGCATATGATAATCAGGTTATATAAATAGGTAAGTGCAAACAAAGACCCATTTAGTAATACCAATTTGACCACCACTATCGCCAGCCACAGAGAGCCAGGAGTTTCAGCTGCCTGCCTACAGCATCTAGACAGCAAGTGACAAAACAAATGTTGAGAAATAAAACATATGGGAAGATTCAGCTATAATTTTCCCCTTAGAAGGGGGATCAGTATTTATATACATAGATCTATAAATGTTCTATTGGTGTTTTTCTTCATTGTTAACTTATTGCAACTCAGTGCTATGTGCACTGGATTCTGGGGAATGAATAAATAAAACATGGTCCTTGCCCTTAAGGAAGACAGAAAACAATGGAGGAGAGAGTTATATAAATAAATAATTGCCATATCAAAGGTTAATTGCTATGATAGAGGTATGATGTGCAGGGTAGACCTGAAGGAGGTAAGGCAGTTTCCCAGAGAAGAAAACACTTGACAATGGTTTAAATGGATGGGTTGAACCTGGGAAGCCTGAACAAGCACAGAATCTCCAAGCAAGTCCTCTGTGAAGATGTGAAGAGGGGACCTCAAATTACAATTCTTCTTTTTTTTTTTTAAAAAAAAGATTTTATTTATTTATTTGAGAGAGAAAGTGAGAGAGAGCATGATAGGAGAGAAGGTTAGAGGAAGAAGCAGACTCCCCGTGGAGCTGGGAGCCCGATGTGGGACTTGATCCCGGAACTCAAGGATCATGACCTGAGCCGAAGGCAGTTGCTCAACCCACTGAGCCACCCAGGCGCCCTCAAATTACAATTCTTGATCAATGTGGCATTTGTGCCGTAGTCACAGATTTCAGAAAAACATAATCATCTCGGCACTCAGAGGATAGACGAGGAGTGTTTCCTTGAGCCAAGCCAGACCTTGATATCAGGGAGAGCCATCAGGATTAAAACCCTGATCATCATCTCTGAGTTTTACTTCTGTTTGGCCCACCATCCAACGAATACTTTGTTTATGGTCTGTTTCCTCTGAGGGCAGAGATTACTGTGATGTCCCCAAAACTGAACCTGTGCCTGGCATTTAAGAAGAACTCAGTAAAAGTTTATTGAATGAATGAGTATACATATGAATGAATAAGACATTAAGTGAGTTTTTGAGTCTCTTTATCTGTAAGATATCTCACAAACAAGTTTTCTGTGTAGCATTGTGACTAGCACCTAGAAATCACTCACCATTAGTTATCATCTTCTTGAGGACTCTCTTCATTAATACTCTCATTTTCCAACAAGGGCAGTGACCAAGTTACTTTATAGACCTTATACTTTATTCTATCCCAAATCCTTTCAAGAACCCTAGAAAAAATAAGTAGGTAACACTATTTTCATTTTGTTGATCAGAAATTGAGATTCATTTGCCCAAGGTCTCAGAGAATCGAAGAAGCGAGCTTGTGACCTTATCTCCAATGCCCACTGTCTCATTCACCATATTGTGCTGCTCCCCCATAATCTACTTTACTACCATTAGAGCAACTGTTGTGTTGTGTGACAACTAATTTGTGTGTTAAGCACATAACATTTTCTCCACTCAACTGTGAGCTCCCAAAGGGAAGGGGCTGTGTCTGTCCATCTTTGTAGCAACTCACAGAGTGGGTTTCCAACTAAATTCTGCAAGCCCAAGAGGTTGTGTTGGTGTCCCTGAGGGACAGTGGACTGCTCTGAGGCTTTTTTCCCCACCTCAGTTATTTGCATTTCCAAATAGGTTTCTATACCATTTCCACTGAAACAAGGACTCTGGGTGGGGGCTGAGGGGGAAGTCAAGCTCTAGAATCCATCAATGCCCAAGCAGTTAATGCTGTTAAATAAAGCCTAGTCAGAAGCAGAGGATAGCATCTAGGTATGAGGAGTATGGAAGGAGCTAGTGATCTTCACACATTAGTCATTTCTGTGTTACTTCTGTGAATAAATCTGGAATTTGAATGTTATCTTTCCACATAAAAATCAGCAGAACACATGTAATATGGATGCAAGAGAGAAATTTGGTCTTCTACCTCAACTGCTTATGGCTTGAGACCACCTGTTACACTGGATGGCAACAAGGGCATGAAAACTGATTAAAAGGGGGCAGGGGAGAGACCCAAAAAAAGCATACTGAAGCTTGCTTATATAACTGAGAGACAACAGACCTGAAAGGGGGTATAAATTTAGTGTCGCCCTCAGAGCTGAGCCTAGGAACATGCCCAAATAAAATAGAGCAAGAAGAAGACGCACTTTCTCCATAGCAACGACCTGGAAATGCAGTGCCATTCTCATTACCAGAGAACGTTTGACAGAGAAATCTTGAGAGGCAGATTTCCCCCAGAGATTTATCAGGTGGCAGAAGGGGAATGTGGAGGAGAAATTGAGGAACAAGTGCCAGGAGACAGAGTTACCAAGGTGTAGGAGGTGCTAAATGGGGGAGAAGCGGAGAGGAATCCACAAAAATTACTTCAAAAATTCAAAAACATTGATGCCACGTAGAATGCTTGATTAACCAAGTGCTGGATCACTCACCCACAACCCCTAATCCCTCGGTACCGAAGCAGGGAAGCTGAAAAGCAAGTTACTCACTCTTGACAAGGAGGTAATGCTTGTCCCTCAAAAAGACACCATGATGTCACATGAGTCTGTCCCCTCGATAGGTCAAGTATTGACTCTACAGATGGGTCCTTGGCAAGGAGGATCCAGCCCACAGAGCTACTCGTGGCACCGTGCTGAGATGCATTAACTTTCCAGAAACATCTCCGGCACATGAAAGGACACTGAAATGCCCAGATGGCCACTTTTTATGCCACTCTGAGCAATTTGGTCAAAGCTGGAGTTAAAGTTCATTTGTTCAGTTCATTTAAGAAGCATTTTTTTTAAGGTTTATCTATTTATGTGGGGGGTGCAGCAGAAGGAGAAAAAGAAGAAAATCTCAAGCAGACTCCCCTCTGAGGGCAGAGCCTGAGGCAGGGGCTCGATCTCAGAACCCCGAGATCTTTACCTGAGCCAAAACCAAGAGTCAGCCGCTTAACCAACGGAGCCCCCCAGACACCCCTTAAGAAGCATTTATTGAGCAGTTAGGCACTGAGATTGATATTATAAATACAAAGATGAATAACACGGTCTAGGTGCTCAAGGACCCCAAGGAAAAGCATTTGGTTCGTACCATGATGGAGGGTTGAGTAGTCACTGGGTCCCTGCTGTCAGAAAGACCTGGGTTCAAGTTCTAGCTTGGCAACTTCCCAACTATACACACATTGCTTTAATCTCCCCTTGCCTCAGTGTGGAAAGGAATCATTCCTCCTTTGCAGGGCTATTTTCAGGACTTTTGTTTTTTAGTATTTTATTTATTTATTTGAGAAAGAAACAGAAAGATCAGGAGGAGGGGGAGCAGCAGGCAGAAGAAGAGGGAGAAGCAGACTCCATGCAGAGCAGAGAGCCTAGTACTGGTCTCTGTCCCAGGACCCTAAGATCATGACCTGAGCCGAAGGCAGATGCTTAACTGACTGAACCACCCAGGCTTGCCATGTTTTCAGGACTTTTGTGCTAGTGTATAGAAGGCTCTCTGCCCTGACCTGAAAGCATTATAATTGCTTTAAAAGGGGGGGGAGGGGGCATCTGGGTGGCTCAGTGGGTTTAAGCCTCTGCCTTCGGCTCGGGTCATGATCTCAGGGTCCTGGGATCGAGCCCCGCATCGGGCTCTCTGCTCAGCAGGGAGCCTGCTTCCCCCACTCTCTCTCCCTGACTCTCTGCCTACTTGTGATCTCTCTCTCTACTCTGTCAAATAAATAAATAAATAAAATAAAAAAAAAAAAGGGGGGGGGAGGATTTTATTCCTTAGTGTTTACTATCATGTCCGGTGCATTGAAAACACAGAAAATGATCATATGACTTGTTTCTCTCTCTACCCTTAAAAATTCTGTTCTTAGTCTATAGTTAACAGCTGCCAAGATATACATACCGAAAAGGGATGAAACGACCTTCATGGATTTGGACAGCCAAAACATAGGGACTTAGCAAGATAGCACCACGCCAAAAAACAACATGCCACCCAGGGGAACGCTAGAATAATTGGCCAACACTCACTGTGTGCATCCTTTCTAACAAGTCTCCGATGTATGTTAACATGTCTTTTGCCACATTGTCCAATTGTATCCTAACTCCGGGGCTTAAGGAACCTACAGTTGAATACTGCTCAAATTAAGGCTGTTCACTTCCTTTGTCACATCAAAGTGTGATGGAAACTTCCTGAAGGGAAAGTTTCAAAAAATACCCTCATTGCAAATCACTCCAGTGGAAAGCAAGAGAGGGTCTCAATAAGCCACTGTAATGAACAGCGGCCTCTGGACATACTGTCAAAAATGTCATCTTCTGATGACACGTCCCCCTGCTCACTCTCAGTTCATTATTTCTCAGTCTCCAGGGGTGACAGGATTGAATTTCAAGGGATCTCTGAACGAGTAATACGAGCAGGAAGTAAGTAATGAGATCCCAAGGCACTGGCTCTCTCAGGAGGCATGAACCCTGCTCAGGAGAGGGTGAAGAAACCTGCAGCCTGAGTCAGAGTAACTTGCTCTGTCTGAGGCCCCATGCTCTGCTGTGTGCCTTGGGCAAGTCCCAACGGTGCTTTCTGCCTTGTGCCACTTACAAAATGGAACACCTTCTGCTGCCTTCTGTCCTCCCCACAAGAGGATACGGTGTCTGCAGTTACTTGGTTCCAACGAACCACCTTTAACTAGTGAGGACAAGTTGTTGGTAATATTCACACGCAACAACACTGGGCTTCACAAAAGAATAAGACACAGAAATGGACCTCAAGGAGCTCAAATGTTTTCTCTCCATCTTTGGGCTTGGCTTTCCTCGGCCTCTCTGTTTCCACTATTCCATCCTCCCTCTGAAGACCTGCGTTCTTGGTCCCAGTACACACAAGCCAAGGTAGACTTATCATCAAGTTCATAAACCTTAAGCTTCATGTTGTCTCACTTGCAGAGTCTCTTCCAAATATGTATTCTCTTTCACACTGTACTTTGTGTGTGTGTGTGTGTATGTGTGTGCATCTGTGTATGTGTGTGTGTACGTGTGTATGTGTTCCGCAAAAGGACCCCTACATTGTTTATGCTTCCGAAACTGGAATCTGTTCCTACCCACAAAATATGTGTTACCATAGCTTACACACTTCATGGTTCACATACCGATCATTTAGATTACATAGCCCCAAAGTTAACTGGAGTTTTTTTTGTTTTGTTTTGTTTTAAGATTTTATTTATTTATTTGACAGAGAGAGAGAGAGAGAGAGAGAGAGATTACCAGTAGGCAGAGAGGCAGGCAGAGAGAGAGGAGGAAGCAGGCTCCCTCCTGAGCAGAGAGCCCAGTTCGGGGCTCGATCCCAGGATCCTGAGATCATGACCTGAGCCAAAGGCAGAAGTTTAACCCACTGAGCCACTCAGGAACCCCAGTTAACTGGAGTCTTAAAGAAGTTGGCTAGATAGTGTTTTTTTTTTGTTTTGCTTTTTAATGAATAGATTTTATTTTTTTAGAGCAGTGTTAGGCTTATGGAGATATTGACCAGTAAGTACAGAGAGTTCCCATATACCCCTTTTCCTCCCACACCTAGTTTCCCATATTATTAACATCTTGCATTGGTGTGGTACATTTGCTATGATTGATGAACCAATATTAATATGTTCTTCTTCTTTTTTTTTAAGTATATTCTTTTTTAAAAAAAGATTTTATTTATTTGACAAAGAGAGAGAGCACGAGCAGGGGAAGCAGCAGGCAGAAGGAGAGGGAGAAGCAGGCTGCCCACTGAGCAGAGAGCCTGATGTGGGGCTTAAATCCAGGACCCTGGGATCATGACCTGAGCTGAAGGCAGATGCTTAACTGACTGAGCCACCTAAGTGCACCATTGATATGTTCCTCTTAACGAAAGTCCAGGTTTACATCAAGGCTCACTTTTTGTGTTGGATAGACAGAGTTTTTGAGTCTCAATTCTAAGTTCCTAGATGAGAAAATCCAATGGGCTTCACTGAACAAGTGATACCACAGCCTGAGGGTGAGACTACAGGGTCTGCTATGACGCGGGAGTGTGGCCATGGCTCTGTCAGTGATAAGCAAGGTGTGTGCTGGGCAGGCATTTCTACAGAGGAAAAGTGGTATTTCATCCATAAAAGAGCACTACATATATAGAAGATGTTACTCCTGCAATGCATTTGAAAGAACTTTTCTTTGTCTATTTCTGTCTGCATGGGTCAAAACTATTTCTAAGAATTAATCAGATTACTGCTTGATGGTCTTCTTAAAATCTTGAGATTTACTATTTAGAATCAAATATTGATCAGCTAAAGGAAAAGAGTACTACAATTCCATGCTCCCATTTGGGCGGAGGGGGATGGTGGAGGTAAGAAAGCAAAATCTGGACATAGTTTGAGGTTTGAGATTTTATTTGAATTGTCTCTCACTCCACCCAGTGCCAGAATGGCTCAGTAAAGTGTATTTATCAAGCAGACCAGTTTCAGACAGGGGCACCTGGGTGGCTCAGTGGGTTAAAGCCTCTGCCTTTGGCTCAGGTCGTGATCTCAGGGTCCTGGGATCGAGCCCCACATCGAGCTCTCTGCTCAGCGGGGAGCTTGCTTCCCCCCCTCACTGCCTACTTGTGGTCTCTCTGTCTCTGTCAAATAAATAAATAAAATCTTAAAAAAGAACAGTTTCAGACAAAACCTCCTACCTTCTTGATCAGAAGGAGACATGTAGCCAACCCTTGTCATCAATTTGCCCCCCATGGGAGGCTGAAGAATGGCCCCCCCAAGATATCCATCTCTCAATCCCCAGAACCTATAGATGTGCCAGGTTAAGCGGTAAGGGGCATTAAGTTGCCCGTCAGCTGTATTAAAATAAAATTGTCCTGGATTTCCTGGGTGGGCCCGGTGTAATCCCAAGAATCATTAAAAGTAGAAGAAAAAGGCAGAAGTCAGTGTCAGAGGACCAGCCATTGCAAGGTTTGCAGATGGAAGGGGACACGAGCAGGAATGCAGGCAGAAGCTGGAAAAGGCAAGAAAACAAGCAAGAGCTTCCAGAAAGAATCAGCCTCGCCAATACTCTGATGTAAACCCAGTGAGATGCACATCAAACTTCTCACCTCCGAAACTATAACATGATACATTTGTGTTGTTTTAATTCAGTGCATTGGTGATACTTTGTTATAGCAGCAAAAGGAAACTAACACACTCAACATTCTGCCTTTCCGGCAATTGGTTTATTTGGGAATTGAGGGCAGGGATACTTAGAGCTTAGATTCTCAGTCAGGTCCACAGTCTCCAATGCATTGCTCTGCACAAGATACAGGGACTGGGTGCTAATTTTTATCTACATGCAGATCAACATGAAACAGGAATGTAGAAAGCACTATCTAATTTCATTACTTACCAGTTTTATCTGCTTCTCAAAATATTTTAATTGGAATTTCTAAACACTGATATAAGGGAGTAAAGATTAATGTTGAAAATTCTCCTTTCATGGGACTGCTTATCCATTCTGCTGACATACTGGAATTTAGCAGACTGAATTATTTGTGACAGCTGGTACAATGAAAATTATTAGTTCTAGCAAGCTCCAAACCATGCAGGTCCCTAGTGAAAGAAAGTCAGTGAGGGAAAGAGTTCTGTCAGCTATGACATCTTTGAGCCCAAGGAAAATAATAGCACAGATGTACAATAATATAAGAACTTTAAAAATTATAAAACAAAACGAAACCCAAGGAAACCGTGTGTAATGCCTAACTCAGAGAAGAATCATTCTAATTGTAAGGCAAGAGATATTTGATTTATTTTGAAAGACCTTAATACTCAGGGTACTATTCATCATAAGTCACTCAAATATAAAAGGCCTGGGTCCGCCAAGTTCTCTCAAATAAGCTAGACAAATTTTGATAAGTTTCAGGTACCCTATGGGATCATTTGGAGAATGCCTTTCTCTCCTTAATCCACATAAGAGCACTTTGAGGGTTGACTATTCTGATTAAGGAGATGCTACTCTCCCAAGGTATAGTGTATTGAAAATGACTACAGTTTTGACTAATTTTAAGTGGTTTGTGGAATTCTAAGCATGGTTTCCACTGGGCTTTCCATGTTCCTTGTTAGACTTGCCCAAGTTTGAAAAGAGAGAAAGTGCTCTTGGTGCTGGACTGAGGGAGTGAATCTGTTTCCCACTAACAAACATTTAATGATAGAAAAAATGTGTGGGATTTTTCATTCTCCCAGAGAGGATCCCAGCTTTGATCACAGCTTGACTACCCGAAAGTCATAATTTGTTACTCAGCAGAGCAAGTTCATTCCTTACATGCTCAGTATTGACTCTTCCATTAGGTTTATCTAAATACCTATTTCTCAATAGCCTTCTGTTGTTGGTTGAATTGAGTCCCCCAAAGAAGATATGTTGAAGTCCTTAAAAAAGTAAGAAAAAGGTATGTCGAAGTCCTGAACTTTGGTACAAGTGGATAAAAATCAAATGAAGATGAGGTCATCCTGGATTAAGGGGGTACCTATGTCCAATGCCTTGTAAGAAGACTGTGTGAAGACATAGGGACACAGAGACCCACATGGAGAACATCCTGAAGGTGATAGAGGTAAAAAGAGGAAGGACCCAGTTGTGAGCCAAGGAGTGACGGGGATTATTGGCCACCCTCAGAAACCAGGAGAGAGGCACCCAACAGATTTTCCTTCAGGGCCTCCTCCTGAAGAACCAACCTTGTTGACACCTTGATTTTGGACTTGTGGCCTCCACAACCGTAAGAGAATATGTGTGTTGTTCTAAGCCATCCAGTTTGTCGTAATGTGTTACGGCCACCCTAGGAAGCTAATACGTCCACTAGGGCTCAGTTCAAAATTAGATGTGTTTTCCGCTTTAAATTGGTTTTCATTCCCAGCAAAGTCCTCAGAAGGCATTATTATTGTGATTCGTTTCAGGAAAAGTAGAGCTGTCTTATGAAATTGCTGACCAACGAGTAAAATCATGGCTCATATTCTCAGTTCTTTTGCCAATACACACAGGGCGCAGCTGCTGGAGCCCAAAGAAGAAAGTGGAAGCTGATCTTTACCGCACTCACAAGCCCTTGTGCGTCAAATCAGTGCACAATAAATACATGGAATAGAGACTTTTCTCACCGCCACAGACTGGGGAAATGATTATGCATTCATGGTACACTATGTATCAATGCATATTATCGATATTCACAAAAAGTGGTTGCGCTGGTTACCAAGGCTCAATTTGAATAAGAGCATGCAACATCTAAAAACAAAGTTCATCCGGTTAAATTTCATTACCCCCCATTCTGGTAATTGTTAGAACGCAGCCTACATATTTATCTTGGGGGACTCTAGATCTTAGGGCCCGCTGTCTGTGCCAAAATATGTAAATATGTGGCCAGAAGCTTGTAGGGAAGACATGAAAAGAGATATATATGAGTCTTTGCAAGTTCCTTAGATGCCAGACCTTCAAAACTGGAGAGGGGGAGGAGCCCGACTCAGCAACAAGGGGGCCCTGCCTCTGAGAACAGCAGGATGGGCCAAACACTCTTTGAACAAATGTCTCAAAGGACGCTTCCTTAAAAGGCTTTCTTGTGGTTACTCCTGCCAAAGACTCAGCAAAGACACCCTGTGGACCCGATTTGCTCAGTATTGAGCCCGGAAATGGTCCCCGTGTAGAGAGCAGAGATCTCCTGAGTAGGCCCTGACCTTCACCCTCAGGGACCGTTGCTCACTTCCGGTGCTGTGTGGCGTGTCCAAATATTTCTCATCTTCAAAAAAGAGGGGGGTATTTTCTTTTGGCCCAATCTCTCCTTTACTTAGGAAATGTCACTTCTCCTTTCAAAGAAATTCTTCTTAAAAGAGAAAACTGTACTCCCCATCTCTTGTCTACTCCTCAACCCATGGCAACCTGGCCTTCCAGAAACTATCCAGTCATTTCACAAAAGCTCTCACCAGCACCGACAAAATCTCTTATGGTTTGGGGATCTCTTTTGACCTTGCTGAAACCTCTCATCACTTTCCCTGGACAATATCTCCTCCCTCGGCTTCTGAGGTACCACTTCGCCCTGTTCCCATGCTTATTTGTAATTTCCTTGCAAAGCCTGTCTTACATCTCTCTTTGATATTTGTGTTTTGTACAATTTCATCCTGACTCTCTTCTTCCGTCAAATCTTCCTGGATGTTCTTATTTAAACCCACGGCTTGAATCAAGTCTAACTCAATGAATTACACCTCTCCCTCTAGCTTCAGACTCCTATGTCGCCCGGCTGTCATCTAGGCATGGCCCACAGGAATATCCAACAGGCAACTCAGAAATCATCATCCTCAAAACTGGAATCATCTCCCCCTACTCCCCGCCTGATCCTTTCCCTACGATTCTAATCTGAGGAGCTATTGCAGGTAACGGGGATAAGGCAACGAATGGAAGAGCCAAAGCTCCTACTCTGGTGTTTTATTCTAGTTGGAAGAGATGAATAATTAATCAGCTACTAGGGACGTAAAACATCAGGGGGAGGAAGTGCTGGGGGGAAAGTGGAGGGTGAGCGGATAGAGAGGATAGAGAGGTGCTCTTCACATGGGTGCTGAGGGAAGTCCTCACTGTGGAGACGGGGTCTGAGCAGAGAGCTGAAGCTAGTGAGGGATGTTGCCAGGGAAGTACCTGGGAGAAGACCATTCCAGGCAGAGGATGAAGCCAGGGCAGGGGTCCAGAGGGCAGAACGTGTCAGGCCAGTTTGACTTGGAGGACTAAGGAGCTCTGGGACAAGGGAAACCAAAGGAGGTGGCCAGAAAGACCAGGGAAGTAGCCCAGAGCATATGAGGCTGACCTTGTGGGCTAGAGCGAGAACTTCAGATTGTATTTTTATTGACACCAGAAGCCACGGTAGATACAATTTGACATGTTTTCAAACTCTGATTCTGCCTGCCCACATGGAGAAGAAACAGCAGGGAGCTTGTAGATCAGGGTCCAGCCAGGAGATAGAAATCACCCAGGTATTTGGGCGTGATCCTGATTGGAGCCAAAAAAGGGAAAGGGGAGTCTTTTCTGCTTCCTCCTACTTTCCAATATCTCTCTACTGCCCCCTCCCCCATTTTGAGGACTAGCAGGAAGCCAGGAGGCAAAGGAGAAGTATAATTTGTGCAAAGCAGATTCCAAAACACAGTTTGTATCACTAGGGATGAAAAAAAAAACAAAAAAAAACCCCTGAAAGTCAATAGAAATTCACTAACAGTGGCTTAAATAAATAAGGATATTTTTCAATAGAAACAACGGTGAGCATACGTGGCTATGAGTATAGGTTCAGTTATTTAAGGTGTCAGAGTTTGCATCTTGGAAATTTTCTGGACTGCTGTTTTTCCAGGCGTCACATTCAGAGCACCTAGAATGAACAGCGGCATCAGCTCCCAGAGACCCTTAATCATAATTCTTCTAATCTTTCATCAATTAGAACAGTGTCAAAGGACCACCCTTAGCTGCAAAGAAAACTTGAAGTGAGTGATAGTTTCCTAACTTTTCTCGTGGGTGTCGGCAAGGGGGGGAGGGCATAGCACCCATGTGGAGATGGACCGTAGTCCATAGGATCCAAGGGGTCAAGATTTTGAATCTATTTGAGCAAAAGTAGAGAATACTACGAATGACTCAGTGAAAAAGGTAACTAAAAGATGCTCCTTAAGTAAAAAAATAATAAAAAAGCTTTGACGTGGCTCTGTCCAATGCAGACTCCGACAGCCACATGGGGCTGTGAATAACTGAAATGTGTGAATTCCGGTGCACCGTACACCAGATCCCAAATTTGTAATACAAAAAAAAGTATTTAAAATATCTTATCAGTAATATGTTATGTTGATTACATGTTGCAGCGATATTTTGCCTATATTATAAAAATTGATTTTACCTGTTTCTCTTTATTCTGTTTAATGTGGCTGCCAAATAATTACATATGTGTTCATATTATATTTCTATTTGATAGCATTGCTACAGATTATTGAATGAACCTTTCTTTCTCTAAGGCAAGTCCCTAATTTCCAGCCTCTGAGTCAACATTTCTCTCTCCTGAGGATGCTGGTTGGTATTGTTTTCTGAATCTGGGAAGATCTTACCAGAAGCACATCTTCCATGCTCTGATTGTTCAAAAAAGTATTTTCTAGCAATGGGTCAAAAACAACAATAACAAATCCTTTTCATAAGAAACAAATTATGTGAGGCACCTGGGTGGCTCAGTGGGTTAAAGCCTCTGTCTTCGGCTGAGGTCATGATCTCGGGGTCCTGGGATCGAGCCCCGCATCGGGCTCTCTGCTCAGCGGGGAGCCTGCTTCCCCCCTCTCTCTGACTGCCTCTCTGCCTACTTGTGATCTCTCTCTGTCAAATAAATGAATAAAATTTAAAAAAAAAAGAAACAAACTGTGACCATTGCATATATTTCAAGCTGAAGTAGGTAAGACACATTATAAAAATGATTAATTCAAGGAAAAGATTCAAGAGAGGAATCAAATAATTCAACATCAGTAACACCCTGAGGCTATCAAATAAACTGATTTGAATAACCACTGGGAACAGGACTGCAATTTAACTTAGTCCTTTACTTAATCCTTAACGTTTTTTTTCATTAGATACAAGGAATCATGAAATTCTTATTTGCGACAAGCTTCTCCAAAGCTTCCCATTAAAAAATATCTTCAGTGACTCCGGCTAGAAAATGAATGAGTCGGAACATGAAATCTATAGCCAACCTGCACTAGGCAGAATAATGCCCCCCAAAGATATCCATGGAATTGACATTATTATTCTAAGCAATATTATCTTATTATTATAAATACTATTTATAGTATATAAATCCTATATATAGTATAATACTTTTACACTATAATAGTATTATAATAATAGTATTACACATATATTATTCGATATTATATACTTATATATAATATATATAATATATATAATACTAGTATACTATTTTATTGCTAAATAGTATTAGAATAACTATTATAGTTATTCTACTATGATATTCCTTGTTGTCTATTATTCCTTCCCCATTTTGATTCCTCATTGGGATCAGAGGGAGATGTGACTACAGAGAAAGGGACCAAATAATGCAACATTCATGATTTTGGAGATGGGGGAGAGAGGATCGGGCCAAAACATGTGTGTGGCATCTTGAATCTGGAAAAATGCAAGGGAACAAATTCTCCCTGACAGCCTCCGGTAAGGAAGACCGACAGCCCTGCTCACTTCTTGATTTTAGCCCAGGGTGACCCAAGTCACACATCTAACCTCCAGAACTGTAGAATAACATATTTGTGTCATTTTAAGAGACTATTTGTCTTAGTAATTTGTTTCGGCACCCGTAGAAAACTAGTAGGCAACCCGGAGAAGTAGGCATTGAAACAAAAATAAAAACATTGACTTTTTAAAATATCGCTATCCACAAAACTTTTTACCCTTGTAAAATTCTCACCAGCCTCCATTGCCAGCTATCAGAAGATAGAAGTACTAGAACAACCAGCTTATGAGAAGTTATTCTACGGGGATGTTCCTTCTTGTCCATTATTCCTTCCCCCAGTGAACACACCAGCACATGCAAGGAAAGTCTCATTAACATTTCTTAGAGGATTGAAAACAAACTTCCTTCTCCTGCCCTTCACTCATCTTAAATAACAGATAACGCTAGGTTTGAGAGAAGTGCTTTTCTTTTCTTTTTTTTTTTATTTTGATGTTTATACCTTATTTCTACTAGCCTGTAGGTTGATTTTGTTTGTGTTACAATTTTTTCTTAGTTTCTTACTTACGAGACAGCAGCCAGTCCATCCATTCCCCTCAACGATAGTGTACTTAAACCACCACGGCTTGCGCAATATCTTTTGTCTATGTGAAACATATGTTTGTGCAAGAGAATTTTGCTGTCAGCAATAGGGGGGAAGAAAACGTCTATCCATTTTGTCTTTAGACAAGTTAAAGTTGAACAAAGTTATAAATGATGAAATGCTACCTGCTTCCTAAGCAAGAGTTTATTTGAAAATTCGGCACTGGGCTGACAACAAGAATGACAGAAAACTAGGAAAACACAATATAAAAAAAAATGGTCAGTAGATAGCCATGTGTTATCAACGCTTCCTTCAAGATTCCTCTTTCAAATCTGCAGGGAGACTTGAGAACGTTTAGGGAATCTCTTACTAATATAACCGCAAGTCTTTAAATCTTCCAGTTATGGAATAGGTTCAGGTCAAATACTATATACCTGTGCCTATAAGTGAAGGGATTCCAGCACACTTACCCATGGATCTGAGGAATCTCGGATCACAATCTTGTTCCTATGTGCCCTTTTATCAGTCTGGCCTTCTAAATCTATGTCCTGATGCTGCTTTAGGTCTCTCTAATCTGCGTTGCTCCTGAGCCCCAGAACATGACCTACTAACAAGGGCTATAGTGACTGAAGGTTAGGGTTGCTAAAAAAAAAAAAAAAGAAAAAAAAAAAAAAAAAGACAATAGGCCCCAAATGGAGTCACTTATGCTAAGGCTTATATCACCAAATTGAGACTTGACTTAATTTCAGTTTCAGCTCTCCTAGACATGGAATCTTAAACCAGTCAACCAGGAATCTGCCTGATAGATTCCTGTCATCCCTCTAAAGGAAAGGAACCTTGAAATAACCAATGTAGGTGTTTTTGCTTAGCATAACTTCCTTGTTCTTACTCCCTTCTGCCTATAAAAGTCTCTCATTTTGTATAGCTCTTTGGAGGTCTTTTCTATCTGCTAGATTAGATGCTACCCGATTTGAGTCTATTTTTGCTAAAACAAACAAACAAACAAAACAAAACAAAAAAACGCTTAAAAATTTTAATACGCCTCAAAGTATCCTTTATCAGTTCAAAAGAGAGTAATTTGCAACAGGCAGAATCAAACAGCACTGCCTCTAAAGTGACCCCCCCCCATTCCTTGCCCCAAGGGGTCTCTTGCTCAGTCTCCTGTAACCTTTTCCATGATGTCAACTTCACCCCATTTCCCCCTGTTTTGTCCAAGTTCTAGGGATCTGAAACCAACTCTTTCTGGAGCCTGGTCAAAGGGAACCCACATAGCAGTTGCCTTGTTAAGTCACTCTCTCCATTTTAGTTGGCCATGAAGAGCAGTTGAGTGCCCTTTGTTACTCCTTTTCTAATCCAGACTGGTTTTATGACCAAAAGGCTCACTAAGTAGTTTTTCTAAACAAAAGCATAACATTTTCCATGAATTCTGCTATCCTTACAGAATAAAAATGTGGCTAGTCATTTGAGGGTTTTTAAAATGATAATATTTTCCTTCCCACTGCAATATAAGATCTATTTCCTCATTTGTTTTTGTCATGTAATCCCACAAATAGTTGTGTTAACATGCGATGTTGGTTTTAACAAAATGCTATAACAGCACATTGGAAAGCGGCCTTGCCTATCCAGTGAGAAGTATGAAAGTGCTTTTAAAGGGGGGGGAAGCATTGGGTTAGATACTAATTACATGTTATGCCCTAAAATAATGCCAACAAGGACAACTCAGAAAGATATCTTCCTCTACTCTAGCATAATGTATATGGAAATGGCAACTTCTGGGTATATCCAGAATTTCTCTTATTTTCCCTTTATAGTTTAGGTCTATTTTCTCAAAATGTATATAGTCTAGAGAGCACAGGATTAGAATAACCTGGGCTTGTTAAAAGTATAGGTTCCTGCCAGGACCTTCTTATCCAAATGAATCAGAATCTACAAGGGTTGGGACCCAGGAAACTATATCTTTAAAGTGAAGGAGCAGAGCAGGGCTGGTTCCTTTTGCTTACACCCGCCTTCTTGTGTGTGGCCCCCCGCAGGACCTGCCTCTGGGAGGGTCTGAGTGTGGCTCAGCCCTCCCTTGAGCTAATTAGCCCAGACGGCCTATGGGTTGGGTTTGGGTTAGCCAATAGGAATGAGGAACTCCTGCCCAGGAAAAAATATAAACTCCGC
>CM052799.1:180000754-180022660 GCA_028533885.1 Nasua narica | reverse complement strand
GAGCCTGGTGGTGGGTATCGAGAGGGGCACGTACTGCATGGAGCACTGGGTGTGGTGCATGAACAATCAATCTTGTAACACTGAAAAATTAAAATAAACAAATTTGGGGAGAAAAAAAAGAAAAAAAAAGAACTTTCTGGATGTAAAAGAAAAAAAACACAAGATGCTAGAAACAAATTAAAAATAAATAATAGACTAAAAAGATGTTTTCAAATAATAAAACAAAGTAGAAACAGTTAATAACCTTAGTTCATTAAGAGCTCTAATATCAATGAGAAAATATTAATGGGCCATTACAATCTGGCAAAGGACTGGAACAAGCATTTCTCCAAAAGAAAAAATGACCCATGGGGCCCCTGGGTGGCGCAGTTGGTTGAGCGACTGCCTTCGGCTCAGGTCATGATCCCGGAGTCCCGGGATTGAGTCCCACATCGGGCTCCCAGCTCCATGGGGAGTCCGCTTCTCACTCTGACCTCTCTCTCACTCTCTCTCTTTCCTAATAAATAAATAAATAAAATCTTTAAAAAAAAAAAAAAAGAAAAAATGACCCAGAACATATGAATAGTCAACACTATTAATCCACAAAAACATTCACAACAGAAGTTGTTTTCAGCCCTTGACAGGCTCAGATTTAATGTAGCCCATACTGAGCACTATTATAATAGCACTATTCTATGTGTTTTACATCTGCCAGTCACCTAGTCCTTGCAACAACTCAACATTAGTAGGGACTATTATTATTCCTGTTTTATAGACAAGGAAACTGGACACAGATATGCAAGTAGTTTAACCAAGTTTGTGTGGCTTTAAATTCAATACTCTGGCTCCCTATCCATGCTCTTTTTTTTTTTTTTTAAGATTGATTGATTGATTGATTGATTTAATTTAGATAGAGACAGTGCGTGTGTGCACAAGGGAGCAGGGGGCCAGGAGGACACAAAGGGAGAGAGAAGATCCTCAAGTAGACTCCCCGCTGAGCGAGAATTCCCATCATGGGGCTCAATCCTATGACCCTGAGGTCATGACATGAGCCCAAATCAAGATCCTGCCACCCAATCGACTGAGCCACCCAGGAGCCCCCATCTACCCATGCTACTGACCACTAGGCTTTACTTCCTTTCTGAGTGTTTGCAATGGACTGAATATTTGTGTCCACCCAAAAATCGTATGTTGAAATCTTTGCCCCCAGTGTAATGTTATTAGCAGATGGGACTTTTAAGAGGTAAACAGACCATGACAGTGGACCTCTCACAAAGGGGATTGGCACCCTTATAAAAGGCTCCCCAGAATGCTCTCTCATTCGGTGACAAGTCAGCAGCCTAAAACCCAGGAAAGGGCTCTCACCAGAGGACTATGCTGCTCTTGAACTTCCTGCCTTTAAAACTGTGAGAAATAAAATTTCCGACCTTAAATTTCCAGCCTACAGAACTGGAGAAATAAATTTCTGTTGGTTATAAGCCACTATGTGTGTGGTATCCTATGAGAGTAGCCTGAATGAATACAGTAGTGTTGGATGCACTGAACTCCCTTTCCCATACGGTTGAGGGGACAGGCAAATGGGTACAGTTGTTATAAAGGTACAAATGGTAAGTGGGGCAGTGACTTGTGTAAAAGTTCTGAAGTATCTTTGTATGGAATAAGATATATTTTTACAAAGGGATGAAAGCCTTGATGATTATGAATAGCCTATATGTGGAATGGCCCCCACTGATAACTCTGGCACTAGGAGTGAACACAAAGGGGTCTCTCCTCAGCGTTAGCTTGCTGGCAAAGCTGCGACCATAAAAGCACAAAGAAGTAAAGGATTAAACATGTGTGACTGTGGAAGTCACAGTCGGTGCCTCATTTTTCCAGCAAAGACACTGGCAGAAAGATGAGTTGTGGGAAGGGGAGAGAGACGATGTCAGGCATAATCACCTTATAGATCATGGTGGGGAGCCAGAAGGGATGAATTAACATTTGTTCTGAGATTCAGAAAGATGACCTTTAAACCAGGCAATGGGAATTTTCAACAGACTTGGGTTTAGTGGTGACCTATGTTAGTCTAGACTCAGAATTTGGATGGAAGACAGAGGCAGGGATCCAAGGATAGAGGCTGATGGGAAATCAAGGGGAAAAAAGCAAAAAAGACACAAGGATCATGTTGGACCATCACAACATGATGCAGGGTCAATGTCAGTAAATAGCACCCAGGAAGACCACACACGAACCTTGTAGCTGAGTATTTGTGAATTGAGTCAGTGGGAGTTCTTCAAATCACCTAACTGAAAAGGTCAGGGAACAAATCGATATTCTTACAGAAAACCAAGCATTTAGAAAAAGAAAATGGGAGAAAATATCTCTCATGGCCTTTATCAGAATCTGGGGAACTGGCTTTCACTTACTTGATAAAGAAAGAGCATCGCTTGCTTCCTCCCATACTAACTGCAGATATGGCCATCAATACAATGAAGATATAGAACATTTCCATCACCCTAAGCAATTTCCTCGTGTCCCTCTGCAGACCATTTCCTGTCCCCTCTTGTGGCCTGATCTACTTCCACCATTAGATTAGTTTTGCCTGGTCTAGAAATTCATATGGAATAGAATAAGTACTCTTTTGTTCTGGCTTCTTTCACTCAACCCAATGTTTTAAAAATTCATCAATAGTTTGCCCCTTTACATTGCTAAAAAGCATTGCATTGTGAGAATATATCACAATCTGTTGATCCATTTACTTGGTGGATACCTGGGCCTTTTCCAGTTTGGGGCTATAATGAAGCTATTCTGCACATTCATGTACAAGTCATTTTGAGGACATGTTTTCATTTCTCTTGGGTAAAACTGTAGGAGTGGAATTACTGGGTCTTATGTAAAGCATATAATCTACTTTATTGGAAAGTGCCAAATTGTTTTCTACAGTGGTTATACCATACTATTTTTTTCATTTTTCCCCCTTAGTTTTAATTGTGGTAAAATATATAAACAACTTACCATATTAACTATTTTTAAGCGTACAGCTCACATTAGTACATTCACATTGTTGTGCAATTAATCTCCAGAACTCTTTTCACTGTGCAAAACTGAAACTTTTTAATCCATTAAACAACCCCCATGCCCCTCCTCCCCACCTACCAGCCCCTGGCAACCACCATTCTACTTTCTGTCTCTATGACTTTGACTACTCTAGGAACCTCATATAAATGGAATCATGGAGTATTTGTCTTTTTTTGACTGGTTTATTTCACTTAGCCTAAAGTCCTCAAGTTTCATCCATGTGCTCCTTGTTTTTAAGGCTGAATAATATTTTATTGTATGTATAGACCACATTTTGTTTATTCATCTGTTGATGAACACATGGGTTGTTTCTACTTTTTTGGTTATTATACATAAATAATACTGCTAAGAACATGGATATACAAATATCTCTTCAGGATCTTGATTTCAATTCTTTTGGCTATATACCCAGAAATGGAATTGCCTGATCATATGGTAAAAAATATTTTTAATTTTTTGAGGAACCTCAGTGTTCTCCACAGTGGCTGCACCATTGTATGATCCAACCAGCCACACACAAAAGTTTCAATTTCTCTACATTTTCATCAACAGTTGTAATTTTGTTATTTTCTGGGTTTGTGTGTGTGTGTGTGTGTGTGTGTGTGTGTGTGTGTGTGTGTGTTTTGATGGTTTTTCTCCTGGGTAAAGACTTGATTGTAGTTTAATGTGCTTTTTTCTTTCACCTTTCTTGGGCATCAACTCTTAGTAAGACCTCCAGATGATTTATACTTAAATTTCAGTTTGAGAAGTGCTAATCTGGATTTTGTTTCTAGGTTGATTGAAACTCACCATCATTTTTTTATCATTCGAAGCAAATCCATATACCACAGTTTTATATTTGTAAATATATTAGAATGCCTCTGTAAAAAACAAGGATTCTTTATATATATATATTTTAAAAAATCCTTGTTTTTGAGATATATATATATCTCCACACAACTTTATCACATTTAGAACAACTGACAATAACTACACAACATCATAAAATACAGAACAGTCATGTTGATGTTTGAAGTTGCTGGTTATTGTGACAGGAATTGATGCAAATACATCAATTGTATTGGGTTGACAGCTGGGAGTTGATGCCCAAGACATGATGGGAAGTGACAGAGATGTCACCATATGATAAAGAGAGGGGACGTGTTCAGGTCAGGTAGCCTCAACCTCAAAGGTGTGGGTCAAATCCCGATACCCTTCACCCCCACCTCCAAGAAAGGTGGAGACATGGTTTGGAAATGGCAATGAGAAACAAAGAGGAGAACTTTGAATGAGGTACAAGGTATATATACAAAAGCAAAAATGGCCACTGCTTGAGCAATTTGAAGGAAGAAGAATAGTCTCAGGGAAAACCATGTTTCAGGTGAATTCAGGAGGTGAAAGAAACATTCATCCAAGACAATAAATGCATGAGGGTCACCTGATTGCAGACCTGGGAAGCCCAGTAAAAAATATGAATGTGGGTGAGGATGAGGGGAATAAGGAATCAAGTCACCAGGGATGAAGAATGTTAAACTTTTGGCCCAGAAATTTTGCAGTTGATTGTCTCTCCCTAAGAAGGTAAACAATACTGCAAAGATTATTTATGAAAAAATGCTGTTCCAATATTATTTATAACAAGCTGGATTCCCCAAGATAAATTAGAAAATAATTAACCATCTTTAAATGAAATAGCTCTACCTCTTTCCTGGGGAACAAACTACACAGAATTATCCAGGCATGACTGAGTTTCAAATAACTACCTATAATCATAGCATCTGTCATTGTGACCTTTGATTTTGAGACTCATATTTGACACCATTTAAATACCTATCTGTGGAGGTTTTGATATCAGTGAATTTAAGATGCTTTATTAATTGCTGAATTTTTCTAAATTTTGAGACAGTTTTAATGCATATTTTCTAGATAATTGCAAATGTTGAATAATTTTCCAAAATTTATTGGTATAAAATTGCTCAGAATGCTTACTCATGATTTCTAAATTTCTTATATTTTTATTTGTTTTTTCTCTCGTAATTTGATCCAGCTCTAGTTTTTTTTACTTGTTTCTTGTTTTATATCTCATTCATTTCTATTCCTGTCTTTATTTCTGTCCCTATACTTACCTTATTTGTATATCTAGCTCTTGAGATAACTTCTTAACTCATTTCTTTTCAATATTTCTTGCTTTTAAAAGAAAAAGAAGGTATTTAAGGTTATAAATTTACTTCTAAATGTGGATATTTGAATTCCACAGGTTTTGATAGACTGTACTTTAGTATTCAGTTTTAAGTATTTTATAATCCTCTTTTATGAATTCTTTATAGTAAGTTTTTAGGATTGAAGTCATATGGTATTTTTTTTTAAAGATTTATTTATTTATTTATTAGAGACAGAGACTGAGAATGAGAGGGGAGAAGGTCAGAGAGAGAAGCAGACTTCCCGCAGAGCCGGGAGTCCGATATGGGACTCGATCCCGGGACTCCAGGATCATGACCTGAGCCGAAGGCAGTCGCTTAACCAACTGAGCCACCCAGGCGCACCCATATGGTATTTTTTAAAAGTGATTTTATTCTTGACTTCTCATTTAACTGGATTATGGTGAAAGCACATGGTCTGTATCATGTTGACTCTTTTTTTTGTTTTGTTTTTAATTAAGCTTTTATATTTATTTATTTGTTTGTTTATTTATTTATCCCAAATATGTTTATTTTACCTTTTCAATGTTACAAGATTGTTCATGCACCACACCCTGTGACAAGATTGTTCATGCACCACACCCTGTGCTCCATGCAATATGTGCCCTCCTCAATACCCACCACCAGGCTCGCCCAACCCCCCGCTCCCTCCCCTCCAAAACCCTCAGATTGTTGCTCAGAGTCCACAGTCTCTCACGGTTCATCGCCCCCTCTGATTCCCCCCATTCACCTGTCCCTTCCTTCTCACAATGCCTGTGATTGACTCTTTGATTGAATCCATGATTGACTCTTTGACAATTGCTGAAATTTCTTAGTGATCCAGAGTGTGGTTAATTTTTGAAATGTGCTGTGTAATTTTTGTGAATGTACTCTAACAACATATGATGTCTACTTGTTGTAAGCAGAGTTCTAAATATCTATTAGATAAAGCTAGTTTATTTTGTGAATCTTCTGATCCTTACTAATTTTTGATGTTATTGGATTCTGATCGAGATTTATTAAAGTCTACCACTATGGTTGTGGTTGTGGTTTTGCCCACCTCTTGTGATAATTCTATCACTTTCTTTTATATAATTATAGGTTTTGTTATGTGTAGTCAAGCTCACAAATATTACATTTTCTCGGTGATTTTTTCTTCAAGTGTTAGGGACTGATCCTTTTTATCACTATTAATTTTTTGTGTTATATTTGATTTTGTATTGTAATAATATTACTACCTTTCTTTCTTTCTTTCTTTCTTTCTTTCTTTCTTTCTTCTTTCTTTCTTTCTTTCTTTCTTTCTTTCTTTCTTTCTTTCTTTCTTTCTTTCTTTCTTGTAATCTCTGTACCCAATGTGGGACTCGAACTCACAACCCTGAGATCAAGAATCACATGCTCTACCGACTTAGCCAGCCAGGCACCCTTCACCCCTTTCTTTTGGCTATTTGAATGGTATATCTTTTCTCAATCCCTCTTTTTAAATATAATTCTTTATTTTGAAATAATTACATATTCAAGAAATTCGCAACAACACAAAAAAATATACAGGTAGTTTTGTGCACACTTCAGCTTCCCTTGATGTTCACATCTTGAAGAACTATGCATCCCTTTATTTTAAATGTCTAAAGTATGCTTCTTGCAAGGAAAATACAGCTAGATATTGTTTCCTTATCCAATTTGATAATTTCAGTCATTTCATTATTTTTTAAATTTTAATTCCAGTACAGTTAATATACAGTTTTATATTAGTTTCAGGTGTACAATATAGTGATTCAAGAATTCTATATATTACTCAGTGCTCATCATGATAAGTACACTCTTAATCCCCTTTGTCTATTTCACCCATTCCCCTACCCACCTTCCCTCTGGTAACCATCAGTTTGTTCTCTATGGTTAAGAGTCTGTTTTTTGGTTTGTCTCTTTTCTCTTTCTATTATTTGTTTTGTTTCTTAAATTCAATGTATGAGTGAGATCATATGGTACTTGTCTTTCTCTGACTTATTCTGCTTAACATTATACTCTCTAGCCCCATCCATGTGGTTGCAAATGGCAAGATTTCCTTCTTTTTTATGGTTTTATGGTCTTTTATACCACATCTTTATCCATTAATCTATTGATGGACACTAGGCTGATTCCAAAATTTGTCCAAGTGATGGACACTTGGCTGTTGTAAATACTGCGATTAACATAGGGGTATGTACATCTTTTCAAATTAGTGTTTTCATATTCTTTGGATAAACAGCCAGTAAGGCAATTACTGGATCATATGGTAATTCTATTTTTAATTTTTTGAAGAACCTCCACACTGTTTTGCACAGTGGCTGCCCCAATTTGCATTCCCACCAAAAGTGTAGGAGGGTTCCTTTTTCTCCACATCCTTGCCAACACTTATTTCTTGTGTTTTTGATTTTTGCCATTCTGACAAGTATAAGGTGATATCTCATTGTGCATTTGATTTGCATTTCCCAATAATGAATGAGGTTTAACATCTTTTCATGAGTCTGTGGTCATCTGTATGTCTCCTTTGGTGAAATGTCTGTTCACGTCTTCTGCCCTTTTTAATTGGATTATTTCCTTTTTTGGTGTGGACTTGTATCAGTTCTTTATGTGTTTTGGATACTAACTTTTTATTGGATCTGCCACTTGCAAATATCTTACTCCATTCCACAGGCTGCCTTTTATTTTGTTGATTGTTTCCTTCACTGTGCAGATTTTTATTTTGATGTAGTCTCGATAGTTTACTTTTGCTTTTGTTTCCCTTGCCTCAGGAGACATATCTTACTCAGGAGTAAGAAATTGTTGTGGCTGATGTCAAAGGGGTCACTGCCTGTATCCTGTTCTAGGATTTTTGTGGTTTCAGGTCTCACATTCAGGTCTTTACTCCATTTTGGCTTTTTTTGTGTGTGTATGTTGTAAGAAGGTGATCCACTTTGATTCTTTTGCATGTAACTATTCAGGTTTCCCAACACCATTTGTTCAAGAGACTGTCTTTTTCCCATTGTATATTCATGTCTCCTTTGTTTGAACTTCATTGACCGTATAATTGTGGGTCCATTTCTGGGCTTTCTAGTCTGTTCCATTGATCTAGGTGTCTATTTTTGTGCCAGTACTGTACTTACTACAGCTTTGTAGTATATCTTGAAATCTGGAATTATGATATCTCCAGTTTTGTTTTTTCTTTTTCAAGATTGCTTTGGGTATTTGGGGTCTTTGTGGTTCCATATACATATTAGGATTGTTCAAGTTCTGTGAAAAATGCTGTTGGTATTTTGATAAGGATTACATTAAGTCTGTAGATTGTTCTGGGCGGTATGGATCTTTTAACTATATTTGTTCTCTCAGTCCTTGAGCATGAAATATCTTTCCATTTGTTTCTGTTATCTTTGATTTCTTTCGGTGCACAGTGAACTGACTGTACTCTGAAAAATATCAGTGTCTTATGGTTTTCAGAGTACATGTCTTTCACCTCCTTGGTTAACTTTATTCCTAGGCAATTTATTATTTTTGGTGCAATTATAATTTCAGTCATTTTAAAAAGGGGAGTTTAATCTGTTTACCTTTAGAACTGTTACTGATATAGCCAGAATCATTTCTACTTTCTTTCTTTGTATTTTCTTTTTCTATTCATCCTCCTTTTTCTTGGTTTTCCTGTCTCTTCTTTTCTGACTTTGATTTTTTAAAAATATCTTATTTATTCATTTGTCAGAGAGAGAGAGTGAGAGCACAAGCAGAGGGAGCAGGCTCCCCGCTGAGCAGGGAGCCTGATGCAAGACTTGATCCCAGGACCCTGACCTGAGCGGAAGGCAGACGCTTAACCAACTGAGCCACCCAGGTGCCCCTGACTTTTGATTTTCTTGTTGTTTAGAGGTGTAGTTTTATTTTTATAGTCAGTACTACTCTCGCCAAAATATTATATCTATTTCCATATTTCTTTTTCTCTAGGTTCAATTTTTTCCCTGCTGAAGTATATTCCATATACATTTTTTTTTCTTTTTAATTGAAAAAATGTTTGTGGTAAATTCTAGTCTAATTTACTAAGAATATATTTATTCAGAGTATACTTTCTGAGTAAAAAAGTCTAGGTGCGTAATTATTTGCCTTTAGAACATCTGAGATATATCTCTATGCATCTCTCTTTGCTGATGATACTCCTATAGTCATTAAAATGTGGAAATCTTCTTTCTGTCTGATAACTTTTAAATTTTCTAAGGGAGTTTTGTTAGAATATGTCTTGTTTGGATTTATTTTTATTTATCTTCCTTGGTACCTTGACTAAATACCTTTTTCATTTAAAAGCTTATGTTTGGATTCAATTCTGGAAAAGCCTTTACTAATCTCTTTAAAAATAATTTGTCCACCGTCCCCTCATTTTCTTTCTCTGTGCCTTCCAACAGGAACACAGGGAGGCTTTTCGATGTAATCACTATTTCTGGGTGAATAGTTCCATTAACCAATTTTCTTTTCCATTAGGTGCAATAGTTTATTCCATTTCTTAAGATGTATTTATGACTACATTTTTTCATTTTTAATATTTATTATTCATTACATTTCATATCCATTCATTCTTGGTTCATCAATGCCTATTTTGTTTTGTAATATTTTCTTTCTGACTTACTTTTTTTTTTTTTTTTAAAGATTTTATTTATTCATTTAACAGAAAGAGAACACAAGCAGGCAGAGAGGCAGGCAGAAGCAGAGAGAGGAGCAGGCTCCCTGCGGAGCAAGGAGCCCGATGCGGGACTCGATCCCAAGACGCCGGGATCATGACCTGAGCCAAATGCAGTTGCCCAACCAACTGCGCCACCCAGGCGTCCCCTGACTTACTTTTTTTGAGGAAGATGTTTCCATTCATTTTCTCTGTGAGTATCTTTAAATATTTGTCTTAAGAAATATTTGTTTTAAGTCTTTTCAGATATTCTTATTTTTTTTAAAGATTTTATTTATTTATTTGACAGAGAGATATAACAAGTAGGCAGAGAGGCAGGCAGAGAGAGAGGGGGAAGCAGGCTCCCTGCTGAGCAGAGAGCCCGATGCGTGGCTCGATCCCAGGACCCTGAATTCATGACCTGAGCTGAAGGCAGAGGCTTTAACCCACTGAGCCACCCAGGCACCCCTCAGATATTCCCATTATTTTTAATTCTTCTGAATCATGTTTACTTCATGCTTTTGCCAGTTGTCTTTCTTGGTATTATTATTCTATATGCATTAAGAATATTTGCTTTATATGTCTCTTTGGATGTTGTTTCTGTTTTTGTTTTCACTCTTCCGGTGTGTTCACCCCACACTGCCCAGTGGTCGGGCGGTTGCTCACACCTACACCCTGGGACCCTGATGCAGAACTGTCCCTTGCAGGAAGGTACCACGGAGCTGTTGCAGTTCGGTCACGGAGCCGCTAGGGGGCCTGCTTCCTACGACTCTCGCTCATGGGTTTATGCCATTCCTCTTTAGGTCCGCAGTGTCACAGAAACCCTACTACCAAGCAAGGTCCACGGCAGAAATTCTGAATTCCATTTCAGAGGCAGAGGATGCACACCTGACTTTGCTTCCGTAGTGAGCTAACTCTGGCCTCAGTCTTTGGTGGAGCAATTTACCCTACCGAACCATCCTCCCAGTTCTCTAGGCCCCGTTCCAGAAGCTCGGTTCCGGTCTTCAACTCACTCACTTCTTGCTGGTTTCTAGTCTACATTGATCTTCATTTTGTTTTTGAATATAACTATGTCTTTTTATTGTTCCATCTTCTACTTTGTCCACCACAGTTGTGCTTGGAATAGAAGGAATGGCTCAAGGAGTGACGTTAATGCTCGCTAGAATGGAGATTCTGTATTAATTCAGGCTCAAAGGACTTAAAAAGGAAAAATATTGTTTTAATGGTTAGAATATTTTATTGTACTTTCTCAAAAATGTTGCAAGGCATAGTAGCTATGTGCACTGATAAATACGAGCTTGTAACAATGCTGCCTTCCATCGCCAGTTGGGGATATTTTTAAAGACTATAGGGCAACAGTCCACTAAGCGTTTATTGTGTCTTGTGATTTCTTTCTTTCTTTTCTTTTTTTGAAAACTGGGACTTTTCACGAATTTATGCCCAGACTCATTGTCTTTTCACTTTCTTGAGAATTGTGGTAATCAGTGAAGAAAATTAAAAACTCAAAGGGCAAAATATCCTGCCAAACTAGTAATGAAAGGTACAGAAAGCAGAAGAAAAATAGAATATCAGAACACAAAGAGTGACATTATCTTTCCTAGTTCCGTTCCCTGATGGAAAGATGATCTTATTCCTCAGAGGTTGCTAGGAGAATGGAAGAGAACCTAATTTCTGAATAGCAATTGGTTATGGAGAGGAAAAAAAATCTATGCCACAGGGAATATTTTTTCCTAAAAACATATTTTTAGTTTTAGTTTCATGCTGTTTTTAATTCTCTCTGGGTATGATGCCCCTGACATTTTCTTAACAAAATTCATGCCTGAATGGAAGCTCTTCTTGAAGGATGCATTTCTCATATTAAACTAATGGAATGCTAAGAGTCTAAATTTTATTTTATTTTTTTTAAGATTTTATTTATTTGCTACAGAGACAAAGAGAGTGAGAGAGCACAAGTGGGGGAGCTGCAGCAGGAAAGGGAGAAGCAAGCTCCCCACTGAACAGGGAGCCAGATGTGGGACTGGATCCCAGGGCACTGGGATCCTGACCTGAGCCCAAGGCAGACCCTTAACCGACAGAGCCACCCAGGCACCCCTAGAGTCTACATTTTAAAGCATGAATACAATAGAAAGGTCTTGTGCATAACTCAAAGCCTTATATTTGAGGAATTTTCAGGCTGGAGTTCATCATATTGATTCCTAGCTTATTAGCATATCAGTGATGGTGATAGTGTGTGTTTAATCTAACTATATTGAACAAGTTACTATGCAAATAACAGGAGACACGAAGTGATGAATATTGTACGGCTATTGGTTCTAAGGATCAAGAGGGGTCCTCTTATTTTCCCATAATGCATTCAAGAGTTTTTATTTCTTTTATAAAGAATAAGCTCTATGTTTCTATATGTTGCCTGTTAGAAAAAATATTAGGGGGGGCGCCTGGGAGGCTCAGTGGGTTAAGCCTCTGCCTTCAGCACAGGTCATGATCTCAGGGTCCTGGGACGAGCCCCGTATCGGACTCTGCTCAGCAGGGAGCCTGCTTTCCCTTCTCTCTCTGCCTGCCTCTCTGCCTACTTGTGATCTCTCTCTCTTTGTCAAATAAATAAATAAAATCTTTAAAAAGAAAAAAATATTGATACTTTTTTCAAAGGGAGTTTTGTGAATGTCGTATGTATGCATGAGATTCTGAATATACACAAAAACATTTACATACACAACACATATATTGGCCGAGAGAGCTCTATAAATGAAAAATCCTAAACTCTATTCTCTTAGGACAGCCTTTTTTTTTTTTTTAAGAGAGCAGGAGCTGTGGGGAGGAACCGAGAGGGGAGGGGGGAGAGAGAAGCAGACTCCCCGCTGAGCAGGGAGCCTGATGTGAGGCTCCGTCCCAGGACCCTGGGATCAGGGCCTGAGCCCAAGGCAGACATTTAACCAACTGAGCCACCCAGGTGCCCCCTCTTAGGGCAGGCTTTATATATTTCTTTTAACTTCTGTTTTCAGCTCTAGGATTGCTAACTGTGCAAAGAATGCTATAAAGTTGCTCTCCATTAAAAGGAATGGTAAAACCCAGAAGCATCTCATACTGAAAGCCGAACTAAAGCAGCACTTTGGGAAGGAAATCTGTTGGGAGAAAGAAAGCACTGACTACGGGCCAGGTGGATTTAGACTCTTCCCTCCTTGGCCACCAATTCACTGTGCAGCCTTGGGACTTGTGAGCTTCTTTCCACACATCTCCCCACCTATAGAGAGAGGATGATCTCTGGCCTGAACAGGTCCGTGATGTCAGCACTCTTTGACCAATGACGTATCCAGAAACAAGGACAGAGACACTATTAGAATAAGAAAATATGAGGATTATGAATATGAAACTATGTTTCAAAGCAAGTGGCATGCAATGGGAACAAGATGTCTAAAGATACATGGGTTGTTAGTTCCTGTCTAAGAAAAGCAGTCTTTTCTGAGAGTAACTTAGCTTTAGAGGATGGATACCAGTCATGAGATTATGTGTCCTGAGCTCTTCCATTGTTCCTCACTTCTCCAGACCCCCTAGCTGTAACTCTTACAGGTTATTAGTTTTCTCTTCCCGTGTTTTCTCATTTGGTATCAGGGGTGGGACACGTATCCCAATATTCATTAGAAGATAAAGAAACATAGCAGGTCAACACATTTTAGAGCGTTATGAGCCTTTTTGTGACTATAGCAAGGCATCCTTGTAAGAGCTTTAAAAATGAACTTCAGGGCGCCTGGGTGGCTCAGTTGTTTGGGCGACTGCCTTCGGCTCAGGTCATGATCCCGGAGTCCCGGGATCGAGTCCCATATCGGACTCCCGGCTCTGCGGGAAGTCTGCTTCTCCCTCTGACCTTCTCTCCTCTCATTCTCAGTCTCTCTCTCTAATAATAAATAAATAAATTATCTTTAAAAAAAAATAAATAAAATAAAAATGAACTTCACATTGAAAATGGTCCCAGGAGAGGAACCCCTACTACAGTCACTGCTAAACTGTGTTCAGCATCTGTGCAAACACTGATGATGTGGCAACCAAGACTGACATACAACAGCCTCCTCAATCTCAAAGATATATCCTAAATTGTAAGAAAGATGAAGATGAGGGCGCCTGGGTGGTGCAGTTGGTTGAGCGACTGCCTTCGGCTCAGGTCATGATCCCGGAGTCCCGGGATCGAGTCCCACGTCGGGCTTCCAGCTCCATGGGGAGTCCGCTTCTCACTCTGACCTTCTCCCTTCTCATGCTTTCTCTCACTCTCTCTCTTTCCTAATAAATAAATAAATAAATAAATAAATAAATATTTTAAAAAAAAAAGAAAGATGAAGATGAAATAGGAAAATTAGTCATGGTCTGCCCTTTGCCTTAATCCAGGGGACACTTTTGGTGCCTTCCAGAATTATCTCCCAAACGCTCTTGTTCTCAACCCTTACCAGTATCCCAGGACAAAACACAGGGTTATAAATACAGTCCCCCCCCCCACCCCCAGTGAGATTTGCATTTGTCTCTCACTTCTATGCCCAACACATTCCTCCCTCAAAGTCCGAGTGGTAGTTGAAATGGTGAGGTTAATAATCACCACAACAGGGGAGCCTGGGTGTTTCAGTTAGTTAAACATCTGCCTTTGGCTCAGGTTGTGATCCCAGAGTCCTGGGATCGAGCCCCACACTGAGCTCCTGGCTCAGAAAGAGTCTGTTTGTCCCTCTTCCTTTGCCCTCCCCCACCCCCACTCCCAGACTCGTGCTCGTTCTCTATCTCAAATAAATAAATAAAATATTTTTAAAAAATAATTACCACAACAACCCATCATGAATCAGATACTGTTGGCATTGATTTTATAGATGAGGAAACTAAGCCCTTGTCCATCTACCTCCAAATTAGATATGAAAATAAAATACACTTTTTATCTTGTTAAAACCCCTTAATTGGTATGTCCCTGTTCCTAGAAGCCCAAACTAGGAGATACAGCAATATAATACCTCATCTTTTCTAAAGCTGATTTTATGTGATCCATGATCCTTTTCCCCTTTCTTTCAAAACTACTTAAAAAAAAAAAAAAAAGCCAGCTCTTGTTAACCTAAGCAGTTTTTGCAAGTCTTGGGTCATGCTGAATTCTCACTTTTTAAATGCTATTTCCAGAGATAACCTTTCTGTCTTTTCTCTTTGTCCTTGCTTTTGTATCCCTTTTACACATGATCTTTTAAAAGCTATAGACTTATTTATATCCTACCCCATTAGGAAATGGATGGCAGGTTTCTGCTTAGAGATCTTAGACAATTTCATACTTAAGGAACCCAAAATATGCCTTGCCCGAGCCCTGGCAAGGTCTGACCTGAGCCATCCGAAATCTATGGGTGTTAGTGTTATTCTCAGTTTGTTTTTTTTTTTTTTTAAGGGCAGCCTCTGCCAATTTGCTTAGTAATGGGGTCACCTTCTCAGGCTACATAATTAATTTTTTAAAAATACACTTTATTTTTATGATCATTTTGGACTTACAGAAAAGCTGAAAAAATAATATAGAGAATTCAGAGAGATATACATGTTCTGTACTAAGTTTCCCCTTATTAGCATCTTACATTAGTATGGTATAATTTATCCCAACTACTGAACCAGTAGTGAGTGATACAATATTACTAACTAAATTCCAGCTTATCATTCATTTCATTCAAATAACTTCATTCATTTCCCCTATTGATTTTCTGTTCTCTATTTCGAAGGTTACTTCTCTTAATTTTTATTTTATTTTTTCCTGCTTGCTTTCATCTTAAATTTCTCTGCTTTCTCTGGTTTCCTAAAGTGGGAGCTTAGATTATTGACATTAGATCTTTCTTCTCTTCTAACATGTACACGTAATACTATAAATTTCCCTCGAAGCTCTGCTGTCACTACATCCCCCAAATTTCACTAACTTGTATTACCATTTTCATTTAGTGCAAAACATTTTTAGTACATCTTGAGATTTCTTCTTTGACCCCTGAGTTATTTAGGAATATGTTTCTTGATTTTCTAACATTAGGGGTTTTCTAGCTCTTTCTAGTGTCTGTCTCTAGTTTAATGTCATCATGATCTGGGAACATTTTTTGTCTGATTTCTATTTTTTTTAAGATTTATTTATTTTATTTTGGAGAAAGAGAGAAAGGAGAGGCAGAGGCTGAGGGAGAGAGAGAATCTTCTGCTGAGGACAGAGCCCTACACAGGACTTGATCCCAGGATCCTGAGATCATGACCTGAGCTGAAATCAAGAGTTGGACGCTTAACTGACTGAGCCATTCAGGATCCCCTGATGTTAATTTTTTAAAAAATTTATTCAAGTATGTTCCATGGGCTGTCTTGGTATATGTCTCATGGAAACTTGAGAAGAATGTGTATTTTGCTGTTTTGGATGAAGAATTCTGTAACTGTCAATTAGATCCGGTTGATTGATGATGCTGTTCAAATAAACTCCTTCCTTACTGATTTTCTGCCTGCTTGAGCTATCAACTACTCAGAGGGGAGTGTTGAAATCTCCAACTATAATAGTGGGTTTATCTATTTCTCCTTAAAGTTCTATTCATTTTTGTACTTTGACACTGTGGCGAGATGCATAAATGTTAAAGATTATATTGTCTTCTTGGAGAGGACCATTTTTTTTTAGGTAATGCCCTTCTTTATCCCCCCAATTTTTCCTTACCCTAGAGTCTATTTTATTTTTTTATTTTTAAAGATTTTATTTATTTATTTGACAGAGAGGAGAGAGATCACAAGTAGGGAGAGAGGCAGGCAGAGAGAGAGGGGGAAGCAGGCTCCCTGCCAAGCAGAGTGCCCAATGCGGGGCTCGATCCCAGGACCCTGAGATCATGACCTGACCCGAAGGCAGAGGCTTTAACCCACTGAGCCACCCAGGCGCCACTGAAGAGCCTATTTTATCTGAAATTTATATGGCTATTCCATCTGTTTAAAAATTAATGATAGCATGATATACCTTTGTCTATCCCTTTACTTTGAATCTGAGTCTTTCTACTTAAAGTGGGTTTTTTAGAGACAACATATAATTGAGTTTTGATTTGTAATCGATTTTGACAATCTTTGTCTCTTAATTTATATATTTAGATCATTCTCATTTAAAATAACTTGATATATTTGGATTAATATCTACCATGTTTGTAAATGTTTTCTATTTGTTGCCTTTATTCTCTTTTCCCCCTCCTTTTCTGCCTCTTTGCCTTTAGTTGGGTATTTAATATGATTCCATTTTTACCTCCTTTCTTAGCATATCAGCTATGCTTCTAATTTTTAGTAGTTGCTCTAGAGTTTGCAATATACATTTTTAACTAAGCTAAGTCAACCTTCAGATAGCATTCTATCATATGAAGTGGAATACTTTGTAACAGAGTATCCCAATTCCTCCTTTTTATAAAAGATTTTATTCTATTTTCACTTATTTCTTTTCCAGCAATCTTCCTTTCTTCATGCAGATCTGAGTCTCTGCATCGATATCAGCTTCCTTCTCCTTGAAGAACTTCTTAAACAATTCTTGTAGGACATGCCTTCTGGCAATGGATCCCCTCAATTTTTGTTTGTCTGAGAAAGTCTTTATTTCCCTTTCATTTTTAAAGGAGAATTTTGTAGAATTTAGAATTCTAGTTTGGTGGGTTTTTCCTCTCTATGCTTTTTTTTTAAGATTTTACTTATTTATTTGAGAGAGAGAGAACATGAGCATTCACACGCATGAGAGAGACAACACAAGCTGGCAGGAGAGGAGGAGGGAGAGGAAGAAGCAGACTCCCCCGAGCAGGGACCCTGATGCCATCAGGATTGCTCAATCTCAGGACTCTGGGATCATGACCTGAGCCTAAGGGAGATGCTTAACCAACTGAACTAACCATGCTTGAAATATTTCACTTTATTCTCTTCTTGCTTGCATGTTTTCTGATGAGATATCTACTGTCATGCTTATCTTTGTTCTTCTATATATTTTTTTTCATTCAAACTTGTTTCAAGACTTTCTCTATTTTTTTTTTTTTTTGATTTTCTGCAGTTTGAATGTGAAATGCCTATGTATAGATTTTTTGGTAGTTATCTAGCTGGAGTTCTCTGAGCTTCCTATCTGTGGTTTTATGCCTCATTAATTTTGGAAAATGCTCAGCTATAATTACTTCAAATATTTCTCCTTTTATTCTCTTTCTGGTATTCTACTTTTGTGCAGATTATGCTTTTTGAAATTATTCCACATGTGTTGGATATTCCGTTCCATTTTATTCATTCTTTTTCTTTCGGTATTTCAGTTTGGGAAGTTTCTATTGAAAAATCAAACTCACTGAGTCTTTTCTTTGCTATATCCAGTCTATTAAACATTCACCCAAAGCATTCTGCATTTCCGTAGTAGGGCTTTGAATTCAGGCATTTGATTTTAATTCTTCCTTAGAGTTCCCATCTTTCGGCTTACAATTCCCATCTGCTATCACACATTGTCTACCTTTCCCATTACAGCTCTTGCAATCATAGTTATTTTAAATTCTGTCTGATCATTACAAACCTGGTGTCATATCTGAGTCTCGTTCTGATGCTGGTGTTGTCTTTTGGGCTTTGTTTCTTTTTCTGTTTTGTCTTTTGCCTTTTGCCTTTCAGCACATCTGGAAATTTTTCTGTTGAAGGTCAGACATGATTTGTCAGGGAATAAGACCTAAGTTTTAAGGCTTTACAGTATGTTTTTATGTGAATTTCACTAGAAATTGGGCTGTGTTTTAAGTTTACTGTAACTGTAGGTATGAATGCCTTCAGATTCCTCTAGTGTCCTTGTCTTGTTTTTACAATGTATTTATTTATTTGAGAGAGAGAGAGAGAGTGCGGGGGTGGGGGTGCAGGGGAGCAGAGGGAGAAAGAGAGAATCTCGAGCAGACTCCCCAGGAACGGGGCTGGATCTCACAACCCTGAGATCATGACCTGAGCCAAAATCAAGAGTCAGTGCTTAAGAATCATCTTGTGCCTCGTGTGTCCTTTTTTTTTTCCTCCCCTGTTGACTCTTGGACTCCTTAAGAACTACTTCATAGTCTGCATCTTGCAGTTTTTTCTTTTCTAAGAAAGGAATCAAAAGGAAATGCTAGGGTGGCGCCTGGGTGGCTCAGTGGATTAAGCCTCTGCTTTCAGCTCAGTTCATAATCTCAGGGTCCTGGGATCAAGCCCCGCATTGGGCTCTCTGCTCAGCGGGGAGCCTGCTTCCCTCACTCTCTCTCTCTCTGCCTGCCTCTCTACCTACTTGTGATCTCTGTCTATCAAATAAATAAATAAAATCTTAAAAAACAAGAAAAGAAAAAGAAATGCTAGGAATCAAAGAAAGACACCGTGACAGCGGTTCCCTCTGATGATACTGGAGTGCTATTGGTGTGGTGATAAGGTATTGGGGGAGAGAAGTGTTCTTTAATCTTTTGATGAAATCCCAGTATTTCTGTGGCTCTCTGGGCTTTGACCTTCACAGATGTTTCTTACCTTGCCCTCCTTAAATGAGAAGTCTGCAGGCAGTTGGAGCAGCAGAGATGGCTTTCCCCAATTGGATGATGCTCTGGGGAAGTCTATTCCATTGAGGAGCTCTCCTTTGTGACAAAGAACGCGAGGAGCCTGTTTTACAGTGGCTGTTCTTTCTCTCCACCAGCGTCAGGGGGGATCTTTCCTGGCCCTTCATCATGAGAACCGGATGGGACTCCTGAGGTAAAAACATAGGAAAGTGTGGGAGTCCCCTTTACACCGAGTCCCAGGCATTTTTAAAGGTCAAGCCGGTCCACATGAAGCCTCCAGCAGTTTATCAGAATCACCAGTGTATACAGTTCCAGCCACTTCTGTTCCACTTGAGCAGGTATGGGCTGTGACTCTGGACTCACTTGCCTCTCCACGTTTAGTGTGGCCGTTCGCCCTAGAACTTCAACTCTCGGACGATCCGAGCAAAGTCACAGGTTTTCAGTTTGTTCAGCTGTTTTCTTATTGTGAGTGCCGGAATGACAATTTCTAAGCTCTCCACATATTGGAACTGAAGCCAGAAGGTCATTGGGTATTTAATTTTAATCTTTATATGCTAAAGCCAAGAAGAAGATGCTGTGAAGGTGACATAATATCCCCACAGTAATGATTTATTCCCCCAAGTGTGAGTAGAAATATTTTCAATTTGCTGTAGTACCGTTTCCAAAAATAAGCATCAACACATCATATCAGAATGCACGGTTTTAGGCCAAGGATTTCATGGTGCCAGTGATTTGTTGATGTGACTGTCAACATTTAGATGGTCATCACCACCCCAAAGGCTGTAGTTTTTTCCTTTCCTCTCTTTTCTTTTTGCTACATCCAGTGTCGCGTATCATTTACTGAGGAAGTTTTGAGGTATATGCTGACAGCTCTTAGAGTCATGAAATACTTTTATGTGTTTTGATAAGCTTTTTCCTACTGTGATGTAAGACTTTATTGTTACATCTCTTGTTTCATTTTCTGCGATCTTGGAAACTTAAAACTCTCTGTCCCATTGTAAAACAGACCCTGGAATTTCAACACTTGAAAGAATCGGAACTGATTCTGAGATGCAAAATTTACAGAAGCACCAAAAACTCCCGGTTATTGAAGTAAACAATATTTTGATGCAATATTTTTCAATGGATGCAAAAAAATCTATGATGAACAAATTATGAAAAGTTTTAAGTAACATCAGGGTCAGTATATTGTCTTGTTTAAACATGGAAAATCCTTTACCCATGGGGCAAATACAGAATCAACTATTTGCTCACAGCACATTTCTTATTTTATTTATTTGAGAAAGAGGGTGCTGGAGCAGGGGGTTGGGAAGAGGCAGAGGGGGAAGCAGACTCCCCCTGAGCAGGGATTCCCAACTTGGGGCTCTATCCCAGGACTGAGATCATGACCTGAGCCAAAGGCAGGTGCTTAACCAACTGAGCCACCCAGATGCCCAGAGCGGAGAGAGTCTTACGCAGACTCTGTGCTGAGCACAGGACCTGACATGGGGTTTGATCTCATGATCCTGAGATCATGACCTGAGCTGAAACCAACTTAACTTGACTGCATCACCCAAGCTCCCCAGGTTACAGTCTTTAATAAGAATTTACTCAATATTCAGGGGAGGGGGGCAAGATGGCAGAGAAGTAAGAGATCCTGCAGCAACCGGTCCCCAAAAGTGAGCTGGAAATCTACCAGAACACGCTAAACACCCATGAAATCACCCTGAGGAGAAAGATTTCTAACCCCGGGATCTCTCTGAGAGCAGAAGACAGCAGTGGAGAGGTAAAAGCAAAGTGGGAACACTCGAGCTGTTATCGGAGGATAAATAAAAGGGGGAGGGAGCCACCAGAAGCTAACCAAGGACAGTAATACCCCAAAGGAAAGTGCCCGGTGGCGGGGGACCAGCATTAACGTAGAGCCTGTTAAAAACACTTAAAAAGGGCAAAAAGTTCAGAGTAACTAGTGGAAGGGGGTGGTCGCGGGCACCGGCGCTTGGACCCACTCTCCCAGGAAGGAGCGCTCCAAAGTGGAACTGGTGGGGGATCCAGTCCGCGATTCCTGAACCTGCAGATTTCTGCTCTCTGTGACAACCTGTGGGCCGGGCGCGCAGCTGCAAGCGCCTTTAGAGAGTCTGCGGTGGTTCACGAGCCACAGTTTTTCCTGTGTGCGCCTGCGACCGCGACATTCGCGGCGCACTGCAGAGCCTGAGCGATCCCCGCCGGCCCCGGAGAGAACGCGGGGAAGCGGCCTGACCTCCCAGGCGCCCCTCGCGGAGCCGCAGAAAGGCGGCTGGGGTCGTGACTTTCCCGGCCCGCCGCAGGCCTCCCGGGTCTGCACTTGGGAGCCACAGAAAGGCGGCCGGGGTCGCAACTTTCCCGGTCCGCCGCAGGCCACCCGGGTCCGCACTTGAGAGCCACAGAAAGGCGGCTGGGGTCGCGCGCCACCTCGACAGGCTGCGCTGTGAGCTGAAATTTCGCGGAGGGGAGTGTGTGTTCTGAACCACACAGAGGGGAGCAGAGACTCGGGCTTCCTGCACTCGGAGGTCTGAGTGCTTCTGGGCAGATTCATAGCTTGGACTCCCTGAAAAGGTGAAAAGGC
>CM052799.1:179984123-180000254 GCA_028533885.1 Nasua narica | reverse complement strand
GACAGAACAGGGGCCTCAGGATATATTCAAATTTTCACTACCTGCAAGGTTTCTGCCAGTGTGATTAAGGTTTTGAAAATACCATATTTTGTTAGAGCACCATGTTACAAGTACTTTGTTCTTCCTTTTGACAAATTAGCATCAGTCACTAATAAAGAAGTCAAGATTTCCCTGGTCCTAAAAATAAGGATAAATCTATAAGATGTTCATAAAGTTGAGTGTATTTAGTTTCAAGGATACTCCTACACTCCTTGACTATTATTTAATAATTATTCTTTCATTAATTAAGAAATGATTAAACAATCATTTGTTCTTGATTCATTCTTTTTTATTTTTATTTTTTTAGAGAGGGAGTTGGTGGGAGGGGCAGAGGAAGAGAGAAGGAGAGAAGCAGACTCCCCGCTGAGTGTGGAGCCTGATGTGGGGCTTGATCTCACAACCCTGAGATCATAACCTGAGCTGAAATAAAGAGTTGGATGCTTAACCAACTGAGCCATCCAGGCACCCCAATTAATTCTTTTTTTTTTTCCAATTAATTCTTTAATCTATTTTTCTTTCTTTCTTTCTTTTTTTTTTTTTTTTTAAAGATTTTACTTGTTTGACAGAGAGAAACAATGAGAGAGGGAACACAAGCAGGGGGAGCAAAGGGTGAGAAGCAGGCTTCCTGCCGAGCAGAGAGCCTGATGCGGGGCTCAGTCCCAGGACCCTGGGATTATGACCTGAGCTGAAGGCAGATGCTTAACAACTGAGCTACCCAGGTGCCCCTAATCTATTTTTCTGTTAATAAATTATTTCCTTTATTAAATTTGATAATAATGAGGAGGAACAGAATATGTCACCCCAAAATATGTCACTTTGGCATATTTATTATTTCAAATTAAAGTTACTTGAGAAATAGCCAGTTCACAAAGGACATTCTGATCCTTCTTTGTCCCTCCTGAGAGCAGGAAAAAAATTTCCCATCTGAAAAGTACCCTCCCTCATTAGAGGTAGACTTTAGGACCAAGAGGTCTCTGTAAGCAAATTTTGTTACTTCTTCATTAATTTACTACCATAAGCCCAAACCCCTTTGTGTTGACAATTTTTCATAAACTTGTTGTTGTTGTTGTTGTTGTTTTGTCTAAAAGGACATCAACTTCCTGCTTTGGTCACTTTTTCAGCCTCATATTTCTATGGGGCTCTCATATGTATGAAAATTACATTTGTTTTTCTCCTGTTAAGACATAAGACATAAGCTGTCTTATGTCAATTTAATGATTAGGCCATCCAAAGAACCTAGAAATGAAGAGGGAAAATGTTTCCTTCCTTACAATACCATGTGTTGGTGTTTTTAAACTCCTGAATCGGCAGAATAAAAAGTCTGAAACCATGTGTCATCCACCTGGGATTATTGGTTTGTGGATTTGTTTTCATTGTTTGCTGTGGGCTGAATTGTATCCCCCTCCCCAAATTCATATGTTGAAATCTTAGCCCCTAGTTCCTCAAAATAACCATATTTAGAAATGAAGTCTTTAAGCAGGTACCTGAGTTAAAGTAAGGTCATTAAAGTGAACCCAAACCCAGTATGACAGGTGTTCTTTTGAAGAGAATATTAGGGCACAGACATGCATACACAGAGAAGAAAGACCGTGTGAAGACACAGACAAGAAGGCCATCCATAAGCCAAGGAGAGAGTGTCCTCTCAAGAAAACCAACCCTGGTGACATCCTGATCTTGGACTTCCAGCCTCCAGAACTATAAAAAAATAAACTTCTGTTGTTTATACTATCCAATATATGGTACGTTATTAAGGCAGCCCCTGCAAAATAAGATATTGTTGGCGTTGTTTCTGCAATTTTACCCTTCCACGAAATCTCAAAATCTCAGGAACCTCATTTCAATTTATTATGGGACAGTTTCATCTTGCAAGGGGGTCACAAATGCTTCTTTTATACCTCCCAGCATAATGCAGACATTTAATCAATATTTGTTGAAACCTGGAGATAAAGAAGACATTGTCAGAAAGATCACTGGGAAATTCTAGATCAAGAAAACGCTTCAACACAGTCCCAACAGACCAATTGGCAACTGTCTGCTAATACTAAAGCCAAACTTGAAAAACAAGATTCATTTTGACAGAATTTTCTTTACAAGGACCATTTTTCTTTGTAGATTTTATTCTGTGAACAGGGATCATCATTTCCTCTCTTTTTCCCATTGACCATTTCACCTTGTCATTATTAGGGCTCCTCTTCAGGGGATTTTTCTCTCCACCTCCTCCACACTATGAAGTTACTTCAGGGATACTTTCTAGGAACCAGTGGTGTTTTCCTAGGAATCCCATTCAAGGTTCACTTGTTAGAGGAAGCAGTTAATTAGGTTATGACAGGACACCCAGGGGCCAACAAAGGGGCCAGCTTCCGGGGAGAGTCAGAGGCCTGTCCTGACAGTGCTCCCCAAGAAGCCAATCAAACCAAATGGGCCCAAGATGGTGGGCACCGTGTCAGGAAACGCATGAACAAATAAAGAAGAAAAGGCAGGAAATCCTGCTTCCAAGTAATTCCCACCCCAAGTAATGAATATTTCACTGCCTAGTTAGCAACTGTTAATAGGAGACAGAAACCCAAACCCCAGGGTGCACAGCTTGCTCATGTTATTTTAGTACCTTTTTTTTTTAAGATTTTATTTATTTATTTGACAGAGAGAGAGATCACAAGGAGGCAGAGAGGCAGGCAGAAAGAGGGAGAAGCAGGCCCCCGCTGAGCAGAGAGGCCGATGCGGGGCTCGATATCAGGACCCTGAGATCATGACCTGAGCCGAAGGCAGAGGCTTTAACCCACTGAGCAACCCAGGTGCCCCTAGTACCTGTTTTTGAAATACCTATAAAAGCTTTAAAAGACTGATTTCCTCCCATTTCTCCATCCAGGGCCTGAGTGCCTTCCACAGAAATCCTTTCCTCTGGCCTCTCCTTGAGCCCCACGACTTGACCAACAGAGAACCTCAGCATCCAAAGCTGCAGATGACACGGAAAGGCGATAGGATCCTGATTTTCTCCAGCAGAATTCCAAAGACATGTTATTCTCCATGTTCATCATTATTACTGATTCATAGGGTTAAAACAGGAAAAGCAACTCTTAGTTGATGTGTTTAGTTCTGGCTTTAGCACCAACGACATCTCACAGTCTTACCTGGAATTTCCTTCAACTTTGCAAAAACCTTTTTCTTCACTGAGGGGCACCCAGTATCTTGATATGGAAAATTGAATCTTGAACAGATTAGGTTTCCTACTTTTCGGCGGAAAGAAAACAAAGCAACCAAAATTGAAAACACCACACACGCAAGAAAATCTATTCTTTAAAACAAAGTAAGAATGCAACCTATTATTGTCCTCATTGGAAAAATCACCTTCCACATTAAGTATGACAACAGGAAATGGTCTAAAAATGAGAATCTGCTCAAAAATCATGGTCCCGTCAAGGCGGGTTTCAGAACAGAAAACATTTGTGTAACCTCAGCTCGAGCACTTTCTGCTTATGAATATCACAGTATGCTCTGTGGGGAGTGTTAATGAATACATCTGTTTGCCTCCCTGCACAGCTGAATAATATCTGAAAACAGATCTGTTTTTCCCATTTCAGAAAAAGACCCAGTGAATGCTCGCCGATGAACAGTGTTGAGTTATGTAAGTTTCTCCACCTTGCCTCTTAAACTAACACCGTAAGATTCAGGAGTCACTGCACACCTGCTGGAACTCAAGGACATACTGTTTACTTTGGAGCTATAAAGTGCCCAGACAGACATTTTTTTATCCCAGCTTCGGTTCATTTTCAGACACTCCCAATCATTACCACTCCTTTTGATAAACAAGGTTGTCCTTGCTTTGGACTTCCTCGGTTATCTGTTTTCTGTCCTGACTTCCTACGGGGGAGGGAAACACTACTCCAGCATCTTGCCAGAAAAGTAGCCTTAAGGGGTCTATTTACTTCTTTCTAAAGAGCGTAGAACCGGCAGTAAAGGCTGTAATCTGCTACCTCCATGCCTCACGGCGGTTCCAAGCCCGGGAAGATTTACCTGCTCTGTCGTCGCCAAGAGTAGCAGTTTCAGCAGTTTCCAAACTCATCAAGGATTTGTTTGTTGCTTGCTGACTCAGATAAGATCAGACAAATTCGTTCACTCAGCCGCTCTGATTCCAAGAACTGCATTCTTTTTTTTTTTTTTTTTAGGATTTTATTATTTATTTGACAGAGAGAGAGAGAGATCACAAATAGGCAGAGAGGCAGGCAGAGAGAGAGAGGGAAGCAGGCTCCCTGCTGAACAGAGAACCCAATGTGGGGCTCGATCCCAGGACCCTGAGATCATGACCTGACCCGAAGGCAGAGGCTTTAACCCACTGAGCCACCCAGGCGGCCCCCAAGAACTGCATTCTGATGTTTTGCGCTGTTCCCCATTCTCATTTTAGCAGCACCCTCCCAAAATAGATGCTTCCTTTTGATTCTCCATCATTATGAGATGTGTATGCTGTTCTCTCTACTGCTTTTAGGCCAGATGTTTGAGATACCTTTGCCATAGTGACATCAACTGGAAATAGTTGGAACTGGAACTTCGAAGCATCACTGAAACCCCCAATCTCACATTTTTCTACATTACTTAGAGCGAATAATCCCCATGTAAGTACCACAAAAATAATCCCAGCTGGATTTGAAAAAAGGACCTTTCAAATGCCAATATAGGTAATAAAAAATATTTTTATTATTATAAAAATTAACTAGTCCATATTTTTTGGCCCAAACTTTGGAAAACATAGTAGCAACAGAGAGATGAGATTCTTTTTTTTTTTTTTTTAAAGATTTTATTTATTTATTTTAACAGAGAGAGAACACAAGCAGGCAGAGAGGCAGGCAGAGGCAGAGAGAGGAGCAGGCTCCCTGCCGAGGAAGGAGCCCGATGCGGGACTCGATCCCAGGACGCTGGGATCATGACCCGAGCCGAAGGCAGTTGCCCAACCAACTGAGCCACCCAGGTGTCCCGAGAGATGAGATTCTTAAGCTGACCCTCACATTTTTAAAAAGCAGACTTCTGAATAAATGAATCACATGAAATAGTAGGCAAATAATTAGTAAGAGAGAGCATGAGTGGGGAGAAGATCAGAGGGAGAAGCAGACTCCCCCTGGAGCTGGGAGCCCAATGCAGGACTCGATCCCCGGACTCTGGAATCGTGAGCTGAGCTGAAAGCAGTTGCTTAACCACCTAAGCCACCCAGGCACCCAATCAGTTAGCATTTTAGTGGGAATTTGATGACTAACTTTTTTTTTAAGATTTTATTTATTTATTTATTTGACAGAGACACAGTGAGAGAAAGAAAGGGGACACAAGTAGGGGGAGTGGGAGAGGGAGAAGCAGGTTCCCCGCTGAGCAAGGAGCCCCATGTGGGGCTTGATCCCAGGACCCTGGGATCATGACCTGAGCTGAAGGCAGATGCTTAACGACTGAGCCACCCAGGAGCCCCAAAGACTTTTTTTTTTTTTAAATCATGCAACTAAGCAATGCTTAACTGTGTTTAATTCCCATAGGTAATCTTAACTTCATCCTGGAATGAGGCTCGCTTTCAAAGCTTCGTTCTCTGGGACCAAGGCAGCCTTGAGTTGCTAGTCTCTGAGAACTCTACTCCGTGTCTAGTGAGTTACATGAATTCCATCTCTATGGCTGGTGGGAGCACCACCCTCACTGGCCCTACTTGAGCTCTGAAGATTGTTCTTTGTGCTCCTGGCAGATGGCTCTGTCCTTAGCCCCGGGGAGTCCCCCCACACAGGAGACCGGTGCTCAGCTGATGAGCCCTGGGGCCCCCTGCAGCTCTTCCATGCTCTGTCCCAGTGCAGCCCTGTTCTCTCGGCGGTGCTGCTCTGTCTCAGCTGCCCAGTCGTGTCCCCCCGGGTCCCCCCCTCCCCAAGCTGCATGCTGGACTCTCAGCCCAAGCAGGAGACTGGGCAATCCTGCAGCTTACCTCCTCGGTTTCCTCCTCTTAGATCCTGGTCCTGTGGGACACCATGGCTCAGTCAGTTAAGTGTCTACCTTTGGCTCAGGTCATGATCCCCATGTCCTGGGATCGAGTCCAGCATCAGATTCCCTGGTCCACGGGAAGCCTGCTTCTCCTTCTCTTTCTGCCTCTCCCCTGGCTTGTGCGCTCTCTCTCTCTCCCTCTCACTGTGTCAAATAAATAAAAAATAAAATGAAATAAAATAATATCTTAAAAAAAAAAAGGATCCTTGTCCTGTGCTGCCTCATGTCCAATGTCTGAAAAATGTTTCACATTTTCTTCCCCTGCTTTTACATTTGTTTAAGGAGGGATGATAATCCAGTCCCTGTGTCTGAGTCCATTCAGGTTGCTATAAGAACATGCCACAGATTGGGTGGCTTATAAACAACAGAAATTTATTCTCAAAGTTCTGGAGGCTGGAAGTCTGAAACCAAAGTGCCAGCATGGTTGGCAGAGGCCGTCTTCCATGTGTCTCCCCCTGGTGGAAGGGGCCCTTGAGCTCTCTCAGTCCTAACATGGGCATTAATCTCATTCATGGGGGCTTGTCCCTCATGACCGACGCAACGTGCACCTCCTAATCCCATCTCCTTGGGTAGGAGGATTTCAACACACAAATATGGGGAGGACACAAACATTAAAACCAGAGTACCTCCAACTCCATCTTGACCGTGTGTGGAAAGTGTGACTAAAGTAATATATTTTTATTGTAGAAAATTTGGAATACACACATTTTTAAAATTCATAACTCTGTCACCTTGAGATAACAAATGCTTGTATTTCAGTGAATTTCTTTCCAATTCTTCAAAAGTCACCCATAGATACACTCAAAGGAATACACACGCAAACCCAATGTCAGGGGGGAGGCTTTCCACTCCCAAAGATTCAGGTGTGGTTCTCGGTTGGTTGCCTCCAAATCCACCTATTCAGTCAGCGCATTTGTCCTGGAGAGAGAGACTGTGCAAGGGTTAGAGAGGGCTGTATCCTAGAGCAAAGCCAGCATCTTAGAATTGCACATCTGATATTCATCTCGCTAAGAGATTCGGCAACTCAGCCTTCACAGACACTGTGCTCAGCTTTCCGTTCTTATTTTCTAGGTCAACAACAACAGAATTTTATCTGCTTATATGGAACACTCACGACCCACCTTTAGGCTCCATTCTAGACTTTCCTTCAAGTGCCCAAAGTCATGAGGATTCTGAAGAGAGTAAAAAAGGTCTGATGAAGAACAGCATCCATGTTTCTTAAAAGTTAGCTGTGGTGGGGGGGCCTGGGTGGTTCAGTCGGTTAAGAGCCCAACTCTTGATTTCGGCTGGGGTCATAATCTCAGGATCGTGGGATTGAGCCCTGTCTCAGGCTCCACGTTAGCTGTGGTGTAAAGATCACACATACACAAACACACGTGACTTACACATATAGCTAACCCTTGAACAACATGGGTTTGAACCTTGTGGGTTCACATATACGTGGATTTTTTTTTTTTTTGAGAAATACGGTACAGTATTGTAAATGTATTTTCTCTTCCTTATGATTTTCTTAGTAACATTTTTTCCTTAGTTTACTTTATTGTAAGAATACAGTCTATGACACATATACAAATTATGTACTAACTGGCTGCTTATTTTTATCAGTAACATTTTTGGCCATTAGTAAGCTATTAGTAAATATTTGAGGAGTCGAAAGTTATATAAGGATTTTCAAATGTGCAGAGGGTTGGCACCCCTAAGCCCTGCATTTTTCAGGGGTCAACTGTATAGATAGATATAGATGTACACATACCTCAAAGTGAAATATTTGAAGACTAAGCCATAACCTATTTTCCCCCCTTAATAAAATGTTCTTTGTACATTCTGTCATTTAATATGTAGCATCATTTATTTTTTAAAAAAGATTTTACTCATTGGTAAGAGAGAAAGAGTACATGGGCAAGAGGCTGAGAGAGAGCACAGCACTGGGGAGAAGCAGGTTCCTTGCTGAGGAAGAAGCCTTTCATGGGGCTCGATCCCAGGACTCTGAGATCAGGACCTGAACCGAAGGCAGACACTTAACAGACTGAGCCACCTTGGCCCTCATGTAGCATCATAAAAAAAATTTTTTTTTTTTTTTAGGAGCACCTGGGTGGCTCAGTCAGTAAGTTTGCATCCAATGCTTGGTTTCAGCTGAGGTCATGATCTTAGAGTCTGGGCTCCACACTCAGTGGAGTATCTGCTTGAGATTCTGCCCCTACTACCCCCACTCTCTCCCTCTGCCTCTCAAATAAATAAATCTTAAAACAGATTTTTTTTAATGAGGTGTAACATTATATTAGTTTCAGGTGTACAAGACTATTCAATATTTGTATATATTGCAAAATGATCACAATAGGTCTAGCCAGCTTCTGTCACCACACATACTTATCAATTTTTTTACTTTCTTGCGATAAGAACTTTCAAGATCTACTCTGTTAACAACTTTCAGATATGCAACACAGTATTAACTATAGTTGCTACACTGTACATTAAATCCTTGTCACTTATTTGTTCTAGAACTCAAATTTGTACCTTTGACTTCCTTCACCAATTTGACCACCCCTCACCTCCTTGCCTCTGGCAACCACCAATCTGTATCTATGAGCTCGGATTTTTAGGTTTTTTGCTTTTGTTTTGTTGTTTTGTAAACCTTTTTTTTAATTTATTTTATTTGTCAGAGAGAGAGAGAGAGATCATACGTAGGCAGAGAGAGAGGGGGAAGCAGGCTTCCTGCTGAGCAGAGAGCCCAATGTGTGGCTTGATCCCGGGACCCTGAGACCATGACCCGAGCCGAAGGCAGAGGCTTTAACCCACTGAGCCACCCAGGCGCCCCTGTTTTTAAAATCTTTAATTAAAAATTTTTTTTCAGATTCCACATAAAAGTGAAATCATATGGTATTTGTCTTCATCATTTTTAGTATATTGAATTTCTATGTGTTTCCATAATAAGTGTAAACAACACCCTTCTGAGAAATGTGAGTTATTTATAACTACTCACAACTAGAAAAAGCACTGTAATAAGTATTTGAAATCAAACAACATATTTTAAAACTGCCAAGGGTGTAAAGAAGAAATTGTAAGAGAAGTTAGAATATATTTGAACTAAATTACAATGAAAATATAACGTTCTAAAATTTGTGTGATGCAGATAAGGCTGTCTTTAGGAGAAATGTGTAGCTTTAAATATTTAAAGTAAAAAATAATTAGTGTATAAAATCAAGAGACATAAACTTTGACTTTAAGAAGCCAAAATATGGGACACCTGGGTGGCTCAGTGGGTTAAGCCTTTGCTTTCAGCTCAGGTCATGATCTCAGGGTCCTGGGATTGAGCCCCGCATCAGACTCTCTGCTCAGCAGGGAGCCTGCTTCCCCCATCTCTCTGCCTGCCTCTCTGTCTACTTGTGATCTCTCTCTTTCTCTGTCAAATAAATAAAAATAAAATCTTAAAAAAAAAGGAGCCAAAATATATGATCATATGAAATTCAGAAAAGAAGGAAAGTAATAAAGAGCATACACCAATATGGTAGAAAATAAATAGTGTGGAAAATTAATCAAGCTAAAAATTAATTCTCTGACAAGATTAATAAAATCTTGACAAATCTCTAACAAGACCAATCAAGAAAAAAGACATAAATCCAGACTATCAATATCAAGAATGCAAGCATTATAGATTCTACAGACATTCAAAGAAAAATAGCAACTTTATGCCTACAAATTTGACCACTTAGATGAAATGGACAAACTTCTTAAAGAAAAAACAGCTTATTCTAACTGACTCAAGATGAAATTTAAAACATATTAATTTTCCTGTGTCTATTTAAGAAAAGTGAATTTGCTATCAAAAATGTCTTTTTGCTTCAACCATAAAAAAGAATGAAATCTTGTCATTTGCAACGACATGGATGGAGCTAGAGAGTAAGCTGAGCGAAATAAGTCGGTCAGAGAAAGACAAATACCATATGATTTCATTCATATGTTAAATTGAAGAAGCAAAATAGACAAATAAATAAAAAGAGAGAGAGACAAACCGAGAAACCACCTCTTAACTGTAGAGAACAAACTGACAGGTTGTCTCTGTGGGGGATGGGTGAAATAGGTGATGGGGATTAAAGATTACACGTATCATGATGAACAATGAGTATTAGGTAGTATTGTTGAATCACTCTATCATACACCTAAAACTAATATAACACTGGATGTGAACTCTACTGGAATTAAAATAAACATAATAAAGACGTTTTTTAAATGTCTTTTCACAAAGAACACTGCAGGGCTAGATGGTTTCACTGGTGAATTCTATCAAATATTTTTTTTTTTAAGATTTTATTTATTTATTTGACGGAGAGAGAGAGAGATCAAGTAGGCAGAGAGGCAGGCAGAGAGAGATGGGGAAGCAGGCTCCCCACTGAGCAGAGAGCCTGATGCGGGGCTTGATCCCAGGACCCTGAGATCATGACCTGAGCTGAAGGCAGAGGCTTTAACCCACTGAGCCACCAAGGCGTCCCCTATCAAATATTTAGGGAAGAAATAATACCAATATCATCCAGGATTAAGGGAAGAAGAAAACACTTTGAACTTATTTTATGGGGTTACTATAAAACTGATACCAAAGTCTGGCAAAAAAAAATAATATTACAGGTGAATATCTTTATAATTATAGGGCCCCCCCCCCAAATTCTCAACAATATACTAGTAAAGTAAATATAGCAATGTATCAAAATGATGAAATATCAGGACCAAGTGGGACTAATTCCTGGAAAGTCAGATTGGTTTAGCATTCAAAAATTACTCAGTATAATGTACCATATTAGAAGAGGCTCTTCCAGAAATCCACATTGAGTGTTATGGGCTTGGACAATGGGGTTGGTAGTAATGGAGGTGCAGGAGAGGGGACGGATTTGTGATAGATATTGGTGATAGAATATTTATTGACAGATCAGATGTAAGGATGAGAAAAATAGAGGAATCAAGGAAAATTTTAAGTCCTTTCTTTTGAGCAATTGGGTGGATGGGAGTGCTATGCCCTGAGAAGGGAAAACCGACAAAAGCAGAACTGAGCTGGAATATTAAAACTATCTTTTTGGGGACACATTTAGATTTAAATGTCCTATTATACCTTCTTGTAAGCAGTTGAGGATATTATTCTTGGATTCTGGGAGAGGTCATGAGTAGATATTAAGATGTGCTATCACATAGATGGCTTGTCAAGTTATAGTTACCCGATGCAAGGTTGGAAGAAGGAAGGAGGTCCAGAACTGAGTCCAGAAAGTGAGCACGAATCAGGTGGGAAGATCGGGTGGGCGTAATTCCCATGAAATTGTGTTTGAGGAGGAGAGAATGGTCAATTTGGGGCCATGAAGAATGATAAGATTTTTGACAGGCAGGTAAGTGGAAGGAGAGGGAAGGATAAAAAGAAAAAGCATGGGCAGGGAAGAAACACAGAGGGAGGAAATATAGTCCCTGCCCACGCTCCATCCCCAAAAGAGACACTAAAGTGATCTGGCTATCAGCTTTTGGAGAAAGATGAAAATACAGGAAGATTTACTCCAGGAAACCAGGATTGTCTGTCTGGGTTAAAGCTTGCCAAAGCACAACATTAACTCCTTCAGATTTCTAGGATGCTGTTTAATAAGCTGAGACAGATAATCATGGACTTTCAGAAGAAGTACACCAGCCTCCATCGTGTATCTGGTTTACTCTGAACAGGTCCCACAGGGCGAGGCAGGTCCAACCATTTCTCATCGGAGAGAGAACACTCGGGATCATTCTGTTTCAAAGATATTGCCAATGACCTGAAAACCAAACAGCCCAAGGACATTCTGATATCTTCACAGACGCCGTGAAAATGTAGAAAACAAGCCTACTTTGATTTATCTTTGCAAAGATATGTGGCATTATTTATTTCTCAAAAGAGATGAGATGAGCCGATTTTTACACAAGAAGTAAACAGGAGAAATTTTTCCCCCCAGTAGTATGAAAGTTTATAAAATACGCATCATAGGACACTTCAGCCCTAAATCCCCACAGCTGAAAGATTTCACCTCTGGAAGCTTTCTGACTTCCTGTTTGCTAAATTCTTCTGCAGCTTAAGGCTCTCAGAGTTCATTTTTCTGCCTCAGTACTGAGAGTTTGATGAGAACTTATCATTAGAATTCTGCTTGACAGCTGCTTTTTTTTTTTTTTCCAGCTTGTGGAACAAGAAAGGGTAAGATGAATTTTGAGTCCCTGAATAATATCTTAGCAGGAGGGTATTCCTGCCATTTCTGGAACTCTGCACCAAAAATCTTGACTTAAAAAATACAATACCACAGATTGTCTAATTCCCTTCAAACCTAAACTGGTGATATCAGTCAAAATGTTTTCATAAGGAGATATGGGATCAATGATTGCAACAGCCTAAAATTTCTATTAAGGAGAAAATACTTAAATTTAGAATAGTTTCTGCAAAGTTACTTCTAAGGTTGATTTTAAAAGGCATATAAAAGTCAAATATATTAAAGAAAAAAATTAATCATTAAAGTGATGAAATACTGTTTTCCTGTGATTGTTGTTATCCAAATATGAATCCCTTCCTTGAGCATGTTCCACATCTTAACATGTTTCTAAAAAAAAGAGAGAGAGAGAGAAAGAAAGAGAGAGAGAAAGAAAGAAAGAAAGAAAAAAAGAAAGAAAGAAAAAGAAATTTCCTTACAAAATTTGTGTCTTATGTCAGAAAGATAAAATATCTTAAATGGATTTTTTTTTCCTAAGATTTTATTTATTTATTTTAGAGAGAGAAGGAGCGGGGGAGGAGCAAAGGGAGAGGGACAAGAGGAGACCTCGAAGAGCACAGAGCCCAACACAGGGCTGGATGACCACCCTGAGATCATGACCTGACCCCAAATCAAGAGTTGGCTGCTGGACTAACTGACTGAGCCACCCAAGGAGTCCCATCTTAAATGCATTTTTTAAATCAACAAGTACACATAATTTCCCTTTCAAATAAATAAACATGTGATCAATAAGATTATTTGTGATATTTTCAACTTCTTTTTTTATCTGTTTCCTGATGCTGTATTGATGCTACCAAGAGTGGATTTCAGCAGATCCGTTTCAATGGAATATAAATAACCTAAGCAACCACAGGAAAAAAGCAATTGTCTAGTAAAATAATTTTTTTGACCTATAAATAAAGTAAGTGATTATAAGATGCCATTCAGCACGTATTTTGAGGACCAGGGTCTTCAGCAAAGCATTTCTTATACATTGAGGTTTGTTTCATACTGTTCTTCTCATTTATACCTGCCCCAAAGCCCCAATTTTGCCTTTAGTGAAAGATGATCCTCCCACACATTATTGGCTGTAACTTTCAGTCCCCTTGCTCTCCAGCAGGGCCACCCCCCTTCCCCAACACACAGAATCCAGAAGAAGGGAAACTAGAACTTTTTATATCAAATGAAATGGTCCTAGATTAGGAGTCATGAGACCAGGTTCTCACCATCCCTTTGCCCCCTTGTGTTCAATATAGCCCTCATCAAATCACTGAATCTCTCTTGACATTTCTTTCTCCATTTTAAAGAAATAGAAATAAAAATAATGAAATACAGTTTGTGACCTATGACATTTTAATGATTTAAGTATCTGATTATTTGTGGTGTGAGACAACGTGTGTAGAAACAGACATTCTCATCCCTTGTTCATGGCAGTATAAATTAATTCAACCCTTTGATGGGCAATTTTCCAGTAGGTGGTCAGGGAGGGAAGAGGAAGGGGGCCACAATCAGGTGTCGGTCACCCAACCAACTGAGCCACCCAGGTACTCACCCACCAAAATATTTTTAAGTAAATACTAGATAATGCATTATTTCATCTCTAAATACTTCAGTATACATTTTTAAAAAATAAAGATTCCTTCCTTCCTTCCTTCCTTCCTTCCTTCCTTCCTTCCTTCCTTCCTTCCTTCTTTCCTTCCTTCCTACCTTCCTCCTTTCCTTACTTCCTTTTCTTCCTCCCTATAACCACAAAACTATTATCACATCTTAAACAATTAACAGCAATTCCATAATATTTAAAAATATCCAGTGTTTAAATTTTCTTGATTGCCTCAACTTCTTTTACAGTTTATTTGTTGAAATTAGGATCCAAACCCACACATTTCATTTTGTTTATTAAAAAATACTCAATATATATCAGTTATACCTCAATAAAAGAAACTCTTAAATCTCTTTTAATCTATACATTCTTCTTCCTTTCTTTATCTTATAATTAATTTTTTCTTCACTTGTATCTGTGTTGCCTTCATTTATATTTTGCTAATTGTATCCATGTAATGATGATTTTTCGGTTGCATATGTTTCCTATAAACTGGGACTTATTTCTGGGGGATTTATCAAATTCAGATTCAATTTACTTTTTGTCACGAACAATCTCTCTTCCTTTCCAGTCTATGTTCCTTTTAGGCTCTCTCTTTGCTTAGAGGACCCCTTTCAATATTTCCTGTAGGGCTGGTTTGGTGTTTGCACATTCCTTTAGTTTTTGTTTGTCCTGGAAGCTTTTTATCTCTCCATCTATTTTCAGTGACAGCCTAGCTGGATATAGTATTCTTTTTTTTTTTTTAAAGATTATTTTTTTATTTGAGATAGAGACAGTGAGAGAGAGCATGAGAGGGGAGAAGGTCAGAGGGAGAAGCAGACTCCCCATGGAGCTGGGAGCCCGATGTGGGACTCGATCCCAGGACTCCGGGAACATGACCTGAGCCAAAGGCAGTTGCCCAACTAACTGAGCCACCCAGGCGCCCCTGGATATAGTATTCTTGGCTGCATATTTTTCTCATTTAGTGCTCTGAATATATCATGCCAGTCCGCTCTGGCCTGCCAGGTCTCTGTGGATATGTCTGCTGCCAATCTACTATTTCTGCCTTTGTATGTTACAGACTTCTTGTCCCGAGCTGCTTGCAGGATTTTCTCATTGTCACTAAGACTTGTAAGTTTTACTATTGGATGATGGGATGTAGATCTATTTTTATTGATTTTGAGGGGGGTTGTCTGTGCCTCCTGGATTTTGATGCTTGTTCTCTTCAACAGATTAGGGAAATTCTCTACAATAATTTGTTCCAATATACCTTCCACCCCTTTCTCTCTTTCTTCTTCTTCTGGAATCCCAATTATTCTAATATTGTTGCATCTTATGGTATCACTTATCTTTCAAATTCTTCCCTCGTGGTCCAATAGTTGTTTGTCTTTTTCTCAGCTTCTTTATTCTTTGTCATTTGGTCTTCTATGTCACTACTTCTTTCTTCTGCCTCATTTATTCTAGCATTAAGAGCCTCCGTTTTTTGTTTGAACCTCATTAATAGCTTTTGATTTCATCTTGGTTAGATTTTATTTCTTTTATTTCTCCCAAAAGGGATTTTATTTCTCCAGAAAGGGATTCTTTAATCTCTTGCATGCTTTTTTCAAGCCCAGCTAGCACCTTGATAACTGTCATTTTGAACTCTATTTCTGACATATTACTAATGTCCATATTAACTAGGTCTCTAGCCGTCGGTATTGTCTCTTGTTCATTTTTTGTGTGGTGAATTTTTCCACCTTGTCATTTTATCGAGCTAAGAATAGATGAGTTAGAGAGAAACATACTCAGGAGTTCTGAAGTTTTCACTGATTGATGGACTTGGTCTTGGCTGGATATTCTCACTGATCTTCTGGGGGAGGGGCCTTTTGCCTTGATTCTCAAATGTCTTTGCCTGAGTTGGAATTGCCCCACCCTTGCCAGGGAATGGGCCAAGCAATTTCCTCAGGTTCGCTTTCCAGAGTCTTTGTTCCCTGAGCGCTTTCTGTACTGCCCCGGAGGCCGCTAATGCAAATGGTGGCCTCCCAGTCTCTGGCCGGAGAAGCAGAGTGCTTGGGGCCCCACTCCTCAGCACGCCTTCAGAGGAAAGCACTCAATCACTCCTGTCTCCCTGGTCCCTGCACAAGCTCCGAGCTCAGCCACTTGTGGCAGAACGCCTCTATCTCTGGCACACAGACCGGTCTGGAGTCTCCGAACCCAGCAGATTCCTGCCATGCGCTCCTGTGCCACTCCTCCCGGAGGAGGAAGGAGGGAGTCTCTCTGGAGCTGCTTCCTGCGGGTCCCTGC